>JAUIMM010000092.1:21852500-23052500 GCA_031769625.1 Taudactylus pleione | reverse complement strand
CGCCTACCTGATCTGGCCACACCCCTAGTGTGTCCTGGGTTTTTATTTTTAAAATATAGTAACTCTATACAAGCTGTAGACATCTCATATTGGTAAGGCTTACAGGAAAGAATCATTTGAAGTGGTATTGGTGCTACTTATGTATTCATGTTAAGGTTCTGGTTAAGGCCTTATCTATTCTGGAGAGCTCTGTTGAAAAGCAGTGTTAGATTGTACAAATTGACACATTTTACCAGACATTCATAATATGATGATATAAGGTAAATGTGCATACAAACCTGAAAGTTATCATTGTCTAACGGAGTTTAGTATACGTGTTACGACTCCCCTCTGATAGAACATGGAGGAGATGTCTAAGAAACGTTGCTTGTCAATTTTGACGTTTCCTACAGCGTTCAGAAGCATCCAGAGCCGGATTAAGATCTGTGGGGGCCCCTATTATATATGGACACAATGGGGGTATGCACAATGGGTATCGTATCGCTCGTATGCGGTACATTGACAAGCTGCAATGAGCTAAGGTTAGCTCTGTTTGTTAAATGCTGAAAGGAGGACATAATCCTTTAGCGAGTGACATAACCTCTTTAGCATAGTCTCCCCAGAGAAATCAAACTTCAAGCACACACAAGAAAAAAACACAATATGCACCCACAGGAAAAAAAAACACACACATAGGCACCCACATGAAATATTACTCACCAGTTGCACAATCTTATCCACATTACACCACACATAATGGCCCTGATTCACATTACACCACATAGTACTAGTGCCCCTTATACACAATGCCCACAGTAGTAGTGCCCCTAATACACATAATGCCCACAGCAGTAGTGCCCCTTATACAATGCCCCCTTAGTGGTGCCCCTTATGCAGTGCCCCCAGTAGTGCTAGTGCCCCTTATGCAGTGCCCCCAGTAGTGCTAGTGCCCCTTATGCAGTGCCCCCAGTAGTGCTAGTGCCCCTTATGCAGTGCCCCCAGTAGTGCTAGTGCCCCCTTATGTAGTGCCCCCAGTAGTGACAGTGCCCACAATGGTAGTGCCTCTTTTGCAGAACCCACAGTAGTGGTGCCCTTTATGCAGTACCCCCAGTAGTAGTGCTCCCAGGAGTGGTGCTCCTTATACAGTACACCTATGGAATGCCCCCTGTGGTAGTGCCCCCTAAGTAATTCCCCCAGTAGTAGGGCCCCCTATAATGAGGTCGCTTGCACACAAAAAACCTAATACTTGCCTTAAACCCCGCTCCTGCGTCCGCTGCCGTCCGGTCCGCCTGGATTCTCCTCTGAACTATGGGAGAGACGTCATGACGTCTCTCCCATAGTGCACTGCGGGAGCTGGAGCTCAGGAGTGCGCTCCAGCCTCCGGCTGCCGCTGTGGGGAGGGAGCCGGGCGCCCATTGGTAACAAAATCTCCGGCGCTGGGGTTAGGTGGGCCGGCGGAGGCGGAACTGGTTCCGTCTCCCATTCCGGCCCACATTAACCCTGGTGGGTGTGGGGGCCCTTAAAGTGTGGGGGCCCAGGGACGACCACTCTTGTTGCCCCCCGTTAATCCGGTCCTGGAAGCATCAATGCTCAATACAGCCCTATGGGCTTGTATGGGAGTGCTGATAATGCACTGCGTGTAGTGCACCGTGCTGCAGGAAAGCTTGGGAAGAATACTTTGAACACTATGTAAAATGAAGACCTAGAACCTGGTTTTGTCTTTGCGCAAGCGGTCTAGATTTTCTACCTCTACACGACCCCTATTTTAGCTTGCTTTTTTTTTCTTGCACTCTATTACTTTTTCTCAGTCTCTGTAGAGGTTTATTATATGATGCTGTAGTGATTTATTTAAATGAAGCCACGTTGTGGAAGGAATGACTAATTTGAGTGTGTCTGCTTCAGAGTGAGCCGCATGTTGAAATGCTATGACTGCATAGCTCAGCACTGACCTTGCAGTATACAACTAGTATCCTTTCTAAAGATAGCACCAAGACTTTGCATCTTACCCAAAGGCCACATAGAGAATCCAGTGCGTGTGTCTGATGGGCTCAGCTGCTAAAGGCTTTATGCAATCATTTACTTACAAGAGTCTAGTATACCTTTTTTATGTGGGTGGGTAACTATTTATAGTGGGTAGATAAATATGCAATGCTTTGTGACAGCATGGAATACACATTGTAATGTAATCACAGCTTGTTATAATCAGTTGGACTGAAATGACCCCATACTGTCCTGTAAACACGCTTTAGTAGAAGCAGCAGAATATTGTAATGGCCACCAGAATTCAGAAACCATTGCATCAGTGTAGCTCCTTAATGGTCCTATTGGCACAAGCACTTTTATCCTCTGTATTTTTTCTGCTGAAATAATTATCCAATTTGTTATGGTTTTGAACAATTGAGATCCAATATGGGCAATGATAAAATGTAATCTAATTATTTTATTTTTATTTATTTTAAATATGTTGAATTGTAAAAACTGTGGAAGCAGTATATACATGCACACATAAACATGCTAAGGACACAGCAATTACAACACAGAATAAACATGAAAGCAGCTGTAAGTACACTTTTGCACATGCCTATTTTTTTTTATTGATGCAGACAATTAAAAAACAAACAAACAAAAAAAAAACATCTTAAGCGGAGGTTTAATCTTGATGACTGGAAGAAATCGCTATTTAACGTGTTGACTTTGTCTTGCTCTGCACCAAGCAGTAATTACATTGTTTGCTTTCTAATGTTAGAGAGTGTCATTATATGGACCATTATACTACAGCAACCATTCATATTTAAGGGGCATTAATAAAGGGACACCTGGTGGCTTTCCAGATTAATGCTGGAAGTGGTAATGAGTTGACGGGAGGCAATTATCCAAGTTAATTTCTACAGTCACTTTGATGTAACCTTTATTCTTAGCTCTCATTTATAGTATTGTAAAAAATAAGCAAAAATTGCCCAGGTATGTTCTCTGCACAGAAGTTCAATAGAATGTATTCCATTATGGGTGACCTTCTTTATAGCTCTCCATCCAATATAATGCCAGTCATGAAGCTGAATTTTATTTTATTATTTTATTATTTATTTTTATGCACCAGTAGATTTTCTTTCTGATTGCAAAAATTCTTGTTGGTTCAAGGTGATACTTTTGAATGGGGTATACAGGATGGGAGGAATGTGCTCATGGTATTGGTAGCAGAAGCCCATAACAAGCACCAAGGGACAGCAAGCTCAAGGCAATAGCAAGAATGCTGGAGTAGGGAGCAAATGAATCTGCTGTTTGAGACCGGGAAATTTCAGTAGACGTAGACAAGGCAAATTGTTGGTATAAGAGCTAGATATGAACAGATTGAGAGGACATAAGGATAGTTAGTCGCATTCAGACATATTGGGTAAGCAAAGACTGAATTTCAAATTAAGGGCATACCGTGTTATGCTTTGGGCTCTCCGTATACACACAAGACTAGCTGTAAATGAGATCCGTCTGGCCGGCTACAACAGATCTGTCTTGTTTGTCTGCAGAATGCCATGATGACTTTTGAAGAGGAAAAAATGCAACTAGCATGCGATGACTTGAAAATGACGGAAAAGTTGTGTGAGAGTGATGAAGGGGTGATCGAAACCATCAAAAATAAGATGAAGAAAAATGTAAGTAGAGATTGCGACAATTATCTCAAACCCAGAGCGTGTATCGTGAGCCTAGGCCAAGATGGCGCGGGGCAACCAGCGGGAACGAGGGTGGGGACTAAAATAGGGATGAATAATAGGATTTTTAAATGAGGTCCAAATAGGGAGGACTTGGGTATAGGCCAGTGGTTCCCAAACTGTGCTCCGTGGCACCCTGGGGTGCCTTGGGACACTTGCAGGGGTGCCTCAGGTTGGTTATCCTGCACCAAATAAAATTGTTTATGGTCAATGTAATGTAAATATGTGGGCAAACAGAAGCGCAAACCTGTCTACCACCACATAACTGACCCTAAAGATGACAGGTAGCACAATCTACTTCATTTTACTACTTCACTACATTTTTTTTCTGAATTTCATAATAACAAACTTTTGGCTTAGGGGTGCCATGAAAACAATACTGATACACTAGGGTGCCACGGTTCAATAAAGTTTGGGAACCACTGGTATAGGCAATGGAAAAACGGGTGTCTCTCCACAGCACACACCTAACCACATCAGCATAGACCAGCACCAGCCCAACACAATTCCATTATGTATACATATACATGCAGTGATGGATCCTCATACTAGTTGTATTACACCCCCTATGTTAGTTAGGTTTGCGGAGTAAATAAAAATGCCAGACACATATATAAGAAATTTACAAAAAGCCAATATACATAGCATAGAAAAGACGTGTCCATTAAGATACAGGTCACATTGCTTAAAAGACTCGCTAACTAGAATAGCAGTTCATCCATTCTCGGCACACAGCTGGTTAAAAGCATCACTAAGTATGAAGGCATTCACACACTGAGGCTTATTCAGAGATGTACGAAAATCCAATGGTTTATGTACATCTCCGATGGTGTCAGATCTGCGCATTAGCAGATGCTGCTCTGCGCATGTGCAGTTCTTGTTCTGCTAGCTTGCTCGCAGTGCCCTGGATGCCACAGCCTGTCAATCGTTTTGGGGGCGGGGCGGTGGTAGTGACGGACAGCGTTGCTGAAATCGGGGGGCATGCCGGCCCCATTTTCTGGGTGTGCTTGTACACCGCTTCACTGGCTTCAGCAGCATGAATTTCCTGGTCATTCTGTGTAACCTGAGGGTTATTCAGATGAACGATGTTCACGCAGATGATCCGATGCTGCGTCATCAGATGCAGCAGATGATTGGAGAAGTCGGCAGGAGGTGTCTATATGTACAAGGCATTAGCATATTATCACACAGCCACTGTGTGATTAGCGTACATTCTCTGAATCAGGACCACTGTCTTTGTTTTGCACTATATAAAAGGGCTTTGCAAATGGCGAGTAGTCTAGCCTTATTCAAAGAGCTGATATAATCACACTTGGCAATTACATAGAAAGTACATGACTTATGGCAAAACAGAACTTCTTGTGAGAATAGCTGTATCACCATTTCCTCAGGATTCCAGAAAGGAGAAAAACAAGACAATAGACCCCATCTTATCACAACTAATTCTAATTATTATTATCACATGCCATTTCTTCTGTACAGCATCTAAAACCGATTGAGTGCGTATTAGCAACTGCGACCCTTGCTGAATCAGGCCCATAGAATGATACCCTGCACATTACTTGTTATACTATATATCTATATATATATATATATATCTCTCTCTCTCTCTCTCTCTCTCTCTCTCTCTCTCTCTCTCTCTCTCTCTCGTCAGTTGTGCAATATGCAGTTGTCTAATATATTTCCCTAATCAGTCATATATGTAGGTCTGCTTATTAATATTTGTAGATATCTCATTCGAATAGTAAACCGTATCAACTATAGTCCTCACTTCCAATGGACATGTCGATTCACCACTTTGCTGTAGTTTCTGGGTATTTAATTAGCTAATTCTGAAAATAAAAAAAAAATTTTTTTTTTTCTTTTTTGTTTGTTTATCACTAGCGGGTAATTCAATTAGGGCTATTAATGTAACATGGATGTAAAAGGGCGGTAGCTGCGGGCCTTATCGCCCAAGGTTATTCAATTAGCCTCCCTTTTTCAACCGAACCACTTTTTACGGCTGTTAAAAAGGAGCGCTAAGTGCAGTTAATGGCCGTTAACTAGAGTCTTTGATAAGTTCATGGACCTATGTGTTAACTGGATCTTTACACCCCTTAACTACACAGTTATCGGAGAGTTATTTTCGGGTCTCGGGAGACCCGGAAAGAAATCTCCGATAAGCGGGGCTAATTAAATACGTGCTGGCGATCAATTTGTTTGTACAGAGACGCTCACCAATCAGAGGGCCTGATTCAGACCCGCTCGCGAGCGCTGAGCGCTCGCAAGCGGGTCGATGGTGGCCCAGTGCGCATGCGGGCAAACCGTCGCTCCGGGTCTCGTACCAAAAGGGGCGTGCTATCGATGTTGAGTGACCGCACGACCCCTTTGGTGGGCGGGCCGGGGGCGTGGCTGCCCAAACAGAGGCGTTCCCATGGGAACGCCTACCGTCTGGGGCCGGCCCCACTGACATCACAAGTGATGTCAGTGGGAGTGCTTTCGGCTCTGTTAGAGCCGCAGGCACTCTAGGGCTTGCGGCAACGAGACCCTACCACAAGGGTCTCGTCGCAAGCCCGATGGTCGCGATGGTCTTGACCATCATGACCATCTTCCTCGCCGCTCGCTATAGCTGTGGGTGGTCACCCACAGCTATGCGAGCGGCCAGGAGGCCACTCTAAAAAAACAGAAGACTGGCCCTGATTCAGAGTGAGCGCTCTGTCAGAGCGTCCGGCTCTGAATCAGGCGCAGAGTTCTGAGCAAACCTGCTGCTACTGCGCAGTACAAAGAAAAATCGTCCAATGGCGAAGACATCAGCATTGTGTCGTGGGGGTGTGCCTAATGCTGAAAAATGCGCCTTTTCACCTCCAACCAACCATTCACTGCTGGGTGCACCAGTCGCAAGTGCGTGCAGCAAGCAGTGGTGAATGGGATGTGTTTCCCAACTTCCAGCCCAGATATATAGCTTCAAATATGGACTGTCCCGCTGAAAATGGTGGGAACAAAACTGCAACTAAATCCTCCCTTCTCTAATTGCAAAGACTGACCTTGGAGCATATTCAATTGGGCGCGAGGTTTAGCGAGGTAAAAAAAACATGCCCAATTTTGGATTAACGCGGGTATGCGCACTCCTGATACCAGTGGCATCCAATAAACAAATAGTTGCAGGGTTTTCAGAGCTGAAAACCTGCGGTGCGCCAAAAATAATTATACTTGCGTGTCCGGAGGTCTCCGCGGCTCCCGGTGTCCTCCCATCTTGTCACTGGGGAGGAGGCTGTTGGGAGGCTCCATGGGCTGGTGGGAGGTGCAAGGGCTGCTGGGAGATGTAGTTCTCCCAGCGCCCATTACAGGGAGGGGGGGGAGGGGACACACAGCGGTCACACACACCGGGGGTGACTCACACACTCATACACACTCACAAACACTGACATACTCACCCTGCTGCAGGAGACCGGGTCCCGATGCTGGAGGAAGGAGACACCACTTCGGAAGGTGAGAAATTAAGGACTAATTAAGCTAATTGGAAACTTCCAAATGCTTAATTAGTCCACAGGGGGACTAATTAACAATTTTCGTAAAAATCAGACTTGCTCTGAAGGTGCTCAAAAAACACCTCTGAGCGCATTTTATGACTATTGCTGTTGTTTTTTTACACTTTCAAAATGTTTCTATTTTCAGTGAACCAGTGTCCAAAAGTGTACTTTTGTAGTTATCCTATGGCATGATTTTTCCAAGTTAGTTTTGTATTTTTATCTTGCCTATATCATCTGTAATGTGTTAATTTTTTCTTAACTAATACTGTGTAAATGTTTTGTTTGTTCTGTTCTATGTACTTGTATTAATGGCTACTTTTGTATCAAATATTATTGCATTTCCAGGGCAAGGTGACCTTTACTAGGATCCATCCAACTAATGATGCTTTTTTTTAACAAGTCTCATTCTGAATGCCACACAGACTCTGTATTTAATTAGTACACGTTTTTCTCCTCAACAGGTTGACGTTAGGAAGTCTGCGCAGTCTATGGTTGACCGCCTGCAGAGACAAATAATCGTTGCGGACTGCCAAGTTTATTTAGCAGTGCTTTCTTTTGTTAAGCAGGAGCTGTCAGGTGAGTCTCCTGATTAACTGAGATGTACTGGATACATTTTTCTCAGCATTGCCAGAGATTTTAACTGAGACAGAATGCTATGTATTCTACAGCTAAGGGTTACCTGTTGTGTACGAAAATCAAGGTATCCAAACGGAAGTGTAACCACATATCACCTGGTATTACAGAGATGCATACATTGACAATAATATTTGGTTAAAAAAAATATTTTTTTATCATATTCCCAAACTATATATGGAAGGGTCAGTCCACTGATCAATGCGTGTAAATATCCCATCTGATATTAGATGAACTTGCAACTACAGATGTGCCCAGGCACATCTTTGGCACTTGTATGGTAAATCGCTCCGCGCATGGCGTGAGACGCTCGCCCGCGAATGGTTACGCTCCCTGTGATCGCAACCACAACCCCATAAGATTGCATATTGTGATCATAGTACGCGCGTAGCCTATGCAGCCATGGGTAATCGCATTGCGCGATTTGTGCGCACGTTTGTAGCGCGATTAGCAAAGATGTAATAGGACCCATCTGTACACTGCTTTGTAGTTTACCTTGAGTTCAGACATCTTTTTATACACTACACTTTATCTCTGACATAATAATCCCCTGATCTGTGATAACATACATAACTTTAAAAATATTTAAGCAAGGATAATACAGATGTTTCTACATACACCTATCTTCAAATCCTTCCAAATAGTCCCGTTTGGCATGTCATGAAAAATGCGACTAAGCAACGGAATCTGTCTTTCGCTAAATATTTTCCAAATATGCATCTCTGTTGCACTGCTATTGCGAGGTTTACATGCCAGTATGCCATACATCACCAGTGACTCTGCATACTAATAGCTGTACGAAGAAGACTTCTAGCTGTGAAAAAGGCAAAAGACCGGCGACCGATATAACTGCGTTGCGCCATGCATCCTGCCACACAGCATCGTTCAAATATACACGATTGCAAAAAAAGTGCAAATCCTAGGACCTCCGTACACTGCGAGTCTGTTTGTATGCTGCTATGGTGTGACAATTGGTGCACAAATGGCAGAAAAATCTGTGGCATGGCGTCATGTCACTACAAGTGTCTCACGCCTTATGGTACCAAAACCCCATGGGACTGAGGTCACATCTGCAGTCTTAAGTTTTATATGGAGTTATTATATAATAGTTGGGCCACTGATTGCTTATTCCAGTTGATTACAATACAAAGACCAGCTGGTATAGTTGTGATAAAACTTGTCATAACTGTACAAGCAGCTTAGAGAATGAAGATTGGACCTGCACAGTTAAACCATAAAAAATATATTGTGAGATATCACTCATAAAGAAAATGCTCTTTTTGTGTTTACTTGCTGAAAAAGCAATAGAGGTTAGCAATTCAGCATTCATCTGTGTAAATACAAGGAAGCTGCTCCCGCCGTAGCGGCTTGCATACACAAAAGACAGCGCCTGAGGTTTAATGAATTAATTATAAGCAATATACTTAAAAGCATTATTTTGCCAGTGCAGAGCGGTTTACCAGATATTTGCATAGCATGTAATCAGGAAACACAAAGCTTGGTAGCACTTCAGTCTGCAGACCATACACTGTAACACGCCAGTCTGATTTCTCTGGGAAAGCTTCACTGTTTTTCCACAGTTAATCTTGTCGTCTATGTTTTATGCTTCATTTAAAGTGTATGTCTTTCCATTTTCTTGCATGCTATACATATGTAATCTGTTGCGTCCACGCATTGGAAGCAGCCATTTGTAGGCTGAACCTTCAGTGTTCTGTCAGAACCTTGTGCATTAATGCCACGCAGGTTAGGACAGAGAAACCTTACCTGTGTTTGCTTGCAGCCCGTAGCGATGAATGAAACAATTAGAGACTTTTTCCTCCTGTATGTAACTGCTGTGTGCAGCTTCATAGCCATACACGCTTATAGAATCTTCACCTCTATGTACTCCTGAATGTCTATGGCATTCTGTACAAATAAGGAAAATGGAAAAAGCATTAGTTACTTAATATCAAAACTACACAGTAGGTAATTGCAAAGTCGGTCTCTGCTTTAAATAATTAACCGGATAACGCTGTTTCCATTGTTCCTTTGCTTCCCTCCAGCTTACATTAAAGGCGGCTGGATACTGCGCAAGGCCTGGAAAATTTACAACAAATGCTATGTGGACATTAACACCCTACAGGAAATGTGTCAGAAGATGCAGAGTCAGGAGTCCTCGCCCTCTGACGCTGCAAATGATAATCACATTGCTACTGAGGGGGTCACGGAGGAGGCTCTGAACAGACTGAAAGGTGCTGTGAGCTTTGGCTATGGACTTTTTCACCTTTGCATATCCATGGTGCCCCCAAACCTGCTAAAAATCATCAACTTGCTGGGGTTTCCGGGAGATCGTCTGCAGGGGCTCTCTTCACTGATGTATGCAAGTGAAAGTAAGGACATGAAGGCCCCTTTAGCTACGTGAGTAGCTATATTGCAATGCTTTAGTTGTTGACGTAGTGTTATCAGTAAGTAACCTGTATGAAAGAGTAACAAGGAGCTAAAGCTTTTTTCTTATTTGTATGAAGCTGAATTTTTGGTTTCATGAAACAAAGGTTTGCACAATAGCAAGGTACACATGTTTTTGGTGTTCCTCTGCCTGTCTTTGGGTGTACCGCAATATATACTGTTATCTATGGGTATTCCTACCGTATACAAAAGGAGTGTGTAATATACACAAAGATTCACCTGTGAGTTTTTCATTTTCTTGCATCATGGACGTTGCTGGTAGTGCACCTAACCAAGGTTACACTGTGCATAATCCTAAACACACCTGGTGGTGGTCTCATGAAGTGACACCTGGGTTTCATCACATGCTCCTAAGCAATCTGGTCTGTTATCCACTCGTGAATGTTGCATTTGACTAGCGCTGGCCTAAACTCTCTATCTAAATTATGGCATCAGGACCTCGGCAAAGCTCTTTTTTTCCCTTATTGTAGCCAACAGTACCTTCATGTGATTCTGTATATGAGCCCAGTTTAGAAATCTTTGATGCCATATAAGGACCATTAAAATTAAGCAAAAACCAAAGGCACGTGAGGCATTCCTATATAGCTTGCCCAGGCCCTTGGTGTCAACATAAGTGCGTCATTTGTTTTGTCTGGGGTATTTTCCAAAGTATTTGTATTCTTATTTTAGGCATAAGGTATAAAAGTATTAGTGTGACATTTTCTTCTACAATGTCCGCTATTCCAACTATGTCAAATGTCCCGATAATGCCAAAAATGTGGCTAACCGCAACCTTGCTACACAGG
This sequence comes from Taudactylus pleione, assembly GCA_031769625.1. Classification (NCBI taxonomy): domain Eukaryota; kingdom Metazoa; phylum Chordata; class Amphibia; order Anura; family Myobatrachidae; genus Taudactylus; species Taudactylus pleione. The sequence goes on along the minus strand of JAUIMM010000092.1, from coordinate 23,041,445 downwards.
TGATATTACCTTTCAGTTCTAAACTTTGACTCTGCTTTGTTCACCTAAAAGCCAGAAACTAAAGTAGTTTTTAGAACACGACAATAGGAAAATATTTTATTGATCGCTATTTTAAGCACCCCCAGCCTTCGCACTAATCATAGGGTATAAAAGGACTTCTCCAAATATACACAACCCTGAACCCATCTAGCTGAGCCCCAGAAGACACTAATATAACAGGCTGCCTGTATGGCTATATGTGGGGGTAAAATATATAAACGTAATCAAGTTTTTTTTCATTCCTTTTTTTTAATATGATCTGTTTTTTGGCAGGAAAGTTGTAGTGATGCTGCTTCTATAAAGTCACCTACAGCTGTATTCCACATATTACAAGTTATAGGGCAGGAGGCACTATGTGGCAAAATGTGGTCAAACCTTAGAAAATGCTGTTTTCTATGGTCACATAACCGGATGATGTATAGTTATAATGGCACGAGGGTGGGACATGCATCATTATCTGCATATTTTATCACTTAGCATTTGTTTGCACATCCTCATTTAATGTGTTCCCTGCATGACTTTATCATGTGTAACTATATGTAGCCTCTATACCCTTTTAAAACAGATTGGCTTTGTTATGGTACCACACAGTAGTCCGACCTTTCTTTGCACTGGATGGAAGTGATAATCAAGCAGGATTAAAAGAGGCAAAAGAGATTCTCCACAAGAAAGAATCTGCATACCCAAACTCCTCTTTATTCATGTTCTTCAAGGGAAGAATACAGCGACTAGAGGTACTTCTACATTATACATGGCATGAGATAACCCATCACATGATCATTCCATGAACTCACACATCTATGGCCTGCCTGCCAGCAAGTAATGCTGCCTATTAGGTCTGTCTCATGGTAACCTAGGATGTGATGTACAGTATGACTCCACAGGCTCACACTTTACCCTGAATGCATTGGACATACTTATTAATACGGATTTCTCCCTCAACTTGTTTTCTATTGGTCTCTGCTTAACATTGGACAAGAAGCTGTTCCCTGCTTAGTGATGTTGACAAATAGAAAATACACTGTAGACCTGCTAGTCCCATAGCATGGATGAAAGGTAGGGAATTTGGGATGGAGACATGTAGAGTGATCACCGAACAGCTCTAAGTGCTCCTCCTAAACAGCCAAATGCATCTCAAGGTGCGTTTCCAATTCTCACTCCTTGAACCTGCATCCAGATCTGTGGATCTGTAGGTTCATGGGTACAGCTGATGAGGCGCATGATGAAAAGAGTTAGACGTCTCTTCAGCGTCAAGTCTGCTACCACTCGACCTTCTGCAGTTCCCTACTACAATCCCGCTGTTGGTTATTTGTCTTTAATCACTTCTAAGAGAAGGGACGAGAACATGTATCCGTTTTTAGTTTGAAGAATATTGCACACAGTCACACGCATTCTTTATATATGTAACTGGAAAAACCTCTGACATGCTATAAAATCTAATTTGCTGGGTGATGTTGGGATGTATTCAGGATCTTGACGGTCAGGATGCCAACAGTCCACAATATTGAAAGCCGCATCCCGACAGTCACAATCCAGACAAACCCTGACGGTAAGTATTAGGTTTAGGGTTATGCACTAGGGGAAGGGTTAGGGATAGACTGCAGAAGGGGAATTAGGATTAGGCAACGGGAGGGGTAGGGTTAGACTGCAGGAGGTGTGGGTTAGGTGTAGGGTTAGGGGAAATGTTAAAATACTTGCCAAAATGCGTTGGGCTTATGACCTTCGGGATGCCGCTGTTATGATTCTGACCGTTGGCATTCTGACAGTCGGGATTCTGTACCCAACCTGTGATTTTGCTGTATGCATTTCTGCTTAGAGCAGATCACCCTGCAATCATTTCATCTACACCCCTAAAATATCATTGGAAAGATTTTGTCCCACAAACTGAAATCTTGTTTCAGAATGTAGGTGCAGACTGTTATTGTTACATCCCTTCAGATGCTGCCAGCTTAGTTCACAATTCCATGTGCTTCCCCAATAAACACTGTGCAAGAAAAAGAGTGTAAAACCGTGTCTGCGCTGCGGGTTTGCACATTTCAGTTGCATGAAATGTTACTGTGGTGGGATAAATCGGTTTTTAGTCGCAGGAGCTCTCAGCTCTTCACACAGATATTCTTATTAGTGATCAGTAAACTAATTCTATAAATAATCCACTTCAGAAGCTGAGTAGAATTCTAGCTGATGACATTTGCATGGCAGCATTTGAAGGTGATGCTTTAATTTTTACTTTATAGTGCATGACATGGGACGTGGGTGTGTGGCTTTGCATATGGATGTCCCAAAAAGATAAACATGAATAAAGCATCTTAAATTTCTAACTTAATTTTTACTTCAATTGCAGTGTCAAATAAATAGTGCCTTGACCTCCTTCCATACTGCTCTGGAGCTTGCAACAGATCAGAGAGAGATACAGCACGTTTGTTTGTATGAAATTGGTAAGTGTTTTATATGTCTATCAGTTCTTGAAAAGATTTTCAACTTGTGACCATCACCATTGGTTACGGCGAAACATCAAAGCCACGTGTCATGACTGTATGTATTTTGTGTGGCCTGGGTATTATTATAATTTCCCATAAGTATATATTTCACTAATGTCTGCTTGCTATGAATTGGGACCGTATGTCAAAACTGCATTGCATCACACAACTGAGAACCGAATGGACAAGTGCTACCTAACCTTTGACGACAAAGGAGTGCTTTTGCTCTTCACCCTAGGGGGGCCTAGTTCCAGGCCAATTTCTGGCTCAGGTTGTAAGTTATCAGTTTTCCTGCCATAAACAGATATTTCCAAGTTAAGACGGGTATCCACTTATAGATTACGACATTGCAATCGTGCTCTCGTTTGTATATCTAGTGATGTGCCTAGACTGAACGTTCACTCGTTCAGTCCAGGCACATCCCTCATCTCCGCACATGATGAACCTGACTAGCATGTACAGACGATGTTGGATGTCGGAAGCGACCAGCGGGCACGTGCATTGCTGGTCGCTTCCGACCAAAACATGCCCGATGCATGCGCGATTTGCAAGCGATTGCACGATAATGATGTCATTATCGTGCAATCGCTTGGTTAAATCGCTAAGCGGATACCCCCCTTGAGGGAGATATAACACTTAAGTCCTGGTTTACATCTACACAGTTCTTTTGAGCCCAAGAAGGATGGGGGCTGCTGGGGGGAAGGGGGCTGTAAACCACAAAAGCCAGCCACCCATGTTTCACTGTGTTCACTCTTCAAGGGAGTAGCTGAGAGCTAGGAGTGCTCCCCATATCGGTCTAATGGTGGTCTCCCTCCACACAAATCCCCTAAGATTCAGCATAAGATAACTTAGGATGCTGACTCTTTATCATTTTCTTTTACTTGAAATCATTCTGTGAATATATAACTGTATGTCTTGTTTATTCACCTGTTTTTCCTTGTATTTAAACCATGGAGATTTTTTCTCAATAAATCTTAAAAGTTTATCAGCGTTATCTCTGTGCTCTAATGAATTCACGTCCCTGGAGAGGTCCATGCTACATTTGTGTAATAATTGTGAATTTAAGAATGATTTAAGTGTCTGGCGATTGCAAGAGCGCTATTCTAATACTCCTCGTGGTGGCATCTTTGATAAAACCTACGTCACAACCGCCCATCTGCGTCAGGTTGGCATATCTGAGCGTAGGCTGGGGTGCGGTGTCGTGACAAACTGGTGGCAGGCGGTGGGACTTGATACTTTTGTTTTTATCAGAAGAGCCTAAGTGAATTAGCGGTGTGTGCTTCTTAGAAAGGTAGCACCCTAATTCGCCAGAGAGTGCGCTCATGGTTAAAATTTAAAAAAGACATACTGTGCACACTTGATCTCTGTTTCCCTTCCCTCTCTCTTGTTTTTCTTTTTCTATCTTTTTTATTTGGCAAAAAGTTTGAGGTCCAGAATGACCACAGATTACCTGCAGCTGAAAAGGGATGACCTTGTGGTCAAGTGTATGCAGAGGAACTTTCCCTGGACTGGCCAGAACAAAGATCGACTGGCCCAAGCATTCAGGGAGGCTGATCAGAATCTTGCTGCTGGAGGTAGCCAGACCATGGAGAAACCTGCTGCAGAGGCTTTGCCTGTACTGGACCATACAACGGATGTCCAGTGAGGATCGGACACCCCTGCTGGGTCTGGTGAGTCTGCAATGGAGAGTTACCTTCAAACTGCTATCAGGCATATGAAGGACGTGGACACTGCAACAGCTCTGCAGTTGGTGCAGCACTACCAAACGACTGCGGACAGGGAAGCTGCAGCGCGCCGAGCTGACCAGGAAGCTGAAACTGCCGAGTGTAGAGCAGACCGAGAGGTTGCAGAGCACCAGGCCGAACATGAGTTCCAGCTGGAGCTGGTCAGACTCCGTGACCAGAACACGACCTGTGACCCGGGTAGGAAAAAGCCCCAGCACAACCAATTCCCTGTGTTGGAGAAGTATGGCGACCTCGATACATTCCTGAGGGGATTTGAAAGGACTTGCCGACAATTTGCGCTGGAACCCGGCAAATGGGTCTGCTATTTAACACCGGGACTGAGCGGGAAAGCGTTGGAGGCATTTGCTGACCTTCCCCCAGAACTGGATGGCGATTACCGCACCATTAAGGAAGCGCTGCTAACAAGATTTAACCTCACCCTGGAAATTTACCGGCAAAAATTCAGAGACTCAAATCGCAGTCCCTCTGACATATATGCTGGACTGTTACCGCAATTGTTGACCCTGATGCATCAGTGGGTTGACAGATTGAAAGTGACAGACTTAAACTGAAAGACTTCATTCTGCAGGAGCAGTTCCTCACACTGTGCCCCGCGGATCTGAAAGAACAGGGTTATGGACCGTCACCCTGAGTCATCGCAAGAAGCTGCTGTGCCTGGCTGACAAGTACATCACAACCAGGGCTCCGGCAGCAAAGAAATCGTTTGGGATGTCCGGGCAGTCGACCTGGAAGGAGAGGAATCCTGGAGGGCTCCCCACGTTTGCCCCTTCAACGAAACCAGCTGTGGCTGCACCGTTTGGGGGGGTGACGGGTAAACCTGGTTTGGGTGATGCCCGCAGGTGTTTTAATTGCAACATGGTGGGTCACATCAGTGCTAATCGTCCCTCCAAGAAGAAGTCAATGTCCCTTCCTGTGGGAGGCCCAGCAGGGAAGTATGTGCCAACTGTCCTGTATGCTGGGGGACCCCAGAGCGACCACGGGACAATATGCAAGAAGTACATGTCTGCGACAAGGTAACCATTGGCATGCGCGACTCTGGGGCTGATGTGACTTTGATACATCCCGATTTAGTGCGCTCCGAGAACATTTTACCTGGGAGAACAATGTCTGTGCAGGGGTGGGCGGAGTACACTCTGTGGTACCCCTAGCCAGGGTTTATTTAGACTGGGGGGCAGGTCGTGGAATCCGTGATATTGGGGTACTTGCGGACCTGCCCGCCACGGTCTTATTGCCATATATGTAACTGACCCAAATGTGGTTCTTGATGTGAAATTGAGTGTCAATGATTTTTTTCCACAGCTAACACCGATGCCTATATGTACTGAAGAGACAATATGTACTGAGCATGATGTTGTTGATAACTCAGGGAATAACTCCTTTCAGCTTCACAGAACAGAGACTGAAATACGTAATCATGCATGTTCTAGCATAAAACAGAGTAATGTACAGTTAGCCAATGATCTTACAACTGTTGCAGCAGTGAGTACAAGCAGTGCTGCTCTGCTCTAAGGAAAGATTGTGTTTTAACCCCTGCAGGTGTGGAGGTAGCAGTACTGAAAGAGTGTGTTTTAACTCCTGCAGGCATGGAGGCAGTAGCACAGAGAGTGTGTATTAACCCCTGCAGGTGAGGAGGACCGTTCACTGGAAGGCAATCCCCCTTCTCTCCTGTGAGAGCTGAGGAGGGGGGGCAGCCTCCCAGTCTGCTGCCCCCCACTGAACAACAGAGTGTGTTTAAAGTATGTCAGAACACAGACCCAATTATGGAGTCTGTAAGGGCTCATGCTAATCAGATGTGTGCAGAAAGTGACTCAAATAGAATATTTTGGGAAAATGGGCTTTTGTATAGAGAGAACATCAACAGTTAGCATTCAAATGTAATTACTGAGAAGCAATTGATTGTGCCAGAGTCTTACAGGGATGGTTTGTTGCGGTTTGTTGAAAGTGGCTCACGAGATTCCCCTAACAGGACATTGGGGTCTGTCCAGAACCAAGACCCGGCTAATACACAATTTTTATTGGCCTGGCATGATGACCGACATAGCTAACTACTGTCGGTCATGCCATGCATGCCAGGTGGTGGAGAAGTCTGGCGATGTGAAAAGGGTGCCCCTAATACCTTTGCCAGTTGTCTCAGAACCCTTTGAACGGGTTGCTGTGACATTGTGGGGCCCCTAGCTATTCCGAGTAGCTCTGGGAAGGAATATATTTTGAAGGTAATAGATTATGCCACCCGGTATCCGGAAGCATTGGCTCTGTCATCCATCCGGGCAGATGAGATTGCTGATGCTCTTATAGCCATCTTCTCCAGGGTGGGGTTTCCAAAAGAGATGTTAACGGACAAAGGTACCCAGTTCATTTTGAACCTTATGCAGAGCCTCTGTAAAAAGATGCATGTGGATCACCTCATTACTACCCCATACCACCACCAGACAAATGGGTTTGTGGAGAGACTTAATAGTACCCTGAAACAGATGTTGTAGACCTTTGTGGAGTCCCAGGGAAGAGACTGGGAGAGGTTCCTGCCGCACCTCCTCTTTGCATACCGTGAGGTGCCGCAGGAATCAACCGGATTCTCACCCTTTATACTCCTATATGGGCACTGCATGCGTGGCCCTATAGATTTGATCAGGGAAGAGTGGAAGGGTAAGCTGGTAACTCCTGAACAGTCAGTGGTACACTATGTAGTACAGTTCAGGGAGAAGCTGCAGTCCCTGATGGGGATGGTGCAGGATAACCTTAAGGCTGCGCAGGCGAAACAGAAGAGGTGGTTAGATCGCCACACAAGAGAGCGCATACTTCTAGTTTCAGGCCAATGCACAGACAGTCCGGCTCAGTTTGTAGGTCATCAGTTTTCCTGTCATAAACAGACCTTTCCAAGTTAGGAAGATATGACACTTAAGTCCTGGTTTACATCTACACAGATCTGTGTAGAACAAAGGACAGTGCCTTTTGAGCCCAAGAAGGATGGGGGCTGCTGGGGGGAGGGGGGCTGTGGAACCATAAGAGCCAGCCACCCCTGTTTCACTGTGTTCACTCTTCAAGGGAGTAGCTGAGAGCTAGGATTGCTCTCCATATCGGTCTAATGGTGATCTCCCTCCACACAAGTCCCCTAAGATTCAGTGTAAGATAACTTAGGATTCTGACTCTTTTATCATTTTCTTTTACTTGAAATCATTCTGTGCATATATAACTGTATGTCTTGTTTATTCACCTGTTTTTTCTTGTAATTTAACCCTGGAGATATTTTCTCAATAAATCTTAAAACTTTATCAGCGTTATCTCTGTGCTCTAATGAATTCACGTGCCTGGAGAGGCCCATACTACATTTGTGTAATAATTGTGAATTTGATAGTGATTTAAGTGTCTGGCGAACGCAAGAGCGCTATTCTAATACACTTCGTGGTGGCATCTTTGGTAAAACCCACGTCACAACCTCCCATCTGTGTTAGGTTAGAATATCTGAGCGCAGGCTGGGGTGCAGTGTCGTGACACAACTAAACATCATATATTCACAAAAGCCTCCCTTTCCCATCGTACCATATACACAAGCTCAGGACCTTTGCTGTATGAGAGACACCCACCCCATCTGCACCGTACCTACAAGTCGCCAGTCAGGAAGGTTGTAAGAATGCTGACGGCTTGGAAATGTCAATGCAGCTTAGTGGACAAGCCTCCATCCAATCACCTGATTTGTGTTCCATTTAGAGCCCCAATAGCCCAGCTGGGAACAGTCAATGACAGGGCCATTGAGGGATCATCCTAACCACGGTGTCACATTCCTGGTTTCTCTAGCGGGGGGAGGGGCAGTGTTGGGGAAATACCCTAAATATACTGACAAAATTTTTTTTACGTTTTTCTTTCTTCTGTGAAGTTAAAACAATAACATATTGTCATTCATTTTCATTGTTTCTAGTGAAGAATTACATGTAAAAATGTCTGTTTAGTGTTTTGTGGCTGTTACGTGTATTCAGGGGCGGATTGGGATGGAAAACCAGCCCGGGAAATTTCTGGAAGCAGCCCTTATGGGAGCGGGTCTGTTGAGGGGACAGGGTCTGTGGAAGAGGTCATGATACTCCCACTTCTTGGGGCCTGGAGGGGCTTTTGCAAGCCGCTGAGGGGAGCAGGATCGGCAACAGTAATCTTGTGAATTAAACTCTTTTTGGGGCCCCCCATCCCTTTGAACTATTTACTGGACAGTCAGTTTGGAAGTCTTTTTTTCCTACCTATGTTGTGGTTTCTCTGCAACGGGGGAACCTCTGAAGAATTTGAGCCTCACTGGGCAGCGTCTTCAGCCGCTATTCACTATTCATGTAGATCACACTGTCTGGAATATGCTTGCTTACGTAGAAATATAACCAATGTCATCATCATAACCAGATAATATATAGTAGAAGTTTTTGTGCAGGGCAAAATATGAATTTCCCTGAGCAAAAATTTGTGTCTTCCCAGACCCCAGTGTTACTCCAGACCCCCTTACGTCTCTCCATCCTCTGGCCCCCTGTGGTTTTCCAGGCCCCTCTGTTTCTCCATCTCCAGGCCTCCATGTCTCTCTCCAGGACCTCCTGCGTCCCTCCATACCCAGGCCCACCTGCAGCTCTCTGCCTCATTCTCCCAGCCCCAGTGTGTCTCAGCCTCATTCCCGCAGACCCAGCGTGTCTCTCATCCTCATTCCCCCAGCGTGTCTCAGCCTCATTCCTCAGACCCAGCGTGTCACAGCACCATTCCCTCAGACTCAGTGTGTCTCTCATCCTCATTCCCCCAGCGTGTCTCAGCCTCATTCCTCAGACCCAGCGTGTCACAGCCCCATTCCCTCAGACCAGTGTGTCTCCACAGACCCATTCCTCCCAGCCCGTGTTTGTCTCAACCCCACTCCCCTGCCCCAGTGTGCGTCTCAGCCCCAGTGTGTGCCTGCCTCATTCCCCCCAACCCCAGTGTGTCTCAGCCCCAGTGTGTCAGCTTCATTAGCCCCAGTGTGTCAACCACATTCCTCCTTGCCCCAGTGTGTATCTCAGCCCCATTCCCCCCAGAACCAGTGTGTCAAAGCCCCAGTGTGCCCTAGCCCCAGTGTGTCTCATTCCCCCAGCCCCTGTGGTCTCAGCAGCCCCTGTGTGGCCCAGCTCCAATGAGTGTCAATGTCCGCTTCATTCCACCAGCCTCTCTCCCCTGTCCGCTCATCACCCCCGTCTGCCCATCACCCCCTCCCCCGACCGCCCATCACCCCCCGCGCAGCCACCACTTACTTGCAGCTCCTCTGCCCGCTGCTTGTCGGCCACGTGGCGCCGTGTCACTGTGTCCTGCAGATGGGGAGCCGGGCCGGGCCGCAGAGGGGCTGCACGGAGGAGGAGCCGTCAGTGATGACTGACAGACTCCGCATCGCAAAGGCTTGTGGGAGAAGCTGCTGCAGCTGAGCAGCAGCTCCCCCGTCAGCCTTATTTCTTTTTTCATAAGCAGCATTTGCGCATGCGCTGCTGAAGTTGCAGAGCTGCCCGATCGCGGGAACTAGCCCGGTTTCCCGGCGACCCAATCCGCCCCTGTGTGTAATAATGATACACAGCCTTGCAGATATCATGCAGTAGTCGTGCAGGGTTACAGGGAATGTATTACCACTGATGCAGTGTCTTTACTCTGAGCACATTGCATGGATGTGCTCTTGGAGCCCCTGTCCCTACATGTGCTATTTAATACATGTGTTGTGGGCGCTATTATTGCATACTGCAGTGTGATTTTGGGAGCTAATATTATGCCCAGATCGCATTGAGTTTGTGATTACTGATAAATGGGCACTTTAACCATTATTGAGTAAGACTTCTACGTGCTTTTTTCTCCCTGGGAAGAAGTAGATACACAGGTCTTTTGCTTCTCATATGGGTCACTGTAAGATCACTTGAGTTAAAATCGTAGCAGCACATCCAATATGTGTAATAGAGCAGCATGTATGAACTGTTAAGATGAATGTATACACAGCATATTATCTATCATTCATAGTGCTGTGCAGATTTATGGGATGTAGTCAGGAAGCCGGAGGTCGACATGCCGACCGCCGGCTTCCTGACAGTGAAATCCCGGCATGGGACTAATGATAGGCGTCTAAATACCAACGCCTGTCATAAGCCCCACACCGAAATCCCGACGCCCGACATACCGGGTGTCGGGAGCTGATATCTGCTGGGGGGGTTAGGTTTAGGGACTCCCGGGGAGACTTGGGGTTAGGCTAGGGGAAGGGGGGGGGGGAGCGTCAAGGCACCACCGGGGAGGAGGTTAGGTTTAGGCACCCCCCCGGGAGGGTTAGGTTTAGTGTGCGGGGAGGGGAGTGGTTAGGTTTAGGCAACAGGGGGGGAAAGTTAGGGTAAGGCAAACTAAGGGAGGGTTAGAGTTGGGGGAGAGGGGAGGGCTAGGGTTCTTACTCACCTCAGTCGGGATCTTCATGTGCCGGCCTTCCGGCATCTGCATTTCATCCGCCAGACTTTGGTTCGGTGGTAATTCGTACTGATTCCGAGATTTCTAGCCATTCACAAAGACTCTGAGACATAAAGTAGAAACTGAAGTTAAGCCATTGTCTCCACCTACTGGCAGTAACAGATTCTTTTTAATTTCGTTTTCCTTTCCTCCTTCCTTAGGTTGGTGCAGCATGATAGAAATGAACTTTAAGGATGCTTTCCGATCCTTTGAAAGACTAAAAAATGAATCCAGATGGTCCCAGTGTTACTATGCCTATCTCACGGCAGGTATGTATTCATAGTATTATTTATAGTATTACTACTGTATGCACTCTTTTTTGCCTTTCAAACTTAACCCCTTACATTATTTCCTACATAATTATGTATTTGATGACCTTGAGAATGAATTATATCAAACACATTTTATTAGGCTATCTCCACTCTCCTCAATTTCTAGACCTTTTATCCACAACATTCTGATCATTCTAGGTTCCAGTTTCAGCCTATGAAAACAAGGCCATGTTTGGGGCTTCAGTTTATCTATCCAGTTACCCAGATAAAAGCTGAGGCTTCATCCACCCTAATAAAATTAAGCCCCTTACACAAGAAATTTTAATTTTATGTGCAAGATGTTTGTTTTGAAATGTATCCAGCTGTTTCTTCTTTCAGTATGTCAGGGTGCTACCGGGGAAGTGGATGGGGCACAGGTGGTGTTTAAGGAAGTCCAGAAGCTTTTCAAGAGGAAAAACAATCAGATTGAACAATTTTCATTAAAAAAGGTTTGTGCCATTTGGGGTATTAATATGATACAGTGACCTCTTAAAGAAAGTGGTGGATTCAAAGCCTTGCTCCATTGGGACGGGGAAGGGTTTGCTCCTGCTGCAGGGTATTTGCACTGAGGGCTCGATTCAGACCTGCTCGCTAGATGCGTTCGCACGCAGCCACTATGTCTTAGCGTGCGATCGTGGTGTGTAACTAGACGCCCACTAGCCTGTCTTAAGATGCCCACTAATGCACGTCATCTCCAGAAAGTGTATGCAACCATCGGTAACATTGAGTACCATCTGATGCATACGAAGCACTTGTGGTTGACCATACCTTACTGCAAGCACTGCGAGTGCTTCAGTGTAAAATTCAGCCAAGTGACGTGTACTGTGACGCTGCGTCTTAATTATGCACGCCTCTTAATCTGCGTTGAGACGCTCAGGCACGCCTGCGTTTGCACCACCAGCGGGTCTGAATCAGGCCCTGAGTCCCAAGCACAGCACGTGGAGTCTTTTGTATACGTATGTTAGTGTTGCTGATGATGTTATACTGGGCACTGTACGAATAATCGCTTTATGTATCATTTAAATGCTTTATGACCCAATGCTTTATGTATCATTTAAAAGTTTATAATACCCATGTTTTTGATCATTTAAAAAAAAAAAATGCTTACTATAAAAGTATACATTTTTGAAAAAGAACTAAAAGCAGTTTGTCAGTGATTAATTCCATATCAATATAGAAACATGCACTGGTGGTCCTACAAATAACCATACCTAGTGTACGGGCGGCACCATGAGGCAGCCGGGAGGGAGGGGGTTGCCGACCAGACCAAAACAAATATCATCACAGGAGGCAAGCAGCAGTCCACCACACACACTCCCCTGTGCCATTGTGTGGCTGAGGAGGGGTAGGATGGCTAGGTTGCTGCAAGTGGCTGGCTGGGGCCTGTATTATTATGTCTGTGCTCCTACTTTTCTCCTACCAGGAGCCAATACTGAGCAGTGCACTGACTGAGCCATGTTCTGCAGAATCCCCAGGCGCTTCATGCACCAGCCGGGTGCTTACTTCAGTCCGTGGAAAGTGGGTGTCCCCAGTGCCCTCACCTAATCTAGCTGCCTCTGGGCAGTAAAGAAAGTGTCCAGGCTTCTAGGGGCAGCCCGCCTCCAGTGCAGGGTGGACCTGAGGTGGAGGGGGCTACCGGATTTCTCCCTCAATTTGCAAGCTGCACCGGGCGGTGTAAGAAGAGAGCCGAGACAGAGCACCCATCAAAAAGGCCCTGGGAAAAACACTGATACCTAAGCCCAGGCCCAAGTGTGACTTTATTGCCCCCTTGGCCAGTTTTGATTCCACTAACCCCATCGCAATGTAACTCTAAGGCTTCAAACTCCCACAGACATCTGTATAAAAGAAATTTGTGTAAGAACTAAGGATTTTGTAATTGTAATTTAGAGATGATTTTAAGTTTATGCTGACATGCATATATAAGAAAATACATGTGGTGACATGGTAATACAAGGCTGGCCTAGGTCTTTAGCATTTCCACAAATCTGGTCTACCCGCCCATCACATTATAGTGCCCCACTGCTCTCCTCACTATCCCATTCACCAGAAACCTACACAAACTTCCTGTACATATTACACACCCTATACATATAAAGCAAGCACCGCAGATACAGCAAGCTTCAGAATCCAAATAATACATCACAGATGATACAGTATAGACCTAAATGATATATTGTCACATGTTATATTTCTGAGTATCACACATTGCCATAAATACTGCATAAAAGACAATCTTGCTCACTTTAAAGAACCTTTTGCTGTTTTTGATGGTGGTGGTCTTAAGGTGCGTAAAAATGTGGTCGTAGCAGCTTTTTTGTTATTAGTCTTAATCCTCTCTTCTACATGTTCCAAGTTTAGACTTTGGTGGGATAGAACACTTGTTGCCAAATGGATTATCCGGATCCTCACAGGAACACATACAGGCAGTTCCCCTGCACCTTGCGCTAATACTATGTGTTATCTGGGTATGAAAACCAGGCAAGATTACCATAGTAGCACTTTTTGCGCAACCAGACAGTGCGTGATGTTCTGCTTTTAATTGGATCTGCTCCCCAGTATTACAGATAGTGAATAGGCTGGGAGTCGTGATTTGTCCCCTCCTGTGATTAGCTGGGGGTAGGTGCTGCATGTGGCAGGGACAGCGTTATGAAGTGAAGAGGAGTGGAGGTAAGTAGGAAGCCACAGACTAAGAGTTTGGTAGTGGGGAGAGCTGAGAGAAGCCAGGCTCCAGTGAAAGTGATGCAGGAAGATTTTGCTATTAGCTGCACATCTGTATATGAATGCATCCCTGAATGTCACATGCTCACCTTACCTATTTCATGTCTCTGGGTAACAGGGTGAGAGATTTAGAAAACAAACACCAACCAAACAGCTGTGTGTTCTGGCTGCCATTGAGGTGCTGTACCTGTGGAAAGCTCTTCCCAACTGTTCTCTCTCCAACCTGCAGCACATGAGCCAAGGTAATGATACCGGGTCTGTTTTTTCCAAACAAAGAAACTGTTCAACAATTATAATGGCGTAGAAAATTCAGCGATCCGTGTCTGTAATAACCCTGCTCCTGGACCAACAATGTCAGAGGCTTTGTTTGTATACAGTATATGCCTTTGACAGTCATGCAACTAGATGTTTGATAGAGATTAATCAAACTGAGATTCTCTGATTGATTAAGTTTCTTATGCAGAAGATACCATATCTCCTGATATACCTTACTGTCAAACTTGTCATCTGTAGTCGTCCAGATGACCACTATAGCGGTGAATGCAAAAACCCAAAAAACAAGTGCAGGCTGCAGTAAAATCACCTGTTCTTCTAGGCAATCAGAAAAAACGGAGGCGCTATCGCCAGGGAAGTATAGAGGAGGACTAGTTACAATACAATTTGCAGTAGTTTGAGTGCCAAGTCCTACGCAGTGCCCTCTATACCCCAAGGTTACCAGTGTCCCCCAAATTTATTTAGAAAAAAGGATTTAACGGTCATCCTATTTTAGTATGTATTTCACTATTTTAGAACCTCAATTCCGGTATGTCTTTTCTCTAGGGCCCCCAAGTATCTGTATACTATTATTCTAGGACCCCCAAGTAGCTGTATACCATTATTCTGTAACCCCAAGTACCTGTATACCAGTATTCTAGGACCCCAAGTACCTGTATACCATTGTTCTAGGACCCCAAGGGTTAGTGTTTCATCATTCTGAGATCCTAAGTGCCAGGATGTTCTGGGATCCAAAAACCGCTTGTTACCAGTAGGATGTATTGCATACCAGTGTTTCTGTAGACTAGTGTGTGTCAAGAATTTTAACTGTAATAGGGAAAGATTAACAAAAAAGTTAGTGGTTTCTATTAAAGGGTTTTCTCTTTAATATTATGTGACCAAGGTTGCCCTTAGAGATCTTTGTTTACCTTTGAAAAAACAAATGCAATGTCATGCTGTAGACCAGTGGTTCCCAAACTGTGCGCCATGGCAGCCTGGGGACCCTAATGGTGAACCTGACTCAATATTACTAAAGTAATATTTGCCTTGGCCCATGTAAGTGTTAAAGCAGCACAGCTGGTGTGCCACAAAGAAAATAGATTGCAGGCTGTTATGTCAGCAGGTATGTCACAACATGAAAGGTTTGGAACCACTGTATTTGGTGTTCTGTTATTAGCAAATAAAATCCATTGTAATATTTTAGCAGAAGTTATCATTAAAATGGAGTACAGCAAGTTATTTATCACTTAGTAATGTCCCCCCATCTGATTTCCAGTCAGTCCTGGGGTGCAGTAGGTGCAGCCTCACTACAATGCCAATTTAAATCTAGCAGCTACCTTTGCAGAAATTGTGCCAATGCCCGCAAATTGCAGGCTAAACAGAAGTAAGCATACTTACGATCACATGGTGCTGCCTAGCTAGATAATTTAGAATAACTGTAACCCAATCATCAAAATGGCAGTGAGATCATTACTGCTGTAAAAGTAGTACACAGACGAAAGCATTGTGGTAAAAACATTGCATTGAAATAATCCACTATCTTTCTTATTTTATTTATTGTTGGTAAAAGGGGCTTGTACATGAACAACTAATGTCTTAGTAGTATAATTTGTTTGCTGTTTAATTTTACATTTAGACATGGTTTTCTTGAGTACTCTTACTATTAAAATGTAACATTTATTTATTGGGTGGTTTATATTCCTTTAGGGTATTTGTATGGCTATAATGCTATTAACCTTTAGGCAACACAGCCACTTCTCAGAACAGTATTAGTGGGGAGAGTAACTTGTCTTGTTGTGTTTTATATATTTGTGTATGGATGAAGCTTGTCATGAAGTTGTGGATCCATCTGTCGTTGGATTAAGGAATTTGCTCCTTGGTGCTATCCATAAATGTCTGGGAAATGCTGAAGATGCTGTTCAGGTGAGTAACCAATTATTGCATCTTGTAGCATAGTTATGCCATTCTTCTAACGTTAATGTTACCTAAAACAAATTTAACATAAAATAAAAATAAAACTGTCCTGTAAACAAACAAACAAAAAGTGCAGGGAAACAATATTTGTCAACAATTCAATTGATAGCCACAAGTGTGCATATGCCGCCTGCACAATGAACAATTTTGGGTGATTTTAAAAGTTGATGCATTATTTTTTTTTATTACTATTATTTTTTAAGAAAAGCTGGAAAGCCCAAATATTATATAATAGTAAAAGATATGAATTATTATAGCACATGCATCTGTAGATTTCCCCAACCAAAAACATGTACAGAATATAGTTATCCAGCCCAGCCAATATAAATGGCTTCAAAGGACATAAAGGTTATAGGCAGGTATTATGGAAACATAAGAGTTTAGAGCAGGGGTTCCTAACCAGGGTCCTCAAGGCAGGGGCGTATCTATAATGGGGGCAGAGTGTGCAGTGCACACGGGCCCCTGGGTCCAGGGGGGCCCACACCGCACACCCTGCTCCCATTTATTAAATACCTCTCTGGAGTCATGCGTCTGCGGTATCATTGCTCTACAAATTGCTTGAAAAATGACCATTTGCTCAGCGTTTTGCGCAGATGCAGTGAGGAGATCTGGTGACCTGTGTATGCGCAATAGACTCTAGCAGAGCACTCTAGTGCCCAGAGTCTGCTGCTCTCAGCGCGGTGCCAGAAGCCGGGTGGACGGGAGGGGTCCCAGGACGGAGACTGCACACGGGCCCCCTCCTCCGTTAATACGCCCCTTCCCCAATGCACACAAACCGTCCAGGTTTTAAGGATAGCTGTACTTGAGCACAGGTGTCTTTAATTAGTGCCTCAGTTATTTTTATTTAACCATCTGTGCTCAAGCATGGACATCACTAAAACCTGGACTGTTATACCCCTTTTCCACTGCTGCAATAACCCGGTTTGTTGCCGGGTCTACCCAGATTGAAGCTCAGTGGAAAATGGTCCCAAAAAATATAACCTGGGTCCAGTATCCCGGGAAACCAACCAGGTAACGACCAGGGTTGGACCCGGTTAAGGGGCAACCCAGGTTCCGTTTACAGCATGGGGAGATCCAGATTTCCCGGCGCTTGGAGATGTCTTCTCCAAGCGCTGGCATAAGAATTCAACTGCACACTGATGCAGTGTGAATGTCGCTGACCCGGTAGGTTGGGAAATACTGGTTTAGAGAATAGCTACCTAAACAGGGATTAGGGAGAGGAGACTAACGGGCACCATACATCAGCGACTGTTTGTCGTAATTCCCTGATCCCCAGATGTTCCAACATGTTGGATTTCCCTGATTTGCCGATCCCGACCAAAATATGATCGGGAATGATAAATCAGGGATTTTTAACATGAAGAATTTCCCCGATTCTTCAACCGATTGGTGATCATCGATAGCTGCTGATCTGCGTTTCCGACTGTCAGATCAGCAGTTCCAGTAGGATCGTGAAAATGCCCACCTGATGGATGGGGCCCTTTACAGTAAAATCACCTATTTAAATTTTGCTGCAAAAATTCACCCAGAGAATCTGCACTAAAAACTTGTACCCTATTACATTCCCTTATATAGGTTTATGTACCAGAATGAATCATTAGGAAAGGCTTGCTACTCCTTTATATGATCAGTTGAGTGATACATTGCATCTGTGTCTGCTTGGCCTGAAATACAACTTGCTCACTTTCAGTTCTTCCAACGCGCTGTGAAAGATGAACAGGGGCGACAACAGAACCTCTACATCCAGCCGTACGCTTGTTATGAACTGGGCTGCCTGTTGCTGGACAATCCAGAGGTACAAAAAGACATTTTACACTTGTACAGTACACATTGCAGCTAAAATATTATATTTTAAATTCAGTAGTGGGTAAAGTGGGCACAATCTATACTTTATGTAGTGTATATAAGGTGCAATATTCATTTCTTAAATGCTATCCATATCTGCAGAAGTGTCTAAGTACATATTCTGAAAAGGGATGATAATGTGGATATATTTCAATATTGTATTTCCCTTAATAAATACAGATGTTTAGCATGTTCCTAAAAACTATAGCAGCCCATGTAAATGCTGTGGGACCCAGGGGGACGGAGGAGCCTTAACCCAATGGTACCATTGGCCATGGTCCTAATCGTCTGACTGCATATTTATTTATTATACATTTCCAGATTGTACACTTTACCTGTGTTTACTGTTGTTTTATGATCATCATTTTTCTCTATCTCTTCAACCACAGACATGACCTGTACCCTGTATTAGCACTGCCATAGTAGTTTCACTTATTTTATGAGTGCCTGGATTTTACATTGGATTTTCAATATACCATGAAAAATTTAAACGTGGGTTCGACTGTATGGCATAAAGTAGTGTTGGATTTTTAAGCAGATCGTCATGAGTGGGTCTATAACCTCAGTCATAAAGCTTTGACGGGCACCTTACTGTTTTTATTATTTTAGTTATTGCACAAGAAGGGACTGTATGCTGCCAGTCCAGATGGGTCACACGAGCAATAGCTTTGGGGTTTTCTTTGATAAAAACAACCAAGGAAATTCAGAGTTTGTATTTGGCTCTGTGGGGGCGATTCAATTGTTTTCTGGCTATTTTTTAAGACACTAGATGGAGCAATTCAATTGTTGCTCCATCAGGTAGGTGCGGGCAAAAATGTGCAAGAAACCCATGGTTAGGGCGCCCTAACTAGGACTTTAGATGGGTTTTGCCATTAAATCCGGTCTAATAGGGCGTGCTGAGGGCGATAATTATTGTGCGCCCAGAACAATTAAATTGCACAGCTGGGCGCTCATTAATTATCGCAACAATTGAATCGACCCCTGTGAGTCTATCTTGTACCACTCATGCTGATTTAGGGCTAGTAAAGGAATGACAGCAGTAACTGAAGATATTATAAGCGTATGGAAATGAGACCTGAGGTGACTTGAATGAGTGGGTATTATAGATAGCTTGACAGTTACTGTTTTCCGTCTCTGGACATATTGATAATTTATATTTCATGTCTATGTGGCCTGCGTTACATGGAGTGCGTTGGTCATCACTGGCTTCTGGGAACCACATGGGATGTGTCTGTCAAATAAAATACTGGTTGCATCCTGCCTTTTATTATAATGGAGATGGCCCTGAATTGCAGCTATATAGTGCCAGTCCAGAAACTATAAATAAAATAATGTATATTGTGTGTAGTGCCTAGGAAAGCTTTACACCGTTGGGGTGCAGATTAGCTCTGCAGGGCCCCAGATAGCCTGTCATATAAATTGACGGTTTTTTCAGTTGAGTAGTCTTTTTATTATTTTCCAACAAAATACAAACAATCAAATAAAAAACAAACAATACAATGGTTTATGCCAAATAGCTTCACTTAGAAAACATAAATTGTTACAATACATAGAATATTAACATAAAAAACAATCGAATCAAAGATAAGTAATAGCAGTAGGAGATTGCAGCACAGGATAAAAAGAAAAACATAAATACAGTCACATATACATCACCTAATACTCACATATACATCACCTAATACTATGACAATCTGAGAGGAGAGGAGATCTAAACCAATAAACAAATAAAATGAAAAAAAAGTCTAATAATAATTTAAAATAAAACGTACCAACATGAATGTAAGGATAATTATACAGGATCAACAATCAACATGTGTGAAATCGTCAATCAGGTTGTTGAGATGAAGGATACTTTGAGGAGAGCCACTTAGACCAAATAAGGTCAAAGTTAGATTCTGCTTTACGGACAATATACAAATAACACTCATGTTGTATCGTTGTATTGACCAACGAGACCCAAGCCTGAAATTTGGGACTCTCTAGGGCCATCCAAAGTCTGGCAATGCAGACTTTGGTTAAAGTACATAAATTCACTGCATACTGCAAACTACTCTTATCTAGGGCATCTTCATTAATAGCTCCAAGGCAACAGAACCCAGGTGTAAGAATCGAGGCTGGGATACCTGTGCCGCATAACACATGAAGCACCTGAACACAGAAGGATTGCACTTTTATTATTATTATCGTTTATATGGCGCCTCAAATGTTCCGCAGCGCCTTACAAGGTACATAACCAAAAAGTGACTTACAGTAAAATACAATACAATGAAGGACAAGAACATGGATAATAATCATTGATACATAGGTGGCCATAACACCCAATTAGCAACAAAGCATAGGCACCAAGTGTTAGGTGTCCTAGTGGTGAGTAAGAAGTAGATGAACATAAAGTAAGGAGAAGCACAAGAGGGTAGAGGGCCCTGCTCGCAAGAGCTTACATTCTTGAAGTTTAAAAGTGATGTCCTTATGGATTTTTCACAATTCCATCCTCCCATCACTCCACAACAGCAGATTACAGGATGGAAAGGTGCTGTTCATTCCATAGTCAGTTTGGCCAATCAGGTGGAGCATTGCATCCTTCATTCAGTGCCTGGTGTATAGAGTTAAGGTATGCTAAGCAGAAGCCAGTGATTGCTGGGTCTTTGATAACTGAAAGGAGTTGTATGAGGTAATGCTTCTCTCGGTTGGATGATAAATCTGACCAATCGTGTCCCACCTTTCGTACCTTGCTGTCCATGAACTGTTCCTCTTTAACCTGTATAATCTGTGCTGTCCAATATGCTGATGATCACAATTCATTTTTTTGCTTTTACAGACTGTTGCAAAGGGAAAAGCATTATTGTTTCAAGCAAAGGTAAAATTTAGTTTGTGTAATCTGTATTAATTGCATTGAATAATATATTTACTGGTTCATTTCTCAGGCTAAGCGTCTCTGTTTTCTGTTTTTTTTCCCTGTGACTGCTGAAGGAGGAGTACACGGGCTACGACTTTGAGAACCGATTACACGTACGAATCCACGCCGCCTTAGCTTCTCTTAGGGAGGTGGTCCCTAAGTGACAGCGAGAAGGACATGACTCTGGTTTCCCACACAGCTTTCTGCGCTTCAGCGCGTCGCAGGGGATCAAAACGGCTGATCGTGGATGGGACGGGTGTAGGTGTATCTGAAGACCGCCTGTGCCAGAGGCATGAGACTATTCACAGTAGCGGCACAGTTGGACTCAAGAAGAAATCAGTTCTTTTTTTAAACAGAAATCTGGGAACCTGAAACATGATCTAAATAACACACTACATAAGCAAAAGACTTTGCTACGACAAAAAATGCTCCTCAGACCTGTGGTAGTGACCTGTATAGCATGTTCATTTTAGCCCTTGTGTCAATCAACGCAGGAGCAGCAGTCCTGCTTACATCTGCAATGTCATTTGTCTTGTCGCCCTTCTGCTTTCAGGACTTCTTACACCATATGAATAACATAAAGGGGGAGATTCAGTTATGCTCAGGGGCGTGTCTATAATGGGCGCAGGCTGTGCGGTGCACATAGGTCCCTATGAGCCCTCACAGCACACTCTGCACCCATACTTTCTAATACTTACCTCTCCGAAGTCCCACATCGGCCGGAGAGGCGCTACACAAAACACCTGGAAAATGGCCGCCGCGGCCATTTTCCCGGTGTTCTGCGCATGCACAGTAGGGAAATCGTCAGGAAAATGGCTTCCGTGCCATTTTCCCGGTGTCCTGCACATGCCCAGTAGACTCTGCCGGAAAGAGAGAGGACTGTGCCCCAGATGATGAGTGAACACGGACCACCTTCTCTCTTCTTCTCACTTTCACGTCTATGGGGTACATGCAAAAATGTGTAAGATTATCCTGCTGTTAGGTTATTTTGTGAGGTTCCGAGGCAGACCTGCAGCTTATTGAATCTCCCCCAATGAGTGTACATGGTCTGTACTTTAGATCATTTCTACATGTGATATAATAGTATTGTTGTATGTTCACATGAGCATCTCATTAGGTCAGTAAGTTGGACTGCCGCTTTAAATTGCCATTTGATTGTAGTCCGTATTAGTGCGACTAGGCGTAAGAAAAGCACACAAGTGATGTACACAATGGTTTCCTCGCAACACATAATATGTCTGTGCCGCATTCTGCCTACCACATTTTATAGCAGACCATTGTACATTGTTCTGATAACCTAGAATGGGATAGGATGTGACCTTTCTCCTATAGCTGTTATTTAGCTACTGTATGGAGGAAAGTAGCGGAACCCCAACATTCCTCAGCAAAATTTCACAGAACATCCTGTTAATATTATTCGTGCGCCGGGGGGGGAGGAGGTCACCTTTTGTCTAGGATTAGTCACTGACTACACCAAAATTGTTCTAGTAGACATACATGGATCTTCGTGAATAATGATGCGACACACTGTTTGGGTTCCTCAGGATATGTGTAACAGTGCCCTCATCACACTTAAATAGAGATTAAAATAGACCAGCCCTAAAGGGCAGTAAAAGGCAATACAGTAAAGAACTGTAGCACTTTTGCTCTTGTACAGTACATACTTGAAAATATTGTTTTGTTCTAATTCAGGGATAACTTCCATTCTTGTCATTTTGTAGTGCACACCACATTATTTGTTTTATTATACATTCGTAGTGTGCTTTGTGAGTTTATTTATTTAATTTTTGGGGGCGAAAGAGAATGGTAAGGTTGGTGGAAGGGGTGTTGATTTATTTTGTTTTAATTGTACTTTTATTTCAAATATTAGTAGTTTTAGTGAATATATTTATAAAAAAAAAAGTATTTATTTGAAAACTTGGTTTTCTGGGTCTCATAATAATTTAATGGTAAATATGCTGAAATAGTTCCTTTTACTAATATGTACTATGATTTACTTTTCATTTACATACTATAGTAGTCTTACTGATATACGTCTGCATCTTGAGATGTGGAAACACCCTTCTCCAGGGACTGGCCGGCATCCTTTGGCCCAGGGGGATAGTCCAAGCCTAGTGTTTGCTATGTACAGAGGATGAATGATTACATTGGGGACCTGCCTAAGAACTAGATTACCTAAATTCCACATATTCATGTGTCCCAGTATAAACCATCCTCCTCGTCTCCTTTTCATGCTTCCTATGTCTTCAGTGTACAGTACTCATAGTGATACTGACGGCATAGTACAAATTATTAGTTATTTTTATGGGGTCCACTCAAACAAGCCTTTTGGCTGCCCCATTATTTGTCGTCCTCTAGCGCAACTTGGTAGCGCTACTGAGTCACTCTGCACTCACGCGTTGTGTAATGCGACTTGTAGCACACAGAGGATAGTTGTATGTATATCCTGTATGCTTGAGGCTTTTCATACCTACATGGTGGTTTCTCTGCAATGGAGAACCTCTGTAGAAATTCAGTGAATCATGTCAGTATTCACTTTTTATGCAGGCGATCACATGGGACAGAAGCAGCCTGAAGTAAATAGCAGATTTTAGTGTCCTGGGCGAATGATAACTACTGATGCCCCTTTATGAGAATGATAGTTGGTGCCGCTCTAGGGATTGTGGCTAGCTCTTTACAAGTGCTAGACCTCATTCTAGCCCTCAAGATTCATACTGTAGATTCTTATATGTCAATTAATTAGTACTAGCTCATGCAATTTATGTGACACAAAGAATACCCCTCCACCCTCCCTCTCTTCTTTATCTTCAGTCCCCTGAATCCTCCCCACCTCCTTTTCATACTTACATACTCTCCTGGAACCTCAAAGAGACTCCTGAATGGTCTGGGAATCCCCTGGACTCCTGGAAAAGTGGGTGGACTTCCCAAATCCTGCTCACTTCCTAGTGAAGTGGACAGGATGGGGAGAATAATGCCAGGAATCGCGGTTCATGGCAGGAGATTGGTCCAAAATTAGGTGAATCTATGATAATTGCATCATTTTGCCCCAACCCCCCTCTTCATAGACCGCTGTTCACAGCATTATGCTGCAAGTGGTCAGGGCCTAATGATACAAATAGGCCAGCCCGTCCCCTCCAGTTGCTAACTGCATCCTGTTTCTATCCCCACTTCCCACAGAAAATCCGTGAACTTCATATAACAAAAATATAATTAACGCAATTTCAAAAGATCAATAACAATATTATGGATATTAAAAAGACATATGTATGCTTAAATAATTATATTTTTTTGCAATCAAAACATACTATACAATCCGTTTTAGAAATATGATTGCTGCAGGTTTCTTTTTTAATGTTAAGTTTTCTTGACTTTTTCATAGAACATAGGTGATTTCTCTTTTATGTCCCAACATCATGCAGGCCAGATGTTTTGGGACAGGGTAAAATGTGATCTTCCCTGATCAAACCGTTTTGTATTATTAGACTGTATGTTTATTTGGTATACCATTTCTACAAGCAATATGATTCCCTTTAGAATTGGTGTCTTAACTGGTTGGTTTTTTTTAACTGCGCAGAAATAGTGGGTTGTTTTTTTTTTTTATATAATTAAGCTTGGAACATATTTTTTTAAATTTATTATTTATTCCCTTCTCTCTCCTGGCGACAGGCACTGCTGGGGGGCGGCTGCAAGAGGCGATCCAGCCTGGGCTCTCTGCACTGTAGCAGCCCCACCTTCCCCTGCTATCCCAACCCCACCAGCCAGCAGTCATGGGCTGTCCATAATGAATTGGGTTTAAATAGCGATTATTCACATTATTTGATAATTAAAAAAAAAAAAATTGGCAACATTTTTGGAAAAATATATGCCAGTTAAGTGGTTAAGAAACTTGATATGATGCTACAACTAAACAGCTTTTTATAAGGATTTAATTCACTTCATGTAATTTTACATAATGCCACAGTTACCTAACTGGTTGTTACAGACACGTCAGGTGTGATCCCGCATTCTCCGGTGGGCATCACTGGCAGACCTGACCGCTGATAAGTATACAGTATTCTGAAACTTTCTGGAGGAAGGATGAAGACGCTCATTGAATAGAAAAGGATGAAATGATTTATTTATGTTTATTGTAGATTCTATCGAGGTATTGGTTGGGTAAGTCAGAGGGCCATAGATTATGCATATAACTAGGTGTAGCTTGTCCAATGATGCAATAATAATGGATATAGGGGCCTATTCATCATCACTTAAGTTCTACAAAAGTAGTGTGATTGCCATTCATCATTAATGTAATGCAGGAGATATCACTGCTTCTCTCCTGTCTCTTCACAGCCTGTCTTTAAGCTGTCCATGTGCAGCTGCAAAGGCTGAAGGCAGCATGAGAAAAATGTCCTTTTTCTGAAAAGCTGTCTCAGCAAAAGGAGCAACTTTTCGGAAGTGATACTTAAGTATTGGAGGCATAATAAATGATAAATGCCTCCAGTACTAGGATTGACTCGTAGCGAGTTCAATCGTTAATTATCACTATGGAAATTTTTCTCTTCATGAGTAGGGCCCATAGTGCAAGATCATTCATAACTACAGAAGTATCAGCTACTTCCTCTGTATTGGTAATCTGTTTTACCATATTATGCAGTGATAGAAATGGGCGTCTTCACACCTTGGGATAGGAATAACATTTATTATGGGGTAGTTTTAAACAGGAAATTGAAAGTTTCTAACAGCAATTTGTCAGCATAACGTAATGAGCACAAAGAGAGGTGTGTATACAGCATACTAATAATGCCAATTTTCTCTATATGTCATAACCTTACTCCTATCGCATGCATATTGCTGGCATCAACATTATAATATTGTCATAGTCTTGCTGAATAATAGCTGGGAAACACGCTGTACAATATTGTAATATGACCTGTAATGACCTTGGCAAACTTACAGTAATGGCAGGTACACACTAGGCGATGTGTGTATCTGGCCAACGCACGATGTGATGAACGACATACGGTTGTTTGCCACTGCTAAACAACTGCATGATATGTCGTTTACTATCCGCCTCCACAAGCATGGGGTCGTTCATCAAATTGACAGATGGAGCAGCATGTAGGCTCGAACTGTCAATGGGATGAACGACCCAGCAGGAGAGCTCATGGTCGATCATAGCGCATACACACTTGCCAACATGGACAATATGTCGGCCCGATCCAGCTGAAGACTTATCTGCCCCCATCTCCACTATAAGGCAAAGCTGTTTGCTTAGTTGTCTATTAATAGTTTTCTGCTGTATTCTCTGGCAGAATATGGTAAATATGATACATTTACAACGTTTAGACATGATATCACATACAGTCAGGTGCATAAATATTGGGACATTTACAGAATTTTCATATTTTGGCCTCTATTCACCACCACAATGGCTTTGAAATGAAACAAACAAGATGTGCTTTAACTGCAGACTTTCAGACTTTTTTGAGGGTAATTGAGGGTAATTACATCCAAATCAGGTGAACGGTGTAGGAATTACAACGGTTTCTATATGTGCCTCCCACTTTTTAAGGGGCCAAAAGTAATGGGACAAACTAGACATTCCTAAATCTAACGTTCACTTTTTAATACTTTGTTGCAAATCCTTTGCAGACAATTACAGCCTGAAGTCTGGAACACATAGGTATCACCAGACGCTGGGTTTCATCCCTGGTGATGCTCTGCCAGGCCTCTACTGCAAATGTCTTCAGTTCCTGCTTGTTCTTGGGGCATTTTCCCTTCAGTTTTGTCTTCATCAAGTGAAATGCATGCTCAATCGGCTTCAGGTCAGGGGATTGACTTGGCCATTGCATAACATTCCACTTTTTAGCCTTAAAAAACACTTTGGTTGCTTTTGCAGTATGCTTCGGGTCATTGTCCATCTGCACTGTGAAGCACCGTCCAATGAGTTCTGAAGCATTTGACTGAATATGAGCATATAATATTGCCCGAAACACTTCAGAATTAATTCTGCTACTTTTGTCAGCAGTCACATCATCAATAAATACAAGGGAACCAGTTGTTTTCCGTGGTCTTCCGGCTCTTTTGGTGTTGCTGAGCTCTCCGGTGCGTTCTTTCTTTTTAAGAATATTCCAAACAGTTGATTTGGCCACACCTAATGTTTTTGCTATCTCTCTGATGGGTTTGTTTTGATTTTTCAGCCTAATGATGGCTTGCTTCACTGATAGTGACAGCTCTTTGGATCTCATATTGAGAGTCGACAGCAACTGATTCCAAATGCAAATGTCACACCTAGAATCAACTCCAGACCTTTTACCTGCTTAATTGATAATGAAATAACGAGGGAATAGCCCACACCTGTCCATGAAATAGCTTTTGGGTTGATAGTCCCATTACTTTTGGCCCCTTAAAAAGTGGGAGGCACATATAGAAACTGTTGTAATTCCTACACCGTTCACCTGATTTGGATGTAATTACCCTCAAATTAAATCTGAAAGTCTGCAGTTAAAGCACATCTTGTTTGTTTAATTTCAAAGCCATTGTGGTGGTGAATGAATAGAGGCCAAAATATGAAAATTCTGTCAATGTCCCAATATTTATGCACCTGACTGTATAACCTGCAATAGAAATGTACAGATGCAGTGGAGCAATACAAGAGTATGTAACTGGTCTTTGTGACTTAAAGACCTTTTCAATCCTTAGACGACTTTATTTTTTTTGCTTGCACATGCCCATAATAAAAACATTTTTTATGGTCAGCAGGGATGTGACCTAGGGCTCTATTCATATCTTAATTTCTACAAAAGTATTTAAATTTCATGACCATTCATTAACTGTGTTAACGCAGGAGATATCACAGATATCGCCTGGGTACAATTGTCCTCGGATCATTTCCACTGTCCCCATACTTTAGTATGGTAATGTAACTGTATATCATCCTGAGATGGCATACAGCCACCAAATGTGTTCACAAGCCGCCGCTTACACAGCAGCTTGTACAGCAGAGGGACCTTTTCAGATCCCTCTCTCTGTGCTCCACCCCTGTCCCTGCTCCACTGCATTCACTGCTGCATGAGAGGAGTCTTCATGCCAAGGGTCTTGCATCTCTCCGGTGGTGGTTGTCTGCACGTCCTCAGCGCTCCAGCCAAGTCCCTCTGTCCCATCTGTGTTCTCTCTGATGGAACACTATTTTCCTGCTGCTCCGGTCTTCAGAGACTCCACGCAGCCTGCCCTCATGCTGTGCATGCACAGTTTGAAGATAGGCTGGGAAGAGCCTACAAAAACTGGAGGAACAGGAGAAATGTCTCTCATTACCAAAAATTTTACTCCGCAGAAAGAGCAGCTCTTCAGAGTTCAAAACATAATTGCCATTGTTAATTATGACATGATGAATAGCCCCCCTAATGTACGGTACAGTATAGTACAATGTACTGTTACCTAATTTTGTGAGAACAAAATGATGCCTAGTGAAGCCTCATTATTCTTGGTGTTCATTCATTCCTTTTCCTTTAAAGGGGAGGTGATTCAAATTAGCAGGATCGGCACATCGCAGCCAGCAATTATTCAATATGCTCACCCCATAGAGGTGCGCAGGAAAACTTGTAATGGTCAGGGTACTGTATATGACTAATAATTGTGCAGCCATACATCGTGCTGAATTAAATTAACCTTTAATTGTTTTAATTAAACACTTTATTAATTCATTAATTTCTATTAAATCAGCACATGGTAACAAATGTGCTCATATCTATCAGTTCTATATGAAGATGAAATTCTCGTACAGGCTCTTTAATAAAAAAAATTCAAAATTGTTGAGAATTGTAAAAACATTTTTTTCTGCATCATTTAAAACTTGTGGCATAGCCTTAGACCCCTCTCCATTCATTATACCAAACCTGTCTTTATTGTATCCTGACCAAAATATCCATGTATTAAATGAAGCATTAACATAAGTGACATCTGACAGCTTTAATTCATATTTATGTCATTACCGATAGGTCTGGCACATGATGCTACACGTGAGGGATACTGTCCCCATTAGATTGTGCCTGTGATGAGAGCAATCTGAGTGTTGTATTCAATAAAATGGCCCAATGTGCAGATATGCTGTAACCCGTAGCAACAGCTCAGATTCATTGGGGGTGATTCCAATTCTCCAATGTCCAGCTGTGAACGTTACTGCTCATTACAGTAAGGAATCTTCAATCAATTTGCTGCGCCTCACTATTGGGTGCGAGGTAAGATTAGCCAAGAGAAATCTCTAGGGAATGACGTCATGACACTGCCAGAGGCATCACGGACGATTCAATCTCCCCCGTTCACTTATAGTACAGTAAGAAAGGTAAGCAATTGTCTGGTTGCTAAGGGTTACAGTATCTTTCTGCATATTACACCATGTTGTTAAATAATAAAATATAGCTGTTACATACTCGGAGGCATAGTCTAATAGCAATAAAGGGATACAGTATGGACTGTGCAGGTTAAAATACATATTGGTTGTCCATAACCGGGTATGTTTTGTTTTCATTCTTTTCAATTAGTGGTAGATAGGACTTTAGATGTCACCCAGAACAACATACTGTGGTGTAATGTTAACAAAGAACTTCACTTTTATATTTCCTCAAAGAAAATAAAAGGAACTAGATCTAGGTTTGTGTCCTGTGTTTATTCCAACGTACAGTATATGCGTCATCTCATTTGCAAAACTCATATGTCTCAGTTTCCTGAGTGGCCCTGAAGAAATGTCACTAAGTCCTGTCATACATCACTGCGTCTGTGACTTGTCCTTGGCAGCTGGGTTATAACACAGAGCAATAGAATACATTGCTAGCACAGCTCCAGCAGTGTGACATCCCTATATGCAGTAATGGAATGCATAACTGGGGCAGTAGCTGCTCTAGTCATCCCTAGTGGTGGAAGTATATACTTACAACAAATCAATAGGGTCCAATTTGCACTCTGATGAGTCGCCAGCACCAATTTAACTGTAGAGTCATCACCAGTAACTCCACTTTAAATACAGTCTTGAAAACTAGATGAGTGTCATTCATATAGCTGCTCATAAATAAAAAAAAATAATGAATAAAGTATATTCTTTGTTACTTGATCGATGGTTCCTTTTAATATATACTTTGATATGCTCCAATAATGGCGCTCAGCAGTAAATAACTTCTGTTAGTTCTCTCAACCTGTTTGTCCAACACCTTCAATATCCCTCCTTGGGGAGTATTACTCCCATCTGCAGTTAACAGTCTGTTCACCACCTTCAAATACAGAGCTTTTCATCCCAGCGCTTAGGAACCTCCAGGACCATCAAGCCTTTGCTTCCAATGAGTCCAGTGTAAAAACAAACCTTAACGATTTTAATTTTTTTTTTTTAAACGTCTACAACAGCGGTTCCCAACCACAGTCCTCAAGGCACACTTAACAGTTCTGGTTTTAGTTAGATCCATGATAGTGCATAGATTGTTAAATCAAAATAACTGAGGTACTAATTGTCACTTGTGCTCAAGTTTGGCTATCCCTAAAACCTGGACTGTTAGTGTGCCTTGAGGACCGTGGTTGGGAACCGCTGTTGTCGATGTTTAAAAAAAAAAAAAAAAAAAAAAAATCGTTAAGGCATAGGAACCAACTGTGCGCTCAGAAATGTCATAAAATCTCTGAGGAGAGTCTTAAGTGTGTCGGCGGGTGCCATGTGTGAGCCTGACATTTCCAAAACTGTACTCAAAGAGGTGCCTCCTTCCACCACTTGTGCATCCAAATGTAGGGATGAGCAGCAGAAGTCAACATGCTGACATAGAAATCGAGGATGCATCTGTGGAAGTGCACCAGGATGAGCATATTTGTGTAGCGGACGCCAATAAGGATGTTGATGCTGAGGATGTTTGCGTAAATCAGTGGAAACAGTTGTTACCCATGATAACGAAAAGCCCATTGTCATGCCTAGGTATAAAACAAAAAAATTTACTTCTTGTGTGTGGAATAGGAGGTAGGGACCCTAACCAGATAGGAACCTCCTCCCTGTTACATCATCTACAACGCATACATCAAGTGTTTGCAAAATTCAGAAACTGGCGAAAAAAGTAACAAGAAGCAATCCAGTGTCAGCTAGCCCCCTTCTCTCTGCTAGATCCAAGAACCTGGCATCTTTACCACCAACACCCTCATCAACAATATCCTCAGTCATGATCGGAACTAGTTTTCAGCACCGTCAGGAACCTTGTCAGCGATCGGCGTAGGAGGCTACTTCCTCAAAATGTGGAAAAGTTGATGTTCATCAAAATGAACTACAAATTTCACGAGAAAGATCTATACCGCCAATTACGTCCAAAAATGACTGAGGCTGCAATGGTGGATTCCAGCAGGGACTAATTAATATTGTGTGAAGATGATGTACACACTGATGAGTGTGGAGAATCGGATGATGACAACATCTTGCCTCTGTAAAGCCAGTTTGCGCATGGAGAGATCATTGCCAGCAATGTCAGCTGCCTGTTGGTAGCTTGTTTTGTGGGGGCCCAAACAAACCAATCACTTCAGCCACAATTGGCAGTCCCTGTCACTGAAGTGATTGATTTGTTAAACTGTGCATGTCCTATATACAACATAAGGGTGGGTGGAAGGGCACAAGGACAATTCCATCCTGCACCTCTTTTCTTTGCATTATTTGCTGTTTGGGGCATTGCTGCCTGACATTTTTAATTTTATAGTTTATGAAACTGACACCCTGTCTACCACTGCTGTGTTGCAAAAGTTTAATAGAGGTCCTATATTTTTTTAAACTACCGTGCTTTTGTGCCCCTGCTGACACTTTTTTTTTTTTTTTTTTAGTTTCATACTGTATTTATTCCAAATGAAGTCACAAATAGGTATACTTGCAAAATACTCATGCCATTTTTCAACCTTGATTTGTAGATACCAACCTGGTGTGCTTGGTTTCCTTTGATCATAACAGCCATATTTGGTCAGATGCAACTTAACACCAAATGGAAAGGCTATTTTGTGATGGTATCTGGAGATGTTCTCTCTCCTCCCCTCCCAGTCATCCCATCCATAATCCCAGAAGCACAATGACAATAGATGTTTAGTACCAGACTTTAAAAATCCCTCTGCCCCCTTCCTGATCAGAACTTCCATTTTGTGTGCTGCCACAGACAGCATCCCCTGCATGCCCCTTTCATTTAAAATAAATACTGGACCACCACAAGAGCTCAGCTGGGGCAAGGACTGATGTCAAATACTCTTTGAAAATGACTCCCCACCTCCCTCTTTCATAAATTTGCTTTGGAATCCAAACTTAAATTTACTATGAATCAACCCTTCCTTTCCCTGCCTTCAACTACATACATACTCCATCTCCCTCAGGCCTCTTGATTTATGAAAACATATTTCCTTATGTGCCATGCTTGAAGTTGAACTGTCACGTGTTTGTGCCGCCCACTGCTGCCACTTAACTTAGCCAGCTATCTTGTTGCAAATTATGGGCCTAAACTAGATGAAAACAATATTGTGAGGTGGTCAAAATTGACTGGAAACTACTGGAAATGAATGTTATTGAGGTTAATAATACTGTAGGAACAAACACAGGCTCAAATTATGTGATTTTAACAGTTTTTATGAATTTTTTAGAAGACGGAGCGCCAGTCGCTGGCCGGGTCTCACGCATGAGCACGACAGAGCTGGCTCAGTCGTGCGCATACCCAGTGGGCAAACATTGACCCGGTTGCGAGCGCTCAGCGCTTGTGACTGGGTCTGAATCAGGCCCAAAGCGTGCAGTGGAGAACAGTAATGTAAATACATAGACATGTGCTCTGTGTGCAGGCTGGTCAGCTGACTGGAAAAGCCAATCAGCACTATTTTCTCAGACCCGGGTCCAATATCCCGGGTCTGTACCATTTAGAGCCCAAATAACCCGGGTCCGACCCGTGTTTACCCCTTCTTTTAACCTGGGTTGAAATACCAGGTCGGTCGAACCGGTAATAACCCGGGTTATTTTGGCGATGTGAAAGGGGTATTACTCATATGCTGATATGTGAGGGTGGCAGTGCATGTTAATATTTTACATAGCAGGCTTGTAATTGAATTTATTCAATATTATTTTTCTAACATGTTTCACCTAAGATGCGTGTGCTTGTAACATAACGTTTAAAAAAAAATCACATGATGGCTGTGGATTTGGAAATGTGGCACTGGACGTTTTCATGTGTTTAAATCTGACAAACTGCGGTACACTTAACGTTACCAACTTTTTAGATTCAGATGTTTAGACAGGAGGTGTGGCTAAGGGGCATGACCAAAACCACAGTAGGCTTACAACCAATTTATTTGTTTAATTTCAGGCTATTTCTATTCTTTCTAATAAAGACAGAAAATGGATTTATGGCATCAGATTTGTGGATGTACTTCCCACTTATCCAATAGTCAAACACATATATGCCTCTTCTTTGCCATTTGACTGATCCAAATGTACCTTTGTACGCCATCAAAATCCTTCTCCAATCTCCACATACCACTTTATATGCCATCATAGCCTATTTGCCTTCACACATAGTAACACACATTGGCTTCTTATACAGAGAGAAAAGAGATTGTTCTAAAATAAATTGTAAATAAAAAAACTGTAATAAGCTAGACACACAGAACAAGTGAAACTACACTAGTGTATAGAACAGTGCTTCTGAAAACGGTGTCACAACACCTTGGTGTTACGCACAATGGGGTGACAAAAAAAAGACCGGGTCCTGCAGGACGTGCTCTGGCCAATCACTAGAGTAAGGAGAGGATTGTGTGCTTTCTCGCTCTCACCCATGCTCCACTGGATAATACCTGATTCAGAGCCGCACGTAAGCGGCCGCTCGTTCACTCCGAGCGATGTTCGCACAACTGCGCATGCGTATGGGTCGTAATGCGCATGCGCCAACCAGTCATTGCGGTCGGAAATCGAGCGCTCGCAAAATAGCGAGTACCTGCTAATTTGAGTGACAGGATGAGGCGTTTGTGGGTGGTAACAGGGGAAGGTGCTTGAAAACGGGGAGTGGAGATCCGAACGCAGGCGTGCCAAACGGTCAAAACGGGCGTTTTAAGGGTGTGCATAATTAACAAAGCAGCGTCATCGACCACGTCACTTGGTTGTTTCTTAGCCTGAACTGTTCGCATGATTGCGGTAGGAAAATCCAACCACAAGCACTGCGAGCAGTTCAGACGCCTTTCGATGTACTCGATTAATCTAATAAATAGCGGAGATGACGTAGGATGCGAGCGGCCAGGGGGCGTCTTTACAAAATAGCGAGCGCATGTTTTGTTCGCTCGCTCAGACATAGAGGCATCAACAGACCGCAAAGAACGAGCGCTCAATTTAAATAGCCGGCTCCTTTTTCTGAACGAGCGGGCGCAAATAGCGTCCGGCTCTGAATCAGGGCCAAAGTCCCATCTACCCCCTGGCTTCCTGCAGCACCAGAGAGGAGCCGGGAGCAGGCAGGCAGCTGCAGCAAAGCAAATGTTTTAGAACCGGAGAGGAGCAGGCAGTCACAGACTCAGTAGGACGGGAGACGAAGAGGAAAGGAGTCCTACAGTAAACTACTATGGTTAAAGAGAATGTGGTGTTTGGTATATAAAGAACCACTGGGAGTGTGCGCACTTTGGGTACAATAGGGTTAATTTATCTTTATCTCTCTTAAAATCTTCAGTGTGTCATGGCAGAAAAAAGTATGTGAACCACTAGCATAGATATGGAAACCAGTCAAAATGTATAGTTGTTTAAAACCTAAAAGTGTGTGTGTGTGTATATAATATATATATATATATATATATATACACACATACGCACACACAATGCAGTGGCACTCACAGGACATGTCATCATACTATAAACCGGCGTAGTTACACCAAGTCACCCAAAGGTATCCATATAGGACTAAAATTTTCGTCATATAGAGATACCTTTTGGTGACTTGGTGTAACTACACCGGTTTATAGTATGATGACATGTCCTGTGAGTGCCACTGCATTGTACAAGTCTCTGCATTTCCTTTGGGCCAGCGGCACCTGGGCAAGTTGGAGTGGACCACAAGCAGAGTGCTGTGTGTGTGTATTTTTTATATATATATATATATATATACACACACACATACACTCACATCTATAACTCTATCTATCTAAACCTATAATTGCCTCAAGAATATATAGACACTACACAATAACATCAATAACGGTTATGTCCCTAAATATTGAATTGTTACATGTTGTCAGCAATGTTATTATTGCTACTTCCTGTTTTGGTATAATTTTATTCTGTATGTCTATACAATCTATTGTACTCATTATATTAAAAAAATAAATAAGTAACGTCCACTTAGCAATGTGCTATTGGTAAAGGCCCCGATACATCAGAGATTGATTGCAGCAATCGTGCAATTTGCAATCGATTGTGTATAAAAATCTTTCCCTTTTTCAATCGATTGCAAATTGCATGATTGCTGTAATCAATCTCTGATGCATGGGGGCCTTAAGGAATGACTTTTGATTTCCACTGTTTTACATGTCCCAGTTGTAGTGTTTGATTTGGACAGATTTGTAGAGGGATCATTCACTTGTTTCTGGTGCTATGCTGACTGCAGGGCTGGCTCGAGGCACGTTCAAACAGTGTGGTCGAACAAGGGAGATACCTACGGGCCAAAGTGTCCCGCCGGTGGTCGACAGGTTGGTTACCCCACACCGCCGCAGTGGCGCTGGCCCAGGAGAAGAGGAATGGATGCCACGTGCATGTGCGCACCATCCAATCAGTGCAGGGAGAGGGCAAGGGGTAGCCCAGCTACTGAAGACATGCTGGGCTCGTCCCCAGCCTGACGTTAAATGGGAGGCGTGCCATATGGCACACCCCCATTAGTGTCATTTAGGGGTGTGGCCTAAGGTAATTAGGTCACGCCCCCTTCACCCAAATCATAACTAGTAAATGTTTATGACACTGTGTGTGCTGTATAAAGGGTACTATGCAGCAGCCAGGTATTGAATACCCAGTATCTCACCATGCCAGGCATTAGATCCATTGGTTTCTGGTGTATCGGTGCACTGTGCAACTGGATGCCAGGTACAGTCCTCTGTGTGGCATGAGCCCTGCCACCACAAAGTGTAAAACTGCAGTGCACGCCGTGATATCCCTGGAAGTAGCAGTAGAGGCGACCGGAGGACAGAGGAATGGTCAATCCCGTGAGGTAGTCTACAGACCCATGAAAGCCATTACTAAACATGCAGCTGAGCGCTGTACAGTGTGGTGATGATGGGGTGTCTCATAATAGCTGTACAATGTGATTGAAGGTTAAGCCAAAATACTGTAACATATTCCTCTAAAAGAAATAAAAATCCATGAAATAATTGCTAAGTTCTATAAGGTGAATGTTGACCACTATCTGAAAATTTGATATGTGAGTCACTGGAAAAATCTATAATATTTATGAATTGACACACACATATATTTTTCTTTGGAGTCTTTTTTGGAAAAGAATGGAATTAATGTGCGAACCATGATTTGGAATTTATACACTAGATGGCGCTTCTGTTTCACAACATTTGAAAAAAAAAAAATATATATATATATATATATATATATATATATATATATATGGTGTAAATTTACTAGGTTTTGAACGACTGATGTATACTTTGTGATAAAAGTGCAATAAAGATCTAGTGCATAAATTAATAGATAAAAATATATCAATGTGATCAAATATTTAAAATATTATCAATTTAATAAGGTATTTAAAAACATATATCAGAACCAATAAACACACACAAATAAATGCTTATACATGCCTTAATCCTAATCATAGGATTTGGCAAAATATTTCATATATAGGCACGTTTGTGCAAATATTGTAAATAAAGTGCAATCGTAGTGCTAATAAATAATCAATAAAACAGTTTAGCGGGTATTCCAATTAATATACCACAAATATGTAAGATCAAAAAATGAGAAATAAATATAGCAGCACAGGAGAGTATATAAAAGATCAGCGATAAAAACTTTGAGGCTAGATTCAAAAAATCTTTTAAAAAGTTTAAAATATATATTTAAATAGCTTGATGAAGTCCATGTATGGATGAAACGCGTTGGGACAGCTGACTCTTACCTGAAATGAACTTAACACAGATAAGCATTATATGAACTCTTTCAAGCTATTTAAATATATATTTTAAACTTTTTAAAAGATTTTTTGAATCTAGCCTCAAAGTTTTTATTGCTGATCTTTTATATACTCTCTTGTGCTGCTATATTTATTTCTCATTTTTTGATCTTACATATTTGTGGTATATTAATTGGAATACCCGCTAAACTGTTTTATTGATTATTTATTAGCACTACGATTGCACTTTATATCAGTGCTCGAAGTGGGAATTTTGAGGTGGGGGTATGGAGATTTGAATCCAGACCCCCTCCAACTCTCACTCCACTGGCTGTCCTGCACTGGATGACACCCGGTGCGGTCACCACAGAATAGTGAGCACGGCTACCCTTTTAGCCCCTGCTTTTATCTCAGCCACTGCACCTTTCACTTACTGCACTTCTTCCTGCCGGCTTCACCTTCTCTCACCCCCTGTCCCTTTCTCTAACTGGTTCCCCCTCTCTCAACCCCTCTACACCACTAACTACCTATTCATCTCTCACCCCCTGCCTCTCTCATTAACATATTCCCTCCTACAACCTCCCCTCTTACCTCTAGCTACACTGCAGCTGGAACGGAGCCGGGGCCTGGAGCATTAGGTCCCTGCTGAAATGCAGTTTAATGTCCACACAAGCTGGCATCCAATCCCGGCTCGCAGACCAGCTCACCGGCCGGCCGGATCTGTGAGCCAATGAGAAGCTGCCACTTGACAGCTTCTCATTAGGTAGCGCTCTGTGAGCCACAATTGGCTGGCTCTGGCTGTCAGTGGCGCTGCTTACTAGTGCAGTGCAGCCGCCCATTACCCGAGGCTCCTGGTTCCATGCCAGCGTCGTCGCCGATAAAGAGATGTGTCCCCAGCGGGACACATCTCCACACTTTGCTGTTCCAGCGCTGGGATCCCATACTAGATCCCAGTGCTGGTACACTTTCTGCCGCAAAAACGAAGTGGCGGTATATCATACCGCCATATACCGCCCCACTTCGACCACTGCTTTATATACAATATTTGCACAAACGTGCCTATATATGAAATATTTTGCCAAATCCTATGATTAGGATTAAGGCATGTATAAGCATTTATTTGTGTGTGTTTATTGGTTCTGATATATGTTTTTTTAATACCTTATTAAATTGATAATATTTTAAATATTTGATCACATTGATATATTTTTATCTATTAATTTATGCACTAGATATTTATTGCACTATTTTCACAAAGTATACGTCAGTCGCTCAAAACCTAGTAAATTTACACCATTTCCACTTAAAGGCCTCATCCAAAGGTCTGTACACACTAAGTCTAGCTGACACCCTGTTGTATTCGGGAGAACGTATTACAAACTGTGGTCATAGAATTCCTCTGTCGAGCATAGAAGCTGGGGCCGGCACCTTCCTTGTTTTAAATATATATATATAATATATATACAAATATTTATTAATGTTCTATCCTCTTCTTGTTTTCTTTTGGATGACTTTTGCTCTTTCCAAGATGCTTACCAGATTCTTCCTGAAATAAGCAATAACAATAAAAAATACATATAAAAGAAGGGTTGAAATGAGACAACTGTACAATTAAAGCATAACATTAGTGTTTAAGCTCAGTTATTATTCATTTGTTACACATTTTACCTGAAAGAAACTTACCAGGTTTCTGATTTCCATGTATGTCCTGCTATACGTCACAAAGAGTTGTGACCAAGTTACACACAAAAAGCATTATGCATTACAATTGCAAACAATAGATCTGTTGCCGCTGAGGCATTTATTACCCTTGAGGGTGGGGGTGATAGAAGAATGGGGACATTTGGACACTGGGGTGTAAGGAAAGGGGGTCGGTAATATTACAATGTACACCTATGGTGGGAGATATATTCTATTCAATGAACTTATAGACAAAAGACAATCCCCGTGCTCAATGACTTGACCAATCACATAATTCAGTGGTTTGATGATGTACATCAAAACCCACGTACGTGGCTTTGTTTTCTAAAACACTCCAAAAACATACTGGCTACTGATTGGATCAAACTCTGTTTGACTGCATGTGGTATGGAATAAACTGTTAGTTCTTTTTGCAATAAGTGGACACTCCCTTTATTCCTGATGTACGCAGATGCTCATATATATATAGGATTCATTTATTATATTTATTATTTCCTAAACTCTGCCATTACAGTACAAGTTTTAAGCATATCCATGCTTGAGCAGAGGTGATTGACAGGCTGTGGCTGTTTGGGGGTGATAAAACAGCCCCTCGAAAACGGGGGCATGTCGTCCTCGTTTTCTGAGTGCTGAGGCCAGGGTCTGCGACTTCCAATGCAGAACCCTGACCTTGGGTGCAGAGCTGCGAGGGCTACTCAGATGGCCGATGGTCTCGTAGATGATCCGATGCTGCTTCTCAGGACGCAATACTTGGATTTGCGCTGCTGTCAGGAGGCGTCTTTCTTTCCTCAGACGCCTCCTGCTAAATTAGCATATTTTCACATCACTACTGCGTTCAAAGACGTCCATTTCTGAATTAGTATCGGGAGCCCAGGTGCATTCTCCATTGTGCACCTTATTCCAAACAAGTCCCTCTCCTATCAGAAAGTGTAAAACTGTGCTCCCCTTGCAATCACAGCCCGCCTGTTGCACAACTGGGTGAAAATGATCCAAAGTAGATCTAACCTTTTACATGTTTGCATTATTTATTTATTACCAGTTATTTATATAGCGTACAGATATTCTGCAGCGCTTTACAGAGAATATTTGGACATTCACATCAGTGAAGCTTACAATCTATATATCTTTCCTACCACACATACAAACACGTGTATATAGTGTGTGTGATGGTCCAGTGGTTATTAAAACGGTTTCGAAATATGGCACCCTAGAGTATCAGCATTTTTTACACAGCACCCCTGGGCCAAAAATAAATGAAGTAAATTGTGCTTCTATGTCACCCTTAGGTTTAGTTATGTGGTGGATGACAGGGCTGTGTTTCTTTTTGTCCACATATTACTTGATTGGCAGCCATTAGCACTGATTTTACCTATCACACGGCCTAAAAATATTTTTATTTGTACTTGACCACCCACCCAAGGTACCCCTGCAAGTGTCCTGAGGCACCCAGTTTGGGAACCATTGATATAGTTAATTAGTATGTTTTTGGAGTGTGGGAAGAAACCAGAGAAAACCCATGCAAACATGGAAGAACGCACCGACTCCATACACATAGGGCCTTGGTGAGAATTGAACCCAGGATCTCAATGTTGTGAGACAATAATGCTAACCACTATGCCATTTTGGGCTGCCACAGATTTGCCTATTTTACAGATCCTATCCAGAAATGCCGCAGCCACCATGGCTGTGCAGGATTCGATGAAGGAGAAGGCTTCCTCTAAAGAATAAATAAAAGTAAAGCATGTAAAATAAAGGGAAAAAAAAGTGTAGTACAGGTTGAGTCTCCCATATCCAAATATTCCGAAACACGGAATAATTTTGGCATAACTGAGATAATGAAACCTTTGATTTTTGATGGTTCAATGTACATAAACTTTCTCTAAGGCACAAATTATTAAAAATAATGTATAAAATGACCTACACGCTGTGTGTATAGGGTGTATATGAAACATAAATGAATTTCATGTATGTACACAAACTTAGCTTGAGCCACAAAATTATTGAAAATATTGTATAAAATGACCTGCAGGCTGTGTGTATAAGGTGTATATAACACATAAATGCATTCTGCATGTATATTGGGGTCCCATTTCCAAAATATTTCATCATGATATGCAAATATTCCAAAATACAGAAGATTCCATTATGCAAAATACCCATGGTCCCAAGCATTTTGGATATGGGAGACTCAACCTGTAGTTGCTCCAGAAAATAGGAAAATAGTGCCCAGATCTGGCGGGCATTTCCAAACTGAACTCCCGGGCAGCCACTGGGGCATAGAGGGGGAGCAGATTAAGCTTTATTGACTTAGATTTAAGGTGCCCAAGCTTCTGTCCTGCACCTTTATACCCCAGTGTCCACAATGGTTTAATGTAGTAACAAGTATTGTATCCCACCAGACTCCAGCTGTGATTCAAATATTTGTTTTGGTCCCTATATCTTTAGTTGCAGTGGCTTACAGTAACTTTTATAGGTGTAAAATATAAGTGTCCATGTTTATGTTAGAGATGAAACCAAACTGTATTATGAGAAGCAATACACCAAATATAACTCACTGCAGACTGGGTGTAGCTATGCTCCACCAACAGGTTTCGTGCACAGTTGTTGATATGCTTAAAGCGATCGGGCCCAAGAAGGATACCTCCGTACCATCGTGACACCACCACCACTACATCTCTGGCATCCAAAATCTAGAAATACAGCAGCGGAAACATACTGTAGTCAGAATATGTAAATATAATACGAAAACAGAATAGAAAATATAAGGTGCAGTTTGCAGCATACAGTACTATGGCATTTAGGGGCCCATTCAGAAAAGGACATAGGAGACGTAGCTACGGTGCTAAAATATGCTAATGCTACAAGAGGCGTCTTGCGTAAGTCAACACCTCCTGCCGGCTTCTGTGCTCCGCAGCTGCGTCCGAAGATGCAGCATCAAATCACTCCACGTGACCATTCTTTATCTGACTAACCT
Source organism: Taudactylus pleione (assembly GCA_031769625.1). Taxonomy (NCBI): domain Eukaryota; kingdom Metazoa; phylum Chordata; class Amphibia; order Anura; family Myobatrachidae; genus Taudactylus; species Taudactylus pleione. The sequence continues at coordinate 22,999,954 of JAUIMM010000092.1, read as the reverse complement.
TCAACCTGAAGCTGCCAATGGCTTCAGCATGCCCAGAAAACGTCGCCCCTGCTCCACCACCTAGTGGCCACAGCCTGTCCATCAGGCTGTGCCAGCTGGGTACTGCCAGCGAGCTTGCAGAAGGAGATCTGCACATGCGCAGTACAGATCTAGCGCATTTGCAGATCTTCAAGCAACAGAGTTCTACGCAAGCCATCGTACACCTCTGTATCAGACCCTTAGACACCTGGTACCACAGGGATGTTTTTGGTTCCTAGCGATTTAATAGGCTTTCACAAATATTAGATGAGCGCACACAAAGGCCATCTGAAGTGCTGCCCCAGTGCACAATAATAGTTCCCTCACATATTATTAGCCCCATTGTTCCCATCTCCTCACACAAATTCTCTTGCACTTTACATATTACAGATGGTGAAAGGCACCTGCCAGGTATATCCCAATATGTGCCAGTACGATTCTAATTACCTGCATAAGATGTAGCAGTCGTTTACCCGCTGCCGTTTCTCCATCATCTTCACAGTCTTGTATAAATGTATTTGTCTTTTTGGAGTATATCCTGTGGGCAAAATAATACTTATAATATATTATGAAAAAGTAGAAAAAAGAAACACCAGTCAAGATTATAACACATGGGGCGTCACTGAGGGCAAAAAAAGACGGTTTAGCGTTGAACTGTTGGAGCGGGTAAGATAGCCAGGTCAGAATACGTACCACAGGCTCCGCCATCTCCCCTACCCTCTGTATAATCACTCCAGCTACAGTAAGCCAGCTCACCAGGAGAGAAGAGGCAGAGGAGGAGTAACTACAATCCACAGTTTTATAATGCTTCTGCGCTTTATTTCCATATGGCTCAGATCTGGCATTACTGCAGACCGCCAGTTTTGAGCGATCGCTGTCTTAGCGGCTCTAAATATAGTTGCCTTGCAAAATTATTCACCCCCTTTGTATTTTTCTAATTTTTTGCCTCACAACCTGGAATTAAAATGGATTGTTTCATGGTGTGCATCATTTCATTCACAGAACATGCCTACAACTGCGAAGTTGTTTTTTTTTTTATATTGTGAATCAAACAACATTTAGGACAACATAACTGAAAACTTCAGCGTGCATAACTATTCACACCCCTAAAGTCAGTACTTTGTCAAGCCACCTTTTGCTGTAATTACAGCTGCAAGTCACTTTGGATAAGTCTCTATGAGATGCCACATCTTGCCTTGGGATTTTTGCCCATTCCTCAAGGCAAAACTACTTCAGCTCCTTCATGTTGGATGGTTTCCGCTTGTGAACAGCAATCTTCAAGTCTGACCACAGATTCTCAATTGGATTGAGATCTGGGCTTTGACTAGGCCATTTAAACACATTTAAATGTTTCCCCTTAAACCACTCGAGTATTGCTTTAGCAGTATGCTTCGGGTCATTGTCCCAGTCTCAAATCACAGGCAGACTGAAACAGGTTTTGCTCAAGAATATCCCTGTATTTAGCACCATCCATCTTTCCCTCGACTCGAATCAGTTTCCCAGTCCCTGCTGCTGAAAAACGTCTCCACAGCATGATGCTGCCATCACCATGTTTCACTGTGGGGATGGTGTTCTTGGGGTGATGGGATGTGTTGGGTTTGCCGCAGACATAGCGTCTTCCTTGGTGGCCGAAAAGTTAAGTTTTAGTCTCATCTGACCAGAGCACCTTCCTCCATACATTTGGGGAGTCGCCCACATGCCTTTTGGCAAACTCAAATCGTGTCTTCTTATTTTTATCACTAAGTAATGGCTTTTTTCTGGCCACTCATAAAGCCCAGCTCTATGGAGTGTACAGCTTATTGTGGTCACATGCACAGATACACCAGTCTCTGCTGTGGAACTCTGCAGCTCCTTCAGGGTTACCTTTGGTCTCTGTGCTGCCTCTCTGATTAATGTCCTCCTTGCCCGGTCTGTGAGTTTTGGTGGGAGGCCCTCTCTTGGCAGGTTTGTTGTGGTACCATGTTCTTTCCATTTGATGATGATGGATTTGATGGTGCTCCGGGGGATCATCAAAGATCTGGATATTTTTTTATAACCCAAGCCAACCCAGAATTGTACTCCTCAGCAACTTTGTCCCTGACTTCTTTGGAGAGCTCCTTGGTTTTCATGGTGTGATGCCTCTTGCTTAGTGGTGTTGCAGCCTCTGGGGCCTTTCAGAAAAGATGTGTTTATACTAATAGATCATGTGACACTTAGATTTCACACAGGTGGACTTCATTTCACGAATTATGTGACTTCTGAAAGTAATTGGTTGCACCATAACTTTTGAGGGGCTTCATAGAAAAGGGGGTGATTACATATGCACATGCCAATTTTCAGAATTTTATTTAGAAATATTCTTTTTTTATATATATTTTTCTCATTTCACGTCACCAAATTAGACTATTTTGTGCAGATCCATCACATAAAATTCAGATTAAAATAAATAAATAAATAACAGGTTGTAATGTAACAAAAAAGGTAAAAAGCCAAGGGGAGTGAATACTTTTGCAAGGCACTGTATGCCCCATTATATATCAGTCACCAGAAGATACATCACCCCCATGAATATGGATCAAAGCTAATCAAGGGTCAGGAGATACAAAAAGTGGGATAGAACTATGGCGCTGCCCCTTAAATTCTTCAATCACACGGGAAATTATACGGTTCAGGAAGTCTATTTCCTCCTTAGATACTAAGTCACACTATGCTCCATTTTCAAACAGGTGGCTGCTTGATCCTTGAAAATAAACAATCTTTAGATCGCAGTCATAGGTCCCACATCGGACGTAGCCTTAAGCTTTTGTCTTTCTTCCCCACAACAACCAGGAAGTCACCAACCGGACTATTGCAACCTGATAATATGCAGCTACTGTATGTGTGCAGCCTGCACTCATACACTAGCTGCATATTATCAGGTGACTTCCTGGTTGTTGTGGGGAAGAAAGACAAAAGCTGAAGGCTACGTCCGATGTGGGACCCTATGACTGCGATCTAAAGATTGTTTGTGATATGCTTAATATACAAGTATATATACGGTACGCGCATATTAATATCAATTCACACATTTTCACGGTTTAATCAATTACTGCACTATCAGGTGCTGGTCCTTGTCCCCCTTATTCCAAAGGGTCAGGAGATACCTGCAGCCCTGCGAATATGCGAGAATATGTCTTTCCTTAACAACTCAAGAGAGGGCATACCCAAAACACGTGGAGAAGACTGCCCACCTTGCCACAATTTCTACAATCTATGCATCAATTTGTAATACATCTCTGCATGATCAATACATTTATATACATGAAAATATGTGCAAAAAATAATAGACCAATCATTATCCATTATTAGTTTGATGGTATCTCACCCTTGTCTTTGAAGGGAATGAGAATGCAACCTACCAATTCCCCAGAACACATTACCATACTGATGCTCTGATAAACTAAAAGGGTCACTATAGGTTGAGTCTTCCATATCCGTAATTCTATTAACCGAAATATTCCAATACCCAAAGTTTTTTTGGGCAGTCGTGACGTCATGACGTCACAGATCAATGACCAATCACTAGCGGCGTGGTCTATATGCCGCGCTCCCCCCACTGCAGCGCATGCCAGGCACTTCGTGACACTCGCCGGACTCCCCCGCAGCACTTGATGGACCCTATTGCAGGACCTACCCTTGCCGCACATGCCGGGCCTCACGTGACACCTGCCGGACTTCCCCCGACACACGCCGGATCACTCACGACATCCACCGGACACCCCCGCAGCACACGCCAGGTCTCCTGTGACACTTGCTGGACCCCTCTGCTGCACACGCCAGGCCTCCGGTGACATCTCCTGGTCCCCCCCAGCAAGGTATTCTATTAACAGAAATTATCCAAAATCCGAAATGCTCCCGGTCCCGAGCATTTCTGATATGGGAGACTCAACCTGTATTACATTTAGCACAAATAATTCAGCCTAACAAATATATTCCTGAAGAGCTATAAATGGGTCAAATGATGTTTTGTCCTGAAATAGTTTTTTTTATAGCTATTCAGGAATACATTTATTAGCCTGAGTCATTTGTACTAAATCTAATAACGTCCCTTTCATTTTCATTCATCTAGTACAAATAACGTTTATATATTTACAGATGTAGAATTACTGAATACGTCTTATGACTACAGAAGTAATGACTTTATGTTAAGAGAAATATTGGTTTGCTTAAATAGCATTATAATGTAATTAATTTCCAGAGGATCTGTCCACACGTTGTGCTTTGGTCACCTGTCACCAGAATAACAACAATAACGGTTTTATTCATTTAGCTCCGCCCAGTATGACGAGCATTGTGATGTACGCCATGATGCTGCAGACCTGCGCTCGGAGCTCGCGTGGGAAGCTGAAGTGCACAGAAGGGTGATGTCTCTATAGATCACTGACAAAAATGTAAATAACTTGAAAACATTGAATTGAATCTCTATTTGTTCAAGTCCTGGACTGCCGTCCATCTTGCGTTTTCTATCTCACTTTCTATATATACACTAAATAACATCAGTATTACATAGAGCATATCTCTTGGAATCATCACAATTACACTTTTCAAGCTGTAGAAATTACTTTTTGTTTTCTTCAAGTATGTCTGCTAACTAGGTAACACGCTCACTTAACTCTGAGCCAAGATTGCAGAGACAGGGTGATATGTGCCTACATGGATGCTTAACTCCCACTGTGTTGTTTCATATTAAACTGCTTATATATCTATATACTAATGAACTAAATGTTAAATTAAGCTTATTTGTGGATTTTTCATTCATTGTAGATTTCCAATTTATTTAATTTCACAAATATCTATATTAATATAATAAGAACATTGTGTCTGTCTGTTCCAAGTTGGCGTAAAAAGGACTGAACCGATTTTCATGAAAACTGCATCATTTTGTAGTGGAAACTCCTAGGAATAACCTGCACTTTGTTTCATCTCGATCAGTCACGTTATAGCTGAGCAATAATAAAAAAAAATGTATTGACCTCATACCTCATCAATGCAAGAGATAGGTGTGGTATCATGCGCACAGCCAGTAAGTGGTTGGTGAAGAGGTGCTTTGGGCCTGCGTTCACTTGAATAGGATAGGCTACACAGCAGTCTGTGCACAGGGCACACAGTGACATTGGTGTGAGTGGTGGGTGAATAGGATAGGCTACACAGCAGTCTGTGCACAAGGAACACAGTGACATTGGTGTGAGTGGTGGGTGAATAGGATAGGCTACATAGCAGTCTGTGCAAAGAGCACATAGTGACATTGGTGTGAGTGGTGGGTGAATAGGATAGGCTACACAGCAGTCTGTGCACAGGACACACAGTGACATTGGTGTGAGTGGTGGGTGAATAGGATAGGCTACATAGCAGTCTGTGCAAAGAGCACATAGTGACATTGGTGTGAGTGGTGGATGAATAGGATAGGCTACATAGCAGTCTGTGCAGAGGGCACACAGTGACATTGGTGTGAGTGGTGGGTGAATAGGATAGGCTACATAGCAGTCTGTGCAAAGAGCACATAGTGACATTGGTGTGAGTGGTGGGTGAATAGGATAGGCTACACAGCAGTCTGTGCAAAGGACACACAGTGACATTGGTGTGAGTGGTGGGTGAATAGGATAGGCTACATAGCAGTCTGTGCAAAGAGCACATAGTGACATTGGTGTGAGTGGTGGATGAATAGGATAGGCTACATAGCAGTCTGTGCAGAGGGCACACAGTGACATTGGTGTGAGTGGTGGGTGAATAGGATAGGCTACATAGCAGTCTGTGCAAAGAGCACATAGTGACATTGGTGTGAGTGGTGGGTGAATAGGATAGGCTACACAGCAGTCTGTGCACAGGACACACAGTGACATTGGTGTGAGTGGTGGGTGAATAGGATAGGCTACACAGCAGTCTGTGCACAGGGCACACAGTGACATTGGTGTGAGTGGTGGGTGAATAGGATAGGCTACACAGCAGTCTGTGCACAAGGAACACAGTGACATTGGTGTGAGTGGTGGGTGAATAGGATAGGCTACATAGCAGTCTGTGCAAAGAGCACATAGTGACATTGGTGTGAGTGGTGGATGAATAGGATAGGCTACATAGCAGTCTGTGCAGAGGGCACACAGTGACATTGGTGTGAGTGGTGGGTGAATAGGATAGGCTACATAGCAGTCTGTGCAAAGAGCACATAGTGACATTGGTGTGAGTGGTGGGTGAATAGGATAGGCTACACAGCAGTCTGTGCACAGGACACACAGTGACATTGGTGTGAGTGGTGGGTGAATAGGATAGGCTACATAGCTGTCTGTGCACAGGGCACACAGTGACATTGGTGTGAGTGGTGGGTGAATAGGATAGGCTACATAGCAGTCTATGCACAGGGCACACAGTGACATTGGTGTGAGTGGTGGATGACTAGGATAGGCTACATAGCAGTCTGTGCAGAGGGCACACAGTGACATTGGTGTGAGTGGTGGGTGAATAGGATAGGCTACATAGCAGTCTGTGCAAAGAGCACATAGTGACATTGGTGTGAGTGGTGGGTGAATAGGATAGGCTACATAGCAGTCTATGCACAGGGCACACAGTGACATTGGTGTGAGTGGTGGGTGAATAGGATAGGCTACATAGCAGTCTGTGCACAGGGCACACAGTGACATTGGTGTGAGTGGTGGGTGAAGGCGCTGCTGCCACCAGTCTGTATGTTGCTGGTACCGTGGGCCAAACCCATGTCAGGGTACCTATGCAAAGCAACACGACTAGAACACCCCAAATAAAAAAAATATTGGCAGAAGCGATTTTATTGTGGGCGAAGCCGCAGACAACAGCTAGTGTTATATAAAGCATCAGCGCACCCTGCAGTGTTCTATTGGGCAGTTATTTGTTTTACTAGAGAAAGAGTGAATGTACATTTCTAAGAGGTGGTAATGTATTGCTTTAGGGAAATTAGGAGGTGGCTGGAGAATGTGATCAGTATCCAACAAGGTACTTTCTAATGGTGATAGTTGTGTAAACTAGGTTTTGGTAAAAACACTGGGCCTGATTTAGCAAGGAACACACGCATGCAATCGGTCGATTAATTTGCACAACGCATACATCGCAGTGCGCGAGCCAGGCGCTGTGCTCAGAACTGTGTGCGCAGAGGCTATGCAGACCCATAACAGAGTGATTGATGTGCTGTTTGTGGGTGGTGATGGGGGGGTGGTCGGGCGAACGCAGGCGTGCCAGTGCATTTCAACGCCGTTGCATGGGCCTGCACAAATTAGCCACTGCAAAACCATTCGCTACCTGAGGTCTCATACCGTGCGCTGAAGTTAGCAATTCCTGAGTGAGGTCTGACCTGCCTTAACTGTGCGTATGGGTCCGATGTTACTTATTGTATCGCTATGTTGTCAAATTATACGAATGTGAATAAGGGGAAGTGGGTGTCCTTATGTCAGGCTGTGAGCGCAAACATTTAAATATCACCGCTGATATTAGCAACGCAGTTGCGTGCATATAAGCAGAATAGCGACCCGTAGTGAATCAGGCCCACAGTAACTTGATTTTACTCGTTTATAAAGGAGAAGTATATAAAGCTCCTTGTCTGCTGATGTATTGATTAATATTAAAGTAAAACTCAGTACCTGTATGCATAAATGTTGTGAGTTGCACTAGCAATTTTCTTGTTCTCATACAGTTTATTCAGCACTTGTTTAACCTGTGGTATTAAAAGAGGTTATTAATGAAGAAGCAAAAAGACATATAAATGCACACATGCATGATGATACTAACATATAAAGTCTGCTGAGCTAAACACTATCAATCTGTTATAGATCTGCGTCTTGTGACAGGGAACGAACAAGGGGAATCTACCACTCTGTGCTACGGGTTTCAGGGATAGAATTACTTGAATAGAGTTCTTCCTCCACACCACCTCTAATATGAAGCATTAATGTCAATATTTTATGCCTGCTCTCCTCTGCCCAAGTCTAAAGCTGCGTACACACACGATGGTGCGACCCAGCGACGGTGTGATGCGTTGTAACGATACATTGCCTGTAAATTTCCTGTTTATTATCATTCTCATTTGTAGCTTCTTCTTATTTTATCCCCAGCATCTCATGGCCTCCTCTATCTCCTCCCTGGCCCTTCCCCATGAAGCCATGGCCCTTTTTCAGGTGTTATATCCTTATTAAAAAAAGGAGGGGTGCCAATGCTCTTTCTGGCACAGGGCACCAAAAAGTGTAGTTACTGCTCTGCCACTTGGGCAAACACAAATGGCAAGATCAGGTACTTTATTCCATTCCCTAGAGCACCTCACTCCGATTCCCTTTCCCCTGGTCACTGCCACAGTGTATAATTGGGAGCGGGTAAGTGTTTGATGCTGGATAACCTGTTTTCCTGTCTTCAGCAATTATACATTAGCAGAGACATCTGCATTTACACACACACACACAATTGATAGTAACTGTGAATAATTGTGCTTTTAGAACTACTCGCTATTCACCGTTTTTTGCACAAGGCGTTTGTGTGTTTTTGTTATAATTGTGCATAAATCCTAGCTTTGGAGATCATCGTGGCAGTGTGTAACTTTTACTTTGATTGAGTCAATGCTATAGGACAGGTCACTACAATGGCCAAACACATTTGTTAATCAGGGATGTAGTCACAATCCTGGCACATGGGATGCCAGCGCTTAGAATACCGGCGCCGGTATCCCGACACCTGTCAAAATCCTGGCGCCGGCATCCTGAAGGTAAGTAGTGTGGGGACAGGGAGGGATAGGGGTTAGGGTTAGACCCTAGGCAGGGAGGGTTAGGCACTAGGCAGGGAGGGTTAGGCACTAGGCAGGGAGGGTTAGGCACTAGGTGGGGGGAGTTAAGGTTCAGTGTGCGGGGAGAGAGGGGTAGAAGAAGGGTTAGGATACCTACCAACAGGTGGCGGTATCCTAACCCTGTCGGGATCCCATACCCAACACGTTAATATTTACAGCTACTGTAACAATATAAATCATGAGTACACTTTTGTTATCTTGACAGTGGATAAAAATATTGAGAACTGAAAATCTCTGACACTTAGAAATATTGTATGCACAGGCTCTAGGACACAACTTAATTTCTATTACTACAATATTATGTGTCTATTCCACATTGCTGCAATGTCACTAAACCCTCTCACCCCTAAGCAGACAAGAGGGTAGTGTATATTTCTGCCTCAATCTGCTGATACCAGTACACTGCTTCACAGCCAGCTGGACAGTCTGCACTATAGGTGATATGGTTAATAGCAGACTAACACAAACTTGCTACCTCATTAAGCTACAGATATTTGTTTTCTACTTATGCACTTTATTGATATTTATCAGCTGCTAGCATCGACTGTCTGTCTTCTGTAATTGATATACAGTATGTGGTGTCTGTTTTGGACACAGACAAAAATACATATCACTCCATGAGAATGATCATCCTAGATATGTAAAGTATAGAGTACTTTACATAAATACTAAGACATTATATTCAATCGTACCTCCTGCTTCATAATTTTAATAATAAAAATAATAAATTATTTAAAAATGTGTTTTTTTTTGTTTGTTTGTTTGTTTTTTTAAACACGGACACTTATGAAGTCCTATAGTAATAATGAGTACGCATTTCCCAAACATACAAACCTGGCCAGGGGTGAGCACAGGAGCTAAGTGGGCCTGAAATGTACTTCTTCTGTCACTAATAGGCTCTCCATGTGCTATTGTGGGAGCCTCTTCTTCAATGCCTACAAAATAATGAGAAAGTAATAAATACATTTTCTCCTATATTCCACCACTGATAAAAATCAAGAGACACAGATGGGGAGGTAGTTGAAATGCCGGCTGTGGGGATACTGGTGCTTAGAATCCCACCAGTATGTACCAGGGCTAGGGTTAGTGTTTAAGGTTAGGCACTAGGGGGAGGTTTAGGGTTAGGAACTAGGAGAGGATGGGGGGGAGGCAGGGAGGAGGTTATGGGGGAGGGTTAGTTTAGGCACTACGGTGGGAGAGGTTAGGTTTAGGGTGCAGGAGGGAGGTATAGGGGTAGGGGTTGGGTTAGGGTACTTACGGCTGTTGTCGGTATGCCGGCGGGGGGATCCCGTACCCAGCCTTACCCCACAGATGCAAACATTACTAATGTAATCTTAGGATTAGTTTGTCACTTTAGTCAGTTGTGTGAGATATGTTCATCGGGAAATCACCTGCTCTCCCCACACACTATAATCCAATAATTCTTTAGCAACAGTAAATTAATTCCACAATGCTAGCTCATTTACCATGCATTAATCCATCCCTTCTTTAGGGCCCAGTTTCCATTGTTTCTAGTAACATATCTATTAGCAGTTTGTGGTGGTGTCACCGCAGCAATAATTGGACTCCTAGTAACAGCATACAGTATATGGATAACTACTGGGGTTGGTTAGTTATTTTCTTGTGATTCCTCTGCTGTATTAGCTCATTTGTTTTGCTGCCCCTCATTCCTGCTCCCCAACCCCTTTGCCTGACATAACTGAGACAACAAATATAAAATACCTTCTAAAGCCTCAAAGTGCTCATTAAGAACCGCGGCAGCAAACAAGTCATTTAATAATTCAGAACTGGAACCAATATCATCAACTGCCTCAGTTTCTTCTGTTGTGGGTTTTGAACTTGGACCTGTAAGAACATAAATTGTAGAACTTATTGCAGCACCATCCAATGTACAAAAGTGATGTAAACAACATCATCTAACGGCATTAACATAATTTAAGAGTACAAGTCATCTTGTTCTATATTGCCTTTTCATTAATGCATTAGATAGGATCATGCACATTATGCCTTTAGCAAATAAATAGAAGGTTTTCTTCATGACTCAGTTTGTCTGAGAGACTACATTTAATATATATGCTCCATATGCACACATAAGAAGGTTTGGGAAGCTTCAAGAGCACACACTATATAATATGTTCTCTCCTGAAAGTAAAAAGGATAATTATTTTCTGCTGGCAGACAATAAACTGTCACAATAAGGAAATAAAGAAAGAGTTCATCAATTTTACATAACAAATGTTGTATGCTATTCCATAAGCTTATGTCCAGCACCCACTACAGTGCAGTTTATGTGCTGGATATAGATGTACAGACATGGATGGGATAAATAAATTATTAACAGAAGGCAAAAATCCTAATATCCTTATGAGTGACACAGAATAGTCCTTTAGATATCTGAAATATACAATATTCCAAATGAATCAGGGACAGGAGCAGCAGACCGGGCACTGATGATCCTTGCGCCGCCCCCCCCTCTCATATCATAATGAAATATCTTGAGAATAGGACCCTAATATACACACAGAATGCATTTATGTGTTATATACACCTTATACACACAGCCTGCAGGTCATTTTATACAATATTTTCAATAATTTTGTGGCTCAAGCAAAGTTTGTGTACATACATGAAATTAATTTCTGTTTCATATACACCTTATACACACAGCCTGAAGGTAATTTTGTACAATATTTTTAATAATTTTGTGCCTTAGATAAAGTTTGTGTACACTGAACCATCAAAAATCAAAGGTTTCATTATCTCAGTCATGGGAAAATTATTCCGTATTTCTGAATATTTGGATATAGGAGACTCAACCTGTAATGTAACAATCTGGAGACAGGTGTTTCAGCTATTTGACTGAAATAATGGTATGTTTTTTTTATATGAGACCATAGGCGGGTCCTTGGTTACATCAACAATCCGGAGACTAGTAATTCAGCTGCACTACAAAAATACACACCAGAGAATATTATTCTATACAGACATTTAAATATGCTGATTAAGGCCCCACGTTGTTTGCACCTGGGCTATTGAGGCCACATATTATTGTGAACCTAAGGTAGTCTCAATGGAGCCTCATCTAGTCTTACAATTTTCACTCAACGGTGCAACACAGCTGCATACCTGTCTCATCAAACGTTGTCAGTGCTGGCACATTTTGCCCTATATCATTTTTTTTATTACAGGTATTACTTTTTATTGGTTTCTTATTGTTACTTTGGCAATACACATTTATTGCATTGCCCATCTAATCCCCTCTTTTACAATTTTTTATATCAATATGCTCTTCCCTGTATTGCTGACACTGAACAATGAACTTTGTCGGGGGGCGGGACATCAATTATACTTACACACATTTTTTTGGGTCATTGGAATAACGACTATTATTTAATCAATTAACATTCTTTTAGTTTTCTAATTTTCAATTGAAGTTATGCTATACCGGCAGATTAAGCTATAATTATTTTCTCTGTTAGCATTTTATATTATTTTTAAAAATATTTATATACTGTAGTTCCTATGGAGGTTATACTATACCGGCAGATAAACAAGAATTATTTTGTATCTCTATTAGCATTTTATATATTTTTTTTTATATATATTTTATATATTTCCTATTGAGGTTATACTATACCGGCAGATTAAGCTATAATTATTTTGTATCTCTATTAGCATTTTATATTTTATATTAATAAATGGTAAAATTTTAATTGCAGAATATTATTTGCATATTTTAGATATCTATATAATTATTATGAATCATTTACATGAATGAGGAATTGTGCTCTATGCTAATTATTTTTGTTTATTTTGATTATCTTTTTTACGGTTGGGGACACCCCTGCTTTACATTGGCAGCATTTGTGTTCTTATAGCTGTAGGTTTGAGCATTCAGAGGGTTGAGATTGATTTTCTGGACCGGACAATGTTATGGCTCACAACATGTTTCTCATTGACAACCTGCAACCGATGTCTTTGATTTCTCCACCAGAAATTCTCTGATCTTTTCCACCCATTGATAGAGGATGTTCTCGCCAAGATTTTGCCTATAATCCCAAAACAACATATTCAATGACTTTAGAAGAACAAAACAGCTAAAACTATCTGGATTGAAAACATCTCTTTCCTGTTATTCACAGACAAGATATAGTCACTAGTACTACCTCTAGTTCTTATGTAAAAAATATAAAAAAAAAGATTAAGGTAAATTAAGAAAAATATTAATAGAATATATAATATATGCAAATATATAATGCCTGTGTGTACAGCCCTAAAGGCTGAAGGAACACTCTACTTATAAGATATGTAAACTCTTCATTGCTCCAGCAATTTGGTGAGAAGGATGATTTCTGATTATTTAGCCATGTCTTTGCACCAATACGCCTTAATAATGAATTTGATAAAAATGTAAAAAAATTAAAAAAAAAAATTGGCAAAAAAAAAGCAGAAAACAATCACACACATGAGCTTGCAACACAATGACATTAAGTGCTTGATTCTGTTCCACAGTGGTCACAATTTTGCACACCTTAAGTGTCCTCCTATGTGACTATGGGCCTGATTCAAAGGTGGACGCTACTGCAGCTGTGGTTGTGATTTTTGCAGAGCCGCAGTAGTGGCAATATGGAAATGCTAGTTTCAGTCTTCCCCTCATGCACTAACGTGCACTGGACGGTGCACCAGACCGTACAATATATATATGCTGCGCAAATGGGGCATGTGCAATGCAGGACAGTGTTTTCGGATGACTGAAAAAAAATAAACAGACTACCTGTGGGAATTTTGCAGAGACAGCATGTTAATGCAACGGCTATCCAAGGGAGGTTTATAGCTGAATATCAGCGAAAACTAAAAAAAAATCATAACAAAAAATTTGGGACAATATCACATTGTTGCTGGATAGACCCCTAAGAAAGAGGAAATTTAGCAAATTATCATACAGAAGATAATGGTTATAGTTAAACAGAGATCTGGTTGTAGTATTACTTTGTGTGTTGTCCCAAATTACTACTAAGAATTCTAATTGATCACCCACAGATCAGGTTTGCAAGAGCTGAACAACTCAAAAAGTAGCTGTAGGATTGATTCTCATTTGTGCTTGTAAGCACAACGTGACAAAGGAAGTAATTCATTTGCCGACATTCACAGAGTCAACAATGACATTGTCACGCACACTATGCCATCATGGCATTAATAATGTCACGCACACTATGCCATCATGGCATTAATGTTCGGTAAAGCATTGTAACCAGGTCGGCATTATAACTTTAAACATGATGCTTTACCATCATGTTTAAAGTCATAGTGCCGTCACGGTTACATAGCTTTAACTAACATTATTTACAATTGTTGGAAAATCATACCGATCCTCTTCAGTGTTGCCTATTGTTTATTAACATAGGTGTGAAAGGTTAAAATCACCAATTGGTCTCCTCGTCCTATGCAGAGATGAACTTTAAATTATTACACCGATCTTACTTCACCCAAAAACTGAGATGTCTGATAAGAGTTCACCAGGAAACCGGTTAAATCTCTTCCTGTTCTATAGTGAAATAAAAAATAAATGGAATTCTTTTGTATTTTGAACTTACTGTTCTATTATTTTGTGTGAACCTTTCAATAAATATAATTTCAAACATAGGTGTGAAATTTGCAATATATAGTTAAATGTATTCACTTTACACATGTAATATGTTTCCGCTTGATGGCTGCATGCGTTAATATAGAAAAAGTTGCTTAGAAAATGTATTCACTTTATTTATACATGGAAAAAATAAAAGCAATTTCTTTTTAAAGACAATGGGCAAAATTTACTAGACGGCGGTTTCTATTCTATTCTAAACCCCGGCGGTTTGGTGGCGGTTTCTAGTCTATTCTAAGCCCTGGGGGGTTGGTGGCGGTTTCTATTCTATTCTAAACCCCGGCGGTTTGGTGGCGGTTTCTAGTCTATTCTAAGCCCTGGGGGGTTGGTGGCGGTTTCTATTCTATTCTAAACCCTGGGGGTTTGGTTTTGCAGCAGTTTCTAAATGACAGCCATGTTCTATTCTATTCTAAAATGTGTTTTGACTGTGGTTTGGCGGCGGTTTTGCTATCTGCAGATTTACTAAGGCCAAAACCGCTGCAAAACTGCCATCAAAACACCATTTTAGAATAGAATAGAACATGGCTGTCATTTAGAAACTGCTGCAAAACCACCACCAAACCCCCGGGGTTTAGAATAGAATAGAAACCGTCTCTTAGTAAATTTTGCCCAATATATATGGTGTTCTCAATACTCACAAGTAAATTTCTTCCAAATGATTTGACAACGCCAAGCGATCGTCTCCCCTGAGCCATGGAGCACTGCATGAGCACACAAAACAAGACTGTCACGTACCATATACTACTGTTCAGAATGTACAGGGTATTTTGCACATATTCATTAGGTTATTCTGTATTCTCTCATTTCTGTGTATTATCTGTAGAGAGAGGTCAGAGTGAATGGAATGGAGAAAAATAGAAGATTCTCTACTTTCCCTGTCTCTGCTTTGCCATCTGTCTTGCCAAGCCAGTCGTTTACACGGCACTGGTTCCTCTCCATAGAGATCAATGACCACTATGTGAGCTGCCGTTCCCCCACTTTTCACCTATTCAAAGTGTAACAAGTGAGACAGAATTATCGATTCCGAGTGTGCAATCCCTGAGGAAGGGCAAAGGAACATTATACTTGAATATATTACGAAAATCCCTTTTTGTTCTTCTTGCCAAGTACCTATTTGAGAGATTAGTTGATAGAAATAATTTTTTTGATAAATCATATCAATATGTTACCATTTTCCATTATAATTACGAGTACAGGTTGAGTCTCCCATATCCAAATAGCAGAAAAAAGGAATATTCCAAAAAACATAATTTTTCTTAGCGTGACTGAGATTGTGACACATTTGCTTTTTAATGGTTCACTGTAAACAAACTTCAGTTAATGCACAAAATGATAAAACATATTGTATAACATTCTTCAGGCTCTGTTTATAATGTGTATATGAAATATAAATACATTTTGTGTATGTACACAAACTTTGTTTGATGCACAAAATTATTAATAATATTGTATAAAATGACCTGCAGGCTGTGTGTATATGGTTTATATGAAACATAAACGCATTCAGTGTTTAGAATTGGGTCTCATTCCCAAGATATCTCATTATGGTATGTTATTATCCCAAAATACGGAAAAGTCTGATATCCAAAATGCGTTTGCTCCCAAGCATTTTGGATATTGGAGAATTGACCTGTATAATACAAATAATTAATTTTAACATAGACAAGAAGGTAACCTCCAGTGGCAGATTTTACCTAGAGGCTGCATGACTGCCGTCTCCCCCAGTAAAACCCCAGTGAGCTCAGTCTGGCACTCGACCCCACCCCTGCATTTGGCCCCGATTGGGCCCGGCAGCAGCAAAGAGTGAGTGAGCAGGCAGCGGCGCAACAGCCGGTGGCAGTTGCAGGGGCCAGGCACCTGGATGGCGGGGCTCTGCAAGTTGTTAGGGGGCCGCGATCGGAGATCTCAGCTCCGATCGGGCAGCAGCTGCAGCAGGCAGCTCACTGCCAGCAACAGCGGGCTGGGGCTGCGGAAGCAAGGAGGTCCACAGATGCTGGAGCAGAGTAGCAGACTCTGCACAGTGGGCACTGGGCATGAACAAAAATGGCCGCTGCTCTCTGGAAGAAGGGCTGCTGCGCATGCACAGCCGCTCCTCCTCCCATGGGCCTTTGTGGAGTCCAGCAGGCAGAGCCTGCAGCACCACCCCCACAAAGCACAGTGAGGAGGCTTCAGCAGGAGCTGCAAAATAGCTGGGGCAGACGCACAGCCAGCCAGCCAGCCAGTTTTAAAAAGTAAGTGACTGTGTTATAAAAATGTTTGGATTAAAGTCAGCTCAGCATGTAGTGAGGGGTACTAAGCTGACTGCTGTGAGGGGTGGTTGGTGTTGGGTGTGGCTGTGATCTTTGCTGCAGGGTGAGGGGTCTAGTCACGCCTCCTTAGAAAAACAAAACAAAAAAAACATTTCTGCAGCACCGCTTTGCGCTGGGGAGGGGGGCGCTGTGAGCCCCTCAGCACGGCGCATAGTCAGTGGGGGGTGCGATTAGTGTGATCGCTCTCTCCGCAGGCATAGGAGACTCCTGCGGTTGCTGCTTAGCAGCCGCCCAGTGCAGCCCAGCACACAGCAGTGTGTGCTGGGCTGCTGTGATGTAAGAGGGAGGGGGGGCGGCGCCGGGCCCCTTCAGCAAGCCAGGGCCCACGTAATTAGTACCTGCTCCTCCCTCTCTTGGCGCCCCTGGCCACAACAAGGGAGGATGCCTGGATAGTTGTATATTTTGTGCGTTTGGCATGTAGAAAAGTAACATTAGTAGGAGTGGTCAATTAGGGCATGTGACTGAGTGATAGAGGAAGTTCACCCTGTCACAGCTCTAACATATCAGTGCTAATAGTCACTAAATTACTCAGACTGTGGAACCAACCAACTGGGGATGGTAAACAGAAGATCTTTGCCACCAGAAAGACACACCCAGTGAAGCAGAGGTGATGAATGCTAGAACGGGGCTGAATAAAAACACCTAAAAGATTTGCCAAGGTTCAATTTATCACTTTGTGTATTTGCAATGCTCCAGCCATTGCTTCAACTTTGTTGGGAAGTGTTTCCACCCTTTAAGGTTATTCATGTCCAGGACACACAGCTCTCAGCAACTCTTAGCAATTAGGTTGCAGAACTTACTTCAGTTGATAAAGAGGAGGTGCAGCAGCTGGGTATTCTGGCGGTATAATCACCTAGCACAAAAAAAGAAAAGAAAAATATTTTAAACTCAAGATTAGTGTTTTGAAATACTTATTTTGTTATATGTATTTAAACAGTGTTTCTCAAACCCTAAAAGTGCATGTTTCCCAGATCATCTAGTTCAGTGGTTCTCAAACTCGGTCCTTAGGACCCCACACAGTTCACATTTTCCAAGTCTCCTGCCAGGTACACAGGTGTATTCATTACTCACTGACACATTTCAAAAAAATCCACAGGTGGAGCTAACTATTTCACTTGTGATTCTGTGAGGAAACCTGGAAAACATGCACTGTTTGGGGTCAATAGGACAAAGTTTGAGAACCTGTGATCTAGATCAGTGGTTCTCAAACTCGGTCCTAAGGACCCCAAACAGTTAACATTTTCCAGTTCACCCACCAGATGCACAGTTGTATTCATTACTCACTGACACATTTTAAAAATGAGAGATATGGTAAGAACTTACCTTTGTTATCTCTCTTTCTTCGAAGTCCATAGGGTCCACAGGGAGACCTTGGGGGTATAGGTTGGGGAACCAAATCCGGGTACCATACAGTTAAAGCTTTCAGCTCCCTAATGCACTCTCCCTATAACCCCGCCCCAGTGCCAGAGGTACCTCAGTTTGTACGTAGCCAAAGGCCGGAGGAGGAAAGAGAGAGAGAACAAAAGAATGGAACACTCAAGAACCACGCTCACAGAGAAGGAGGCGGGAAACCGGTGACCAGTAACACAGGCCATATGAAGTAAGGTGTGTCAGGGCGGGTGCCCTGTGGACCCTATGGACTTCGAAGAAAGAGAGATAACAAAAAGGTAGGTTCTTACCATATCATTTTCTTCTTCATGGTCCATAGGCTCCACAGGGAGACCTTGGGGATGTCCCAAAGCAGTCCTTATAAGGGTGGGGATGCTCCTACGCTGAGAGGGGAATCCGGCGCCCAAAGGAAGCATTCTGAGAGGCAAAGGTATCTAATGCATAAAACCTTAGAAAAGTCTGGATGGAAGACCACGTGGCTGCCATGCAAGGCTGAACAGTCGAGGCACCACGAGGGGCCCACAGACAGAGTAGAATAAGCATCAATAGAGGGCGAAACAGGAAGGTCCTCCTGTGTGTAGATTCAGAAACCACCCTAGGAAGAAACACAGGGCGAGTGCAACTCACAGCCCTGTCTAGGTGAAATATCCAGAAGAGGGAGCCACAGGAATCGCCCCCATTCTGACATTCTCCTGGCAGATACAAATGCCATAAGAAAGAGAGTCTAAGTTATAAACCACGTAAGGTTTACCGAAACTAGTGGTTCTAAGGAAGGCCCCTGGAGGGCCCGAAGAACTACTGCCAAATCCCAAGGAGCCCCTAGGCGGACAAAGGAAGGTAGAATACAGAGAACACCCCTAAGGAAGGTCTGTATACCTGGGAGTGGAGAATTATACGCTGGAACCATACTGACAATGCCGAGACCTGCACTTCCAGGGAAGCCAGGAGGAAGGCTAGACCCAATCCAGCTAGAAGGAATGCCAGGACTTTGAAAATCCTAAACGCTTGTGCGATACCATTAGAAATATGCATGCCACACTCTGTGGTAGATCCCAGTAGAAGCTGGCTTACGCACTCTAAGCATCTTGATGACAGAGCCTGAGAATCCTTCGGACCTTAGTATGGGCACAGTCAAAGAGAGACTATCCAGGTCTGTGGAAAGGCAATGAACCCTGAGACAACAGGTCCAGACATTGAGGCAGCATAAACGGAGAGTGGACGGAGAGACTCCGTAAAAACGAAGTACCAGTTACGTCTGGGTCAAGGTGGAGCCACCAGCAGGACAGTACCTCAGTCTTGATTGAACTTCCGAAGAACTCGAGGAAGAAGGGAGACCAGAGGGAACATGTACACAAATTTGAAGGTCCACGTCACTGACAATGCGTCTCCGAAGATTGTTTCGCTAATCTGGACCCGTACACCGGCATTTGTGATTGTGTCGGGAGGCCATAAGGGCCACCACTGGGAGGCCCCATCTGCTCACTAGGAGTTGAAACACCTCTTGGTGAAGAGACAGGTCCCCGGGATGCACGTCGTGATGGCTGAAAAAGTCTGCTTCCCATTGAGAACTCCCGGAATGAACACTGCAGAGATGGCCGGAAGGTGACCCTCGGCCCATGTTAGAATGTGTGACACTTCTGTCATAGCTGCCCAACTTCGAGTGCCTCCTTGATGTAAGTCACTGTTGAGACACAGTCGGACTGAACCTGTACAGGTTTACCGTAAAGAATGTGTAGGGCCAGTTTGAGGTCCCTTAGATAGCTCGAAGTTCCAATATGTAGATTGGCAGGGTTGAAACGACCGATGACCAACGGCCCTGAAAGGAGTGCAGATCAGTCACTGCGCCCCAGCCCCGGAGACTGGCGTCCGTTGTAAGGATTACCCAGTCCAGGATCCAAAAAGGGGCGACCTTATTAGATGAGATGGCTATAGCCACCCAGATAGAGACAGACGCACCTCCAGAGAGAGCATTATAGTCTGAACATTGAACCAATGGATAAACCAGTCCCACCTGGAGAGGATCAGTTTCTGCAAAGGCCTGGAATGGAACTGAGCATATTCCACCATGTTGAAGGTGGACTCCATGGATTCCAGAACCAGCATTACTGAGTGTATGGACACTCGTTGACTCTGGAGACATCTGTGCACTCGTAGTTGAAGAGTGGAGATCTTGTCTGACGTCAGAAAGATTCTACGTCCAGGAGGGCTCCCAGATGAATCATTCTTTGTGAGGGATCCAGGGAGGACTTTTTTCCAGTTGATTAACCATCCGTGCTTGCGAATGAAAGCAATGGTTAACTGGAAATGGCTTGAAGGACCTCTGGGGATCCTGCTAAGAGCAGCTGTCCAGATATAGTAGCAGTTGAATACCCTGTGCAGGTGGGCTGTCATAAAAGCCATAATTCTGGTAAAACCCAGGTGGGGCTGTAGACAGTCCAAAGGGCAGATCCTGAAAATTGGAAGTGTTGCTATGGCATAGCAAACCGGAGATATCGCTGATGAGAGGGCATTATAGGTACATGTAGGTATGCGACCTGAATATCCAGTGATACCATAAAGTCCCCAGACTCCATAGCTAGGATGATGGAGCATAGGGTAGCCATCCTGAACCTAGGTATTTTTAGGAATTTGTTCAGGGATTTGAGATTGAGGATAGGCCAATGAGATCCAATCGGCTTCTGAACCAGAAAGAAAGTAGAATAATAACCAGTCCCTCGCAAGACGGCCTCTCCATGTGTGTCGATGTTACAGATTGTTATGCAGGTATGCGACGTCATACGCAGGTAAGAAGGCAGCAGTGGGCGTCCGTATGCTCGGGTGATCTTTTGAAGCATTAGTATATTTTCGCTGCTGCTTTCCATACGAAAAGAGCTAAGATCGCATTACAATCCATCTCTGAATCAGGCCCTCTGCTGTTTGGTACCATAATGTGCACCACACTAAACATGGGACCAGAGAAACCAAAGGAGGAGGTCAGAAATAAAATTATATACAAGCTCGTTAAAGGTAAAGGCGAAAAGACCATCTCAAGCAGCTTGAGATGGTCTTTTAGCCTTAACCTCAAGCAGAAGTTTAAAGTACATTGGACTGTAGCCAACCTCCCTGGACCTGGCCAAAAGAGGAAAATCGACCCCATTAAACAGAAGGATAGTGAGAATGTTAGAAAAAGAGACAAAGAAAACCTCAAAAGAGATATAAGCTAAACTCCAAGATCAAGGAACGCCAGTGTCTGATCACACCATCCAACACTTTTTGAGTGACATAGGACGCTCGCAAGCGGGTCGATGTTCCCCCACTGCGCATGCGCACGACGGAGGGAGCTCCGTCGTGCGCATCTGTGAGACCCGGCAAGCGACGCGCTCTCCATCGCTCCGGGTCTCGCACCAAAGGGGGCGTGCTATAGATGTTGATTGGTGGGCGTGCATGCCAGACGGAGGCGTTCCCATGGGAACGCCTACCGTCTGAAGCCGGCCCCACTGACATCACTAGTGATGTCAGTGGGAATGACTTTGGCTCTGATAGAGCCAAAATCACTCCAGGGCTTGCGGCAGCGAGACCCTACCGCAGGGTCTCCGTCGCAAGCCCGATGGTCGCGATGGTCAAGACCATCGCGACCATCATCATGGGCGCTCGCAGGAGGCCACTCCATTTTCATGGAGGAGGGTACTGATTCAGAGCGTTCGGCTCTGAATCAGGCCCATTGTTCTTCACGGAAGAAAACCCAGGAGGACTTTTGAAACAAACAAAATAAAAAAGTCAGACTGGAATTTGCTAACATTAATATTAACAAGCCACAATGCTACTGGAAAATGTCCTTTGGACAGTGAGTCAAAACTGGAGCTCTTTGGCGAATCATATCAGCTCTATGTTCAAAGACGAAAAAATGAAACTTTCAAAAAAAAACAACAAAAAAAAACATACCTATAGTACTGTGACAACAAAGGAGCCTGGTTTGGGGCTGGTTTGCTGCACATGGCACGGGGTGTCTTGAATCTGTACACGGCACAATGAAATCTCAAGACTCTCAAGGCACTTTGTAGTGAAACATTCTGTCCAGTGTAGGAAAGCTCTGTCTTACTCAAGGGTCATGGGTCCTCCAACATGATAATGGCCCAAAGCACACAGCTATAAGAACCCAAAAATGGATAATACCAAAACATTCGACTTTTATAAGCCGTGATCTGATTCTTATCAAACATCTATGGAAAAAGCTGGAAAAATGCAGTCTGGGGAAGGTACCCATAAAACCAGAGGCAGCTGGAGCAGTTTGCTCAGGAAAATTGGCCAAACTACTTGGTGACAGGTACAGTTTTATTGAGTTACAGAAAGCACCTGCTTGCAGTGATGGTCTCTAAAGGTTGTGCAACAAAATATTAGGTTAAAGGTTCCATAGTTTTTGTCCATGTCACTTTCATTTGTTTTATTATTTAAAATATTCTGTTAAATCTAAAATCAAATGCAAAGTCTATTATATATGGAAAAAACAATGATGGGTGCCAATTATTTTAAATTGCGTTTATTTATAAAATTTGTCATTTTATAACAAAAACATCAAATTACAACCCAGAAAGAGAAAACCCTCCCTCCTATAAGCCCAATCCCCACAGAAATAAAATAGCTAGCCATTAAAATAATACAATGGATGCCAATTATTTTAGTCACTTTCAAGTTACCGACATGTCCTCACACATCACATTGCTGCAGTCGCACCAAACAATCCCTCTCTGTGCAGCAGATCCCGTGCGACTGTGCAAGCACTGGGAGTCTTTTTTGCCAAAAATGCATCTTAGTCGCAATGTGACTAGGCTGCACCTCCAGGAGACTGCACCGATTCATTTTATATGCGACACTTGTATAATCAGCACAGTCTGCTGGTGTGTCCAAGTAGCACACCACTCACGTGCGCCAGGCATCTCACGCCACGCAAGGTATATTGAAGCTAGATGTGTGAGGACAATTCTGTATTTCAGATAAAAATGTGGGTTCTTTTTTGGAAGGGTACTAACAAATTTGTTCGCGTCTGTATGTCTGGCTAATTGCTACTTATTTTTTTTATGTTAAACAATCTAAATTTAAATGTGACAACAATAATCTGTTCCCTTTTCTTTGCTACCTGTAAACAAAGTGTCCATTGAGGTTGATCTGACGAGTTGGAGATATTTATACAAAATATTCTTGCAGCTTCATCTATTACACACCAGTCATCCCCATAGATAGAAGACAAAGCTTCAATCTCATCAATCTAAAACATAAAATAAGAGTTATTAAAATAGATTCTCAACCTCAAATGAGTATCGGAACACAGGTAGGTTTTATGTGATCACCTGAAAATGCCACACAGCTTCCATGTCTATGTCATTTTATATAAAGCTATGCAAACTTTGTACAAATTTATTTAAACGTGGATGTTGCGGCATGCATCAGGAATAAGTGAGACCCCCTACTGCTTCATGGCACTCATTGCCTCCTCATGCAATGTGGTGTGCGCTGCACGCAGATAACTGTGACTGTTGCCCGACCTCCAGAAAGCATTAACTTGTTAACTTGGGGAAAATAAAACAACAATGATTGTCTCTGCACACTATCACTGAAAATCACTGCTTGGTACATTGCTTTAAAATCATCAACCCTCCACCATTGATGGGAAAACCACTGACCTTAAGCCCCTGATCATCGATGTTTGTCAAACATTGATGGTCGATGGACAGCCCTTATCCATTCAGCCTGTTTGAGTCATGCAAACAGTAGACTATAAGGGGAAACTTTAGTAAAGGTTGATTTTAATCAATTTAAAATCGATGAAAATCAATCAAAATCGGTCAACATCAATGTTATTTCTGGGGCTAAATCACACATTCACAAATACTTGAAAAAAAATAAAAATATCAAAAAAGGTCTGTTAGTATTTGTGCGATTTAGCCCCAGAAACACAGTGTTGATGTTGATCGATTTTCATTGATTTTAAATAGATCAAAATCGAACTTTAGTAAATATACCCATAGGACTCAGCACAGCAGGGGAACAATGGACCTAAGGCTGCCGCCAAATGTAACAGCTCACCAGGGTTGTAACTAGGGTGGTGCAACAGGTGCCACGGCAAGGCAGGGGGCACTGTTTGGTGGTGCCTGTCAATTTTCAGTTTTAATCAGTCACACTTGCGGTGCTACTGGTAGCTTCCTGCTCTCTGATTCCTAGCATGTCCTCTCCAAGGATGGCCATCGACCATCGATGATTCATAATCCTCGATTGTTTATGGCCGATGTTGAATGCTTTTGCCATCGATGGGGGAGAACCAGATGGTTTCCCTTCATCGATGTCCAAGCATAACCGAATGTTTTTGTTTTTCCCAAGGGCCGGGACACAGAGTATAGCTCAACCCCCGGCACGCCCAACCCCCAGGTTTTGATTGGTCGACGGGCCAGTCAGTCAAGGAACATGGATGACCATCCTTTGGTGAAACCATCGATGGTCATCCATTACATAGTTGGTAACCATCAATGGCTTCTTGCTATTTTGCCATCGATGGTAACCACACCAATGGCCATCCCTAGTCCTCTCCGAGTCTGATCACCTCCCCTATCTCCTCCCTGGCCATCACTCCGTCCCCTCTGCTCCCTGGCCACCCCCCCTCTGACCCCAAGCAAAGCTAACACAGACAGGAAGGCTCCTGTCAATGCAGGAGCATATTTGCACCTTCAATCACATCCTTCTTTATTTAACTCACACATTTCAGATTCAAAATACCAGGGTCTCAAACCCACCACCTCTCACACTGCAGACAGACATCTTACACTGAGAGCTATTTGCTTCTGCAAAGGAAGCCTGCAAGCTGTAACTATATGAAGCTATTTGTAAAAGTCAGTATAAACCATTCCTGTCTGTCAATGTGGAAAGTGCTGGGTTCAAGTCATGTGGGAAGGGGCATCATACCATGTGCTTTCTCTGGGAGCCAGGGCTCGTAGAAACTTTGCGTTCAACATTCCGTGGTAGGGAATGATAAGGAGGTACTACCTGTTACATGTATCCTGGGCCCCACAATTTCTGATGGTAGCCATGATGAACACAGCCATTGATTCCTGACCCAGGTGTTGCCAGCACACCTCAAGTACCTTTGGTGAGTTCAGCTGCCAGCGAAGGATACATACATGGACCTCCCCACCACTGATATTTGCTGTACATACACTACAAGCAGTACTCTTTCTATTACCAGTTTCACATTGCCAGCAATATCACAAGTTATTCAACGTGAACGTGCAGCAACCCGAAATATTGTTCAGCGTGAAAGGGCCCAGCTAAATCGAGCGACCCAGCATTTTAACCCAGGTAACAAGCAGGGCTGAACGCGGGTTCAACCTGGCTCAAGGTGCAGTGTGAATGGGTAACCCGGGTCTATGCAAACCGGGTCCCGTTCCCAGCGTAGGAAGAGCCGGCGCTTGGAGATGATCTCATCTCCAATAACTGAAAAAAATAGATTTTTACTGCGCTATGCACTGCTAAATTCTCAAATTGAAATCTCTATATCAGGTTTGCTGTCTGTTTAATAAACAGGAGGCTTTTAAATAAAATGATTCTGATATTTTAATACAATATAATCCACATATAAACACCAATACTTGCAGTCAAATGTACATGAGTAAAATCAGTTATATAGAAAAATGTCAATCATATAGAAAATTACAGAAATCATAAAACTCTAACTTTGATGCATTATTGTGAGAGTGTGGCTCGATACTATATCACTGAGGTTTCTACAGCACAGTGTTCTAATGTAGCAAATTGTTTCCAATGGTAAGGCAGCTCAATTCCGCTGCTTAAATTGCAATCACTACTGGCGTCCCAGTGTGAAATGTGGTCACGCTGGAGAGTGTAAAGGTGGAAAATGGACAACTGGAGTATCTCACCCCTGGATATCTGTGGCCCCACTGATGTCCGTCCCAGCTCAGCCCGTCTGAATGCTGTATATCCGCGGCTAGATGGAATCAACTGCCGTGCAGCCGAAGGCCAAAGCTGCTTGTAGAGCGGTTGCTGTGTAACGGCTGGCGGTAAGCTCCAGGGATGAATCGGCACCTTACACCTTATAGAGATCCTCCGAAATAGCGTGCAGCAGGTGGAAATGTGCTGTGAAACAATCTCAGATGCCTGGATAATGACGTCAACGCGTTTCGTCCCGTAAAAACGGGGACTTTCTCAAGACTGTGTGCCCTAGCCATTGGCACTTCCTTATATCCCTCCAGGCATTAACAATAATTGTTTAATTGCTTAAACACACCAGATGATCATACATCATTTGATCAGTATCTTACTTCATTTATCAGAGTTAAAACCTTATAGTAATTAGGGATGTGCCTGCACATCCCTAATAGTAATACATATATGAAGAGCTAGAGGTTTACATTTGATAATCCACATCTTATAAAAATAATAAATAATACATATTAAATGATAAAGAAATTTTTTTTTTAATAAAATAATATGTTTTAATGAAAAAATTTGTAAGAAATTTATAAGAAAGCCTCCTGTTTGCATTAGTTTTAATACCTCACTAGTGTACCAAACCAGTAAAGCGGCTATTACATATTTGTATTAGTCATCTATGACCGCACAGCCAACACTTTAGCTGTAAGAATCAATACTTCAAATCGTAGAAATGTTATTTGTTATCAATAGCATAAACAATCTATTGTCTATAAACTATCTATATTCCTATATTTTAATAGGCAACAAAACTGTACATACTACTTCTCAAGGTAACGTTTCAATAGATCACTAGTGCATAACACACGACTGATCGAATTTGGTTAATAGTATAGAGTTGCGGATACAACCTATGTACACACACAGGTGTGAACACATATATGTATATATATATACACAGACACGTGAATGCACACATACACATACATACACACATGCACGTGCAAACATCGCACTGAAACATCAAAAGATGAACCCGATGAACAGAATGAACTGTATGTTAATGTAGATATGCACTACCCAGAAAGAAATAGAAAGGAACCATATAATCATACATGTACATATAACTATATGTATCTAGCACACATGAACATAAACCCATATTACACACACTAATAAATGTTAGATTCTGAATTGTAAAGTTCAGATATCTCTTTCCTCAGAGTGAATGACTCACTGTATAGGAACAAGAAGTGATAATACGATGATCGTAAAAAATTAAATAAGTATAGTGCTCATATGAGATCCTAATGCCTACCATATAAACTATAGGAGGCGATAATCGATGAAGACGGCGACAGACGTCCCTCGCCACATCGATCTCTCCCCTATCAATAGTAGAATGGCAATACGTTGCTGATCTAACTCGACTGGTTGGATTAATTTCAAATTCAATCAAATGAGACATGATCTAGTGCTTCATTTAGTCCTGCAGGATAAAGAGTATCTAATTTAAAGATCCAAGCTGACTCTTTCATACACAGTTGGTGGAATCTATTTCCCCCTCTTGTTGTGACTTTGATATGCTCTACTCCTACAACTGTCAGGCTCGATGGATCACTTTTATGACAATGCAAAAAATGACGTGATACACTATGCGTAGATAATTTATTTATAATATTGTGTCTATGTTCCCTAAATCTACATTTTATTGATCTCGTGGTCCTACCCACATATTGCAGGGAACATGAACACTGTAAAACATATACGCAGTATGTAGAATCACAGTTAATATATTGTTTAATCGGGAAAGTATCACCATTCACATTTGATGTGATACTAGTCGCACGATTTAGTGTGTGTTTACACGTCAAACACACTTTTTTGTTGCATCTATAGTTGCCTGACAGTCCAGATGTTAGCCATGTATTACCCCTCTGGTTGCTCTTAAGTGATCTAAGTTCACTTGGTGCCAACATGTTCTTCAAATTCGAATTATTTTTAAAAATGACTCTAGGTTTATTAAACAGGTTCTCAGAACACAATCTTCGTTCAATATGGACAGGTTTTTGTTAATAATCTTCTTAATATTCCCTGATTTACAGTTGAATTTAGATATATACAATAATCTTTCTTCTTCCAATCCAACTACTTCTTTAAACCCTCTCTTCTTATAGTTCTTCCTATCCTGACCGTTGTCTATCACTCCCTTGGGTTTGTCCATGAGAAGATCTACTCTATTTATAGTTTTGGCATACTCCCTGGTTTTATGGAGTAAATCTAGTGGGTACCCTCTTCTTTCAAAATGAAGCAACATTTCTTCCATCTGTTTAAAAAAATCCTCATCACCTTGACAATTACGTCTAAGTCTTAATACTTGGTAGTGGCCACTAGAGAAGTGCAAATAGTTGGTAGTCCCTACCGATTTTATATAGTTCGACTGGACTATACAACTCTCTTGTATTGAAAATGCAATATCCAGAAAATTAATAGCATCATAACTAAATGTGTGTGTGAATTTAAGGTTAAAAGTGTTTGAATTAAGATAATTAACAAATGCCAGTGCTCTCTCTAAACCCCCATCCCAAATTATGAATAAATCATCAATAAAACGGCCACAGAGGACCAGATTATCTCTATGGGCCGCTCCAGATGTATTCCTCCTCGAAGCGACCCATATAGAGATTAACAGTTCCTTCTGTTCATCGGGTTCATCTTTTGATGTTTCAGTGCGATGTTTGCACGTGCATGTGTGTATGTATGTGTATGTGTGCATTCACGTGTCTGTGTATATATTTACATATATGTGTTCACACCTGTGTGTGTACATATGTACATAGGTTGTATCCGCAACTCTATACTATTAACCAAATTCGATCAGTCGTGTGTTATACACTAGTGATCTATTGAAACGTTACCTTGAGAAGTAGTATGTACATTTTTGTTGCCTATTAAAATATAGGAATATAGATAGTTTATAAACAAGATTGTTTATGCTATTGATAACAAATAACATTTCTATGATTTGAAGTATTGATTCTTACAGCTAAAGTGTTGGCTATGCGGTCATAGATGACTAATACAAATATGTAATAGCCGCTTTACTGGTTTGGTACACTAGTGAGGTATTAAAACTAATGCAAACAGGAGGCTTTCTTATAAATTTCTTTAAAAAATTTTCATTAAAACATATTGTTATTTTATTAAAAAAAAAATTCTTTATCATTTAATATGTATTATTTATTATTTTTATATGATGTGGATTATCAAATGTAAACCTCTAGCTCTTCATATATGTATTACTATAAGGTTTTAACTCTGATAAATGAAGTAAGATACCGATCAAATGATGTATGATCATCTGGTGTGTTTAAGCAATTAAACAATTATTGTTAATGCCTGGAGGGATATAAGGAAGTGCCAATGGCTAGGGCACACAGTCTTGAGAAAACAAGAGATATGGTAAGAACTTACCTTTGTTATCTCTGTTTCTACGAAGTCCATAGGGTCCACAGGGTGACCTTGGGGTATAGCTGGATCCTGGATCCTCGGGCACCACGGAGTTAAAGCTTTTAGCTGCTCCCAGGATGCACTTGGGTCCATCCTCCTCTATACCCCCTATTGCTCCCTAATGCACTCTCCCTATAACCCCGCCCCAGTGCCAGAGGTACCTCAGTTTGTACGTAGCCAAAGGCCGGAGGAGGAAAGAGAGAGAGAATAAAAGAATGGAACACTCAAGAACCACGCTCACAGAGAAGGAGCTGGGAAACCGGTGACCAGTAACACAGGCCATATGAAGTAAGGTGTGTCAGGGCAGGTGCCCTGTGGACCCTATGGACTTCGAAGAAAAAGAGATAACAAAAAGGTAGGTTCTTACCATATCATTTTCTACTTCAGGGTCCATAGGGGTCCACAGGGTGACCTTGGGGATGTCCCAAAGCAGTCCAACTAAGGGCGGGGATGCTCCTGTGCTGATAGGAGAACCCGGCGCCCAAAGGATGCATCCTGAGAGGCAAAGGTGTCAAACGCATAGAACCTCAAAAAAGTCTGAATGGAAGACCAGGTGGCCGCCTTACACAGCTGAACAGCAGAGGCGCCACGGCTAGCAGCCCAAGAAGGGCCCACAGACCAAGTGGAATGAGCCTTAACAGAGGCTGGAACAGGTAAACCCTCCTGCATATAAGCCTCAATAATAACAGAACGAAGCCAACGGGCTAGAGTCTGTTTGTTGGCAGGCCAACCCCTCTTGTGAAAACCAAAGAGGATAAAAAAGAATCCGACTTCCTCACAGAACTAGTCCGGTCCACATAAACCTGGAGTGCACGGACAACGTCTAAGGAAGCCTCCCCAGCCGAAAGGTCAGGCGACTGAAAGGCTGGTACAACAATTTCCTGATTAATATGGAACCTGGAAACTACCTTAGGCAGGAAATCAGGACGAGTGCGAAGCACCGCTCTGTCCTGATGAAAAACCAGAAAAGGGGGACAACAGGAAAGCGCCCCCAAATCCGAAACCCTTCTGGCAATTGCCAAGAGGAAAACCGTCTTAAAAGTTAGCCACTTGAGCTCCACTGACTCCAAGGGCTCAAAAGGAGGACCCTGCATGCCCGAAGAACCACCGCCAAATCCCACGGGGCCACAGGTGGCACAAAGGGAGGCTGGATTATTATTATTATTATCCTTTATTTATATGGCGCCACAAGTGTTCCGCAGCGCCTTACATAGTACATAGAACTAATAAGTGAACAAGAAACAAGTAACTTACAGTACATTACAGTGCAGGACAGGGACACAACTTATATACATTGCTGAAATAGTGATTAAAGCACTCACAATAAGCTGCCGGGAGTTGGCGGTCCCGTGTTAGGTGCCCTAATGGGGAGTAGAGAGTAGAAGAAAATGTAAAGAGAAGCACATGAGGGAAGAGGTCCCTGCTCATGAGAGCTTACATTCTAAGGGGAGGGGCAGACAGACAGGCATGACACAGAAGGGGAAGATAGGAAGGAAAGAGCATGAGGTGGGTTAGGAGGAGTGATGGAAGGCCTTGATGAAGTAGTGGGTCTTGAGAGCCCGTTTGAAGATTTGTAGAGAGGTGGAGAGTCTGATAGGGAGAGGGAGAGCATTCCAAAGGTAGGGAGCAGCACGGGCAAAATCTCGGATGCGGGAGTGGGAGGAAGTAATCAGTTGCAAGAGAGGCGGCATGCATTAGTTGAGCGAAGTGGGCGGGTGGGAGTGTGAAGGGAGAGAAGGTCAGAAATGTATGCGGGAGAGGATTTGGTGAGGGCTTTGTAGGTGAATGTAAGAACCTTGAATAGGCATCTGAAGGGGAAGGGGAGCCAGTGTAGGGCTTGAAGGAGAGGGGAAGCAGATATAGAACGTCTGGAGAGGAAGATGAGCCGAGCAGCAGCATTGAGAACAGATTGTAGTGGAGAGAGGTGAGAGACTGGGAGGCCAGCTAGGAGAAGGTTACAGTAGTCCAATCTGGATATGACCAGTGAGTGGATGAGGGTTTTAGTGGCATCCTGGGTGAGGAAGGGTCTAATCCTGGAGATATTTTTTAGGTGAAAACGGCAGGACTGCGAGATGTGCTGAATGTGCGGTTTAAAGGAGAGGGAGGAGTCTAGGATAACTCCAAGACAGCGCACTTTGGGGCTAGAGGAGATAGTTGTGCCATCAATAGATAACGAAATTGTGGAAAGTGATGTAGTGGAAGAGGGTGGGAAGATGATCAGCTCAGTCTTAGACATGTTAAGTTTAAGAAAGCGCTGGGACATCCACGAAGAGACAGCAGAGAGACAGTTGGAGATACGGGTAAGGAGCTCAGGGGTGAGCTCAGGGGTGGAAAGGTAAATTTGAGTATCATCTGCATAGAGATGATATTGGAGGTCAAAGGAGTTAATGAGTTCACCTAAAGAGGATGTATATAGGGAGAAAAGGAGAGGTCCAAGAACAGAACCTTGGGGAACTCCTACCTTTAGTGGAAGTGGAGGGGAAGAGGAGTCATGAGAGGACACAGCGAAGGAACGATCAGAGAGGTAGGAGGAAAGCCAGGAGAGGGCAGTTTCACGTAAACCGAGAGAGTAAAGGATTTGCAGGAGGAGAGGGTGGTCTACAGTGTCAAATGCAGCAGAGAGGTCAAGGAGAATGAGCAGAGAGTAGTGACCCTTGGATTTGGCAGCAAGGAGGTCGTTGCTGACTTTCGTGAGGGCAGTTTCCGTGGAGTGGAGAGATCGGAAGCCAGATTGAAATTAGTCAAGGAGGGAGTGGGAGGAAAGAAAGGTGGTAAGGCGGTTGTAGACAATACGCTCAAGGAGTTTGGAAGCAAAAGGGAGAACAGAGATGGGTCGATAGTTTGAAAGTATGTTAGGATCAAGGGTAGGTTTTTTAAGAATGGGGGAGACAAGAGCATGTTTGAATGCAGAAGGGACAGTGCCAGATGATAGGGAAAGATTAAGGAGGTGAGCCAGATGGGAACAGGCAGAAGGAGACAAGTGGGAGAGGAGACGGGAAGGGATAGGGTCAAGAGGGGAGGTGGAAGGAGGGGAGGACCGGATGAGGGCCAAGACTTCCTCTCCAGAAGCAGGGGAGAAGGATGTCAGAGTTGGTGAGACAGAAGGGGAGGGGTGGTAAGGGCAAGGAGGGAGAGGAGTGCTAAGGGTCTGATGGGATATGATGTCCTCACGTATGGAGTCAATTTTAGATGTAAAGTAGGTGGCAAAGTCGAGGGCAGAGAGCGAGGAGGGAAGGCGAGGAGGGGAAGGGCAGAGTAGGGAGTTGAAAGTGGCAAAGAGACGCCGGGGGTTTGAGGACTGGGAGGAGATGAGGTTCTTGAAATATGTTTGTTTGGAGAGAGACAGGGAAGCACTGTAGGAGGAGAGAATAAATTTGAAATGGAGGAAGTCAGCCTTAGAGCGTGACTTTCTCCACTGACGCTCCGCAATTCTTGAACACTTTTGTAGGTATCTGGTGCATTTGGAATGCCAGGGTTGTGGTGTGGATCTGCGAGGGTGAGTGGTTATTGCTGGAGCAACAGAATCAAGAGCAGAAGCAAGGGAGGAATAGTACAGGGAAGTAGCTTGTTCAGGACAGGAGAGAGAAATGATAGGGGAGAGAAGAGAGTCCAGCAGGGAGGAAAAAGCAACAGTGTCAATAGCCTCAATATTACG
Source organism: Taudactylus pleione (assembly GCA_031769625.1). NCBI lineage: Eukaryota > Metazoa > Chordata > Amphibia > Anura > Myobatrachidae > Taudactylus > Taudactylus pleione. Next base: position 22,966,709 of record JAUIMM010000092.1, on the reverse strand, counting down.
CTTAGTAATGGTAGCCTTAGGAGTTAGAGGAGGGCAAGGAGAGAGGGATAGGTTAAAAGAGAGAAGGTGATGGTCAGAGAGGGGGAATGGGCAATTGGAGTAATCAGAAATATCACAACGGTGCGTAAAGACCAGGTCAAGTGAGTGCCCACTCACATGGGAGGGTGAGGAGGTCCATTGGGCGAGACCAAATGAAGAGGTGAGGGTAAGGAGTTTAGCTGCAGAGGATTCTGTGGGAATGTCAATAGGAATATTAAAATCACCTAGGATAATGGAGGGAAGATCTGAGGAGAGAAAGTGAGGGAGCCAGGAAGCGAAGTTGTCAAGGAATTTGGAGGGAGAGCCAGGGGGACGGTAAATGACAGCTACTCTGAGGTTTACTGGTTGGAAGAGTCGTATAGCATGAACCTCAAATGTGGGGAATGTAAGGGATGGTTCAGAGGGTATTAGCTGGTATGAGTAACTGGTGGATAGAAGGACCCCAACTCCACCACCATGGCGACCCCCAGGCCGGGGGGTGTGGGAGAAGGCAAAGCCCCCAGAGGATAGAGCAGCAGGAGAAGTGGTGTCAGAGGGTGAGATCCAAGTTTCAGTGATGGCTAGGAGATTCAGAGAGTTGGAGATAAAAAGGTCATGGGTGGGGACCAGTTTATTACAGACTGACCTGGCGTTCCAGAGGGCACAGGATAGAGAGATAGCATTTGTGGGGGAGATGTGAATGAGATTGTCCGGGTTGCTGTAACGTGGAGGTGAGATTAATTTGGGGGACCGATATGAATAGAGTTTAGTGATGGTGTGGGCACCTGAGCTGGAAAGGGAACCAATAGGAGGTGGGCAGGGAGGGAGATGTGGATGGCAGTGGGGTGAAGTGACAGGGAGAGGAGTGTAGGAGGAGGGTTTGGTGGTGGGGTAGTAGGACAGAGGGGGGGTAGAACAGGAAGAAAGTGGAGTAATGGGTGAGGAGTGAAGAGTAGGCAGACAGAGGAGGGGGGAGAAGGGGAGGAGGAGGTGGAAGAGATAAGGGGGAAAGGATAAAGGTGGAAGCAGGGGGCAGAACAGAGGATTAGGTAGAGACAGAGGGAAGGAGGGAGTTGACGAAAACCTTGTCATGGTGTTTATAAGTAAACAAGAGGAAAGAAATTTGGAAATTTAAATGAGATATGAGTGCAAGAGATTTGTAGGAATGCAAGTAAGAAAACAGTGACGTATCAAAGAACAGTGTATCAATATGTATGCAGATTAACAAGATTGTTATAGGGAGAAATAAAAGTGGGGTTCTAAAGTGTGCAGAATGTGAAAAATAACGCAGATTGTAAGCAGACAGAGGATGTGAGGCTAGGCAAGAGAGCTGAGATAAAGGACAGTGTTTCAAAGTTGATAGATATAAACTGACATGGGAACAAGTACGATAAGCATTGAATTGTATGCTAGAATCAGAAGGCCAGCATTATTAATAGCATTAGAAGTGTTCTTGGCGTGATTGTACAGGGAGTCCAGTTGTAGTCTGAGTCTTTAGATTGTTGGGGTTTGTTGCGTGATGGACCTTTTTTCTCCTTCTGTTTTTCCTCGGTATAACGCAGGTCTAACGCTAGTTATGCACTTAAAAAACTGCACTTAGAAAAAAAGCTGCACCCAGCCAAGGCTTCCCCAGCCAAACTACTGACACTTATACAGGGAAGCAGGCAAGTGTGGACACTAATTAATGAAAACCCCCAATTGGCCAGCCAGAGAAAGCTAGCAATAAAAATGGCTTAAGTCAACAATGACCACATACCATACATCTAAGGCTACAAATAAATCAAGCATTCACTTTAGTCAATAAACTGAGAGAATCCTTAAAACAATGTAACTATTACAAATCATAAGGCATTAGAAACAAAAGCATAAGGATTCAGTAAAGAATAAGCTAGTTACCTATGATTATAATTAATAAAGGAGGCACAGGAGGTGAAACACTTTGCAGTCACAGTCAACTTCAGTTACCTATGATTATAATTAATAAAGGAGGCACAGGAGGTGAAACACTTTGCAGTCACAGTCAACTTCAGTTACCTATGATTATAATTAATAAAGGAGGCACAGGAGGTGAAACACTTTGCAGTCACAGTCAACTTCAGTTACCTATGATTATAATTAATAAAGGAGGCACAGGAGGTGAAACACTTTGCAGTCACAGTCAACTTCAGTTACCTATGATTATAATTAATAAAGGAGGCACAGGAGGTGAAACACTTTGCAGTCACAGTCAACTTCAGTTACCTGTAGATTGGGAGAGAGGCGGTGTCAATTCATTCAGGATCAGCAGAAGAATTAACTAATAAAAAATAACGCAGGTCTAACGCTAGTTATGCACTTAAAAAACTGCACTTAGAAAAAAAGCTGCACCCAGCCAAGGCTTCCCCAGCCAAACTTAAAACACCCTGGAAAAAGGTGTGTACGTCCGGCATAGCAGCAATCCTGCGCTGGAACCACACCGACAGAGCAGACATGTGCACCTTCAGTGAGGAAAGACGTAATCCTAAGTCCAAACCCGACTGAAGGAAAGCCAGAATACGCGAAACCCGGAACACCTGGGGATCATATTTTCTGGCCTCGCACCACTGAAAGTAAGTGTGCCACACTCTGCGGTAGATCCTCGCGGAAGCAGGCTTGCGCGCCCTCAGCATGGTGGTATTAACGGAACTAGAAAAGCCCCGAGACCTCAGGACGGCTGTCTCAAGAGCCACGCCGTCAAAGATAGTTGACCCATATCCGGGTGAAGACAGGGCCCCTGAGACAACAGGACCCGCCGTTGAGGTAGGAGGTACGGAGCGTCGATGGACAGGCTCCGCAGATCGGAGTACCACGGCCTTCTGGGCCACGCTGGGGCCACCAGGATCAGTGTGCCTCCGTCCTGCTTTAACTTGCGCAGGACCCGAGGCAGCAGAGATATCGGAGGAAACAAGTAAGCCAGGCGAAACAGCCATTTCACCGACAGCGCGTCTATCAGACTTGCGCCTGCGTCCCTTGTCCTTGACCCGTACACGGGCAGCTTGTGATTGTGACGGAATGCCATCAGGTCCAGCTCTGGCAGCCCCCACTTGTCCACGAGTAGTTGGAATACCTCTGGATGAAGCGATCATTCCCTGGGATGCACGTCGTAACGGCTGAGGAAGTCTGCCTCCCAATTGAGGACTCCCGGGATGAAGACTGCCGAGAGAGCTGGAAGATAGCGCTCCGCCCAAGCCAGGACGCGGGACACCTCCGACATTGCAGCTCGACTGCGAGTCCCTCCCTGGTGATTGATGTACGCCACCGTGGTGGCGTTGTCTGACTGCACCTGAACGGCCCTTCCGTGAAGAGCGGTGCCGGACGACTGCATGGCTCTGTACACTGCCCACAGTTCCAGGATGTTGATGGGAAGAATCGCTTCCTCCGCCGACCAACGACCCTGAAGTGACAAGGAGCCTGTCACCGCCCCCCAACCCCCGGAGACTGGCATCTGTCGTGAGCAGAACCCATTCCGGGATCCAAAAGGGGCACCCCTCGAGGAGATGAGCCGTCTGTAGCCACCAGGCCAGGGACAGACGCACCTCCGAGGACAACACCAGCATCTGAGAGCGGATCCTGTGTGGCAATACGTTCCATTCCGAAATAATCAGCCTCTGCAGGGGCCTGGAATGGAACTGGGCAAACTCCACCATGTTGAATGCCGACACCATGGACCCCAAAACTCTCATCGCTGAGTGCACAGACACTCTGCCCCTGCTCAGACAACTGTGAATCCGCAGCTGTAAGGAGGAGACCTTCTCTGCAGTCAGAAAAATCCGTTGCTGACGAGAGTCCAGAAGGGCCCCCAAATGAACCATCCGCTGTGATGGGATGAGAGAGGACTTCTTCCAGTTGATCAACCACCCGTGTGCCTGTAGACAAGCGACCGTCAGGTGGAGATGCTGGATGAGTACCTCCGTGGAGCTTGCCAGCAAGAAGAGGTCGTCTAGATACGGTAGCAACCGTATCCCCTGGCTCCGAAGGTGAGCCGCCATGACCGCCATCACCTTGGTAAATACCCTTGGTGCCGTGGAGAGGCCAAAGGGTAGAGCCCTGAATTGGTAGTGGTTGTGGAGAATAGCAAACCGCAGAAACCATTGGTGCGATGTTGCTATAGGCACATGGAGGTAGGCGTCCTGGATATCCAGGGAGACCATATAATCCCCTGGTTCCATCGCCAGAATGATGGAATGCAAAGTTTCCATCCTGAATTTGGGAACCCTGAGAAATCTGTTCAGGGACTTCAAATTGAGGATGGGGCGATGAGAGCCATTGGGTTTCTGCACCAGAAACAGCTTAGAGTAATACCCCATCCCATGTTGAGATTGTGGTACGGGTATAATGACCCCCGCCGTCAGCAAGGCCTCTATGGCTTCCTGAACCTGTAAGGCCTTGGTTTTGTCCTGAGAAGGACTTGTGCAAAAAAACTGGCGAGGCGGCCTGTGCCGAAAAGACAGGGCGTACCCCTGGGAGACCATTTCTCGCACCCAGGCATCCGTGGTGGTATTGTGCCAGCACTGGGCGAATTGAAGAAGTCGGCCTCCCACTCTGGGGTCCCCCAGAGGGAGGCCCATCCCATCATGCAGAAGGCTTATCTTCTTGCTTGGAAGAAGGGCGCCTAGCACTCCACAGGCTTGCTTCTTTGGCTTTGAGGCGGTCTTGGTTGCAGACTGCCTCGGGAAGGACTGACCCTTTGCCTTGCCCTGAACCCGAAAGGAGCGAAAGGCCGAGCTCCGGACCTTAGCAGGTGTCGTAGCTGAAGGGAGGAAGGCTGACTTGGACTTTGCCAGGGTATCTACTATTTTGTCCAGGTCCGGACCAAATAGTAACTCTCCATTAAAAGGTAAGGCCTCCAAGCCTTTCTTTGAATCAGCGTATGCTCTCCAAGACCTCAACCACAAGGATCTGCGAGCAGACACTGCTGCCGCCGAAACCCTAGAGGTCAGCAGGCTAGCATCCAAAGATGCTTCTCCAATGTAGGAAGCGGCATCTCTCATCTGTCCTAACAACGCCTTCTGGACATCCGGAGCATCATCCGTAAACGTATCATCCAAGGCATTGGCCCAACCCTCAATGGCCTTGGCAACCCAGGAGATGGCCATGGACGGCCGGGCTACAGCCCCTGAGAGAGAATAAATAGACTTCAGACAAGTCTCCACCTTCCTGTCTGTAGGATGCTTCAGCGAGGATATAGACGGCAATGGCAAAGTAGCACTTCTGATGAGGCGTGTTACATGGGAATCAACCGCAGGCGGAGTTTCCCATTTCTTACACTGCGCCTCCGGAAATGGATAATTGGACGCCAACCGCTTCTGTGGCAGGAATCGCTTACTGGGCATCTGCCAGGCCACCGCCATGTGATCCGTCAACTGATCAGACAAGGGGAACGCTGCAGAAGTAACCTTAGTTTTTTTAAAACTAGGATACCTCGACTTGGGAGCGGGTGCCTCATCCTCAATCAGAAGAATGGCCCGCACCGCCCTAACCAGAGCCCGCACATTGATGGAAGACTTAGTGTCTACCTCCTGGACTGAGGCATCTGAGGCTGAGTCATCCTGCACCTCGCCATCATCCGAGGACCCCTCAGAGTCCGAAAAATGCGCAGCCTGCGCCATAACTGTGCGTTTAGATGCCCCGGAGGGCACGTCACTGCGCAACATCGACTGAAAAGCCAAAGATGCTGCCGCCAGTGTGGGAAAGCGCAACCACCCAGGGTGGAGGAGCTGCCACAGGAGCCTGAAAGAGCACCACAGCCTGCTGCACCACAGGGGTGGACTGTATATACATTGGCAACCCCGCATAGGGACCAACAGACTGAGACCCCGGGAGAGTCTGCAATAATTGTGGGACACCCGGGGAAAGGGGGATGGTAGGCTGGTGCAACGCCCTAGTAGGGACGGCAGTCGGGACCGACAGACGGTCCGCGATGGACACCAGCACCTGGGAAAACATCGCCCATGGTGGCTCCTGCGACATAGGAGGTTTAGACGTACCAGGGATCGCCTGGCACCGTCCGCACAGGCCGTCCTGTGACAAATCCTCCCTATCCACTCCTGCAGAACTGCGCCTGCAGGAGAACAATACCGGAGCCACGGAGTGCTCAATCTCCTCCTCAGACATGACAGACTATATAATTAAATATACAGTTGTGAGATAGGAAGAAAACGTGCGCACTCACCAGTGTGCTGGACAACAGCCCACAATATGGTACTGTGTAGCACACAACTGTATGTGACGGACCTCACAAATACGTGATCTATATAAGTGAGGTCAGTAGAAACACCCTTCCCCCGCACACCTGTAGGGCTTGTAGGAGAAGTAAAGGGATAGGTATAGGCTGACAGTAAGTAGAAATTAGCACAGACAGGCAGCACTAGCAAAAGTCACATACCATGCAGGAACATATACTCACTGCACCTTTCCACTACAATCAACCTGCCCAGATTCAGTGTCTGGGAGGGCTATAGTGCTGTGTACACTGTCCTTGTCGGGGAAGAGGTACACAGGGGGACCGGTCCGCGTGCTCCCTGAGTGTATCTGCGCTGCCACAGAGAAAATGGCTGCTGGAGACCTCAGAGGAGGAGTGGCTGAGTATCTGCAGTTCAGCGATGCCAGACTACTAACTGAAAGGCGCGCTGAGCTGAGGAGCCACTAGACAGGGAAGACTTCCTTCCCTTACTAGCATATTAACCCCCGGGTTGCCGGCATCCCGCTTGCCGTTTATTCACCCTGGTGGTCTAGTGGTCTGTCAGGGTATGCCTCCACTGGAGGGGGAGCCCGCCACCACCGCTAGCGCCCCCGGTCTGTCCCCTAGACCGAGGGCATGGGACTGCATTTAAAAGGAACCCGCGCACCGCCGCTAATCTGCGGTGCGCGGCTTACCTTGCTCTCCCCGGCGTCTCCGGCAGCAGTCCCGGGGGAAACCAGAGTCCGGCTAGTACAGACTCTGGCTTCCCCCGCCGCGATCCCCAGTTCAGTGCTGGCATCGCGGCGCCAGCAGGGAGGAGCGGCAGTGTGGGCGTCTGTACAGACAGCCCATCGCTGCCGCTCTGGAGAAAAACTGTATTAAAAATAAATTTAACTAAGTTAAATAAAAATTAAAAGCTTTAGGGGGCTGCTCCTGCAGCCCACCCCGCAGGGTGACCCGACTCCGGCCGGGCACCATCTTAAACTGAGGTGCCTGTGGCTCGGGGGCGGGGTATAGAGGAGGATGGACCCAAGTGCATCCTGGGAGCAGCTAAAAGCTTTAACTCCGTGGTGCCCGAGGATCCATGATCCAGCTATACCCCAAGGTCACCCTGTGGACCCCTATGGACCCTGAAGTTGAAAGTCACGGTTTTTACGGGACGAAACGCGTTGACGTCATTATCCAGGCATCTGAGATTGTTTCACAGCACATTTCCACTTGCTGCACGCTATTTCGGAGGATCTCTATAAGGTGTAAGGTGCCGATTCATCCCTGGAGCTTACCGCCAGCCGTTACACAGCAACCGCTCTACAAGCAGCTTTGGTCTCCGGCTGCACGGCAGTTGATTCCATCTAGCCGCGGATATACAGCATTCAGACGGGCTGAGCTGGGACGGACATCAGTGGGGCCACAGATATCCAGGGGTGAGATACTCCAGTTGTCCATTTTCCACCTTTACACTCTCCAGCGTGACCACATTTCACACTGGGACGCCAGTAGTGATTGCAATTTAAGCAGCGGAATTGAGCTGCCTTACCATTGGAAACAATTTGCTACATTCAAAGCCACATTGTTGCAGGAGTGGCAGCATTAGAACGCTGTGCTGTAGAAACCTCAGTGATATAGTATCGAGCCACACTCTCACAATAATGCATCAAAGTTAGAGTTTTATGATTTCTGTAATTTTCTATATGATTGACATTTTTCGATATAACTGATTTTACTCATGTACATTTGACTGGAAGTATTGGTGTTTATATGTGGATTATATTGTATTAAAATATCAGAATCATTTTATTTAAAAGCCTCCTGTTTATTAAACAGACAGCAAACCTGATATAGAGATTTCAATTTGAGAATTTAGCAGTGCATAGCGCAGTAAAAATCAATTTTTTTCTGTTTTTGTGGAGACTTTTGTCTCTAGGTTTCTGACCAAACCGTTATTACTTGCAGCTGGCACTGATTGCAATCAAATAATTTTTGTATTGAGCGCCGGGATATTTGCAGCTTTTACTGCAAATAGTTTTTTTCCATCTCCAATAACCGTCTCACCACGTGACAGCGGTGATGTCATCGACCCAGCAATAAGCCGGGTCGGCCCGCCAGTCTGAAAGGGGTATCAGCCAAGTCGCACCCAGGAAGCACATGTGTACAAAATCACAGGTGGGACCCAGCAATGCGCTGTGAAAAGGGTATATGCCTTCAGTCGGTGATCTACACTGCCGGCTCCAGGCTTGTGCACAGCTGTTCTGATGGACAATCCTGCTGCAGGTGCAGCATCACCGGCGCTCTCCTACATCTAGAGCTGATGAGTTATACTGCATCATTATTGGGTATATTCACTGCAGCCATTGTATATGGCAGTGATACCTGGATAACAGTGGACCTGGCAGTTTGTACAAAGAGTTTTGTCCCACATGATGATGAAGGGGTACCAATCAAATTTGTCACACCCCTTCCCCACAAGGCCACGTCCCTTTTTCGGGAGGCGAACGCCTAATTTTCCTGTCTAAAAAATGTATGTGTGTGAGTGGGGGGCCAATGCTATTTCTGACCATGGGCACCAAAAAATCTGGTTATGGCTCTGCAGCTCTTATTTGCAGGAGCCGGCACAATTCCAGCAGTATACAAATGGGTTCACATACATCTAGCCTCCTGGCGCGTTAAATAGTCCTTCTAGTCGCACCATGCCGTGGCTCAGTAGCGCTGAGAGTCTTTTCGTGTGTCTTTTTACCTTCAAATGTGTCTTATTCGCACAACGGTGTGAACAGATCGCACAAGCAGCTTCTGTCAATTAAAATGATATGCAGCATGTCTATGTTCTGTGTGTGACTGCGGGTGTATCTGCATACTAAACGTTACATTACAGTGTTACTGACACTGTAGCGTACGGTATCATTTTGCATGCAGATACACCCGCACTCGCTCAGAGAACATAGGCATGCTGCATATCAGTTTAATCAGCAGAAGTGCGGATTGTGTTATCTATTTGCATCGTTGTGCAAATAAGACACATTGGAAGGTAAAAAGATGCCCGAAAAGACGCTTGGAGCTACCGCTCACGCATTGCGTGGCGTGACTTGTAGCGCATGGAGGATAGATTCATGTGGGCACATCTGTAGCCAGTAGATTTAGGGGGGAATCCAATTACCCACGTTGAAGTTGCGGCGCGATTAAGTGTAGCTGTATGCCGGAATCGCAAATTTTTGATCGCAGCCTCATAGGACTTTATGCAAGTCCGGCACGAGAAAGGGCCGCGAGCTCAGGTGCCATTGCCGGCGTTTGTATGCCATTGCAACGGCAACTCATCCCTTTCGCGGGTAATAGGATTCCCCCCTTAAAGCAGCAATTAATTGCCACTTTAAGGAGTCTATTTATGAAGCAGTGAAAAGTGTGGAGAAGTAGCAACCAATCAGCTCCTACCTATTATTTTATAGACTGAACTTGATAAATGCTACTTGAAAGCTGATTGGTTGCTATGGGCAACGTCTCCACTGGTCCACACTTTTCACTGCTTGTTATATAGACCCCTAAAACTAGTGACTATCTCGCAAGAATTGCACTGGCTGCCACCAATCGCGGGCTATTATATTTGTCCCCTTGTGCTAAGTGAATGCCCCCTCAGACCAGACTGCAATATACAGTAGGCAGCAGTAGACTATAGTATAATTCACATTTACACCATATGAGTACATCACCTTGGTGTCTATTTAATGTGTATGTGTTGGAGATATCTTATTAACCAAGCATTTCTAAATATTGGAAGTCAGTTGCTGCATATTTTAGTTTATTGCAGCATTTATCAGACTTGTATTTTTTTTAAATATATATATTTTTGGCATCAGACATCCCCCCCTTCTCCCTCTCACTAATTGTTATTGACACAAATAATTTGCAATAACTTAAATTCTTTTACTTGCAATCTGCTATGCTTAGCACACTGTATAATGGCTCCGTGTACTGTACACTAATCACTGCAAGATGCAGACAGCAGCACGCGACCACGCTGCTCAGTGCACTCACTTGGCTGTGCAGGTTTTCCTCTTCCGTGTCAGTGTCAGCCATGGAGCTGGAGCTGCTTCCTGTGATAGTGGATAGGCATGACTATTACTTCGCCGCTAGGGGGCTTCTCGGAGATGAATGTGAGAGAGACAGCCGCCGCCTGAGGAGGGTGGGTTAGGGGCCGGACTGCTACTACACTGCACAGTACAGAACAGAACACTTGCTAAGATTTTAGATGTATACTATATAGTCTATCTCTGTCCGTGATGGTTTCAATGTCCTGCCTAATAATAGTTAAACAATGGAAACTGGTAACAGACGACTTTTTCTTTAGCATTTGAGTAGCTAATATAAACATCTGTAGAAAGTGCATATTACCAACAGAATGTCAGCTCACATGCAACCATGCAGGCTGAGTTTGCTCCAGCATAAAAGTGAAGGAAAATAAAAGTACGTGCGTTAATATAAATGTATATTTAATTTATACTTACCCAAGTTTATCAATTTGAAGTGAGTTGTGCTACAGTAGATGAAGTAACAAACAAATTTCTTATTTTAAAGCTGTTAATAAAAAAAATAACTATGTTGGAGCAGGGGTGTAACCAGAGGTATGGGGACCCCATAGCAAAATTTCCTCGGGACCCCCCCCCCCGCCCTGTAAAACTTACACATACCACCCCAGCCCCGTAATACCACCTCCTGAGCCCGGCATACCACTCTACCTCTCATTAAAGCTGGGAGGAGGCGTGGCCCTGGTCTGGGGATGTCATCATAACCACGCCTCCTCCCAGCTCCTAAGAGGAGACATTTTTAATCAGGCGCCGGTCGCGAGCCAATCAGAACTCGCAGACCAGCAGCTGCTGCTGATTGGCTGCTGGTCCACGAGTTCCTATAGGCTCCTGATTAAAAACGACGTAGGCGCTGTCGGTACTTGGCAGGTGCCGGGGGTTGCTTACTGGGACAGCGGGCCCCATAGCCCTCTATAGTTATGCCAGTGTGTAGGAGTCTTTGAACAATGCAGCCCTCCAGTATATGTAAGGGAATGCATATTTCCCAAATGTCCAGATTTAAGCAAGACAGTCCCACTCTATCTCAGATCAGGACATTTGTCCTGATTCCAGGATAGCTGGGTGGTGCGCCACTCGGACTGGTGCCACTTCAGTGCCAGCACACCTGCCAATCGCTTGCACATCACTGAAGGGGTGTATTTAGATGAGGGGAGGTGGATGGGGTACCACACCTATGCATCACCACAACCCCAATCGTTTGAGTGGAACTGGAGAGACATACTGTAGGAGTAAATTTATTAAGAATCTTGTCTGGTCGAGATGTCAATCACGGGTGTGTTTGGCCATTATTTTACAACTCGCAAATTAACTAAAGGCAAACCTGAGTGAGAACTCTTTAAACTCTCTGCAAAACACCAGTGAAAACACAAATAGTAATAAATACATCATCGGCCAAACCCGCAGGTACAATACATTCCATAGACAGGAATACAACACGGGAATTTACTAAGAATCGTGATTATAATCATGGGTGTAATTTAAGCAAACTCGGTTAAAAATATAAGTCTTAAATAGACTACCTCCTGAGCAGCATATTTAGCAAAAACATACACAGATCAGTGTGATCCGTGTATGTTTCTGCCTCTTAAGTAAAAAAAAAAAGTAAAATTAAGAAAAACAATGGCGTGGGGTTCCCCCCCAAAAGCATAACCAGCTCTGGGCTATGTGAGCCAGTCCTGGTTCTAAAAATACGGGGCACAAAATGTGTAGGGATCCTCCGTATTTTATGAACCAGCACTGGGCTCTGTGAGCTGGTCCTGGTATTAAAAAGACAGGGGAAAAAATTATGTGGGGTTCCCCGCATTTTTAAAACCAGCAACGGGCTCAAACTAGTCGGAGTGTAATGCCACAGCCAGGGGAGCCTTTTACCGGGGCCCCCGGCCAAAGCATTAACACCCCAAACTAGTCCGCCCAGGTCAGTGATCCTGGGGGGAGGTTGGGACCACCTATAACGGGGTCAGCACTGAAGCCCGGGGCTCTTCCCTGCACCTCTAGCCCGTGGGTGCATGAGTAATAGTGATAATAAAAAAATAAAGAAAAACAACTTGCATTAGTATATTAAATGGAATTGAGAAGACTCTTCTTCCAAGGATATAAATCCAATGAATCCCATACCACAGGTGCTCGTATGTGGATTTATTAACTTAAGGTTATAAAATTTGGAGTCTTTAAATATGTTTTTTATTCTTCATATGTTTCCCCACATCAAATGTTCATTTCCCATGTGCTCTATGTGCTTCCCAACTTTGGCACTCCAAACTGAACTGCTACCTCCAGAAATGCTCATGTACAACTAAACAGTATTGTAGAAAATCATGCACTCATGCTGACTACCTCAAAAGTGGAGCTGTCTGCAGTGCTATCGGCTCTCTCCAGCATCCTCCCCAACACCCACTCCTCCCCAACTGCCTTCAGACCACTGGGGATGAAGCTCACATCATCCTCTCCCCATCTCCCCCCTCCACTTGCCACCTTGACCCTAAACACTTCCTCCTCTCACCTGATAATTTCTCCCACGTTGCCCATCTCTTCAAATTGTCCTTCTCTTCCGACTAGACTATCCTCTCTTACTTCAATATGCCCTAGTTTCACCCATCCTTAAGAAACCCTGAGGAGGTAGCTGAGGTGAACACACAGAAGCTGAAATAACTTTGCATAGTATAAACAGATGATGGTAGCTGTTTAGGAGTTAGCATTATGTAGCAGATGACGATAACTGTATTCAGGAAATGTTACGGTCTCCAGATATACCTTTTAAGGTAACAGTCAAAAGTCCTGATTGTCTGGGAATTTGAGAAGATCAGACGTTGGAGCAGAAGTGTCAAGAGGGCCGATAGCCACAAGACCAGCCTGCAGGTTGCACTAATGAGCCGAAGGTGCAGCTAATGAGCCGAAGGTGACGGCTCGTGTGTCAATGAGATGGCCAACAGGTCGATGTGGTGACTGGTATGGTGATGAGATGGCCAACAGGCCGATGATAGTGGCCTACAATCCGATGGTACGGCCAAGGGGCCGATGAAGCAGCTACTGAGCCGATGGTGATGACTGATGAGCCGATGGAGTGGCCAACAGGCCGTTGATTTGGTCAAGGACCCGATGGTGCGGCCACTGAGCCGATGGTGATGGCTAGTGAGCCGATAGAGTGGCCAACAGGCTGATGATTCGGTCAAGGGACCAATGGTGCGGCCTACTGAGCCGATGGTGATGGCTATTGAGCCGATGGAATGGCCAACAGGCCGATGATTTGGTCAAGGGACTGATGACGCGGCTACTGAACCGATGGTGATGGCTAGTGAGCCGATGGAGTGGCCAACAGGCCGATGATTTGGTCAAGGGACCGATGGTGCGGCCACTGAGCCGATGGGTGATGGCTAGTGAGCCGATGGATTGGCCAACAGGCCGATGATTTGGTCAAGGGACCGATGGTGCGGCCACTGAGCCAATGGTGATGGCTAGTGAGCCAATGGCAGCACAGGAATCCGGTGAAGCTGTACTGGAACGAGGAAGCGCCCAGCGCCAAGAGTCAGCAGGAATTAGCTGGTGCTGCGGCTAAGGGGCAGCACAGATGGTGTAATGATTAGCAGTACTGCCTCACAGCACTGAGGTCGTGGGTTCGATTCCCACTACGGCCCTAACTGTGTGGAGTTTGTATATTCTCCCTGTGCTTGCGTGGGTTTCCTCCGGGTGCTCCATTTTCCTCCCATACTCCAAAAATATACTGGTAGGTTGATTGGCTCCTAACAAAATTACCCCTATTGTGTATGTGTGTGAGCATGTGGTAGGGAATATAGGGCCTGATTCAGACTCGCTCGCAAGCGGGTCGATGGTGGCCCAGTGTGCATGCGCACGACGGAGCCGGCTCCGTCGTGCGCATGCGCGAGACCAGGATAGCGACGGGCAAACCGTCGCTCCGGGTTTCGTACCAAAGGGGGCGTGCTGTCGATGTTGAGGGACAGCATGCCCCCTTTGATGGGCGGGCCAGGGGCGTGGCTGCCCAGATGGAGGCGTTCCCATGGGAACGCCTACCGTCTGGGGCCGATCCCACTGACATCACAAGTGATGTCAGTGGGAGAGCTTTCGGCTCTGTTAGAGCCGAAAGCTCTCTGGGGCTTGCAGCAATGAGACCCTACCACAAGGGTCTCGTTGCAAGCCCGATGGTCTTGACCATTGCGACCATCTTCCTGGCCGCTCGCTATAGCTGTGGGTGGTCACCCACAGCTATGCGAGCGGCCGCTCTAAAAAAACAGAAGGCCGGCCCTGATTCAGAGCGAGCGCTCTGTCAGAGCGTCCGGCTCTGAATCAGGCCTATAGAGTGTAAGTTCCACTAGGGCAGGGACGGATGTGAATGGACAAATATTCTCTGTAAAGTGCTGCAGAATATGTGTGCGCTATATAAATAACTGGTAATAAATAAATAATAAAATAAATAAGGAGAGGCGATGGCAGCACAGGAATCCAGAGAAGCTGTACTGGAACGAGGAGGCGCCCAGTGCCAGGAGTCAGCAGGAATTAGCTGGTGCTGCGGTTTAGGAGAGCCGATGGCAGCACAGGGATCCGGAGAAACTGTACCGGAATGAGGAGGCCCCCAGCACCCGGAGTCAGCCGGTCTGTAGTCAAAAGATACACAATGGTGGCAGGACGACAGCGTGTCCAGCAATAGGTAAGTAACTTGCTGACCATGCAGCAGCCGATGGAACAACAAATCCAGTAAAGGCAGCATGAATCCAAATGAGTTTAAATATCCAGGAGCACAAATCAACCAGCTGGTGCAATCATGACCTTACTTCCTGGGGCGTGCCTGAAAGTCCTGGCTTCGGAAAACACTGGATTAACCCCATCCTGTCCGGGCACTATTTAAGAGGCCAAAACGCGGTTGGTAACAGGAATATACTAAGGTAGACTGCGCACAGAGAACAGCTGAATCCGCAGGTGATGAGTGTAGATTCAGTTAAGAACTTGCACTGAATGAGCAGATGATGGTAGCCGTATGCAGGAATATACTGAAGTAGACTGAGCACAGAGCACCAATAAATCCGCAGATAATGAGTGCATGTTGTTCCACGGAGATGGTACAGACAGCAACAAGTATGGAGAGCAATTAGGACTTCCAGCAGTAGTTGTAGGTAAGCAGGAGCACACTGGTGTAGAGCGGTGGTGTACTAACACAGAGCAGAACCTCACTCAGCGAGTGACAGGTAATGAAATCAGTAACCGGAGAACTGACCAGGAACAAGTGGTAGAACGAGTTGTACTGGCGATGTGCTTGTGGGCTGAAGAGGTTTAAATAGGATAGACTGAAGAGGGATTGGCTGCATTGGTCATGTGAATGATACAGTCTGTGGATTGGTTCAGCCACATCAGAATGTAAACAATATCGTGATGGCTGATCCGTGCTGTAAGGCTGTCAGCTGGAATTCATGTTTGGATGGGCACATTTCGATAGCACTGTGGGAGCATGCCATGTGACAGAGTGACAGTGGAGGGTGAGATAGGGTCAGATTATTGGGACTACCCACACACTACACGATATTGTTACATCGTGGCCAACATATATCAAACACACCATAGAAAAATCAGATCGATCAAGCGATAATTGACTGATGGGACCAATAATTGTACAACCCTGCTTAACTTACTAACTACATCTCATCTCTCTAATTTGCCTTTATGCTTCTTTCCATCCACTCTCTTTTTGAACCTCTTCAATCTGGCTTCCATCCCCTCCACTTGACAGAAGCTGTCCTCACCAATGACCTTCACATGGCCAAATTCAGGAGTCACTTCTCTCTCTCCTCATCCTCCTTGATCTGTCTGCCCACTTTGACACTGATGACCATCTGTCATCTGTTCCTCCTCCAAACTCTACTTTTTATTAGATTCTGTGACTTTGTCCTATCATGGTTTATCTCCTACATCACCAACCACTCCTTTTCAGTCCCCTTCACTTCCTCTACATTTAGGTGTCCCCTAAAGGTCTGTTACGTTTCCTCTTCCTCTATACGTACACACTTGGAAACTTCAACAACTCCTTTGGCCTTTAATACCATCTATACACTGATGACACCCAAATCTATCTCTCCACCCCCTTACCTCTCTCCCTGCATCCTCTCATGCTTCCCCTGCTGCCTCTCTGCCATCTCCTCCTTGATCTTCCAACACTTCCTCAAGCTTAACATGGCCGAATGTATTGTTTTTCCTTCTATTGCCCCCCCTCTCTATATCTCTGTTGGTATTATCGCCATCTCCTCTGTCCCCAAGTCCGCTGCCCTGTTGTTATCCTCAACTCTGCTCTCTCCTTCACTCCCTACATTTCTCAATCTTACCACTTCCAGCTCAGTAACATCACCCAGATCTAATTGTTCCTTAACGACAATGCCACCAAAACTTCCATTCACATTCTCATAATTTCCCTCTTAGACAACTGTAACCTTTTCCTCTCTTGTCTCCCTCTCTCACCTCACCTTTCTGTAATCTATTCGCAATGCTGCTGCTCGTCACAATGTTCTGTCCTGCTACACACCTCTACCCCATGCTTCACTAGCTCCCTGGCCAGAATTCACTTCAAGATACTCACCTATTTTACAAAGCCTTAAATCATTCCACTCCTCCCTACATCTCGAACCTCATCTCTGTCCACAATCCCTCCACACCTCTAACCAGTGCCTCTCCTCCACCCTGGTCACTTCCTCTCACGCACACTTCCAAGATTTTACTTGAGGTGCCTTCGTCCTCTAAAACTCACTTCCTATCCCAATCAGATTTAAATCATCCCCATCCTTAAAAATCATCCATAACCACTTGCCTGGCACTAATGCATGCAACTCCAGCCAGGAGTGCTTACCTGACTAGGTTGCATCTCATGCGTTAGTGCTGTCTCTCTGGATTTCCCATATGTAATGGAGGAAATCAGTTATGCACATGTGCAGAATGGATCTCCTGCACCTTCTCAGGCCCCCTGAGAGGGATTTTGCAGTCTGTGACCACCAACATCACTCCCAAAATTACACTAAGGGAAGCTAGTTTCTGCTTTCCAAACCACAAAGAAGCTAAAATGGAGGAAATGCTGAAAATACTTGTGAGTGTGCAGCAGCAACAGTTTCAGTAGCAGCTGATTCAGATGCAACAGCAGCAAGAATTGTGGTATGAACAGCTACTATTGCAGTGCCAGCAACAACACCCGGAACTTAGAGGAGCCCAAGCTTCAGAAAATGTCAGCTGACGATGACATAGAAGCCTACCTCGCCACCTTCAAGAGAATGGCAAATAGGGCAAAATGGTCAATGGAAGTCTGGGTGGAGAAGTTGGCACTATACTTGTCTGGTGAGGGCCAGTGGGTTTACTTGACCTTAAAAATAGAGATACTGGCTTGTGTAGGTGTTTCTGGTCCAGGCCGAGCACAGTGCTTCCATGAATGGCGTTTCTCCAAAGAAACTCCGGTCAGAATTCAGTTGGCCACCTTAATCAAAATACTGAGGAAATGGTTGAAACCAGAGGAAAATTCACACCATTGGATGGTGCAGCTGCTGGCAATTGATCACTGTATCCGAACTGTGGACCGGGGTCAGCAAAAGTGGATGATGCAGGCAGACCCCCAAACCCGAGGAACACGCCACACTGGTGGAGAGATTTGGGGCATTGCACAAAATGGCCAAGCCCCCTGGCTTGTGCCAAAACTTATGCCAAGATGAAAAACAGGGTTATCTGGGAACTTCCCTGGGTCAACAGTGAAAAACCCTGTGGATAAAAAGGTGAGCCTGCAGTTAATGTGTTTTGATGTGGTGAACCTGGACATATCTGGATGGAATGCCTGACATTGCTACCCAAGTTACTGTATGATGAGTGTACCCCAGAAGGACAACTGTTTTTTTGGGTAACAGTCCTCATTAACCAGAATGTGGTCCTGGCCTTGGTATACACCGGTAGTGACATGGAAATCGCACTGGTTGAAAGACACAGGCCGACCGTTCATGGTACTACAGGGGGAATCCACCAATGAGCCAATCCCAGGACCCAATGAAGACACGGATTGGTCACTGGTGCAGAGACTATTTCCAAGGCAGGACTTTGCACAAGACCAAGGAAATAATGCTACCCTGGAACAAGCCGTCGTCTTTGTGCTCTGAGGCATGTGGATGCCAGACCTAGGAGCGGGTGCAGCTGAATATTCTTGGTTCCATTAGCGTGGACATGGGTGCCGCCATGTTGGTTTGAGTCATCGGACAAGAATCCTCCACTGGTAGTCTGCGGTCGGTCAGCTGTTTCATTCGGCCAATGAACAGCTACCTAAGAGTATATGGCTTCTCCAGTGATCATTTGCTGAGACTGCGCTTAGGCTCAACACTATCCTCCAGTGTTCTCCATCGAGTTGCTAACCCGTGTGTTCTTTCTCTGCTTAGCGTCTGGATTCCTAGTTGCTTCACTGTTTTGTGATTGGACCACCACAGCTGTTCTTCCATCTGTCAGCGTCTCATATCAAGTACCGATTACCATTGCTATTCATTGTCTCATATCAAGTATTGATTACAATTGCTATTCAGCATCTCATTAT
Organism: Taudactylus pleione; assembly: GCA_031769625.1. Taxonomy (NCBI): domain Eukaryota; kingdom Metazoa; phylum Chordata; class Amphibia; order Anura; family Myobatrachidae; genus Taudactylus; species Taudactylus pleione. Next base: position 22,947,874 of record JAUIMM010000092.1, on the reverse strand, counting down.
CAAGTGCCGATTACCATCACTATTCAGCGTCTCATATCAAGTGCCGATTACCATCACTATTCAGCGTCTCATATCAAGTGCTGATTACCATTGCTATTCAGCGTCTCATATCAAGTGCTGATTACCATCACTATTCAGCGTCTCATATCAAGTGCTGATTACCATTGCTATTCAGCGTCTCATATCAAGTGCTGATTACCATCACTATTCAGCATCTCATATCAAGTGCTGATTACCATTGCTATTCAGCGTCTCATATCTAATGCTTATATGGTCCTCCCATATTTATGTCTGTGTTTTCTCCAGGTACCTGCCCCAGTGGCCGCAACCTGTTCACTTGGTGCAGCGAAACCCATATCCCGCTTGGAGGGGTCACTGGTGAATACCATCAGGTGGACTAGACTCCGCGCCTTGAGGTAGGTCTCGCCAACACCTTGGAGAGACGTATGAAGATGACTTATATTTTCCCTCCCGTTTCTTGTCATCCACTGCCATTAGCCCTCCGGTCTTAGGTCCTGCAGTTGAAATCAACAAACTCCTGGGCTTGACAATGCTGGCCTGGTGCACTGCTCACTTCACACACATTCCCCATTATCCCCCACCTACGCCCTGTATATGTCTACTTAAGTTCCTCACCTGATGCCAGCCTGGCGCACTGCTTACTCCACACACATTCCCCATTACCCCCCACCTGCGCAATGTATATGTCATGTCTACTATAGTTCCTCACCTGATGCCGGCCCGGTGCACTGCCCCCATTACCCCCCACCTGCACAATGTATATGTCATGTCTACTATAGTTCCTCACCTGATGCCGACCCGTTGCACTGCTCACTCCAACCACATTGCCCACTAACCCCACCTGTGCAATGTATATGTCATGTCTACTATAGCTCCTCACCTAATGCCGGCCTGGTGCACTGCATACTCCACACACATTCCACAATATCCCGCACCTTCGCCCTGTATATGTCATGTCTACTATAGCTCATCGTCTGATACCGGCCTGGTGCACTGCTCACTCCAACCACATTCCCCATTACCCCCCACCTGCACAATGTATATGTCATGTCTACTATAGTTCCTCACCTGATGCCGACCCGTTGCACTGCTCACTCCAACCACATTGCCCACTAACCCCACCTGTGCAATGTATATGTCATGTCTACTATAGCTCCTCACCTAATGCCGGCCTGGTGCACTGCATACTCCACACACATTCCACAATATCCCGCACCTTCGCCCTGTATATGTCATGTCTACTATAGCTCATCATCTGATACCGGCCTGGTGCACTGCTCACTCCAACCACATTCCCCATTACCCCCCACCTGTGCCCTGTATATGTCATGTCTACTATGGTTCCTTACCTGATGCCGGCTTGGTGCACTGCTTACTCTACACACATTCCCCATTACCCCCCACCTGCGCAATGTATATGTCATGTCTACTATAGCTCCTCACCTAATGCCGGCCTGGTGCACTGCATACTCCACACACATTCCACAATATCTCGCACCTTCGCCCTGTATATGTCATGTCTAGTATAGCTCATCACCTGATACCGGCCTGGTGCATTGCTCACTCCAACCACATTCCCCATTACCCCACACCTGTGCCCTGTATATGTCATGTCTACTATGGTTCCTTACCCGATCCCGGCTTGGTGCACTGCTTACTCCACACACATACACCATTACCCCACACTTACACCCTGTATATGTCATGTCTACTATACTCCTCACCTGATACCGGCCTGGTGCACTGCTCACTCCAACCACATTCCCCATTACCCCACCTGTGCCCTGTATATGTCATGTCTACTATGGTTCCTTACCTGATGCAGTCTTGGTGCACTGCTTACTCCACACACATTCACCATTACCCCACACCTATGCCCTGTATATGTCATGTTTACTATCGTTGCTCACCTGATACCGGCCTGGTGCACTGTTTACTGAGTCCACAACACATTCCTCATTATCCCCACCTGCGCCCTGTATATGTCATTGTCTACTTTAGATCCTAACCTGGTGCCACCTGGTGCTCTGCTCACTCCACACACATTCCCCATTACCCCCCACCTGCGCCCTCTATATGTCATGTCTACTATAGCTCTTTACCTGATGGCGTCCTGGTTCACTGCTCACTCCAACCACATTCCCCCTTACCCCCCACTTGCGCTCTGTATGTGTCATGTCTACTAAAGCTCCTCACCTGATGTCGGCCTGGTGCACTGCTTACGCCGTACACATTCCCCAATACCCCACACTGGCCCTGTATATGTCATGTCTACTGTAGCTCCTCATCTGATGCTGGCCTGGTGCACTGCTCACACCAATCACATTCCCCATTATCCCCCACTTGTGCCCTGTATATGTCATGTCTATTATAGCTCCTAACCTGATGCTGGCCTGGTTCACTGCTCGCTCCAACCACATTCCCCATTACCCCACACCTGCACCCTGTATATGTCATGTCTACTATAGCTCCTCACCTGATACCGGCCTGGTGCACTGCTCACTCCAAGCACATTCCCCATTACCCCACCTGTGCCCTGTATATGTCATGTCTACTATGGTTCCTTACCTGATGCCGTCTTGGTGCACTGCTTACTCCACACATATACGCCATTACCCCACACTTACGCCCTGTATACAGTATGTCATGTCTACTATAGCTCCTCACCTGATACCGGCCTGGTGCACTGCTTACTGAGTCCACAACACATTCCTCATTATCCCCACCTGTGCCCTGTATATGTCATGTCTACTATGGTTCCTTACCTGATGCCGTCTTGGTGCACTGCTTACTCCACACACATTCACGATTACCCCACACCTATGCCCTGTATATGTCATGTCTACTATAGCTGCTCACCTGATACCGGCCTGGTGCACTGTTTACTGAGTCCACAACACATTCCTCATTATCCCCACCTGCGCTCTGTATATGTCATGTCTACTAAAGCTCCTCACCTGATGTCGGCCTGGTGCACTGGTTACGCCGTACACATTCCCCAATACCCCGCACTGGCCCTGTATATGTCATGTCTACTGTAGCTCCTCATCTGATGCTGGCCTGGTGCACTGCTCATACCAATCACATTCCCCATTATCCCCCACTTGTGCCCTGTATATGTCATGTCTATTATAGCTCCTAACCTGATGCTGTCCTAGTTCACTGCTCACTCCAACCACATTCCCCATTACCCCACACCTGCACCCTGTATATGTCATGTCTACTATAGCTCCTCACCTGATGCCGGCCTGGTGCACTGCTCACTCCACACACACATTCCCCATTACCCCACATCTGTGCCCCTTGGTGTAGTGTTACTGCCTCCTTGTCAAGAGAGGATCGAGTGCTTGTGGAAATGAACCCGGGGTGGATCCAGGAGAAGTTATGAGGACTGGAACTGAAATGACGCTGGTCTAAGAGGAGTGTTGCTCATGGGTGATCCACTGGCGAAGAGATGATTCTGATGGAGGTGTATACTCTTAAACGGATTGTGGGTACACACAACAGGTAACTGGGTAGTCGGGAAGGATCACCATCTGTCAGATAGTTGAAGCAAGACTCCCTCTAGGGGTGGTAGCAGGGAGTAGCGCTGCAGATTCACTGGGTGTCTTAGGAGGCTGGAACCTGGAGCAGTAGATATATGAGACTTCAGCAGGAACAGTGAAGTAGCAAGGAGCTCAGAGAACTATCACCCAGCTAGGCTGGGAATAACAATGCACTGGCAATGGAGGACTGCAATTCAGCCCTTAAATACCTGGAGGAAGTGAAAAACGGTTGTCAGGGCTCCCAGGAATGCTCTGAGTGGATTAGTTGAGAGGAGTCACATGACCAAATCCAAGATGGCAGCGCCCATGTTTCGCTGCAGTGCTGCCAGAGTTTGCTATACTCACACTAGCATCCAGGACACTATGCCTCCAGACCCCTGCAGCATGCAGAGCAGATCTCCTTATGCCCGCGCACCTGCCAGAGCGTCCGGACAGGTAAGTTACGCTGACCCCGACCCCTCACAACCCTGGTTGTGACACTCCTCTTAGTATTATTGGCCTGTCATTCCCCTCTTAGTGTTATTGCCTTGTGTTCTGTTCTGTTGCATTATATTGGCGCATCCAGGGGTCCCTCTCCACATAGTGACCCCCATACAAATACTATTCCTACTCCTTCTACTGTTCCAACACTGCCCCCACTCCACACAATGCCTCAACACTGATCTTACAACACTGTGCCCCATCCAAATACTGCTGTGCCCAATCCAAATATTGCACTCCCTTCCACATACTGCCCCAACACTGCACTCTCCTACAAATACTGTCCTATTTCACTCTTCAGCTCAAACACAGACCCACTTCACCATCATGCCCAAGTACTGCCCCAGTATTGCACCTTTAGGGCCTGATTTAGAGGCGCACACAATGCCGTGGTTCACGTAGTTGAGGTGCTGTTGCAATTGGGACAGACAGTATTAGAAATGGGGGGCAAAATGATGGGCATTCCTGGGTGGTGACTGGGAGGTGGCTAGAAGAAAACTGTGTTATGGAGTGACACAAGCATGTCAGTGAAAACGGCTGCTTTCCCAAACGCACAGCCACAGAGGTCAGAGTGTCAGATGGTAAGACTGCACCTGTCATAGGGCAGGTGCAAGTGTCATTGGTGTGCACCGATGGTGGCGTGTGAAGAATCACCAGTGGTGTTACAATGTGCAGAGACGCAGAAAGTTGGGGTCTCAGTCCTTGCACATTCAGACGCTGGCTACTACACCAGGGGAACGCTGATACTAGCATTAGCATATTATCGCAGCCGCAAGAGCAGATGCAGCAGTGTCCACCTCTGGATCAGGGTCTCAGACTACACACATAGCATCTGCAGAGTAACGGCTCACCTGTTAGAACACGCCCTCTCCCCAGACACACTCTAATACCTCTTTTCCACCAAAAACCCGGGTCCGAGCCGGGTTTTCAGACATGGTTCCAACCCAGGTCAGACACCGTTTACACAGCACCAACGATCTGGGTTATTCTCAGGTCAGCCCCGTTCACACTGAACCTGGATCTGCCCTGCTAAACTTGTGAGATCATAAAAAGTGGGAGGTGACTGCTCCATAACCACCAATCAGCTCATTTTAGGCATGACCCAGGTCGGATAACCCGAGTTGCGCCGTTTACACTGCAACATTACCCAGGGCCATCCTGGGTCTGACCCTGGTAGCTAACTGGGTTGGATTGCTGGGTCACTTGACCCGGGTTTTTTTTCAGGGACCCTTTTACACTGAGCTGCGACCCAGGTAGACCCAGCAAAAACCCATGTTTTTGCGCTGGTGTAAAAGGGGTATAATACTGTAGGGGGGGAGTCGTTGCATGAGCTATCTCCAGGAGCTGCTTCTCCACGCAACAAATCTGGTACTATGTTGAGATACTATAATCGGCATCTGTTGCCATAATCCACAGCGTGAAAGGCAATGAATTGAAAAAAAAAGTAATTCTATTTACCCTGATACATTTTACAGAGAATTAACAACCTGTATTATGTGTACTGTATATATATCGGGTTGATATCAATCTATGCCGGTTTTATTAAACGGCTTTATTACAGATGAAAGTTTTGTTATTTGCCTATGCGGATGTGTAGGATTTATTCCAATCGAGATCATTAAGTATCATGTTCTATTTAATAACGATAATTTGGATAACGGGAAGTCCATTATACAGCTGTACAATTCTCAACAACAACCATCTATTGAAGGTGTTAAATATGATCATCAGGTTGTGATAAATTATCAAGAATTTCAGAACTTGACCTAATTTAAATATCAACTCCATTTATATATAAACCATTTATTACAAGACACACTATGGGCCTGATTCAGACCCACTCGCGAGCGGCTGTCCGCTCGCAAGTGGGTCGATGGTGTGCACTGCGCATGCGCACGACAGAGGGAGCTCCGTCGTGCGCATGCGCGAGACGCGACGAGCGAAGGATTTTCCTTCGCTCGTTGTGTCTGATCAAAGGGGGCGTGCTGTCGATGTTGATTGACAGCACGCCCCCTTTGGTGGGAGTGCCGGGGGCGTGCATCCCAGACAGGGGCGTTCCCAAGGGAACGCCTACCGTCAGAAGCCGGCCCCACTGACATCACTAGTGATGTCAGTGGGAGTGATTTTGGCTCTGATAGAGCCAAAATCACTCCGGGCCTTGCGGTTGAGAAACTCAACCGCAGGCTTCGGCTCGCAGTGGCGATGGTCGCGACGGTCAAGACCATCGCGACCATCAACCTGCACGCTCGTATATGCTGTGGGTGGTGACCCACAGCTATACGAGCGTCCAGGAGGACGCTCCATAATTATGGAGGTGGGCCCTGATTCAGAGCGAGCGCTCTGGTCAGAGCGTCCGGCTCTGAATCAGGGCCAATATTAGTTAAGATGTTCAATTGAGAGATCATGGTCTTGAAAATTGCTTATTAACACATAAATTAGGGCTATAAAAATTATGATTCATACATAATATTTATAGTAGAATAAAATATATGTTTAAATATATATAAAAAAAACACACAGCAAGGCATTTTTTTTTTTTTAAATCACATTCTTTCTTTATTTTATTATCTTTACACTATTTGCTGTGCATTCTAGATTTTTAGCTATATTTTGTTGGTTATGTCTGATAACATTTTATAACAATATAACAAATACATTTCTGTGCACCACTATATGACAATTTTTTTTTTCTTTGTATTGCTATTGCTTTACATAGTCTGAGTAGCATGACTAAATACTCATAATGACCATCCCAGATTTTAAAGGCCGTCTTCCAGTCATCTCTTGATCTGATTCTGATTAGATTGTAGGCCGCATGTAGATCCAGTTTAGTAAAAACTGCTGTTCCCTTAATCCTATCAAAGAGCTTGGAAATAAAGGGTAAGGGGTACCAGTCTTTGATGTTGATGACATTCAGACCCCAATAGTTAGGGTCTAAGCCCCCCTTTTTTTTTTCTTCACAAAAAAAGAGGCCACTTACTGCCGGTGATTTAGATTCCCAGATGAACCCCCATTTGAGATTCTATTGTATATATCCAGACACCGCCTGGGTCTCAAGAAGTGACAGAGGGAAGACTCTTCCTTGAGGAGGCACTTTTCCGGGTAACAGGTCGATGGGACAATCCTATTCCCAGTGAATGGTGTCTCTGTAGCTTCAAAAGGACTGATACAGGAATGGTAGAGAATCGTCTTGAGAAATGGTAGCACTCAGAATGACCCGATGTAGAGGAATGATAGTAGGTAGACACTTCTGGTGGCAGTGAGGGCTCCAGGAAAGAATTTGGGGTTTATTCCAGTTGAGCATGGGTGCATGAAAGTGTAGTCAGGGCAGACTGAGGATAATAGGACTCTCAGCTGATGGGAGCATGTAAAAAGCAATCAAGTCCTTATGGAGAGTGCCAACCTGCATAGTCAAGTTCTGGGTGCGGCAATTAATGCTGTTGGGATCTTATTTCCATCTACTCCGCTAATGCTGAGAGAAGATTGCAGGAGCACCATTGATATTTCAAGCTCTTGAACCTTCTTAGATGTGATAATGTTCCTGTTGGCACCTGAATCCAAGAAGGCCCACTGGACGAGATCTGTAGGGCTTGCATAATTTGGACCTGGATGCACCTCTGTTCATCCACTCAGGACAGCAGATTTTCCAGAGGTTCCTTAGGCAAAGGATTACAAGCGGCATCCATATTCAGAGTAAACATACACAACACACACAGGTGGATAGATGCTTACGCATACTCTAGGTTTGGCTAATATCCAGAGCAGAGGTGCTGAGTCTAAAGTGCCAGTGGTTTTCACCAGGGACCCCCGCAAGGAGTTTTGGGCTTTGCTGCGCCTGGCACACAGGTTGCAGCCCTCTGTCTGGGTTACTAACTACGGGGCTGGTAGACACTGGAACTGGGAACAGGACTTGTTGCCATGAGATGTAGCAAGCGTAGTCATCAGAATAGGGTCATAACCAGGTGGACAAATATGGTCAGAAACAGGCCAAGATCAACACTAGAAATTACAGGGAGCAATATCAGTGGTATCACAAAATCAGGTCAGAGGATAGCCATGCTCAGGAACTGGAGATCAGGTAATATGTACAAGGACACTGGAGCAAGGTATTGAGCCTATTACTCTGGCACTGTGCTCAGAGATTCCTTCTAAAGGGAGGACACTTTTGGCGTACCTACCCCTTTAATTTACAAGCTGGATGGCGCACGCGCTTCTGCAACCATAGCCTCAGACCGCAGCTGGGGGAGAGGAGGAACAGGACAGCCCACACCAGCTGTTGTCAGCTGGGATCACTCCACTACGGCGGCCGCTGGCCGACATCAGCCCACACGGGACCCACCACAGACCTAGTAGACCAGTACAAGTGGACCCGGTAAAAGAGCTCTGGTGAACTGTGACACGTCTGTCTCTTTGGCGGCTGTGGGGTCGCATACCTCTCTGGTGGTTGTTGGGATACTGACCCATTTGATGGTTGTGAGAGACCTGTCCTTACCGATGGTATTGGTAGTCAAATTAATTAATGGCTCCTGGATGTCAGAGCTATGTCCTTGTTTGTGGTTCTTTTTGTAGTAATAGCATATCACACCACAAATTAAAATGACCACTGAAGCAATGAGCATGAACAAGACTGCCACCAAAAAATAATAAAAGATTTTGGAATTTGGAATTTTTCAATTGTCTTCAGGGTGCTGGCCTCGCTGTTGGTCATTGGGGCCCTCTCTTCTATAAGGGGTCTGGCCTCTCCCATGGTATCGGGGACTCTATTCTCTACCATGGTCTTGGTGGCAATAGCCTCTCCCATGGTCTCGCGGGCAATAGCCTCTCTCATGTTAATGGGGGCACTAGCCTCTCCAGTGTTTTTTAGAGGAGCCTATACAAATAAAATATATAAAACAGTAATACAGGACTATAAAGATAAATGTTATGTGAAACAAAAAAAATGCTGCTGAATACCTAGCATATAGCCTAATAGGATATTAATGAAAACTGCTTAGAATAAGTGGCATTGCAATCAGTAACCAGACTATCAATATTCTAGTATAGTAGTTTAAATAATGAAAGCAAATGCATAATTGCAGTGTGCTAAAATAATGTTCTGCATACAGTAGTTACTGTACAGATTTTATGAATATTTCCTAATGTGGAACCTGTATGAATTCCAAGGGTGTAACTAGACCAGGGGGACCCCATAGCAAAATTTTCTCGGGCCCCCCTAGGTCCAAGGGGGAGGGCTGGGTCCCGGAGGAAACCCAGGCTCTATAGCAACTGCGCCCCCTGCAGCTACGGTAGTTACGCCAGTGATGAAATCCATTCTACAGCTAATTGTAGAACAGCTGGTGTTGCATATATCAACCAATCTGGGCTCCGGGCTCCATGGAAGGTTGTTACGTTGGTGCCCATGCCTACCCTACTCCCACCTATACTACCCATTACTGGTACACGCCCTCACAGCTATACTGCTTGCACTGGTACAACCTCACACCTACCCTACTCCTTCCTATACTACTGGTATACCCTCACACCTATACTACTCTCACCTATACTTCTCACACTGGCGCATCATTGCACCTACCCTTCTCCCACTTATACTATTCACACTGGTATACTGTGACACTTGCACTGTTCTCACCTATACTACTATATTACTCGAACTGGTACACCCTCACACCTACCCTACTCCCACCTATACCACTCACACTGGTATAACCTATAGTACTCGCACTGGTATAACCTCATACCTACCCTATTCCCACCTATACTGCTTGCACTGGTATAACCTCACACCTACCCTACACCCTCCTATACTACTCACACTGGTATAACCTTACACCTACCCTACTCCCACCTATACCAATCACACTGGTCAGTGGCGTAAGTTCATCCCAGTCACTCGGACGCATGTAATCATTTGGTACCCCCCCCCCCCCGTCACAACTGCTGACACTGTAATGTATCAATTTGCATGCAGACAGGCTATAGATAGATGAAGGCAGCAGCTGATGGTCTGACATGGAGCTCTCCACTAGTGTATGGTGGCTTCTCAGGTGCCGGGAAGGGGTGCCATGTATTGGGCGGCCGTGACAGTACACTCTGGTACTTAGTTACAGCCCTAAGTGTGATTAATTGAGGTTAACCTTGTGGTTACAGCAGTAGATACAATGTCTCGGTTCCCACATAGACTTCAATGGAGATTTTTCTCCATTGAAGTCTATGGGGAGACACGCTGACCGCACACAGCCAATCAGTGAGCTGCTCCGACGGAGATGCCCGCTGATTGGCTGGCGGCTCCTTCAATGACGGGGCACACGTGTGCCCCGGTCATTCGCGCGGAGTAAAACTATGTGGAAACACATAGCTTTGCTCAGTCCGGCTTGGATTCCGTAGCACCCGTTTTTTTGTTTCTACCCCATGGATGCCTACTTGGAGAAGAGGATGTGAACTACGCATAGGAGATGTGAGTATGGATTTTTTTTTATAGGTACCCATATGGATTACTGCGGACTAAGTGAGTATGTGCGAGAGTGAGTGTGAGTGTGATGAGTGTGCATGTATGTTATAATAAAATTTTACTTTCACGGTGTATGTTGTGTTTTTTTTTCGTATTGCTTTGGTTGTGGAACTACAAGTGCCAGCGGGCCCGTAATGCCCCGCATGCTGGTATTTGTGGTTCTCCAAATACCAGCATGCGGGGGAGGCTTGCTTGTACATATAGTTCCACAACTAAAGACAATATTTAACCATTTATTTTACACTAAACACTAACACTATCAACCCGGCACCCACCGCCCTAGGGTGCCGGGGATAGCCCCGAGCTATCAGCCTAGGCCAGGGGTGCCCTGGAGAGGGGAACACCTTTATTTGGGGATCCCCAACTCCCTGGCCTGGGCTGACTAGTGGTCAGGACTGATGCTGCAGGTCACAGCATGCGGGGGAGGCTTGCTGGGACCTGCAGTTCTACTGTAAAGACAATGTTTTAAGTCTTCTGTTTTTACACTATGTTTACACTATCAACCCGCCACCCACCGCCCAGCGGTGGCGGGGATAGCCCCAAGCTATCAACCTAGGCTAAGGGTGCCCTGGAGAGGGGGACCCCTTTATTGGCTGGGCTGACTAGCGGTCAGGGCTGATGCTGCGGCTGGGGGGGCCCGGGCAAATGGCACCCCTGGCTGTGGCATCAGTCCCCCGCGAGAAAGGGTCTGAAGCTGGTTTTAAATATAGGGTTAACCTCACGCCAATTTTTCTATCCCTATATTTAAAACCAGCTCTGTCCCTGCTGCCTGGTGCTGGTTCTTAAATTACAGTGGAAGCCTACACATTTTTTCCTCTGTAATTTTAAGAACCAGGACTGGCTGGCAAGTCCGGGGCTGGTTAGTTTTTATGGGAGGGACCTCACGTCTTTTTTTTTTTAACGCGGCGGGCACGGGTAACAGGGGGCGTGGCCTAATCGCTGAAGATGTGGCCATGTCCCCTTTCTTCCCCCCCCAAAAAAAGCTTTGCAGCGGCAGTGCGCGCTGGGGAGGGGGGCACTCTGAGCCCCCTCAGCCCTGCTCAAAGCCAGGGAGGGCGCGATCACTATGATCGCTCCCCCCCACAGGCATAGGAGACTGCTGTGGCTGCTAATCTGTACCCCCCTCCCCCTCGGCGCCCCTGAAAACGGGAACCGGCGTAAATATCAGAAAAGTCCTGTCAATTTTAAGGAAATCAGCCTAGCACCCCCCTAAAGAGGTCCTGACATGGGGGATCACTAAGGGTACCCCCGAATAGCCCTGCTTAAGGTATTTGGGGTTTTTAAATGGTCTCAATAGGCGCTATATTGCGTCATTGAGCAAGTGATGAAGAATCCAGTTTTGCTTTTTTTGGGGGGGAAATAAGTATTCCCATCAAATTTGGGGTACATGAAAATGGGTGCCAGTATAGTTCAAAGTTTCTAAAATAAAGCTTTAAAGTGCACAAAAAAACGCACCTTCAGCAAGCACCTGCAATAAAAAAAAACATCCCCCCATGCTTCCAGACCCCCCCCCCAGAGGCTATTTCACTAGTTTTTGAATTTGCACCCCAACTTTTTTTTTCCGACCATTTTTTCTAAGTGATTTTTTGGGGTGTCCTTTGTGTAATTTATTTATTTTTTTGACGCAGTTAGCGTCAAGGGGGGTGTAAAAAGGGTTTAGGATGGTCAATGTAAGTTTGCACCCCATTCTGCACTTTTTTCCGCCGGGCATCCATTGCCGATACTTTTCCTCTGGTTACAATGTGCAAACTTTTCGCACCGGTGAAAAGTCAGGGAAATTGAATATGAGATAAATTAAATCAGCGAAAAAGTTTCCCCGAAATGCCTTTTCGCTCCAAATTGAATACAAACTGCTTACACATATGTCACTGATATGTGCCGGATGCTTGCTAGGGACAGTTGTGCAGAGAGAAATCACTGCAATCTTGAGTGAGATAACTCACTCGAGCTTGCTTACAAATCACCCGAGAATCTTGATCTACATCACCATTGGCAAACTTGTTTAGCCTCAAATCACCTGTTGGTAAATTTATTTTAAAAAAAAAGTGAAAAAAAAACACCCGAGTTCCGGCGATTTATACCAAGATGAATCACTTTGCAAATCGGGCCAATCCCGATTCTTAGTAAATTTAGCCCCTGGTGTCTATGTAAAGAAATGTAAGAAATGTATTTGCATTACATTTTGAAAAATAAATATAAAATAATGTTCCTAAAGTGCTAAAGGTTGTTAGGCTACTCACAGCATAGGAACCATAACATGCTGCTATGTATCCGCTCCATTGCAAATCAGAGGCCTGTGCCTGGGAGAGGAGGATAAGTAGCATTGATAGTGACATCACACACTGTGATGTCATAATCGGTTGTTTTCTTCTTGGAAACTGTTCATATATAAAATAAGTGAGGTGTTTATGGATTAGAAGTTATACAGGTAGAACTTCCTTTGGCAATGCAGCCTTTCAGTGCGCTAGGAACTGCTAACACACTTTGTGCCTCGTACCTCTGTGATGTCACTAATTCCTAGTGAGTTGATAGGGTGAATCTTGAATCAACTAGCTGCCTACCCTATTTTTATGTGACAGATAAAGTTTAAATGTAAATAAGGCATTTTCTTTTTTTAGTTGGAATTTAATAAGTTAAGGTTTCAGATTTGCCCCATATTAAGTTATCTCTTCTTTATATATATAATGGTGTGTTATAATGACAGAAATCCAACTAACTTGATTGGACATACTAAATCACATGACCTACATTATTTGCCAGTATCAGTGATTGACAGTCTGCTGCCATTTTTGGGTGGGGAGGGGGTGGCCGTTGTGGGGGGAGGGAAAAGGCCAGTATCGCCGCCGGCTCACAGAGATTTTCTGGCGTCTTTCCCTAATTTGAGATGACCGGTCTGCATGACCCTGTGGTCACTCAGCTAGCCGAGGAGCACGCAGATGATCCAATGCTGCATCCAAGGACGCAGCTCGTATCATTAACACATGCAGGAGGAATGATGCCTCCTGCTGCATTACCATATTAGCAAGAACGGAATTGCAAAGCTGCTTGTGTGCGGCTTTGCACTTCTGTCCTCTGCTGAATCGGCCCATAAAGCAGGCATCTGAGGGACAGACAGAGAAGGAGTTTGGTTTGGTGAATCATGGGAGGGGCATATTTATGTGTTGAATGTTTTTATATTGTTGGTAAGTATGTGTACTAAAAAGGCAAATATAGAATAAACTAACCATGTTGACAAAATGGCAGATATTTACGTGGTATATAAAAATGATCTGACCAATTCAGCCACACAGTTGGGAAAGGATTATCTTAAGTGCTAGCGCAATGTAAATAAATGTTAAATATAAATATCATAGCAGATTGTAGTATATTTACAGTGTATGTGTTACATGCAAGATAATGCCAGACATAACCCTCACTAAAATGCTTGGAAATTACCTTGAACATGCCCAAAGGACAAACCCTGATGCATAGTACAAAAAAACCCACAAAAATATATACAGGTTGAGTCTTTCATATCCAAACTGCTTGGGACCAGACTTATTTTGGATATCAGATTTTTCCGTATTTTGGAATAATTGCATACTATGGCAGTATCACCAGAGATGGTGCTGGTGAGCAGCAGATTCTGTGTGTGGCAGGAGAGATCCGCCCACACAGAGTACAAAAGCATTGTGGGAAGATGTGTAATGGCTGCCATATGACCAGAGCCCAGGTGAGGTTGCTGGTGGACACAGCCAGACAGTCCAGGTGGGGCTGCAGTGTGAGTGAAGCAGACCAGGTGGTCAGGATCATACCTGCAAGGAGGCAGGCAGATCCATATACGTTTGACACTGTCCTTGTGAGAGGTGGCAGCCAACAAGCTGAGAAAGCTATACCAGGCCTCCAGTGTCCAGTCCTGCATGTGGCAGGAAGGACCACAAATCTCAGAGACTGTGAAAGACTGTCATGCAGATTAGCTGCTTCTATAGAGAGGGTTCAAGAAGTGAGCTAGTGCCCTAAGAAAGGACTACGTTGTTTATTATTTTATTTCTGTTTACTGGTTTCCATGCTGGAAGTAAAGCACCATGTTCATTTATTTCATTGGAATGTCACGAGTGGACTCTAATTCTGCACCTAATCACTGCACCACGGACACCAATCTACCAGGCTAATTACCCCAAGTTGTCACAATACCATAATGAGATCTTGGGAATGGGAACCAAATCTAAACACAGAATGCATTTATGTATTATATACACCATATACACACAGCCTGAAGGTCATTTTATACTATATTTTTAATAATTTTGGGCATCAAACAAAGTTTGTGTACATACATGAAATTTCATTAAAACATCAAAAAGCAAAGGTTTTACTATCTCAGTCATGCTAAAAAAAATCCATATTTCAGAATATTTGGATATGGGAGACTCAAACTGTAATTTGCAACGGAAGGAAAGTATAAATAAAATCACAGATCCGTCCAGCTAGCGTGCCCAGAAGCCACTTAGGTCAGGTGCAAATTAAGGTAACGTCTAGATGAGTGCATTTCTATTCAAGGGAAAAAAAAGTCTGACTGGATGTAACCTTAGAGATTTATAATGCCCAACTCCTCATGAACCATTATACAGAGTAAGTAGATATAAGGCATCGTGAGTTTACAAAGATTAGTAATGAGCGCTCATAAGAGCTTACAATCTAAAATACCATTGTATAAAGTGTTTAAACTGACACTTTTCCCATTGTAATGAACATTTTTTTTATTTAATAGATTTTATTGAATATACATTATATAAACCATATAGCAAAAGTTTTGTAATGTGTAATGTGTTTTAAATTTTAATAGAAGATGGTGGATGTTGCGTTCCGGGCAGAACACAGACACTACTAAGTAGAGCCTGGAGAGAGATAAAGTGGAGAGATATAAAGTTCCAACCAATCATCTCCTGTCATTTTACAGGCTGTTTGAAAAATGGAAGTTAGAAGCTGATTGGTTGGTTTTTTATCTCTCTACACATTACCACTCTCCAAGGCAGAGGCATCACAATGGGTGGTGACATCCAGTGTGGCACCCACTGACACCTGAGCACCGAAGGGGCGCTTGACCTTGCCACCTTATTTTTATTTATTTATTACCAGTTATTTATATAGCGCACACACCTGAGTTGTTCCGTTTCGGGGTCGTGAGAGCATGTCACGCCCCCATTGTCGTAAATTCTGGGGCCTTGCCCAGTGCTCATAGACCTGTTGGGAAGCCTCCAGCCTCTCCTGTCACAGGGTGTGTGTAATGGATGACGTGCGCATACACATCATCCATTGCCGCTGCTAGCACCACAGTGACACCATCTGAGGGAGTGACGCCCAAATAGCAAAGCAGCTCTGCTATTTAGGTGTCACTCCTTTGAATGGTGTCACCTGGTGCTGCCCGCATGCCCCCTAGTGACGGCACTGCTCCTAGGATTATTTCATATACCCCGCAGATGGTTGGGTACAAGGTCCTGGAGGTCAGAATCCTGGCGGTCACAATGCCAGCTCGGAAATCCAGATGGTCAAAATCCTGACGTATGTTGGTAACTATTCCCCCTAACCCAGCCCTCCTACAGTTTAACGCTAACCATCCCCTTTGGCAGCCTAACCCTCCCCTCCCGCAGTCCAAAGGCCCCCATACATCAGCAACTTATTGTCGTAATTCTGCGATCCCCTGAACATGTTGGATTTCGCTGATTTCCCGATCATGATCAAAATATGATTGTGATTTGCAAATAGGTGACTTTTAACATGTAGAATTTCACCGATCCACTGACAGATCGGTGACCATTGATGTTCGTAAATGTCGACTGGCAGCCATCGATGGTCAGCAATCTATCATATTGCCGCTTCTGATCTGATGATTGGGCAATCTGTTGGCTGGTGTATGGGCCCCTTAACCAAAGCCGTCCCCTCCCGCAGCCTAACCCTCCCCCTAGTGCCTAACCCTAACACTCACCATCGGGATTGTGACCGTTGGGATTCCGGAGCTGGTATTCTGGAGCAGGTATTCTGACCTTCAGGATCCTAACTACATCCCCCGCAGACTGAATCTACATTAGATAATCTACATTAGAGCTGAGAGGCTATTCTTCACATTATCCAGATGAACACACATGCCATGCATATGACACAGCAACTCACAAACACATCATCAATGATGCCCAACCATCAGTAAATTTACTGACACAAAAAAAACAATGTAGCCAAAATGTATACCAAACAATATTTAAGAGCACCCTACTGCCAGACCTTGGACCCCTGTTTTCTCAAAATACAATTTTCACTTTGAACATAAAACATTTCTAATTATGTAAACAATGAGCTAGTGTAATCAGTGGCGTAAGTTCATCTCAGACACCCGGAGGCAAGTTATAATTTGGTGCCCCTCTTCACAGCCGCTGACACTGTAATGTTGCATTTCACATGCAGATACACCCACCAGGGAGGAGTGAGACAGAGAGTTGTGGGTGATGAGGGCACTGGACGTGTCACACTGACAAAAGAAGCTAATGAGGAGCAGCAACACTAATGAGTAGGGACAGGTTATAGATAAATGAAGGCAGCAGCTGATGGTTTGACATGGAGCTCTCCACTAGTGTATGGCATACCTCCCAACTGTCCCACATTCAGCGGTGGGACAGTTGGTGGGAGGGAGGGAAGTTGGGGAGAGCACAAACCGCTGCTCTGCATAGCATGCACACGGCATCTGTTCTCATGTGTGCAGGCTCCGAGATGCTGGGCACGCCCCCTAAGTGACGAAGACAGGGATAGCCTCGAGGCTGCGCCCCATTTCCCATAGGCAACGCCCCTTTTACTATAAGCCACGCCCCTTTCGGAGGCGCGCGACCTATCCCTCCTTGTCATTTCCAAATGTTGGAAGGTATGGTGGCTTCTCAGGTGCCGGGAAGAGGTGCCATGTATTGGGCGGCCGTAATGGTACACTCCGGGTACATAGCTACAGCCCTAAGTGGGGTGAATGTATTGTGGGCAATGGAGGAGGTTCCCCTGCTGGAGCCTGGCGGCAGGCGCCTCCATTGTCTCCCATAGTTCTGCCCAAGTGTAATGTTGACCATAAAAAAATTATGTTCATGGAATGGAAAACCTGAAAACATGTCCCTGCTCAGAGACAGCTGATATTTTTGGGAATAAACTCTTCAAATACAATTTACTTACTCAGAGGCTGTAAATCCATTCTGCAACAATGTATACTGTATATGTGAATGTATAACAATCACAATAATAATGATGAGGCTAAATTCAGCTAGTTATATCAGCCTCATTGCTGCAGTAGAAGAACACAGAATACACAGCGTCTCCCTCATTGGGGAGATACACAGGAAGTACTATGTACATAATACGAGCCATGTGTAAGGAGGAGGGGCTACTGCTGGTTGGGGAACTCCTCTACAGGCTCCATCTCTGTTGCTAGTGCCTGGGGCGGGCTAGGTAGCGGGAGGCTTTCTGACGGGTGTTATATAACGGTGGTGTGGAGCATTTTCTCTGGTAAGTGCAGCTCACTGACTGTACACACTGCAACATGAGCACGGCAGCAGTAAGGACCATGTTACACAATACAGTGTCCTCGGGTCGCTTTGCACACTTGTGCATTAATAAAATGTCCTTATGTTATTATGCATGTGTCATAGATGACTCATTTATGAATGTAGGCTCTGTGTTGCTATGTAGCTTGAGTTGCTGGGCACAGCTGTAATTGTGCAGTATGTGTGCGCTGTGTGTCACATGACTGAGCTGTGAGCAACAAGTGAGAGAGCTAATTACGGTTTTAGTGTAAAACACCTGACAACCACGTGACAGTAATAGGCTACATTACAGCATGGCTTTACAGTGCACTGAACTGACTTTTGTTGTGACTGAGCATAAAAGTGGCATGGTACAGCTACTGGAATAATTCTAGGAGACGGGGGTTGTAAATAGTCAACGGTGGGAAAGATCGTTTACATAAAGGAGTAAAAAATAGTAAAGCTCCATACGCACGGGACGATCAGATATCGTTGTCTGATCGTCCTGCATGTGCTGGATGTTCGATATCGAACATCCAGCACATGCACCAACCCCCAACGATCATGGGTCCCTATAGTAACCAGGCTATATCGACCAGGTTGGCCTGCATGCATGGGCGATGATTGATAGTCGATATCGACCATCCGTGCCCGCGCATCGACCATCGTTTGGGGGTTGGAAGTGCCCAAAAACAGGACGATATGAGCGATAACGATATAATCGGTATCGTTATTATTCACATCGTCCTGTTATAGCTGACAGTGTGTATGCCCCTTTCGAAATTTAATAATAAAGAACAATAAAAGAGACTTACGGACCTATGTATCCAGGCAGTTTTTTTTTTATAAAATGATGCAGAAACTATAGTTTCTGCTGTGCATCATTTTATGTATGCACTAATAGCCTACAATCTCCTGCAAAAGGCTAATGGTGCAGATTACAAACCCCATTATTATTATTATAAATGAGGACTACAATCTAACCCCTATGTCAGTGGTTTCCAAACTTTTTTGAATCACGGTGCCCTAGAGTATCAGCATTTTTACCACGGCACCCATGGAACAAAAGTTTATTATGGAGAAATTCAGCAAAATTTAAATGAAGTAAATTGTGCTTCTGTCACCCTTTGGGTTTAGTTGTGTGGTGGTTGACAGGGCTGCGCTCCTTTTTGTCCACATTTTTTCATAGGCAAAACCAGTGCTAATGACTGCCAATCACACTGGCTAAAAAATACATTTATTTGGTACTTGACCACCAACTCAAGGCACCCCTGCAAGTGCCCTGAGACACCCAGTTTGGGAACCACTGCCATATGTACAAAACTCCAAAATAGTGACACTTGCAATCCCTCTTGTGCAGGCCTCGGACCCCAAATTTCCGTAGTGCAGGGGAAACCTAATAGAACCATTCCCTTCAGAAGTGTAACTAGACTTTTTATTTAGGGAAGGAGAATTACCAATTATACTGACTTCATAGAAAAAATATATCTCTTGGTATATATCTGAACTCCATGTGTTGGAGTTTTATACTGTTGTTTTTTTTAAGTGTGAAGTGAACCCTGCAGATTTTGTGCTTGATGTAGAATTGCATTATGGTTTCACATTGTGTGCATGTAAAAAATACTGACATCTCGACCGAGCGGGCAAATTTAAATGCCTTCCTAGTTGTGATGTTCAGTGCAGACACATCTTCGGACCGATTGGCAAGTGGGCATGCACTTACCATCGTTCAAAAGGTCAGCGGCCGAATTGTTGGCCAGGTGTGTACCCAGCCTTAGAAGTAGAACTGTGAAGAGAGGTTTATTGTGATGTGTGTGAGTTGTATAAGTATTATAATGAGTTACAAAAATAACTTTTCTGTGTCTTTTTTTAGTTGATCTGGAATCACTTTCATTCTGAATTTTCTATCTGTACCATCCCTTTATACTGTAAGCTCTCATGGGTATGAGCGTCCACCCTTTTGCATCTATTTTTGCTTTTTATATTGTATTGTTTGCTTATACAATTGTAAATCTCCCTGCATAACGTTACGTACACTTGGTGACGCCATATAAAGGAGAATAATATCAATGTGGTCAATTCAATTAGGTGTGAGTTGGGTCCTGTGAACTCACAAAGCAAATTACATTTGAAATTCAGCTCCAAACTTGAAATGACTTTTCAGAGGAAATGAAAAAAATTGTTTGCGTAGCAAGAAAAGGTAGGGAAAAATCTTTCTTTTTTTTTTGTTTAAGGTAAAAATGTCAGGACACAGGCCCTGATTCAGAGCCGCTCGCTCTGAATCAGGGCCCTCCTTCTCTTTTTTAGAGCGGCCTCCTGGCCGCTCGCATAGCTGTGGGTGACCACCCACAGCTATAGTGAGCGGCCAAAAAGATGGTCGCGATGGTCAAGACCATCACGACCATCAGGCTTGCGATGAGGCTCTTGTGGTAGGGTCTCGTCTGCCGCAAGCCCTGGAGTGCTTTCGGCTCTGACAGAGCCAAAAGCACTCCCACTGACATCACTTGTGATGTCAGAGGGGCCGGCCCCAGACGGTAGGCGTTCCCATGGGAATACCTCCGTCTGGCCAGCCACGCCCCCGGCATGCCCACCAAAGGGGACGGGCTGTCACTCACCATCGACAGCACGCCCCCTTTGTAGCGAGACCCAATCTCACACTTGGAGGGGTTGAAATACAGATGTGTCCACGTACATCTAGCCCCCTTGCACACTAAACAGCCCTTCTAGTCGTGCCATGCCGTGGTGTGACTCTGTAGCACCGAGCGTCTTTTCGTGCAATTTTTTTTTCCTTCAAATGCGTCTTATTCGCACAGCGGTGCAAATGGAACGCACAAGCAGCTTCTGCTGCTTTAAAATGATATACAATGACAGTGTAATGTAGCAATTTGCATGCTATTCTCATTAGCTGTGCAAATGAGACGCATTTGAATGGAAAAAGTTGCACGAAAAGACACAGCGTTAGAATCACACGGCACTCATGCGTTATGTGTAACGCGACTTGTAGTGCATGGAGGATAGATATATGTGGGCACATCTGTACCATAATTTGGCCAAGACATGTCAGTCCCTCTTGTGCAGGTACACCTCACGTAATGCGCAATCTCACACTTGGAGGGGTTGAAATACAGATGTGTCCACGTACATCTAGCCCCCTTGCACACTAAACAGCCCTTCTAGTCGTGCCATGGCGTGGTGTGACTCTGTAGCGCCGAGCGTCTTTTCCTGAAATTTTTTTTTCCTTCAATGACAGGACATTTGAACCTTGTATATCTTGGGTGCGTGCATTCACGCAATGTATGCAAGTTTCATGTAACAAACTCTTTTGCAAACTCGCTCCTAACTGAATTTACCCAAATGTCTCCAAAAAGCCATGTCCTGGGGCTACTGCAGGGTTTTTAGAGGCCTTTCAACCTTTTTGCCTATGGCTAAATTTTCATTTTTCTGCTAAAGATTTGACATTTGTGTGGTAAATCATTTCTTTCCACAGTAGAACACTTATACAAATCTGACTGCTCTACAAAGAGGAACCAGTACAAATGTTTCTGTAACACATGACGTTATTATGCAAATGTAAGATCTTTAGAGTTTTATGTATGCAGATATGATACTTTTCAGTTTTCAACAAGCTCAGTACACTTGATAGCTCTATTATTGACATATATCCTAACATGTCTGTTTCAGGTTTATTACCTATAGATGTGTCCTTGCTCAGCCTCAGTATGCAATACAACATGCTATGCCTGGCGTGAGTGAGACGCCTGGTTCCGTGCAGCTTTTTTTTTTTTTTGGCACATTAGGACACACCAGGAGATTGTGCTGATTAATTTGATATGCAACACTTGTATTATCTGTGTGCGACTGAACCTGCAAATGGAACATGCTGATTGAGAGACTTAGGAGCATATTAAATTTGGAGCGAAAAGTCCATTATCGACGATAATTTATCGCCGATGACATAATTTCTCCTTCATCCACTAGGGGACACTGGAGTTCAAGACAATGGTGGTATAGACGGTGGTAGAGTAGAGCCTGGCACTTTATATAATTCAGAAGTGTGACTGGCTCCTCCCCCTCTATGCCCATCAGCCCCAGTTTTTAGAATGTGCCCGAGAGAGCCGGTCGCACATCAGGCTGTCTCCAGCGTTTTCATATAATTTTAAAGCATTGAGGACAGGCAGACTTCTTGCTGTGGCAGTCTGCCTGCTACGTGGGAGCCGCCGGGAAGGGCACCGCCACGGCTACTGCAGCCTGTGTCCGGTGACCCTGAGGAGGGGGCACCAGCAGATGGGGTCATCGGACCCTGCGAGGACCCGCCACTGCTGACACCGGCATGTGTCCGGGTTCCTCGCCGCCCCCTCAAGCCCAGCATCCCGGCCGCAGCAGCCCGTAAGTATATCCCACCACTCCTGACTAGCTGGAGTGGTGGGCCAAAAGCTGGGCTCAGGGAAGCGCGCGCTGCGCGGCTATTACAGCCTCCTTTCCTCTGCCAGAAAACTGGCATTGCAGAGCTGCTGACGAGACCCGGATCGGCAGTCAGCGTCCGGGTCTCTGTCTTAGGCCTAGCTCTGATCCCCCCCATCTATTTAATGAGGGGAGGAAACACAGTGTTGCTATTAGCCGCGCCGGAGCTTGTATTGTAGAAGCCCCGGCGACGGCATTGAGAGGAGCATTTAGACACCGCTCCAGCGCGCCCTGTTTACTGACTGAGCGGCTGTTATCAACTCCCGTGTGGCTGTTGAGGCGCGCTAATAACAGCGCCATTCTTCTCTCCCTCTTGTTAAGGAGACGCTGCACCGCTGATCCCAAGGCAGTGCAGCGCTGACTGACCCGTCGCAATCGGGTCCTCCCCAAAGAACGGGAGGTGTAGTGCCGCGGTAGGCGTGCTAAACGGCCGCCATTAGCGGGAGCTATATATATATATATATATATATATATATATATATATATATATATATATATATATAAAAATATGCCGGTTCAGACTGGGCGAGTTAGCGACGGGCTATACCCGGCGGTGTGGGGGCGTGGCTTAGGTCTGGCGGCCATTACTGCTCCAGGGCATTTGCTAAGCCTATCATGACGCGCTGTACAGTGCAGATTTATTAAAACATTGCTCTTCCTAATGTATATGACACTGTGCATGCATACCTACATGGGGTATGCATGTGTTTATATGTATATGCGCGGCATCCCTGCATGTGTATGTGTATATATGCATATATGTGTGCCTGTCGGTTATTACCCAGTTTTGTCTTCTGCCCTGTGCATGTATGTATGTGTGGTGTATATATGTGTATATATACATATATATGTATGCGTGTGTGTGTGTGTGTGTGTGTGTGTGTGTGTGTATGTATACATATACATATATATGTGTGTGTGTATATATATATATATATATATATATATATATATATATATATATATATATGGGCAGCTGCAGATCTGGATGGAACCTAGTTGGTCTCTATTATACTATAATGCTGGGATAGATTATGCTGATGGCATACTGAGCGCAGTGTAGCAGTCTTCCTGCTTACCAAGTTACGCAGCGGCAAGTTCCAAATTAAACTTTATATATCTCGGTAGTTCCTATATGGTGGTCAGATTCCACAGTGAATTGTTAGACGGGAGAGCACTGAAAACAGCCGGCCCCACAACTATCCTAACTGCTGCCTTACGTCATTGTGATGTTACTGTGTAGAGGATAGTTATGACTAGTTAACAATTGTCTATCTCAAGATGGCTGCAGGAGTCTGTCTGATTAAGTATTAATCAGTACTCATATTGAAGAGCAGCACCTCTACATATAACAGGACTCACCGCCACTATTATAGAGTGAGCGTCCGGGCCTGACACTAGCTCAGAGAGGAACATTCCCACAGCCTAATATAGAGGCTGTGTCCATGTCACTTGCCCTCCACATGATCTGCCGATTGATCTATGTCTGTGTCACATAGGCCTGTATACATCAAGTATACTGCAGTATATTTCATTGCACTGAAGTTGTCTTTGATTCCCACTTTGAAAAAGCGGGTTGAACAGGAGCTCACATGGCTCACCTGATAAGGCGAGTACACCAGTGACAGAAGGATCCCAGGATCTAAACCAGTCTGGGACATCGCGCTGTTAAGATATCCAGGCCCCAACGCCGTAGCAGAATGACGGCCACACGCTGCACATGAGCAGTCTCCCTGCAAGGAGGTAAGCCACACATATGTATATATTTGTATTTTATACATAAGCCCTATTTTGGAACATATATATATATATATATATATATATATATATCTGGAGTGAATTGTCCGGGGCTCAACCAAGGTCTTGGCTCAGTGCCTACGACACACACCCTCAACACGCTCAATCTCATCTGATCTCGGAAGCTAAGCAGGGTCAGGCCTGGTTAGTACTTGAATGGGAGTTTTGCCTTGGAGTACCAGGTGCTGTAGGCTTATCCTTCCATGGCTTTACTGTTGCTCATATTAAATAATATTGTCACCTATTGATCTGGATGTATGTACGCGTATACATTATGGAAATATATGTATGTATCGCTTCTGATCCTTACCGTAAAGACAGTGGAGGATCTGTTATCAGTTTTGTCTGATACCTAGCATATTTTAGAAAGGAGGATCCTGCGATTGGAGGCTGGACTCTCCTGATGCGGTAGTTTGGTACAATTACTATATCCATATACTGTATATATAAAATGGTGGCTCTATAGACTACAGTCATGTTCTGCAGCTTACATTGTGATAGTCACAATTCCCTAAGGCATTGTTCTAGTATGGACCCTATGCATGTCCTGGGGCCCTCTTGTATGTCCACACATGGATATAGTGGAGCAAACTTATAGGAGATGTAGATATATGTGGATATGGATTCATATATATATATGGATGTGTGTGTATGTGTATATATATATATATATATATATATATATATATATTATAGAATGATGATCTCCTGGTGAAGGAGTCTTGACAAGTAAACATTCCATGTTGGTACTAACTTCCCTCTTCCGTCAAAGAGATTGCCTTCTCTTGCAACTATGTTTGACGGGTGTGTGTTTGTGTATATGTACATATATATATTCACATTCCTTGTATGAATATTTCCTAATATTTGGGAAAACCTGTTTTGTTTTTTGTTTTTTAACCCTAACTGGGGTTTTCTCTACAGATATATATATCCCTTCTTTACTTGGGATACCTTATGCACTCTGTCTATGTACAGGTGCCTTTCTCAGTATAGATTCCAGTACTCAATATTATTGTCTAGTCAATATACCGATAAAATGAGGCTATAAAGTGGCCCCTAGATTCACTTCCTATCAGTACATAGAGAATCCACACATCCTCAGGACCTAATTATTTAAATGACAACAGACTGCAGTTACTGCTCCCGTGCCTGAAGGCCTAGGGCCACCTGCCGAATAGGCAGGGTCAGGTCTGGCTTTATCAGATGGTGAGTATCAAGTAAATCCTTGGCCCTGCGGTTCAATTTTCAATCCCTCTTGTTGTCATCACTATAACTTTCAAGGGTCACTGGTGGGGATCCATCATCAAATAGGTAAATTTCTGTGTGTATCTTGACCGGTACAAGGTCTTATTTAAATCCACCTTTTAACTAAAACGCACTTCACCATTATAGGTATACATGTATTGATGCACTAGCAGACCGTAATTGGGGTATATATATAATCTCTATAAGTATACACATCCCTAATGTAACAAGCTCAGGTATACAGTCTTGTTGTACAACCTTCTTGTCTCCACAAACATTTTGCTAGTTTTCTACAGTATTTCCCAAGAGAACATTGCCAGACTTAAGTTCGTGCTGTAGAGCATTTGTTCTTAGCTCACCGAACTACTCTCTCTACCTGACTGGTCGGGTTGCTGTGAGATGGAAAAGGTCAGTGAATAGCGTCTAGAGGGCTTCTGGTTGCTCACAGGTAAGCGGTACATCACTAATGCCTCGGAAGATGCTCCCTTTTCATGCAACCCAACATTACAAGTCTCCCTTCCGCACCCTAGCTGCAGTACTAGCAGGCATCCGCTCTTGTAATCAGTGGCTCTACTACACCTTAGAGTTTTCCTGGCGTGTGGGTGCATAGTTCCAACATTGAGAGTGCTCGCTTTGGCAGCACATATACTAAAAATTGGAACGTTACATAGAAGATTAACATAGCCCCTGCTCTAGGTTGACATGAAAATTCGTGAAGCGTTCCAGATTAATTGTCACTTTATTCTACTAAAATCTGTTGGGGTTATCAAGGACTGTAGCGCATCTATGGGTTAAGGCACATATTTACATTAAAGTGTGACAGTCATTATGTTCTGTGCAGGGAGCCCGATTCCTATTCAGTATCTGTGGATATTTTCATCTGACAGGTACCTGATGGGTACCTTTATGGTTGTCCTAGTTCTCTAGCCTTGCTGTATGGGATGCTTCCCTATATTGGTAGCTCTCCCTGGGTGGCTGTTGCATCCGTGCTCTTTAACTGGCAGGGTATCCGGGTTGTTTTCATACTATGTTCGGGCCAGCAGTTTGTACTGTCTACACACTTCCATCATGATGGATGTTGTCTGTTGGTTGGGCTCGTTGCTTTGGATTTCTTTCAGGCAGGCACAGGGCGTGTGCCATATAGTCCCCACCCGGAGTGCCTCATACATGAGTGTAGTTCCCGTCCCAAGCGGTTTTGATGTTTCTATAGGCAGGCAACTGATGGGCTGCCAAACACTCTGCCAGTGGTCTGGTACGGGGATTTATAACTGCAGGTTTTCAGTTGCTGTCTGACCCTCTGAACGAATTGAGACCACAATTCCTTTCTAAGCCGCCTCTGCTTCATACCCAGTGAGATCTCTATTTGTTGGAGACTTCCTTCCACTGGTTTTAAAACCTTGTGGTTGTTGGGCCTCGAGAATGGTCC
Source organism: Taudactylus pleione (assembly GCA_031769625.1). NCBI lineage: Eukaryota > Metazoa > Chordata > Amphibia > Anura > Myobatrachidae > Taudactylus > Taudactylus pleione. Next base: position 22,920,859 of record JAUIMM010000092.1, on the reverse strand, counting down.
TGGGCGACTGTTCGGTCTTGACTTTTGCCTCCCTGTTTACTCCTGTTAGGAGTCTGTGGACAGGATCAGCTCTGTTTCTGTAGATGGTGTTATTCTACCTATATCTATATGTATTCTGTCCAGCACTGCTGGGGGTCTGCTGTCTGTGTATTATATTGCTTCCTATGTTCGACTTCGCTGTTTAATGCTTTCATCTGCGGGTGTTCTCTCGCTAGCCGTTATTCCATTCGAATTACACTATACGTTCTGGAATTCTGTGGTTGTTTGGCAGGGGGTTCTGATTGTCTCCTCTGCTCTGTGACACTTGATCCTCAGCTCTTGCCTTTCCTTTGGGCCTACAGTTCTTGGCGATCCTGGTTTTCGGTTTTGCCAAAGGGTCTACAAGTTCTCCGCGCTTCCCACCCGGGAGGTTGGCTTTGGGACGTCCCCATTGTCTTGAACTCCAGTGTCCCCTAGTGGATGAAGGAGAAAACAGGATTTTGGTACTTACCGATAAATCCCTTTCTCCGATTCCACAGGGGACACTGGACGCCCGCCCGGCGCTGCGTACCTGCAGTGTTGTTGGTTCCTTCTATGATTGTGTGGCTGCATGTGTTCCCTGCAGTGGTTTCCTCTGTTCTCCTTCAGTCGGTATTGTTCCGTTCTGTGGTCCTCTCCTCCTCTTTTTCCTAATTGTCCTCCGTCTCCTCTCGGGCTCAGTTCTTAAACTGGGGCTGATGGGGCATAGAGGGGGAGGAGCCAGTCACACTTCTGAATTATTTAAAGTGCCAGGCTCTACTCTACCACCGTCTATACCCCATTGTCTTGAACTCCAGTGTCCCCTGTGGAATCGGAGAAAGGGATTTATCGCTAAGTACCAAAATCCTGTTTTTCGCCATTTTCACTTATCCCCATATTCAGTTTTAAAGCTTTTCTCAGGTGCGAAAAGTCTTTGTAGAAAAACAGGGCTAAGTTTTCACCACTGCTTAGGTGGCGAAAGAAAGTGCAGAATTGGGGTTTTGGGGTGCAGACTTAAAAAGAGTACCCTGCACCCCTTGGAATGTCCTTCAAAGGGATTCTGTGTCCAAAAAATGTTAAAAGGTTCTTCAGGACACCCCAAAAAAGGTACTCGTGGGTGCAAAAAAAAAAAATATTGGGGTACAAACTTCTAAACTAGCGAAATCGACGCCCCCTTTTTTTGTTTTGTTCCTGTAACCCTTTCTGAGTATCCTGAGGGACACCTACCAGAAGGTTTGAAAGCCAGTTCAATCTGCAATTTTTGGCAGGTAATGGTGCAATATTACCCAAGGCTCGATTACATTCATGAGTCGAGCATATATCATATTGTGTATGTTTTTGGACTCACACAGACTACACTCTATTTGTTTTCCTCTTTGAACTCAATCCAATTTGGTGCGAAGGAGGCGAGTTGCCAGTGCAACACTGTAGAAACGCTGGCAACTGCATGGCAATTCGCCCCCTTCATGGCCCGATCTCGCCCTGACTCGCACATGGTGCTGTAAGTACGGCATGCAGCTACCCTTAATCGTGCCATGAGTAAATCACATCTAATTGAGCCCTTTTGTTTGGTAAAACAACCCACACATCTTTAGACTAAAGGTTGCAGAAGCCAAAACCTTGGACAACTGGATGCATAATACTATTATTTTGGAAGTAGCAATCATGGTCGTCCCAGAATGAGCAAATTTTGGGTCAGTTGTATCAGAAGCGGAGGTGCTATGCTGGTATAAAACATCATTCTTAACGCTGGATTCTTTTGCTCTTATCATGTGGCATAGATCAGTAACCCATTGGCTAGGATATGTAAGGGGAGTGTTTATAGAAGGCATTTTATTCTTGGAAGGATATTCGTTTTTCTTTTCTAAATTTTTTTCAGTGGCCATGGCCATGATGGATATGGACATCATGGCCAAAAAAAATGCATTCTATTTGTGTATTTATAAATCCTGTTGCAGTCTGTGAGGGATTATTTTAGAGACATAAAATATATCATTAAAATACTTGGTGAAACCTGCCAATGTTTGCCAGCTCTGTACACACAGGTGATTTCCTTCAGCATGTGCTCTGCAGTTGGGTAAGTGAAAAATGAATGTGAAACTCCCATATGTTCCAATGTGTAGCCCAAAGATTCATCGGAGCATGGTATGTACAACCGTCTGTGGCAGCTGATATTAATGCTATGCTCAAGCATACATTCTACTTACTACTGTATGTGCTTTTCTTCTGTGTTGCATAGTAAATAATGATCATGATTGGTTGCTCCATTCACTGAAGACAATTGAAACTAAAATGAAATCTAATTACAAAGCAATTTTAGTTAGGACAGTGCACATTTTTATTGTATTTTTGTGACAAGTCCTTGTTAACCTGCATTTATCTCCATTCAGAAATGAACAGTGATGCAGAGGAGCAACTTCTTCATGACGCCCGAAATGGAAACAAGGAAGAAGTCCGAGAACTACTAGAAAGCTGCGAGAAAGGGCAAATTGTGGTTAATATTAATTGCAAAGGCAAATAATCTTCCCTGTTTTCATGCGCTGTGATTCATGCTCTGTAGAGGCACGATTGTTTAAAACTATATTTAATAGTTATTATAGATATATTTCCAGCGTCTTTAAATGGTCCCTGGGAAGAGGCTGCCGGGAGGCTAGGTTGCTGCTTTTGTGGATTTAGAGCCGCATCCCGGCATTGAGAGGCACAGAGACACCGTCAGTCTAATGTGGTGCCGGTTACAAGCCAATCAGTGCTCGCGGACCAGCAGCCAATCAGCAGAGGATGCCGGTCCGTGAGCTCTGATTGTTTCTCGAGTGGTGCCACATTACAATGACAGCAGTACTGACAGTTCCCCAGCGTGTGGCAGCCCCGTCCTGCGCCACCTCGAGCTCACCAACTCCATGTCCCTGGCAGGTAAGAGAAGGCAAATTGTGCCTTACTGTGGCATAATGTAATAGGTGCCTTACTGTGGCATAATGTAATAGGGGCCTTACTGTGGCTTAATGTATAAGGGGCATTACTGTGGCTTAATGTGTTGCAAGGGGCATTACTGTGTTGCTGAATGTGTTTGTAAGGTGCATTACTGTGATGCTGAATGTGTTTGTAAGGGGCATTACTGTGATGCTGAATGTGTTTGTAAGGGGCATTACTGTGTTGCTGAATGTGTTTGTAAGGGGCATTACTGTGTTGCGGAATGTGTTTGTAAGGGGCATTACTGTGTGGCTGAATGTGTTTGTAAGGGGCATTACTGTGTGGCTGAATGTGTTTGTAAGGGGCATTACTGTGTCCCGAAATGACACACCCTTTTCGTCCTCTATGTTGTATATTTTTGGCTTTACCCCGGGTGACAAAAATCCTAGTTTCGGCCCTGCATGCACAAATGTCTGGGCTGGGAGCTGAGCCTTGTAACTTCTCCAGATTTCCTGGTTTTAGTTCCATTATTGACTCTAGAAGATGTATCTGTGGAATGATACCTTTCATTTAGTACCACGTTTGCTTCTTGGGGTTGTTCAGGTTTACCACAGTGATCAAACATTCTGTAAGCAGCCAGAATGTGGTATCCAGTGTACGTACAGATGTGTCCACATACGTCTTACTTCCTTGCACGTTAAACAACCCTTCTAGTCGCACCATGCCGTGGTGTGACTCGGTGGCGCTGAGCGCCTTTCCATGCGACTTTGTGCTTTAAAATGCGTCTTATTCGAAAATGATGTGAATATGATGCACAAACAGCTTCTGCTGATTAAAATGATATGCAGCATGTCTATATATCTGCATATGAAATGCTATGTTACTGTCATAGCCGCTGACAATGTAATGTAGTATTTTGTGTGCTTGTGCGTCCTATTCACATCACTTTGTTAATAAAACGGATTTGAAGGTAAAAAGTCGCACGAAGAGACGCTCAACGCTACAGAGCTGCAAAGCGCTTACACGTTATGTTTAGTGCACAGAGATGAGATGAGACACATCTGTATGACCTTAAGTCACTAGACTTGATAAATGCCATGCCAAACTCTTCCTCATGTCTCCAGCCATTTATCGCTGTAAGTATAAGCAGAATCCTACAGTGTATGTATTGCTGTAAGAAGACTTTAGACCTTGTGAAGATTTTGTGATATTCTTGTTTTGCAAATAGTGTTATTTTCACTTTTGCAGGATATAAGGTGAGATGTATCAGACCTTCGAGAGAGATAAAGTGGAGAAGTTGCTAAGATGACCTACAGATGTGTCTTTATACATCCCTGCTGCAGTCGAGCTAAAAAAGTCCCTCTTGGAACGCCAGGTCCCGTGAGACATACTGTAGATATACAAGTGTCGCATATCAAGTAATCTGCACAGTCTGCTGGTGCTTCCTAGCCACATTACATTGTCACTTAGGCACAATTTCGGCATAAAAAGACCCCTGACACTAGCAGAGTAGCACGCAACCTGGCGGCTCACTCACGCCAGGAAAGTCACGCTGCATGGCGTATTGAGGCTAGATGTATGAGGAAACATCTGTATCAGGTTCTAACTGTCATTTCATAGACTTTCCTATGTAAATGACAGAAGCTGATCGGTTGCTATGTGAAACGCCACATTATCTCTCTTCAAGGTACGATACACTTTCCTATAGTGTCTAATAGCATATACTGTAATTCAGGGGCTGGGCACTTTTTGCTCTCTTGATGTTGCACCAGGCTTTTGTCTGCCAGGATATGCTGAGACTTTAGTTTAACACCAGCCAGACACAGATTGCCTAGTCTCATTTTATAGTATTCACATCCGTTAAAGACACTATACCAGGTAACAATTATTAATTTCTCTCTAGGTAAAAGTAAGTCTAATTTGGGATGGACACCTCTTCATCTTGCATGTTATTTTGGACACAGAGAAGTAGTAGAAGATTTATTGCAGGTAAGTCAGAATATTTTTCAGCAACGTGTATGTAGTAATACACAGTCTATCTATCAAGTCTTCTGAAAAAACCAACTGCTCATTTGAAATAGCTTCTGAGTAGAAGAACTATTTGTACTGTAAAAGGAGAAATGTATTCCAGGAGCCCGGGAAAGTAGATTCTGTTATAAAACCACATCCCTTCTGCCTACTGTCCCAGGAAATTGCCTGTAAGCGTTCACAAAATAAAATAACAATGCTGTAGTTATGGTCACAGCAGTTTTATCAACACATGAATTAATATATGTTTCACCCATTATATAAAACTGTAGAAATTATTAATGATATACAGTTAGCTTCTGTATTTTGCAGGCCCCAGAAGTGTAGCAAGATTGTAGTAGGTATCACAGAATTTCTATCACCAGTAATGATAAACTTGGCAAACACCATAGTGGAAGAACGACCTATCACATCTGAACTAAAATAAAACTTATCACATCACCAAAGTCTTTACATGAGTAACACATGCCTCCAAAAGCCTACCCACCATTTATAGGTAATCAAATAACATGACTAATGATAAAGTTTTTGGAGTCAGCAGGTTTGCGCCATATTTGTGGCCTATCCTCTCTGTAAGGACTCTTCTCTTACCTGGATGGCCCTGCTGTCTGGGTCTGTATTTTGCCACCGTGGATACATATTGGGTATAAGTTCTGCTCGCAAAAGTTGTATGCAAACCTATTGTGTTTCTTCTTCAGGGTCCATAGGGATCCACAGGGATGCCATGGGGATATTGTGGTTGGAGAGATCCATGCACCCAACAGTTAAAGCTTTCTCCTCCATATATACCCCGCCTCTAGCCATAGGCATTCAGTTCTTAGTTTGGTGCTGGCAGTCCTAAACTTTTTTTTATTTTGTTTTATTTTATTTCTGTGTTTTTGGGTTAGCAGTACTAGGCGTCTGAATTAAGATGCTTATACTACCTCCGCCGGGTTGCAACACCAGTAACAGGGCTGTGAATCCGGCAGGTCTCGGCTGAGCTTGCTAGCAGCGATGCTGGGACCTGGACTGCAACCGGACGCATGGAGTTGTCGGGTAAAGCGATTCCTCGCTTCCAGTGCCGGAGATGCACCGGAAGCCGCTGCAGTCAGGGCCCGGGAGTGTCCGTATCCTCACTAGACCACCGGGGCCTTATCGTCTGACACCGGGGATCAGCAGCAGACGCAATTCTGCTGTTGTCATGAAGTTAGCGTACCCGGCTGGTTGATGAAGTTTGGGGGTGGTAGGCACTTCCCTGGCAGCTCCTCCCATGACCCAGACGCAGTCCCTACAAAGGGTTCTGCGCGTCTGGGTTGCTCCACCTACCCTCCACGTGTATGAGACGCTAACGGTCCATTATCAGTGCGCTGCTGTAGCTGTTGGTCTCAGGAGGGTTTGGGTCGGTCTCCCTGTATACCTCTCCCTTGGTTAAGGTATATAGTGCTCTATATATCCTACCATTCCTGGTGGTTGTGTAATTGATTTAGAGTCAATTGTACTTATATTACATATGCATTGTATGTGACTGTTTGCTAGCTGCTGTACAGACACTGTCTGTTATTTCTGTCTGTCAATTATAGCTATCATTGTCTTTTCTCTCCATCCCCTTTGGGTGGAGGTTTTTCTTTGAGTACTTCACATTCATTTAGATTTTATGAAGGCTGTCACATAACATTGTGTTTTATTGCCTGTATTTTGAACATGATAAAGGAATTACAGGAGGGGGAGCCCTCTGTACTGGTTTCATGTAAATCATGTATGGCTTATTTGTCCCCTCAGGACGTTAAGGATGGTTTGTGTGTTGTTTGTTATATAGACCCACCTCACCAGTCCAGCTTACCTGTCCCTGGACAAGAGCCATCTTGGGTATCTTCTTTGTCCCAGGTAATGAATCAGTTTGTGGATCGTATGGCTGCTCCCACACTGCCTCCTTGGATGGGGTGTCCACAGCATGCCATGTTTGCACCTCTATTGCATTCTTCCTGGAAGGATGTTTATGGTTATTCTAGTCAGAGTACGGCACCATCTATTGTTGAAAACAGACCGGTAGTTACTAAGGCGCCTAAGCGCAAGTTATCTTTTTATCAGTCTGCCCAACATATGGATTCAGACACATCATCAGAGGAATCAGATGATGCGCAGGGTTTCTCTCCAGGATCTAGTTCTGGGGAGGAGGATCATCCGTCCACAGTGGATGTTCCTTCTTTGGTGAGGGCGGTTAAATCAATCCTAGATATTCAGGATAATGAACCAGCTCATAGTAAGAAGGCTCCAGTGTGTAATCACCATCGAAAGGTGGCCAAAACTGTGTTTCCTGTATCTGAACAGCTCACTGAGCTTTTTGGAAGAGGTATGGGGTACCCCGGATAAACGGTTTATGTAAATAAAAGAATAACATTGTTGTATCCTTTATCAGCTTCTGTATGTACTAAATGGGAGGTACTGTACCTCCTTCTGTGGATGCTCATGTGACTCATTTAATCAGAAATGCTACATTGTCTATTCAGCTTCTTCTCTGATGGATTCCACAGATAGGAAAATTGAAACCTACCTTAAAGCAATATTTTCATCATCTGGAGCTGTTACTCGTCCAGCTATGGCTGGAGCCTGGGTAGCCAAAGCTGTTTAAGAATGGATGGGGGCATTGGAAGACTCTCTACCAAATGCTACCAGAGAACAGATGATGTATATCTCCCATATACGGAAAGCAGCTTCCTATCTGTGAGGAGCTGCAGTAGATGATGGAATTTTAGCTTCTAATGCATCAGCAGCTTCAATAGGGGCATGCAGGGCCCTTTGGTTAAGATTCTAGAAAGCTGATACAGGATCAAAGAAGGCGCTAGAAGTCTTACCTTTCTATGGCAAAGTACTTTTTGGAGCAGTTAGATAAAATAATTGCTACTCTGGTGGCTTCTATGTCAGCAAGTCTGCCATCTACGGCTACAATAAAGTCTAGACAGGTTTCTTTTCGGTCTTTCCATCCTCAGGGCCACCCAAGGGAACAGTCTTCCTGTAAACAGTCTAGTTTTCGCAGGACTATAAGGCGACAAACTTAGAGGTCTGGGCCGGCTAAACGTCCAACTTCTAAACCAGACGACAAACCATTCGGCATGATGGGGCAGGCCTCCCCCAGGATGGGAGGCCGACTGCTTCAGTTTGCGGATTACTGGCGTCAGACAACAACAGATGCCTGGCTCCAAGAAGTGGTCTCTCAGGGGTATGCCCTCACTTTCAGGAGGCATCCTCCCCAGAAGTGTGTTTTTTTTTTTTGTTTTTTTTTGCACAGATCCTCCATCAGATGCGGTCAAGGCTTTGGCCCTTCAGGAAGCCATTCACTCCCTGCTGCTAGCGGGGTTAATAATCCCAGTTCCTGTGTCGCAACAGGGAAGGGGTTATTATTCCAATCTATTCTTGGTTCAGAAAGCGAATGGAGTTCATCGCCTTATTCTGAATCTAAAAACCCTCAACAGGTTTATCCATGTACCCAAGTTTTGTATGGAAACTCTCCGGTAAATTATTTTGGCAATGGAGCCTGGGGATAATATGGTTTTCCTGAACATTCAGGATGCATATCTGCATGTTCCTATTATGCCATCCCACCAACAATTCTTACGGTTTGCTGTCCTTCATCAACATTACCAATTTCGGGGGCTACCCCTTTGGCCTAACTACAGCCCCCCGGGTATTTACCAAAATAATGGTGGTCATGACGACGTATCTCAGGCGTCAGGGAGTCAGAATACTACCATATCTTCTGATATTGGCACAGACTCCGGTGGTTTTTCAAAACCATCTTCAACTGACCATAGTCTGCCTACAAAAGCATGGCTGGATCATCAATTGGAAGACATCATTGCTTTCTCCAACGCAGCAGATGGTACATCTGGGAGCTCTTCTGGATTCTTGGGCTCAAAGGGTGTTTCTGCTAGAGAACAAGATTGCTGTTCTATTATTGCGAATACGCAATTGAAGGATATCCATTCTGTTAGCGATGCAGGTCCTGAGATCAATTGTATTCACCTTCGACATGGTGGGGTATGCTCAGTTCCATTCCAGGCCTCAGCAAAAATTGATCCTCTCCAGGTGGAAAGGACAGTGTCATCTAATAAGGTCTCAGAAGATCCTTCTCACTCCAGAGGTTAGTCACTCCTTCCTGTGGTGGCTAAGTAAGGATCATCTGAACAAAGGGCACCCATTCTGAATTCCAAATTGGGTGCTTCTCACCACAGACGGCAGTCTTCGCGGATGGGGGGCAGTGACAGGTCATCACACCTTTCAGGGAAGATGGACAAATCAAGAAGGTCTTCTGCCAATAAACATTCTGGAACTGCGAGCAGTATACAAAGCACTTGTTAGGGCACATGACCTGCTCCCAGGGCAGGCCGGTTCAGATCCAGTCCGACGACAGTCGCCAGGACATACACGCCGGAGAGTGGTCTCTCCATCCGGGAGTGTTTCAGCTTCTGGTAAACAAATGGGGTCTACTAGAAGTAGATCTCATGGCATCACGTCACAACCACAAGGTCCCCAGGTATGGGTCCAGGTCCAGAGACCCATCAGCAGCCTTTGTGGACGCACTGGCAGTAAGATGGGCCTTCAAGCTGGCGTATCATCTATTTCCTCTGATTTCCCTCCGCCCAAGAGTTCTCAGGAAATTCAAGCAGTAAGGCGGAACAGGAGGCTCAGGCTTGCCCCATACGTCGCTGGTTCACCAACATACAGAATCTATCCCTAGACAGTCCGTATCCTCTTCCTCTATGGCAGGATCTGCTAACGCAGGGTCCCTGCCGGCATCGAACTTAACTCGTGTGGCTTTTGAATCTTCCATCTTAAAAGTAAAAGGTTTTTCCAGTTCTGTAATTCAGATGATGCATAGGGCACGAAAGCTTGCCTCTGCCCGCATCTATTACATGGTTTGGCATTCTTTTGGTCAGTGGTGTGCCTACAGAAAGTATTTTGTTTTTCAGGGAGTTCTGCATTTTCATCCTCCTTTTGTTCTACCGGTAGCACTGTGGGATTTGTTGTTGGTTCTTAAGGGGCTACAAGCTCCCCCATTTGAACCCCTGGACTCTGTAGATTTGAAATGGTTGACAGCGAAGACACTTTTTATCCTCGCTATGTTTTCTGCATTTGTTAAGAGCTGGAGAGTCTGATAGGCAGAGAGCTCCAGAGGTGGGGAGCAGCACGGGTAAAATCTTGGGAGTGGGAGGTAGTAGCCAGTTGGCAGGAGAGGTGACGTGCATTTGTTGAGCGAAGAAATTGGAAGGGAGAGTGAAGGGAGATGAAGTCAGAGAAGTAAATGGGAGAGGAATGGGTGAGGGCTTTATAAGTGAGTGCAAGAACCTTGAATAGAGCTCTGGTGGGGAAAGGGAGCTAATTGAGGGCTTGTAGGAGAGGGGAGACAGATGTAGAACGTTTAAGAGGAAGATGAGCTGAGCAGCAGCATTGAGGACAGATTGGATTGGAGAGAGGTGGGAAGCAGGTAGGCAGATAGGAAGTGGTCACAGTAGTCCAATCTGGAGATGACCAGTGAGTGGATAAGGGTTTAAGTAGCATCCTGGATGAGAAAGGGTCTGATCTTGAAAATATTTTTGAAATGGAAATGGCAGGACTGCGATAGGTGCTGGATATGCGGTTTGAACGAGAGGGAACAGTCAAGGATAACTACAAGGCAGTGCACTTTGGAGCTGGAGGAGATAGTTGTGCCGTTAATAGATAATGAAATTGTGGGAAGTGAGGTTATGCGTGAGGGTGGGAAGATGATCAGCTCAGTCTTAGACATATTAAGTTTAAGAAAATACTGGGACATTCAGGAAGAGATAGCAGAGAGACAGTTGGAGATGCGATGAGGAGAGAGGGGGAGAGGTCAGGGGAGGAAAGGCAGATCTGAGTATCACCAGCATAGAGATGATATTGGAGGTCAAAGGAGCTGATGAGTTCACCTAGAGAGGACGTATAGTGGGAGAATATTAGAGGTCCAAGAAAAGAACCTTGTGGAACACCCAGTGGTAGATTGGGAATTTAAAATTCTCCTAAAGTGGGGCCTTCAGCACATTTCCAAAAAGGGGGTGTGGTCTCATGTTGAGGGGCATGACCTTGTGTGAAATGCCATGCTTACGTGCTATTTCCCCCCCTTTTTCATCCTGCTGTGGGGGGGGGGGGGTGGAATGTTGCAGGAGCTGATGGACTCTAGTGAATAAACAGAGCAAGCATATGACAGTGTATACTTAACTAAGAAATTGATCCTTCCTGGACAGGCAATGTCTTGAGTCGGTTTTCATTATTCATGCAGGAGATCACATGGTCTAGAAGCCACCTGTTTGTGTAGTAATTAAACCAATGGCATCAACATGTAGTGGCTATAAAGTTAATGTTCAATAAAGGAACAGAGGGGGATACCATGAGATGCTAGAGGACTGGGAGGGGAGTGCTATTCCTGGTACAGGTCGCTGCAGCTCATTTTGCCAGTACAGATCGGTAAAAAACTGTACTATACCTGCCAAAACGGCACATTTGGAGAATACCTTTTTGTTGCTATAGTTCAAAAATAAAAATCCGGGACACTTTCGGATCCTGCCGACGCAGTAAACCTGCACCGCACCCTACTACAGGACGTATAGCAACCCTAGTTTACACCAACTAAAACACCTGGCAGACCAAACACAGACTACATCAGTGTGTAGATCATGGGGTTAATGATATAGGACTGATGGAGGCAACGTTTGGCACACCAGCTGCAGTGGTACCACACATCCCAGCATGCCATGCAACAATTTTGCTGCTAGAACAAACTAACTCTGTGGAAAGGCATGCTGGGATGTGTGGTTCCACAGAAGCTGAGTGCCACACATGGGTTGGGTACAGGATGTCGGCGCTTGGGATCCCGTCGGTCAGAATCCCGACGCTGGCATCCGGAAAGGGTTAGGATTCTAACCCTCCCCTTCTCCCTACCGCTAACCCTCCCCGGTGCTTTAACCTAACCTCCACCATGCCGGTGGTCGGGATTCTGACGGGTGTCTGGATTCTGGCACCGCAATTATAAGCGCCGGCATTCCAACTGTCGGGATACTGACTGCATCCCCCACACATTGCCTTCCCCTGATTTAAAATACTTTTGGGCAACCTGTCTCTCCACCTGCAATGGAACTACAAGTTCAGCCATGCCCTGGAAAGAGCTTTTCAAAGTGTGCTGGGACTTGTCGTTCCAAAACAGGGAAGCTACCTTACTTCATTCACCTAATCATCCTGCTCAGACTCCTAATCTTCTGTAATCAGAATCCTCCTCATCTTCCACCATGTGCTAGTCCTGAAGCAGTGCACACCTCTCAGTGCTGGACAACATGTTGATGCTGCAGCTGGCTCCTTTCCCTGACTGCTCCCGGCTAGCATGCATGCAAAGAGGGTGCCACTAAAAGTAAGCAGTCAGCTCCCCACACTGTACCATCACTAACCGGAGGGATGGGTGAGGGGTGTTCTCACAGTGGGCTGCTCTGTCTCTGTGTCCCAGCACACTGAGGGCCTGATTTAGACCGGCTCGCAAGTGGGTCGATGGCCAGGCAGTGTGCACGCCCCGGAGCGAGCGAGAAATCACTCGCTCCGGGACTCGCTACAAACGGGGCGGGGGGAGAGGACTCATGAGAGAAGACAGAGAAGGAACGATCGGAGAGGTAGGAGGACAGCCAGGAGAGGGCAGTGTCACGTAGACCAAGGGAGTGAAGGATTTGCAAGAGTAGAGGGTAGTCCACAGTGTCAAAAGCAGCAGAGAGGTCATGGAGTAAAGAGTAGTGGCCTTTGAATTTGGCAGCAAGAAGGTCATTGTTGACTTTCGTGAGGGCAGTTTCAGTGGAGTGGAGAGAACGGAAGCCAGACTGAAAGGGTCATAGAGTGGGAGGAAAGAATTTGGGATTAAATATATATGTTCATCGGTTTAAATGTGATATTTAAATTAAGCTATTTGAGGCCAATATAATATTATGGTATGTAGTCCTCTTTTTGTCTTCTTTATATTCAGTTTAATTTGTACAGTATTTAAACACTTTTTTATAATTATTTGAACCTAGCAAGTGAGACCATGGTTAAATACACACGTGTAAATTATTGAACCTCTTAATTAAATGGGTGTGGACTCGGAGCACAATAAAAGTCTGCCTGAGAACACAGAAATTATGTGCCCTCCTTCTGAAGAAAGCCGGAGTCCAGACCTGGAGAAACGCATTAAGGTGTCAGGGCAAATTATTACATTGCCATCCTTTCGCTACATTGCTGCCTCCTGCCACTTTGTTGCTGATTTGATGCTATACTTCTAACATCCAGCCCTCGCTGACTGAGAGAAATCGAGGTCTCCATCCACTGCTGTCAGGCTGTGTCTGGTAACTAACTGCCAGCGGCTTTTAATCTCCAGCGTGCCCGTAATAACCAACGTGACCTGTCGAACTAAGCAGTTAGCACATTGTTGAAACAGGATTACATCTGCCGCACTGTCAATACCGTGGCCGGATCACAGAGAGCCGCACACAGCCCTGCTTTTATATGTAGTTTATGGGGATATAACTCTCTCTGACCTACTATCCGGGAGAACAAGACTTGTGCCGTGACTGGGACTTGGTATTAGACCTCCTCGATACGAGAAGGTGAGGTACCTTTATTACAGGAAATCTTCAACATTTTAATTTTGGACTAACAATTCCAAGAGGAACTTTTTATACTCCAGTTGTCTATATTCTAACCATTTTGCAAAATCTCATAATTATACTAACTATATGGCAGCTTTATAGCTTGGTATTTCGTTATAACCATTTGATGTTCTTATTTATTGTCTATTTCACAGGTTCTCAAACTCTGTCCTCAGGACCCCAAACAGTGCATGTTTTCCAGGTCTCCTCACAGAATCACAAGTTAAATAATTAGCACCACCTGTGGATCTTTTAAAATGTGTTAGTGAGTAATGAATACACCGGTGCACCTGCTTGGGTGTCCTGGAAAACGTGACCTGTGTGGGGCCCTGAGGAGTTTAAAAACCTCTGGTCTATTTCAGTTAATGTATTTTCTATGTTGCCTATTAGCGCTACCTTTCCTCTTTTCCAAACCTGCCTAAATCTTAGCACAGTACCATATCTATCTACAGGTTGAGCCTCCCATATCCAAATATTCTGAAATACTGAATTTTTTTAGCATGACTGAGATAATGAAACCTTGATTTTTAATGGTTCAATGTACACAAACTTTGTTTATGGCACAAAATTATTATAATTATTGTATAAAATTACCTTCCGGCTCTGTGTATAGGAAATATAATTTGACATGAATTTCATGTGTGCATAAACCTTGCTTGAGCCACAAAATTATTGAAAATATTGTATAAGATTACATGCAGACTGTTTGTATAAGGCGTATATAAAACATAAATGCATTCTGTGTTTTTTAGATTTGAGTCCCTCTCCCTTTATGGTATGCAAATACTCCAAAATACAGACTATTCTGATATCCAAAATAACCCTGATCCCAAGCATTTTGGATATGGATAGGATATATCCTATCCAATCTACTCATCTATCTAATCTACACACAAATGATTCGGCACTCTTGTTAATCTGTATTCATCCAAACGTCGAAAATAAAGCTATAAATTATCTTCAAAATGTCTAAAGTGCTGTGGATTACCTACCTATCTATAGGAGTTTTTCACTTGGGACTGTATTTTATGTAGCAAATACACTCAGATGGATGAATACATATTAACAGGAATGCCGATTCATTTGTTCTATATACACTTGCTCACTTATTATATAGATAAATAGTTCACTTTTACATATTTTTTTGTAAATGCCTTTTGTGGCATGAAAACCTTTGTATCCTCATTGATAATACAAAATGTTCCTTTATACAGTTTTCATCTGGCGGTTTGGAACAGTCTAGTCTAGTGTAAAGTGAAGATGTGATCAAATGTATATGTTCTTGAAGTTACTCAATTAGTGTCAACTACTTGTTATACAGAAATTGATATCCTAGACTTGTAACTTACCTATTCTTTTATTTTGACAGGCTGGAGCAGATATTAATGTTCTAAATGACATGGGGGACACTCCTTTACACCGAGCTGCCTTTACTGGACGTAAGGTGAAAAGCAAGCTTTCTTATTCCAGTTGCTGTACATCTGAGGAGACAGGGATAAAATTAGTACCAAAACCATCTGTATCAATGTTGTAGGCCAATATATCTATAAATGGGTACTGTAAAGCTAAAAATGCGGTGCGCACCAGACTTTACAAAAAAAAAAAAAATTCAACTTCAGATTAACTTTTTTTTCTTTAGGAAAAACAAAAGTAAATTCAAAAGCCTATAGAACTTGATACAGGGCCGGCTCGAGGCATGTTCGACCAGTGCGGTCGAACAGGGGCGCCACCCCATTCAGGGTGCACCTCTCCCAGCCACTCCCGATTTCAGCGGGACAGTCACGCTTTTCGGGCACTGCCACGTTGTTCCACCCCAAATAGCTTCATTTAGGGGCATGATCAATGGTAATTAGGCCATGCCCCCTTTTCAGCCGCGCGCGAGGTCTGGGGCATCCGGTTCCCTGGCTGCACAGGGCACGGCTCATGCTGAAGTCGGCCCTGACTTGGTAAACATTTATTACAGCATCATCAATGTTAATCCAATGTGTGCATAGAAATTTATCTCAGTTTTTTTGGAACATTGTTACATCCCATAATAGATAATACACTTGTCTTGTATAAAAGCACTTGAGTTGGAGACCTTACAGTCTTATAATAATATGTTTAAATAAAATTAAATTGCAATTGGTGTACACATTTTTCAGACCATTAGTCAAAGCATAGCTTAATTTATTTTTCTTGATTAGGAGCTGGTGATGTTGTTATTGGAGTCCAATGCAGATACCACCTTTCTAAATGGGGAAGGGCAAACAGCTGGTGATGTGGCACAAGACATGGAGATTAAAACCATGTTAGAAGGTAAATGTCACTTTATTATGTGGCCCATACATCAACAGACAGATTGCCAGATCCCCCCAACTGGATCGGAATTGCCGAACTGCTGGTTGGAAATGCCATCTGGCGGCCATTGATGGTCGTTGATTCATTGGGGGATCTGTGAAATTCTTCAAGTTAAAAGTCGCTGATTTGCTCCATCTCAGGCGTTAAATGGGATCATGTTTTGATCGTGATCGGCAAATCTATGATATTCAACATGTTGGATTTCACCTATGTGCCGACCCTGATGTCTGGGGATCGGCGAATTGCCCCAGTCAATCGCTAGTGTTTGGGAGCTTTTACACAGAGGAACTGATAGCAAATTAGTAGTCCTTGTAGATTAGATTTAATGCTCTGTGCCACTTAAGTCCAACAAAGAAAATTATTTTCTAAGGAATCAATATCCTCTGCAGGTTTTATCTTTTGAATGTACTATATATTGTAAAATGGGAAATTGTACTTAAGTTAAATTCTTTTCTCATCCATTGGGGGACACTGGGAAAAACATGGCTATAGAGAGCAATGCAGGGAGCCTGAGCGCTTTAAATTTACTGCAGAAATCTCAGTCTCCTCCCCCTCTATACCTAGGGGCTGCCTGAAATTTCAGACTTGTCTAAATAAGCTCCAGGAGTACAGGCTGAGATGGAGTGGGAAAAATTATGGTCAACCTTCGTAGGGATAACAGCAGAAGGAACCATAAACAAGAACAGAATCCAATAGAAATTAATTTAACCTATAGATGTGTCCTCCTGCAGTCACGCCAAACAGCCACTCTCAGAGCGCCAGGTCCCATGTGACTCTGCTTGCGCAAGTGTCTTTTTTTTGCATCTTTTTTTTTCCCCGAAAATGCGTCTTAGTCGCAATACGCTGAAACCGCTGGATCAGATGACTCAGACTGAACTCTCCATCAGCTGACACTGCCAGACCAGAGGACAACCCTGCACATCCAGAGCTGGATACAGGCGAGTCAGCACCGCACCACCGGCACCCAGTCTGTTGACATTCTATAATGTTGACATTTGATCAGTGTATACCTGATGAATGTTGACATTATGATCATGTCGAAATTCTTATGTCAACATTCTCACTTCGACATTATGAATGTCGGCATATAATACCAATCCCCAGTTGCACAATCCAAGTGGTACAGTACGTGGAGTAGGTACAATACAGGCCAGAGACATGGAGGAGTCCACAGAAACCTCCAGGAAATGGCTGCTGTGTCTTTTCTTGGGCGCTTGTCAAGTGAAAAGCCACACTAGGGTGGAAGTCCCAAAGGGATGAGACTTACCCACCAGGGCCCAGCGCAGCAGGATGGCACAGTGCAGGGGCTGAACCATGGCTGCTTACATGTTCTCCGCCACTTGCTTCAATCCCACAATTCCCGTGTGCGGTTTAGCACTAGTCCAGCTTGGTTCCATGTGTTTTGCAGACGTTCATAATGTCAATATTACTCATTAAAGAGAATCATTCAGTAGCCACCAGCGGCAGAGGAACCTCTCGGTCGTTTAGCATTCCTGCATCCTCCCCCAGTGTCTGCTGTGCTGCCAGGAAGTACCCCCCACCTGGCAGCTGTAGAGAGTGGCAGCCGCTGGGGACATGTAAAGTCGCAATGTCCCGATGATCAGTATTCCGATATATTTCCGGTCGATATTTAAAAAAAAAATGTTGTGTATCCAAAAAAAAGAAGTGAATAAAGTAGTAAGTTTTCATAACAATATCTGATCATTTCTGAGCGGTTTTTGGAAAAAATATTTAGCCAGTTAAGTGGTTAAAGCTACATAATAGGAAAAGGCTTCTCTAGGCAGTCATACAACATACACCTGACTCAGGCAGCCAACCAGACTCACTCCTCTGCCCCATGGTCTCCTCAGTGCCCTCCAAATGATGCCGTTAGAAATATAAATTGTATGATTGAATTTCTTTGCAATTACAATATATAGCAGTATGAGAGCAAACCCTGTAGATTTTTTAATTGTGTACAGTGTACAGTTTAATCTTAGCCACAAGATGTCACTTGTTCTATCTCCCAAATTCTTATTACTTTGAATGCGCCTGCCCAGGCACTAATATAAAGTGTATAAACATTTTGTAATGTACATTCAAAATAACAATGTAAAAAAAGAGAAAACATTTGTTTGAGAAGTGTGAAAGTTGTTATCGATCAGTTGGTTTGTACTCTAAATTCGCATGTAATCAATAAAATTATATACACTGGCTGTAGCCCGCGGCTTCGCCCATGATAAAATCACTTCTGCCACATTTTATTTTCATTTTAGGTGTTCTATTTGTGTTGCTTAGCGTAGGGGCCCTGTAGCGGGAGTGTTCCACATGACCAGCAATGCTATACAGACTGATAGTAGCATCGCCTTTACCCACCACTCACACTAATGTCGCTGTCTGTCCTGTACACAGACTGATATGTACTCTGGGCCCGATTCGGACCCGCTCGCAAGCCCAAAGTACCTGATCGAGATTAAAGTGCAGGTTATTTCTAGGAGTTTCCACTACAAAATGAAAATCTGTTCAGTTTTTGCGCCAACTTGCAAAACACACACAAGGTTCTTATAATATTAGTATAGATTGATCATACATATTAGTGTATATAAAAATAGACCCAGTAGGGACTTTTTTTTTTTTTTAAAGTATAATAACTGTATGGTACTATAATTCTCATGGAACATTATAAATTGTGTAATCAGCTGCACAACGGACACAGGAAAGAAAACTGGAAGAGATACTGTTGTGTGCTGCAAGAGAAGGAAATTTTGCAACATTATCCGAACTGGTAAGATTTACACCAGAACATTCTATCTGTCTAATATACAGTACTGTGCAAAAGTTTTATACAGGTGTGGAAAAATGCTGCAAAGTAAGAATGCTTTAAAAAAAATAGAAGTGTTAATAGTTTGCATTTTGTTAATTGATAAAAATAAAGTGAATCAACTGAAGAGAAATCTAAATCAAATCCATATATGGTGTGACCACCCTTTGCCTTCAAAACAGCATAAATTCTTCTAGGTACACTTGCACATAGTTTTTGAAGGAACTGGGCAGGGAGGTTGTTCCAAACATCTTGGAGAACTAGCCACAGATCTTCTGTGGATGTAGGCTTGCTGAAATCCTTCTGTCTCTTCATGTAAATCCAGACAGACTTGATGATGTTGAGATCAGGGCTCTGTGGGGGGCCATATCCTCATTTCCAGGACTCCTTGTTCTTCTTTACGCTGAAGATAGTTCTTAATGACATTGGGTGTATGTTTGTGGTCGTTGTCCTGCTGCAGAATACATTTGGAGCCAATCAGATGCCTCCCTGATGGTATTGCATGATAAGTGCCCAAATGAGAAAAAGAGTTTCCTGCACAGGCCAAATAGACTATTTGTTGGAGCACTCTTAAATATTTAAAAAATGTAAATTGTGTAAGAAATGATTAATAATAAAACATCAATTTTAATTATTACTCTATAAAATAATGGTGCTCAAAAAGCACTAAAAATGCCAATAAACAATAAAGAATAAACATACAATTGTCTAAAATCCAATCCTGTCTGAAAAAGTCCAAATTAAATCTTGTAGCAGGATAAGGAGAGCGATAATATTAATGGGCAATAATTCACATACAGGGAGACAGAAGAATTGCCAGCAGACACAGGTAGGAATTGGTCATTAATCACAGGTAAAACAGAACACCACTGCAATTATGAGTCTATCTCTCATTTGCAAAAGAAAAAGAGAGTTATCCTGTGTTCTCGTTCATATCACATTGACAACCTTTTGCAAATGATCATATAAAGGTATTCCTGAAAAACTCAGGCCTTTGTAATAAACCAGTTAACAATATTGATTGCATCACATGATTAAATCACCAGTTATCCACTGTGTAAAGGCCCCCATTCATCAGCAATTCGGCAATTTGCTATCGATTGTGTAGAAAAATCTGCTATGTATGGGCTTCACAGATCGCAGATTGCAACCAAAAAGTGATTGGAATTGTTAAATCAGATTGTCCAACATGTTGGATTTCACAAATCGATTGGGGCTGTAAATTGCTAGTGTATGGACATGATCAGCAGATTTGCAGACCGTTACTAGTAAAATGATGGGCCTTTCAAGATTGCCAGATCTGTGTTTGCTGCAATCGATCTGCACATCACTGAAAAAGATCTGTAATGTATGGGCGCATATTGCTAGATTGGGAAATCCTAAAATCGGGCAATAAATCTTCAAATTGTTCAATTGTGGTTTTCAGATTGCTGATGTATGGGGGCCTTTAGTGTTGTTAGGTACTTTAAATAACAGCATTAAATCACCAATTTACATTTGAGGGTCACATGACACTAGGTATTAGATGGCAGACTGAAAGAAGTAAAGTAAGGTACATGAAGCTTCTCTCCACTTCTGCTTTCACTCAGAATTAGTGCAAGCCGGGTGATGAGAGAGTGTAGAGACCAGTGTCTATAGAAACAACAGTATGGTAGTTTTTAAGGATTTGTCGGGTGTTAGATGATCTCTGTTACCAAGAGGCATTGCAGGGCTCAAATGCGCCACAGATCAGTCAAACTGTCAGCAGAGAGGATATAAAGTACCTGTATCATCATATGATGTCTGCAAACAGAAAATGGTCTGCGCTGTGCTGCAGTTGACAGTCATGTCAACTGTTAAATGTGTTCCGTATCCACACTTTACAGAAAAATAAAGGTCCAACTACAGAGTGTGTAGCGTCTGCGGTGTGTCGCGCAATGGTGATTGCGGTCAGCTGGCAGGGCCCTTGATGACGCGTGTTTCGCCCGGAGGCTTGTTCACAAAGAGGAGTGCCCAGGCGCAGGGCTGGAGACCGGTACAATGAGTGTCTGCAGCCAACAGTAAAGCATGGTGGAGGTTCCTTGCAAGTTTGGGGCTTCATTTCAGCAAATGGAGTTGGGGATTTGGTCATGATTATTGGTGTCCTCAATGCTGAGAAATACAGGCGGGTAACTTAACCATCCTGCAATAACATCAGGGAGGCGTCTGATTGGCTCCAAATTTATTCTGCAGTGGGAAAACGACGCCAAACATACAGTTAATGTCATTAGGAACTATCTTCAGCGTAAAGAAGAACAAGGAGTCCTGGAAGTGATGATATGGCCCCCACAGAGCCCTGATATCAACATCATCAAGTATGTCTGGGATTACATGTAGAGACAGGAGGATTCTGAAAATCTGTGGTTAGTTCTGTGTGCAAGTGTACCTAGAAGAATTGATGCTGTTTTGAAGGATGATTTAGATTTCTATTCATTCACTTTGCATTTTAATTGATAAATATAAACTATTAACACATCTATTTTTTAAAGAATTCTTACTGTTCAGCATTTTTTCCACACCTGCCTAAAACGTTTGCACAGTACTATATGTATACTATCTTTGTTTTTCAAGCAAAATACCTGTATATAATTATATTATGTAACATATAGATCCACAAGAACCATTCTTGCTTAAAATGTGCTGATACTTATTTAATTAAAAATGCTTTGTGGAACTGGTTACAAATAAACACATTATCTCATGTCAACAAGTTGCTTTAATGGTAAATAAGTAGAGTTACGAAATGTTCTGAAAAGGAAAAATGAAGGTGTTGCCCTTAGCAACCAAAAAGATTCTAGTTATTTGTCTAGTCCAGCGTTTTCCATTCCTCATGAGGGGGAATTCAATTCAAAGCGATGTTGAATAGCCCCAGGAGGGAGCTCCCGAAGCTATTCAATTCACCACGCTGTTTGGGCGGGCTAAAGGATTTTTTCTCGCACCCTCCTGGGGATGCGAGGAGAAATTCGACAAAAGTGCTGGGCGCGCAGCTGTTTGCCGGCTTAGCGCGGCGCAACAGCCGTGTGGCCGGCACTTTAGTCGGAAAATGCCACTCCTCGTGACTAAACACCAAGGTTAATTAGCGAGAACCGACATTCTCCAATTTAATAGCGCACTGAATTGAATAACTTCCTCCCGGGGCTATTCAGCATCGCGCTGAATTGAATTTCGCCCAGGGAGCACTAACAGTGCATGTTTTCCAGGTCTCCTCACAGAATCACACGTGAAATAATTAGCTCCACCTGTGGATCTTTTAAAATATGTCAGCCAGCAATGAATACACCTGTGCAACAACTAGCAAAAATGTAAAAGCATATACTGTGTGTGCTCCCTGAGGAATGAGTTTGAGAAACACTGGTCTAGTACATGAGAGAAAATCATAGTCAGTCTGGTTGCTATGGGCAACACCTCCAGTTTTATTTTTTAGCAGTTTTAGTATATTTACCCAAACTTGTGATAAATGAGTATAAAATAGCATTTTCATGGTAATTTTCTTATACTAGTCTGTTGATAATATTTTTAGAGTTAGCCATTTCTGGTTATTTTTATGCATGTATAATGATATAAAATATTTCTATTTTAATACCAC
Organism: Taudactylus pleione; assembly: GCA_031769625.1. NCBI lineage: Eukaryota > Metazoa > Chordata > Amphibia > Anura > Myobatrachidae > Taudactylus > Taudactylus pleione. The sequence goes on along the minus strand of JAUIMM010000092.1, from coordinate 22,898,532 downwards.
ATTACCTGAAATTTGTTATTTTCATCTAGCTTAACAGAGCTAAACCCCCCGACATCAACTGCACTGACCAGATGGGTAACACTCCCCTACATTGTGCCGCGTATCGTGGGATGAAACAATGTGCCTTAAAGCTTCTCAAAAGTGGAGCAGATGCAAAGATAAAGAACAATAACAGTAGGTCTACATTTCAATGACAATGAAATAAATGGAATGAAAACGGTGTTGATGAAAGCAGGGGTTGAACACTGCATTGCTCTGCCCCATACCTAAATTTGGTTAGGGCTCAAGCCTCCTGAGCCCAGTAATGGACCCACCCTTGTCCAGAAGAGGCCCCCGTCCAGAGACTCCTAAGATTCTAGCCAATTCTATATAACATGGCCAAAAGTATGTGGACACATGACCATCAAACCCATATGTGCTTGTTTAACACCTTATTTAAAAATACAGGTCCCCTCTTTAGCTGTTATAACACTCTCCCTTCTCCTCGTACAGAATTGCACTACATTTTGGAACATGGCTGTGGGCATTGGCATCCATTCAGCCACAAGAGCAGTAGTGAGGCCTGGCAATGATGTTGGGTGATAGGACCTGGCTCACATCCCAAAGATGTTTGTTGATGCTGAGGTCAGAGCTCTCTGCAGGCCAGTCATGTTCATCCATGCCAAACTTTGCAAACTCTCGTTTGATCCCTTACCAAAGCGTTATGTGACATGTACATAAGGTAAGGGAGAGTTGGGGACCATAGGTGTGTGTTTGTTGTCGGTAGGATTATTGTATGTCACATCAGAGCGACTATTACACCCAAGACTGCCACGAAAGCTGATAGCGGCATCAGAATGGATATTTATACCCAACAATAGCTTCAGCCCTCATTGATTGGACTATAGGAGAGAGAGCTGTTGTGCTGCATCAGCCCTATGTGTCTGTGTACTGCGGACTGTAATGCCGAGCAGTTACTCCGATTATCATACTATAAGGAAATATTCCACATTCTACACAATTATGGGAATTGGTAACCTTTAATCACTAATCTATGAATGTCAAATTACTTTTATCAGTGGGCTTGGAGTAATGTGTATGTTTGTTCAGCCGCATTGTTGATCTGTGGCAAACAGTGACAATAAAAGCAATACACAATATAGTTATAGATCTATGACTGTTAACTATTGAATACATGATGGTATGATCAACTTTATACACCTATGCCATCCCTATAGCATATACATTGCGTGTAATATTAAAAACGCAAATACTTGTTATACATAGGATTTATCATATCGCAGCAGTCACATACGGCTCAATCAGCTGAAACATTTCAGGTTGGCCCTGCAACACAGCCGATGCCGATATATCCTGCAACTACATCATTACATCTGCCTGCGTGTATGGGCAACCCACTGACATCAGTTGTGATGTCAGCCCAGACGTATCGAACGGTTGATTGCTAAGTGTGCAGAGTTGGATGTAAGTGTAAATGCACCTGTTTTGAGGCGTATCTTTTGCTCCTAGTACAGGTTAGGTGCAAGTGCTTGTTGATGAAAATGATGACTAGTAGCAAACCAAGCACACACACGGGGCGTGTGCATTGCAAGAACGATAAGGGCAAATACTGTGTATGCATTTTTTTTAGTTCAGGAGCAACATCGTCCAATTTCTGCCAACTGTGTCGTGCTCTAAGCATTTTTGTTTCAGACCACAGTTCGGCATCTGTGAGTCAGAGGTAAAGTGACTTTGACTCACTTGCAGTTTTCTGTCTGCCATTCACTTTCATAGAAATGTAATTCACAAATGTGCTGCATACTATTAATGTGACAAGACTAGCACCCCTATTGTGGTGAGAGAGCCTGTGTAGCTCTCTGGTCTCCCAAATGGACCATTGAATAAACAGTAGAAAGACAACTTTGGAAGTTCCACTTTGCGCTAAGCCAAAGTAATAATGTGATCTGATTACACAGGAAAAACTACACACAACACACTGAAAGATAAAAAATAATAACACGTCCTTTTTAGATGTTCCTGTATTGACCAAATAAGGGATCCAAAGTATGTTCCCCAATATATGAAAATAGAAATGGGAAACCCATTATATAACGTTTTGTGAAAAGTTAATAATTTCTTCTATTTCCTTTTGACCAACTTACCAAGGTGTGGTACATTCTAATGGGGATCAACCCCTAATGATGATGCACTTACTGTCAATAAGCTTAGAAAAGCTCATGTGATGTCTTTATTCCTGTAACTTCCAAACTTTTAGCCCCTTCCCTAAAACAGCATAGTAAGCGCATTGGTTTAGAAGGAGGAATACAAGATCTAAAATCACCCTTATAAAGATTCAACAACACAATAGTAATAAAACCTAAAACAATAAAGATGGGTTTGTACTGTATAGTTGCTTATACGGGTGTTCTAAAAAAGTGGGGTGCTACGGATCTTCCCCTCTTCTACAAAGGGGATGTACCGACGCTGAGATCCCAGCTCCAGTATCCTGTCCGCCGGCATCTCGAAGGTATGTATTTAGGGTTAGGCATTAAGGGGAGGATTAGGGTTAGGCTCTAAAGGGGGAGGGGAAGGTTAGGTTTAGGCACCGGGGAGGGAGAGTTAGGGTAGGGGTTAGGGTGAGTGGTAGTATACTTGCCTACCGCTTTTGAGATTTTCACTGTCGTGATCTCGCTGTCTATATTCTGACCAGCGGCATCCCGACTGCAGGAAACTCATATCCAACCCCCTACAAAGTGCTGGAGCGATGGAAATTTAACTGGTAGAACGTAAAGGTAAGAAGAAGTCTACGATTGTCCAGAGCTACTAATACGTTAACACGTTTTGAGTATTAAACTCTCCCCAGGAAGTGGTACCATTATCAGAAACGTACAGTATTTCAGGGATTTAATCTTATTATATTATGTGATTCAGTGTGTTCCCTTAAACAGGCAGTGCACTTTGCATGTATGAAATCATGCAGTATTAAATAATTAACACTTCTGTTTCTTTTCCTAGTTGTAAATTTTATTTATTGAGAAAAGAACGATTTATTAATGTTTTTAATTTATGATGTTACAGACCAGACTCCGGTTGATCTTGCCCAGCATATAGAAATAAAGCAAGTTCTTCAATCCAAAGCTGGAAAGGTGAGAATATGGAGATGTGCATCTAACAAATTTAGAGGGGTATTCAATATGAAACGTAAACTTCGCTGTCGAAGTTTACGTTTCATATCGGAGCTTTTACCTGCGTTAAAGTATCAGGTGCGCGCCCGCTTATCCCCGTATTCAATATGAAATTAACGAAAACGGGAGCCGGCGAAGTTGGATTTTATTCAATGGTGAAAAGTTATCCCCGTTTTTTATCAAAGACTTTTCAAAACTGCAATAAGTTTGAAATTGAATACGGTGTAAAACTAAAACCTGCGATAATGGCGTCATAAGTGCGATATTAACGCAAAAACTGTGTTTTCGCTCACATATTGAATACCCCTGTTAATCTTTGTGGCTGGCACCCAATAATGAATTGTTATTTCTTTACAGTATATACTGAAAAATCTACAGAGATTTGAAGGTCCATTATGCAAGGTAAGTCTCGTTAGTGTGTTAGTTTGTTCTTTTCGGAATTTACTAAGATTCGTGTTGGTCCCAGTTTTTCAGTTTTTAAGCACAGATAGGATCAATCAAAATGGACTTTTTGTCACTTAAAAAATTGGAAATTTACCAAGCTCCCGGTTTTGACAGGATCGAGTTGTTTGATAGTGTATTTGAATGATACTGTCCATGTTGAAGCCCCGAGTTCCCTGCCCGACATTCTCTCCCGAACAAGCAGCCTGCACATGTCTGTGAAATATGTGCAGGCTGCTTGTTTTTTTTTTTTCTCTTCTTTCACGTTAAGGGTTACATTTTTAAAAATAATTTAATTGACGTGGGGTCCCCCCACAAAAGCATAACCAGTCCCGGTTCCTAAAATTATGGGGGAAAAAACATGTAGGGTTCCCCCGTAGTTTAGGAACCAGCACCTGGCTGCAGGGCCAGTCCTGGTTTTAAATATAGGGGGGAAAAAATGCATAGTGGTCCCCCATATTTAAAACCAGCACCGGACCCAAACCGACCTGGGTGTAATGCCACAGCCCGGAGACCCTATCACCGGGTCTCCATAGCCAAAGCATTATCAGCCCAAGCTATGGATCTCAGAGGAGGTGGGGACCTCCCAAGAAGGGGCCCCCCTCTCCCGAAACCCCAGGCTTAGGCTGAAGCCCGGGGCTCTTCCCCGCACCCCTGGGCTGTGGGTACGGGGGTAATAATGTGGTATATAGTTCCAAACTATTGTATTTTACAGTGGAACTACAGGTGCCAGCATGCCTGCCCTTTGGCACTTGTGGAACTACAAGTGCCAGCAGGTGGCCGGCACCCGTTCCCCCACTGTAAAATAAATAGTTAAAAAAAGACAGTACACACACACCGTACACAGTACAACTTTATTACATTCACCTACCTCACTCACGCATACTTACCTACTGCCAGCTGATCTGTCCACTTCTCCTGTAGAATCCAATGGGTGTACCTGGAATAAAGATGTGATACTCACCTCCATCCTTGCGTTGCTCTCTGTAGCATCCCCGGACTTGGCAACAAAACAAATCAACTGACCTGAAGCCATACAGATAAGTATTGGTATGTGTTGTCACACATACCAATACTTCGCGAATGCTAGCTGACGGGCCACTTTGGACACTCCCACGGCCAGCCAACCAATCAGAGGCCGCTTTAAATATATAGGGGCCGCGCATTGGCTGGGACCCACGTTTAACCAGACAATGAGCGGCCGATATATGTAAAGCGGCCTCTGATTGGCTGGTGGGCCGTGGGATTTCCGAAGAGGCCCGTCAGCTGGCACTTGCGAAGTATTGGTATGTGTCACAACACAGGGCTTGACACATTTTTCTAAAATCTAGGAGCCAGGATGAAAGTGTAGGAGCCAGACCACCGTTTCCCGGAAGAAAAAAAAAAAATTACAGGAGTGAGTGAGGAACACAGCTCTGTGTGTTATGCAACTGTTATACACACTATACTAGTTCACAAAATGGTTACAGTTGAATGGATACAGTAAAATGAACAGCTCCCCTGCACCACCCCCCACCTTCCAGTAATAACGGACCACATTTCACATAAACAATGGTGCCAGAAAGTACAACAAAACCCCCCTCCCTCGAGGTCACACCACTATCCCTCCTGAAGTCTCTCCACAATCCCTGGCCACGCATAGACCCTATTATCGGAGCGCTCTATGCAGCCGGAGATAGCAGACAGTAGACAGCCAGGAAGTACAGGAGGATCAGCGTAGACTGGGACAGACAGCAGGGATAAGAGCAGGCCAGGATGGAGAAGAGTCGTCAGCGCAGGCCGGGACGGACACAGGTACAGCAGTCGCCGCAGGCGACTCTCAACACATGCACTCCTGCAAGATATGAACACCACAATACTAAAGGTACGAATCTCCGCCGAAGCTGATGAGGATCAGCTTCCTCATAGCAAAATCTGGTAGCCATGGTGACCTGGCCCCTGGGATTTGTTGAGCCCTGTGACAACACATACCAATACTTGTCCGTATGGCTTTGGGTCAGTCAGTTTGTTTGGGAGTGGGGGACTCCCATATTTTCTGGTCATTCAGTGTGGGAACAGACGTAACCCTCGTAGGGTGACCCAATGCTTTTAACTGTAACTCTGCCACTTCGTTTCTGTAGTTGCTTTTTGCCCTGGTGTAAGAACCTCTGGAAGCTGTCATTAACATCAAGCTGTTTTGGTAAACATGCGAGGAGAACCGGTGGCATATGTTAAAGGGACAATAAATCTAAACCACAGCTTTCCTTACTTAAAAGAGCTACTGATCACATTTACAAATATATGTGTGAGTTTACATACTGTACCTTGACAAAACTTGAGATATATTGACATTCTAGTTACATTTCCTATGCTGTAAAGCAATACAATATTGTTCTGTTGTAAATCACTTTGGCTAAATGTGACTGTTGTTTTTCAGTCACCTGACTGACAGTCTGCTGTTTGTTGGAGAATATCACCTCCCTCACAATAAGATCAATGTCTAAATTATCATATACTAGAAAGAGTGTGAAAGCTCACATACATAATATTAGTCAGTAGATGAATTGACTGTAAAGAAAATATAAATACATTTTAAGTGACTAGCATCAAAGCTTTCTAATTCAGTGAGCAAGGTATTCCTAGGTCAGAATTCCACAATATCTGTAGGATACAATTGGGATGTTATTACAAATCGCTGAGGCATTCTAATAAAAAGCTGCAGAGTCAATTCCCTGCAAGGTTCCAGCAGTTCTGCATAATATCTGTGTCTCCAGTGGGATGTAGTTTATATGCATGCGGACGGGAAGCTGGCAGTGGAAATACCGAAACTGGAATCCCACCACCTGGTAAAATGCCGATATCCCGAAAGGAATCGGGATACCGGTGTCAGCATCACGACTGTCGGAATCACGAACGAAGGATCCGAGTAAGTATCAACGCGTTAGCCAGGGATGGGAAGGTTAGGTTTAGAGTCCCTCGGGGGGAAATTAGGGTTAGGCACCCCCCGGGGATGGTTAGGGTTAGGCTGCGGAGAGGGGGGGATTATGGTTAGGCACCACTGGGGGTTTAGGGTGCGGGAAGGGGGGTTAGGCACCATCGAGGGGAGGTTAGGGTTAGGCACCACTAAGGGAGGGTTTGGGATAGAGGGGACGGTTTTATGGATACAAACAGATTCTTGAACTAAACATCGCTTAGAAATGATGTAATCACTATGCACTCTTTATGTAAATAATGTTTACTGGAATGTTACATGTAGTCATGCCACATACTGTATGAATATGCTGTGCCTTTTATATCTCATAGAGCTCACGTTTTTTTGGCTGGAAACTTTTTTGGGTGGTGTTGGAGCACGGTGTTATTTCTTGGTATCAGAAACAGTGAGTACTTTATGGAATAAGTCATTTTTTTTTTTTTTTTTTTTGCTGGGGAGGGGGTTAGTAATCCCTGTTCCTATATTTACTACTGCTTTGCAATTCAAAATATTGTTTTTATCATTAATTTTATAATAAGATTACAGTATTTTCCTTTGCATTATTTCCGGAAACAGTTGTGGACCTTTAATGAGTTAAACTTTTTATTCTTTAGATCAGATGCACTAAACCACATCTATCGGCAAGGTTGCAAACACCTTACACAAGCCATCTGCACGGTAGGTACGGAGTCCAACATGCCAGAATAAATTAAATTCAAAGGTTTTTTTTATTGGTTGTGACTTCTGATGTATGTATTTTATTAAGCTGAATGTTATGTGGAGAGTTGTGGATTCTCACTCGTATGTATGTATGCCTTTATGTTGTATAGGTAAACTAAAAATATACCAATCTAGAGGAGTGCCCTGTAATAGTCTAATTCTTGCCTCTTTTGTTTCCAAATTATATATTCTAACTGTTTTATTTAAATGTTACACAGCAAAGATATGTGAATGTGGCTTTACTTTACTGGAAAGTGCTAGGCTTTAAAAAACGCTACATTACATCAAGTGATGGCTTTCATGGCAAACACTTTATTAAAACGATTACACAGATAATACAACACTCCATGGCTATTCCATGCTATAGATGTGGGTAACCAGATCAGAGCATACACACTCAGTGTTAGTGTAATACCTGTACACAGGCAGTGATATGTTGTCCCTTTACAGGTGAAATCATCAGATAATTTGTCTTTCTCCGTAAAATGCTTTGATGACAGCATCCACAACTTTAAAGTACTGACCAAAAACCCGAAGCACACAAGGGAGGTACGTTACATGAAACAGCCAGCGATAGATATATTTCCCAAACAAGCACATTTGAACATGAGTGCTTAAGGGAAATTTGTATACATAATATTTCATATAGAAAACAAACTGGATCGGAGCGCCTAAAAGTGCTTCAGAATCAGAGTGACCACATATAAATACAAAGCGCAAGTGCTACTTGAAATACACATATATATGTGCCAAATATATATATATATATATATATATATATATATACACACACACACACAGTCAGGTCCATAAATATTGGGACATTGACAGAATTTTCATATTTTGGCCTCTATTCACCACCACAATGGCTTTGAAATGAAACAAACAAGATGTGATTTAACTGTAGACTTTCAGATTTCATTTGAGGGTAATTACATCCAAATCAGGTGAACGGTGTAGGAATTACAACGGTTTCTATATGTGCCTCCCACTTTTGAAGGGGCCAAAAGTAATGGGACAAACTAAACAATCCTAAATCTAACTTTCACTTTTTAATACTTTGTTGCAAATCCTTTGCAGGCAATTACAGCCTGAAGTCTGGAACGCATAGACATCACCAGATGCTGGGTTTCATCCCTGGTGATGCTCTGCCAGGCCTCTACTGCAAATGTCTTCAGTTCCTGCTTGTTCTTGGGGCATTTTCCCTTCAGTTTTGTCTTCATCAAGTGCGATGCATGCTCAATCGGATTCAGGTCAGGGGATTGACTTGGCCATTGCATAACATTCCACTTTTTAGCCTTAAAAAACTCTTTGGTTGCTTTTGCAGTATGCTTTGGTTCATTGTCCATCTGCACTGTGAAGCGCCGTCCAATGAGTTCTGAAGCATTTGACTGAACATGAGCATATAACATTGCCCGAAACACTTCAGAATTCATTCTGCTGCTTTTGTCAGCAGTCACATCATCAATAAATACAAGGGAACCAGGTCCATTGGCAGCCATACATGCCCACGCCATGACACTACCACCACCATTCTTCACTGATGAGGTGGTATGTTTTGGATCATGAGCAGTTCCTTTCCTTCTCTTCCCGTCACTCTGGTACAAGTTGATCTTTGTCTCATCTGTCAATAGGATGTTGTTCCAGAACTGTAATGGCTTTTTTAGATGTTTGGCAAACTCTAATCTGGTCTTCCTGTTTTTGTGGCTCACCAATGGTTTGCATCTTGTGGTGAACCCTCTATATTCACTCTTGTGAAGTATTCTCTTGATTGTTGACTTTGACACATATACATCCACCTCCTGGAGAGTGTTCTTGATTTGGCCAACTGTTTTGAAGGGGTTTTTCTTCACCAGGGAAATAATTCTTCTGTCATCCACCACAGTTGTTTTCCGTGGTCTTCCGGGTCTTTTGATGTTGCTGAGCTCTTCGGTGCGTTCGTTCTTTTTAAGAATGTTCCAAACAGTTGATTTGACCACACCTAATGTTTTTGCTATCGCTCTGATGGGTTTGTTTTGATTTTTCAGCCTAATGATGGCTTGCTTCACTGATAGTGACAGCTCTTTGGATCTCATATTGAGAGTTCACAGAACTGATTCCAAATGCAAATGTCACACCTAGAATCAACTCCAGACCTTTTAACTGCTTAATTGATAATGAAAGAACGAGGGAATAGCCCACACCTGTCCATGAAATAGCTTTTGAGTTGATAGTCCCATTACTTTTGGCCCCTTAAAAAGTGGGAGGCACATATTGAAACTGTTGTAATTCCTACACCGTTCACCCGATTTGGATGTAATTACCCTCAAATTAAATCTGAAACTCTGCAGTTAAAGCACATCTTATTTGTTTCATTTCAAAGCCATTGTGGTGGTGAATAGAGGCCAAAATATGAAAATTCTGTCAATGTCCCAATATTTATGGACCTGACTGTGTGTGTGTGTGTATATATATATATATATATATATATATTATATGTGCCAAGTAACCTATTTTAAAAACTGGGCAGTACAAGTGGGTACGCAAACATATAAAATAGTACAATTTATTAGTAATATATTGAGATAGGGTACAGACATAAATAACATGCAGACACTTAAAAAACAAATAAAAAAATCAGACAGTAAAATAATAAAAGCATGGATAAGAGTAATCACAATAAAGCGATCATGGATGTCTTATCTGATTTCTGAGAGGAGTATATCAGTGCGGCACAGGAGCCTGTACCGCACTGATATACTCCTCTCAGAAATCAGATAAGACATCCATGATTTTATATCACTTTATTGTGATTACTGTTATGCTCTTAATCATGTTTTTATTATTTTACTGTCTGATTTTTTTATTTGTTTTTTAAGTGTCTGCATGTTATTTATGTCTGTATCCTATCTCAATATATTACTAATAAATTGTACTATTTTATATGTTTGCGCACCCACTTGTACTGCCCAGTTCTTTTAAAATAGGTCACTTGGCATATATATAGGTCACTTGGCATATATATATATATATATATATATATATTTATATTTATATATTTGGCACATATATATGTGTATTTCAATTATCACTTGCACTTTGTATTTATATGTGGTCACTCTGATTCTGAAGCACTTTTAGGCGCTCCGATCCAGTTCTGTTTTCTATATACGGTAGTTTTTAGGGGCTTACCACCCTGTAGTTTTTATTGGATTGAGCTGACACCCCATATTATTTCGGGGAGTGCCCGTTTGAGTTTTGAACCTGTATGCTAACACTTACACGCATTTGGGGTACCTACCTCTTGTGTTATTGGTGCCCCCTGGGAAATTATTTATTCATTTAAAGTTTCCATAGTAAACCACAATCACTGGCGCTCTAAGAATCCACTAGTTACACATAATATTTCATCTCTGTTATCCACTTCTTATGGCTGGCCCTGACTATTGTAGTAAGTACACCTAACTTGAATATGTTGGTTGCTGCCAGCTGCATGGTAAAGCTTGCTCCATTTGAGCTTTGAAATGCGGAGAGTGGTAAAGCAGCCACACTGGTGTGCTCTATATTTATTCCTCATAAATCATTATTCTTTATACTAAAAATATATATATACATTTTATCTTGCAACAATATGGATCTTTCAGGAGTGGCTGTCTGCCATTGAGGAACATTCTGCGTACAGCACTCACTACTGTTCTCAAGACCAGCTCAGTGATGATGAAGATGAAGAGCTGGTACCTGTAGGAGACTTGAAGGAGTCACTTGAGGTAATTGATTATATTTACCATTTAAAACAAATATATTTCCTTGACTTGCAATCTGTTAACATGTTTTAGCCAATGAAGTGTGCCTTTCCTCTATAATATGTTGAATTATTTTCTATATTGCTTGAATGTTCTTCTCTGTCATCTACAGATGCTGTTTTCATAGACTGCTGTGACAGCATACAGTTTTATTGCCTGTACAGATGTGGTCCCTGATTATGTCTAATGTACAGTAACTGCTCATCTGAGGCACTGTATACCGTTTTACATATTGCTTACTTACAGCAAGTGTTCCAGGTGTACAACAGGAGAGAACAGTAGTATGTGCTTGGCCTATGAGGTAGATGTGGCTTTCCAGTGTTGATAGTAAATGCTACAGTTCCAGTTCACAATATAGGGTATACGTTTAGGAAGCCGGCGGCCGCAATACCGACCGCCGGCTTCCCGACTCCTCAATCCCGGTTAGGGTTACTTGACAGGCGCCTAAAATCTAGACGCCTGTCATTACGCCTACGCCGGGAGACCGGCATCCCGATCGAAGGGATGCCGGGCGCCGCGAGCGGACAGCCGCGGGGGGGAGGAGGGTTAGGTTTAGGGCTCCCGGGGGGAACTTGGGGTTAGGCACCCCCCCCCCCCCGGGAGGGTTAGGGTTAGGCAGCGGGGAAGGTTTAAGCACTTGGGGGGGAGGTTAGGGTTAGGCACCCCTAAGGGAGGGTTAGGGTTAGGGGGTTAGGTTAGGTTAGTTAGTACTTACTTGGGGCTGATCGGGATTTCCAGTGCTGTTGGGCTGCCGCTGCCGGGATCTCTTCCTCTGTTGGCTTGACGCTGCTGGGATTTGAACTGCCGGCCACGCGGCCGGCGTTATTACATACCGATTCCCAATATAGGGATGGTTATGGGATCCCGGTGGTCGGGATGTCGACGGTCAGAATACCGACAGCAGCATCCTGACATTCAGAATACCGACCCAACTAGGTAAGTACATACCCTAACCCTCCCTTCCTGCAGAAGCTGCCAGTATTTATACCACATGCAAAGGAAATTATGTAGTTGCACCCTTTGCATTGCAACATGGTTTGCCCAGGTACACAGTTACTTACTCTGTCTTACTCTATTCCCATATCTGAATCATGCCCTCCGTTCTCATTGTGTCCGGACAAGGTATAGGGGCACAAGCTGGTATATGACGTTTAAAGGGAGCAATAGGCTCATATAACATTGCTCAAATTTAAATTTCTAAGGGATTGAATGGATAAGAACTTGGTTGCAGGATAGGAAACAGAGGGCCTGATTCAGAGCCGGACGCTCTGACCAGAGCGCTCGCTCTGAATCAGGGCCTTCCTACCTGAAAATGGAGCGGTCTCTTGGACGCTCGCATAGCTGTGGGTGACCACCCACAGCTATAGCGAGCGTCCATGATGGTCGCGATGGTCAATACCATCGCGACCATCGGGCTTGTGACGGAGACCCTGCGGTAGGGTCTCGCTGCCGCAAGCCCTGGAGTGATTTTGGCTCTATCAGAGCGAAAATCACTCCCACTGACATCACTACTGATGTCAGTGGGGCTGGCTTCAGATGGTAGGGAACGCCTCCGTCTGGCAGCAACGCCCCCAGCACGCCCAGCAAAGGGGGCGTGCTGTCAATCAACATCGACAGCACGCCCCCTTTGGTGCGAGACCCGTATCGATAGCCGGGTCTCGCGCATGCGCACGACGGAGCTCCCTCCGTCGTGCGCATGCACAGTAGGGCACCATCGACCCACTTGCAAGCGTCCTGCGCTCGCAAGCGGGTCTGAATCAGGCCCAGAGACTTGTAGTAAATGAAGTGCCTTTCACATCAGGGAAAGGTTACCAGTGGAGTACACTGGGGATCTGTACTTGGCCCTATGCTTTTTAGTATCTTTGTTGGTGACTTTGCAAATGGTATTCAAGGGAAAGTATCCCTGTTTCGCAGATGACACAAATGTATGAAACCTGGTAGACACACCAGGAGGGGTAAAACGAATGTTTGATGATCTAGGTCAGACATGTCAAACATGAATGCGGCCCAACTGTACATTTTATGTGGCAGGCAGTAATGCGCTGTCGGGGAGAGACACCACACACCACAAGGCCTGTGTTCCCGCAAGCCCGCCTTCCGGCAGTAATGTGCTGCCGGCTAGAGACACCACAAGGCCTACTTCTGCACTCCCAGCTGAATCTTTGTTGCACACCCAGACTTCTGTATAGGCGCCTGTGAAACAGGCTCAGCCAGCCGGGACAGGACGAGCGCTGCAGCTGCAGCTGACACTGGAGTCACTCATAATATCACACCTGTAAGTATGGTATACGTTTAGGAAGCTGGCGGATGGAATGCCAACCGCTGGCTTCCAGACAATTTAATCCCGACGAGGGACGAATGACAGGCGTCTAAATCTAGACTTAGGTTTAGGCGGTGGGGAAGGGGGGGGGTTAGGTTTAGGCACTTAGAGGGGGGATTAGGGTTAGGCACAGGGGGGAGGTTAGGGTTAGACACAATAAAGGAGGGTTAGGGGACAAAATAGGTTAGTTTATACTTACCTAGGGACGATCGGGATTTCCTCCTCTGTCGGCCAGCCGCTGTCGGGTTTTGAACCGCCGGCCAGGGGTCCAGCTGGATAGGGAGTGCACTTCTAAGCGTAGGCCTTCTAAAAGGGACAGCTCTACACCTCTGTCTGATATTGATTCAAACTCTGAGGTCTCCTCAGACCATGAGGAAAACGTATCGGTAGCCTCTGATGTTGAATCCACTTCCATTCAGGAGGTTTCATATCCTCGGGTTGATGTGGTTTCCTTGATTAAAGCAGTTTAATCAGTTTTACTTATCAAGGATGCGGGGTCGGCCCCTATGTCCAATTATCCAGTGTTTAAGCGTCAAAAGAATGCAGTTTCAGAATTTCCTTTTTCAGTGCAGCTTGAGGACATTTTGGCGGATGCTTGGTCACACCCTAATAGGCGCTTCCAGGTTTCTAAGCGCATTATTTTTATTCTTTGCCTGCTGCTGATCTGGCTAAATGGGAGTCTCCTCCCCCGATTGATGCGCATGTGGCCCACCTGGTCAAAAATACCACTCATCGTAACACGACATCCCTTAAGGATCTGACGGATAGGAAGTTGGAAACTTTTCTTAAGTCTGTTTGCTCTAATGCAGGTGCTGTAGTTTGCCTGGCCCTTGCATCAGCCTGGGTTGCTAAGGCCATCAGTCACTGGGCTGATTCCCTAGAAGATGGCCTCTCTTCAGGTACACACAGGAATGAACTTTTGTTATAGACACAGGTATACTAACTTCCAATGTTTTGGCCTCTTCAGTGTCTGGCTTCGTTCCTGGCGGGCAGATTCCAATTCTAAGAAGGCCCTTGAAGCTCTCCACTTTTCGGAGGTTGTTCTGTTTGATCCGGAACTGGATAAGATGGTGGCTACAGTGGCGGTATCTAAGACAGCCTTTCTCCTTTCTGGGGTAGCCCCTAGATCGCGATCTTTTCATTTTCACTCCTTTCGTCTGCAGGGTAAGGCCAAAGCCTTGTCATTCTCCAGGTCTCAGGGATTCTCTGCTAAAGGTTCTAAACCAGCAGGTAAGCAATCCTGATCTACCAGACACCCAGCTGCTAAGCCAACCGACAAACCTGCTGCATGATGGGCAGGCCTCCACCTGGGGGACACCAGTGTGGGAGCCGGCTGCTTCTTTTTTTTCCGAAATTTGGAAGGCGACCACGTAGGATGCCTGGGTAAGAGGGGTGGTCTCCTAGGGTTACACTTTTACCTTTCAGGGAGCATTCTCTGGCCAAGTTCTTCTCCATGGGTCTTCTTTTGGATTGGGAGAAGGAAAGAGCTTTAAGGGAGTCCATTCGCTCTCTACTGGCCTTCAAGGTCATTGTTCCGGACCCTATGTCTCAGCGGGGCACGGGCTTCTATGCCTGTCTGTTTTTGGTCCGGAAGCCCAACAGGTACTTGAGGATTCCCAAGTTTTGAAAGGAATTACTTTGCTCCATTAATCTAGCCATGGAGCCCGGGGACTTCATGGCTTCCTTGGACAACCAGGATGCCTATTTGCATGTTTCCATCCATCTCTGTCATAAGCGATTCCTCAGATTTGCTGTCTAGGAGGATCATTTCCAGTTTCAGGCTTTGCTATGTGGACTTAACACAGCTTCTCATGTCTTCACGAAGGTTATTGCAGCTCACCTTCGGAGCAGGGTTATCTGAAGATTTAGAAAAGGGGGCCCTAGACTGCACACCCTGAATATATATATATAGATATATATATAGATATATATATATATATATATATATATATATATATATAATGGGAGGTGTTACCTGTGGAGACTATTGTTGCAAACACAAGAAGAGAAAGTACAAGTGCGCAACTCCAACATTACTAATTATATATAATACATTCATTATGCAATAGAATTTTGAAATACATAGAGGTTTTATCATAATTATGGCCATGGTTATGGGCCTACCCACCGCGCCTCGGTAACCTCTGAGGGTAGGTCCCTAACCTACTAGGGTTGAAATCCAGAGCACAGGACACTCACAAACAGGCCCAGCTGAAACACCCCAGGACATCACTCTAATGAGAGAAGGTGAAGTGTAAGATAGATAATAGCAGCTACTGCTGCATATATAAGAAGGTGAAAAATAGAGGTTTAAAAATAATACATATGTATTAAACAAACACTCTCTATGCACACCTGAAGGTTTGAGACGCCTTCAGCCTTTATTAGCACCCCTCCCCCATTGGTTTTAAGCAGGGATTCTGGTATTTTGACTGCACCTTAGTACAAGGCACAATCCTAGGTAAGTCCTAAAATGTTTATACTGCAGTGCAGCTATGGGTTGATTTTTGGGGCATGGTCTCCTGGATTGCTTTGGTTGGGCTGCTTCAGGGCATTACATTATAAACTAATTTTCCTTTTTGCACTTTTAGCACCTTTTATGGTTTATTTAATATATATGCATTATTTTAAACCTCTATTTTTCACCTTCTTATATATGCAGCAGTAGCTGCCCTTATCTATCTTACACTTTCTTACACTTCACCTTCTCTCATTAGAGTGATGCCCAGGGGTGGCTCAGCTGGGCCTGTTTGGGAGTGTCCTGAGCTCTGGATTTCAACCCTAGTAGGTTAGGAACCTACCCTCAGAGGTTACCTGGGCGCAGTTGGTAGGCCCATAACCATGGCCATGATTATGCTAAAACCTCTATGTATTTCAAAATTCTATTGCATAATGAATGTATTATATATAATTAGTAATGTTGGAGTTGTGCACTTGTACTTTCTCCTCTTGTTATCTGAATTTTTCCCCATCCGGAGGACTCTTTTCTCTTGGCCCAGTCTCCAGAGGTTCTCAGGGACATGCGGGACACGGTGGATTTTCTCCAGGCCCACGGATGGGTTATCAGTTGGAAGAAATCTTCTCTGACTCCCACTCAGGAAATGGTGCGTTTGGCGGCCTTGCTGTACTGCAGGGCTCAGCGGGTGTTTCTCCCGGAAGACAAAGTTCGGGACTTGCAGTCAAAGATTTCTTCATTTCTGCATTACCGGATGGTGTCAATTCACGCTTGCATGCAGATTCTGATCTCTCTAGTCTCCACCTTCGATATGGTGGAGTATGCCCAGTTTAATTCATAGCCTTTCCAGTTAGAGATTCTAGCCAGGTGGAACAAATCTCATCTGCAGCTCAGGTCTCAAATAATTGTTCTCTCTCAGGAAGTGCATCACTCCCTCTTTTGGTGGCTCCAGGGGACGTCCCTTATGGGTTCAAGACTGGGTCCTCCTCAGCACCGACACAAGTCTTCAGGGGTGGGGGACGGTGTCCTGTCAGCAGACTTTTCCGGGTCAGTGGTCTGCTCAGGAAAGCCAATTGCCGATCAACATTCTGGAACTCCGAGCGATTTACAAAGCTCTTTGTCAGTCTTCGCCTCTTCTCCAGAGTCGTCCGGTCCGGGTACAGTCCAACAACGTGACAGCATAACCAGCACTCATAAGCCAGCACTCGCAGTTGCGCCACCATGATGGAGGTCAGTCGCATTCTCCTGAGGGCCGAAAGGCATCTTCCATCCCTGTTGGCGGTTTACATTCCCGGAGTGCAAAATTGGGAAGCGGACTTCCTAAGTCATCGGGTAGTCCATTCGGGCGAATGGGCCCTACATCCGGACATCTTTCAACTTCTGGTTCTTTGCTGGAGCTTGCTGGACATCGACATGATGGCATCCTATCACAATCACCAGGTTCCAAGGTACTGCTCACGCACCAGAGATCCGGGAGCCTTTCTAGTGGACGCTTTGGCGGTTCAGTGGACCTTCACGCTCCTACATCTTCCCTCCAATCTCCCTGATTCTGCGGATACTCCGCAAATTGAAATTAGAGGGTGGCACGGTGATCCTAGTGGCTCCCGATTGTCCGTGAAAGGCGTGGTACGCTTTTCTTCATGGCCTTTCCATCGACGCTCCTATGCATCTTCCACTGCGGCCAGATCTTCTATCTCAGGACTCGTGCTTTCATCTGGTTCTGCCCGTCTCGCTTTAATGGGGTGGCTCTTGAGAGCTAAGGGGGTTCTCCAGGTTGGTCATTAACACTATGCTCAATGCCTGTAAGCCCTCTTCTGCTAGGATTTACCATCGGGTTTGGAGGACTTATTTTGATTCGTGTTTGGTCAGGAGTTTTAACCCCAGGTCATTCCGACACTCGAATTCTCTCCTTTTTGCAGGCGGGGCTAGATTTAGGCCTCTGCCTTGCTTCACTGAAAGTGCAGATTGCGCGGTTACCTGATGTTCGGACTTTTCTTCACTGTGTCCTCCATGTACAGCCTCAGTTTGTACCACCGGTGGCTACTTGGAATTTGTCTTTGGTTATTAGGGCTCTTCAGTCTTTGCCTTTTGAGACTATAGACAGCATGGACATTCGCTGACTTACTTGGAAGTCTTCCTTCTTGCCATAGCTTTTGCCAGGCGAACTCTGACTTTAGCGATTTATCCTGTCGTTCTCCATTCCTAATATTTCACCAGGATAGAGCTGTCCTTCGAACACGTCTTGGCTACCTTCTTAAGGTTGTTTCCAGGTTCCACATGAATCAAGACATTGTGGTTCCTTCTTTCCAGATTCCGATTTCCTCACCGGAGGAAGCCTCCTTAGATGTCATGCGACCCACTTGATTTATGTGGACAGGACAAAGGACCTTCGTAGTATGGATGCTCTTTGTCCTGTATGACTTTCACAAACTGGGTTGGCTGGCTAAGTAGTCGCTGGCCAGATGGATCTGTTTGACTATTCTACACACTTATGCTGCGGTGGATCTTCCAGCACCATCCATGGTGACTGCTCACTCAACCCGGTGGGAACTTTGTGGGCAGTGCGACGTGGGGCTTCTGTGGAGCAGCTGTGCAAGGTGGCCACGTGGTCCTCTGCCAATACGCTTAAGTTTTATTCCTTTGACACCTTCGCCTCCCCTGATACGTCTTTTGGGCGAAGAGTTCTCAGTGCAGCCCAGGAGCTTCCCCTCCCTTAGCTTTGGAATGTCGCAGTGTAGAGCCTGTCTCCCCTATGGAGGAAGAAGAAAAGGATATTTATGTGCTTACCTGTTAAATCCTTTTCTTCGATTCCATAGGGGACACAGCTCTTTGCTCTGCTTTTGGCTCTCCTGTTCACATCTCCTGTGTGTTTGGACCTGAGTTTGTGCCGGTCTTCCTTTTCCTCCTTCTCGTTCCTTGCTTTAGGCTTGGTATCTTAACTGAAGTGCCTGTGGCTGGGGGCAGGGTATAGGGGGAGGGGGAGGGGGAGCCTGGGCTGTTTTCAACAAATGTAACTATGTAACAGCTCCAGCTCACCAACCTATACCCAGCATAGATATAATTGTAGGTGTCTACCTGCGCTCTAACTAAATGGATGGGGGGTTGTGTGTTCATGCAGCAGCGGTACCTTCAAGGTCACCCAAACCTTATATAGAATACTCTGACAAAAAAGGGGGGGGGGGATACTGCGCTTGAATGAACTTATGGTGTTGTGTATATGAATGAAACTCAAACTGTGTATGTTTTTGATAATAGCTTGCGTTTATTTGGAGTCACACTGCTCCTGCATAAAATAATGGATGTGTATCCGTGGGTGGATACTAAATGCTTGTTCGTTATAGATTGAATGAATACCCTTAGGTATTTATTAATTGGTCTCGTGTTAAGGTGCCTGACCAAGTGAAGATGGAATATTCCTGGGTGGATGAGAGTGTGTTAATAACAGGGCATGCAGTACTGTGCAGTACTAATTAGTACAGTGATGAATAGTATCAAGCTGTGTGGTGGAGAAAACAAGTGTCAATACGCGAGGTGTTGTAAGCAGTGTCTGGCGGGGCAGCGTCCCGTGACCCCCAGGTGCACTTACCCTCTGCGTCCTTTCTGTACACCTCCGGGTGTACTCGCAGTATTCCTCTGTGTCTTCCTGGTCTCCGATGTCCTACGTCTATGGGATGCAGTCCACACTGTGTCCTGCGAGACTTCCGGGTGTCACGTGTGATGCGATCTTGCGGCACCCGGGCTCAACAGGTTCCCCAGCGGCTCTACTCGCTTCTGGCGCGAGGAGACTTCCAGATTCCTAATTAGGCGTCAGATGGTTCTGCGGTCAGTGGTATGTCTCTGAATCTGTACAGGCACCTTAACAAGAGACCAATTAATAAGTACCTAAGGTTATTCATCCAATCTATAACGAACAAGCATTTAGTATATACCCAGCATAGAGCCTATGTCCCCTATGGATTTGAAGAAGAGGATTTAATAGGTAAGCACACTCTTAGACCTTGAATATTTGGCCCGGTTGGGATTTTGAGTTTGACAGGTAAATTAAAGGATGGTCAAGAACGTGGCAACTATTGTGTAATGCCAAAAATGCAAAATCATGCACTTGAGTTTCAAAAACACAAAAGCTAAATATAATATTAAAGGTACTGTAATGGAAACTACAGAGGAGGAAAGGGATTTAGGAGTCACTATTTCAGATGACCTGAAACAGGGAAGCAATTGTTGATATTAAAATGAACCTCTATATACCCCTGCCTGTACCTTCTAAAACCCTTCCTATAAACCTCTAAGGATGACGCTAATTTGCGTACGCAGTCATACCATAAATAAAGACTTGTGCTTTGGAACCACAGATTCCACGTCTAAGTGATATTCAGGTAAAAGTTCAGACAGTTACACGCAATTGATCAAGACACAATTTAGGCGCAAAAGGAAATTATACAGACCCCAAGTACAGTATACATACGCAGGCGCTTCCGGAGATAGGCATCAGCAAGAGACCCTAGTCATACAGCGTTCAGCATGAAGACTGAGAACCAGCGTTCGTGCACTCATATTTATACCCCCCCAGAATAAACAGGACAATAGGGAAGTTTGTTGCTGATATCATTGGTTCCCAGGGGAGAAGCATCTGTTACAGCACATTTAACAGGCTGGTTCAAACAGACTCTCCCTGCCTCTAACAGCTGGGGATCTTCCTCTTCACGCCCCCTGCAACATTCTAACAGCTGTTCCTAAAATGTACATTTTGTTGCTTGTAGGCTCTGCGATCCATAACTCGAGAATGCATGATGCGATCTCCCCACCGATAACACCGGAATACTGTAAAACGAGTACGCTTCAGTACAAGACCAAACACGACTTGTTTAGCATGTATAATACCTTAGTTATCAAATATCTTTATTTCTCAGCATTTAATTAACTGAACCAACTTAAATCATACACTTTAGAGCTTATTGAACCTTATGTGTGAATATGTAATATGTGGGTATTCGGGGTTTGATATAAGGACGCTAGTTATTAATGGGTGAGATTTAAGTGCATAATTTCTCATACACGAAGTGAACATCCAGCAGTGTGGAGTGCTGAGCATTGTAGTTCCACATGCCCTCTGTCAGCAGGCCCCCACCTGTCCTGTGTTCAAAGGAAAAAACCTCTTTTGTTCTCCCAGACTCTTGTGTGAACTGTGAATCAAGCTGTGAAGTTGGGGCCATCCTGTCTGTGTGTGGGGCTGACCTGTTTAGGATTCAGACAAATCCAATTGTGTAGATCAGTGCCTGGATTATATTACAATTGCCACAACTATACTTTGTCTGCATCCAGGGATTCCAAATTTGTATGTAAAAATACCCATTGTCTATTCTATTTACTTTTACTCAGGGAGCTTGTTCTTCCAGTTGCCCTTGGTAGATTAACAAAAACATTGCCATCTGTTCTTAGCTCCTGAGTTGTAACTTGAATTGACGCTGGTCACGAAATGGCGTCTTGCAGATTCTTGTTTCTAAAATGGAGTCTAGCTGCCATTTGCAAGATGGCGTCGTGCACGCTTCAATTTTAAACTGATCTTGTCTCAGCCAATTATTCAGCTTCGACACAATATAACAAAGCATTGAGAAAGGCAAGTCAGATGCTTGGTTGCATAGGGAGGGGAATCCACTGCAGGAAGAAAGAAGTAATAATAATGCCACTGTATATGTCATTGATACTGCGTCATCTAGAATACGGTGTTCAGTTCTGGAAGCCACATCTCCAGAAGGATAAAAATACATTAGAGACTGTACGAAGATGGACAACTAAAACGGTGCATGGCTTACATCACAAAACGTACCCGGAACACTTAAAGTTCTTAATATGTATAGTTTGGAGCAGAGAAGGGAAAGGGGGGACATGATAGAAACGTTCAACTATATCAAGGGTTTTAACAAGGTACAGGAGGGAAACATTCTTCAAAAGTAGAGAAGTACTAGAATATGAGGGAGGACATGCACGGAAACTGGATGGAGGTAGGGTTTGGGGAAATTTGAGGAAAAATTACTTCACAGAAGGGGTAGTGGATAAGTGGACTAACCTCCCATCAGAGGTGGTAGAGGCTAAGACAGTAGAGCAATTTAAACAAGCTTGGGATAGACATAAGGATATCGTTACAAAGAACTAAGGATCAGACTAGATAGGCCAAGTGATTCTTATCTGCCGTCAAATTCTATGTAAGTATGTTCTGCTATTTTAGTGTTTTGTGTAATTAACTAGCTGCTCAGCCTCACCACTAAATACTTTTTTTAAGCGGGTAATATATTTTATTTATATTAGAAAATTGCTTGCTTCTAATATTTGGGCCTGACTCCTTAGGTGTTTGAAGGTATTTGTTGAGGCCTGCTTTACAGTATGTCTAGTGTGGTGTTAAGCTTTTATACACACAATTGTATTAGATTTGAGCACTAGACGGAGCATGTTTTCATTATTTGCAAATTGCTTGAGTGACAGAGGAAGAGACACACAGGAGACTCAGTGACAGGCGGCAGTCAGAGACATGCAGTATTGGCCCTGAGCAGTAAACACCTCCGCTGACTGGCGCCGTGGGCAGTAGAGTTGCTCACTGCGCAGGGCCAATCCTGCATGTCTCACCCACTGCCGCCTGTAACTGAGGGCCTGATTCAGCAAGGATCACAAATCTACTTATATGCACGCAAATGCATTTGCTAATAACAGCGGGGATATGTAAATGTTTGCATTCGCAATGCGATCTCAGCCTTACAGGAGGACGCCCACTTCCCCCTTACTCACATCCGTACACTTGTGCAACATAGCAAAACAATCAGTAACATTGAGTTACATCGGACCCTTATGCACAGTTAAGGTCAGACCTCACTCAGGAATTGCTGACTTCAGCGTACGCTATGAGGCCTCAGGCTGTGCATGGTATTGCGGTGACTAATTTATGCACACCCTTGCAACGCCATCCCAACGCACTGGTACGCGCCCACAAACGGTACTTTTTGTCAATCACTCTGCAATGGGTCTGCGTACACACTGCGCTCTCATTCCTGATCGCAGTGGCTAGTTCGCACACTGCGATGCATGCGCAAATCGCAAAAATTGTCTGACGGCATGCGTCTTAGCTCTTACGATCCTTGGTGAATCAGGCCCTGAGTCTCTTTTGTGTATCTGTTTCACTGTCGCCTGTCACTGAGTCTACTGTGTGTCCCTCCCTCTGCCGCCTGGCGGTGTAAGAAAGATGCCGGGTGGAGTGCACATCAAAAAGGGCCTGGGGAGAACTCTGAACCTTGATTATTATACACTACTAAAGTGACCCTGCATATGTCTGGTCCCCTCAGTCTTCTCCCCGTTCCACCCCCTCTCTGTAAACTGGTCCGTCCCGCTCCAACCCCTCCTTCCCACGACTGTATATGCCTTATCCGTTCACAGCGGCCAGGGTCTGTTCCATCTCCCTAGATGTGGGGGTCATTGGAGGGGAGTGCCCTGGCTCCCACTATGCAGGAGACAGGACAGACCTTAGTAGATTATTATATAGATACTATTAACTCAATTCCGTAAGATGATATGCACTGTATAGAAATAACACCAGTAGATCTATTTTAGTGTTAATAAGCTATCTATTGTAAACAACACTGTATGTTGTTGATTGTAAACAATGGTTAAAGTTAGGTTACATTTTGACATGCTACACACTCAAGTACATTGACGTGTTTAATTTTCATGGCATACATGACCAACATAGCATAAGTGCCCAAAAATGACAGTGCTTAAATGCAAATATACACATATATCTATCATCCGTGCATTACAAGTCGCGTTGCACATAATGTGTGAGAGCAGTGTGTGTGTGTGTGTGTGTATATGTATGTATGTATGTATGTATGTGTGTGTGTGTATGTATGTATATATATATATATATATATATTTATTTATTAGCTGTTGCCCGCAGCTATGCCCACGATGAAGTCGTTTATGCCAACTCATCCACCACTCGCACCATTGTCACTATTTATGATAATGCCATCAGTGGGCTGTCCATTGATGGTTACCATCGATGGCACACAAACCATCTATGGTGATCCATCGATGGTTTGCACCCTCTCGATGGCCACTGCTGCTTGTGGCACAATCAAAAATGAGGGTGGGGCTTAGTGGTCAATGGGAGGCAGGGCTAAGCTCCGTCCTGAGAAGGAAAAGAAAACCATTGTCTCCATCTCATCAATCGATGGTGGAGAAGCATTGGTTCTCTGCAATCAATGGCAAAACTAGTTAACATTGGTTGGCCACCATTGATGTTTTGAAAACATTGATGGGCGATGGCCATCCCTATAGCAAGCAACGGATTCTTTGTGGGACTGGAGGGATCAGCGCACACAGGTGTGGTCACATTTCCTTTTACTACCCTAAGGACTGCCTTGTGTACAGAGCTCAGGTGAGGCTTATGAGGCAGACAAGTCAGGCTGCATGTAGAGTCCAGTCCAAGGAGGACTGAGGCAGCTAAAGAGCCCAGTGTGCCGTGCCAGGCCAGTGTCCAGACTTGCAAGGAGGACCACAAGAGAGACTTTGGGCGACTTTACCTGTAAGACTTAGGCCCGTATTCAATTATACGCGAAAAGCCGTTTTCCACGGAAAAGTATCATGGGTGACGTCATTTTGCCAGGCGGAATAGTATCGCTGTATTCAATTCCAAATACTTTTCTCGTACACGAAAACACAATGCAATGTAATAGGCGAAAAAGATTAGCCTATGAATAGGTGGTGAAAAAAAGTGCAGAATTGCGGTTTTGGGGTGCATATGTCGGGAAACCACTTAGCACCCTTGGGACAGCTCCCCCCAAAGCCTAACTGCATCAAAAAAATCCTATAAATGAACGCCCCAAAAAATTACTTTGAAAAAGGGGGCGAAAAAGTACAAAGTCGGGGTACAAACTTAAAAACTAGTGGGGGGTCTGCAAGTATGCGTGAGGATTTTTTGATCGCAGGTGCTTACTGAAGGTTATATTTTTAAAACTTCACTTTTGCGATTTTTAAACATGCTTGCACCAATTTTCATGTACCCCAAATTTGCTGGGACTAGTTATTTTCTAAAAAAAAACAACCCTTGCTAAATGCTATTCTTCACCACTTGTGCAAATACGCTAATTAGCAGCTATTGATAGCATTTAAGTACCCCAAATAGCTTCAGTGGCGCTATTTGGGGGCATCTACATTGCTCCCCCTATGTTAGGGCATATTTTGGGGGGTGTCAGGCTGATTTCACCAAATATGACAGCACTTTTCACCTGTTTGCGTTTCGCCGTGTCCCGTTTTTGCGTCCTTTGGAATTGAATAGGGCAAAAAGCGGGGCCGCGCACGAAAAGCTTTTGCCTAGAAAAATACGCAAAGTCAGCGAAAAGTACGGCAGGCGAAACCTTTCCGACTTTTCGTGTCTAATTGAATATGCCCCTTAGGAGTGTTCTAGAAGGTACTAGATAAATAAGTAGAATCTGATTGGTTGCTATAGGCAACATCTCCACTTCTAAAAACCTGCACTTTAGTAACTATTGTTCTGAGACTGTATTACGTTTGCAGTTTAGCTGCCCATTAGAGAAGAAGGGACTAAGAAGTGAGGTAGTGCCCTGCATGGAGGCTAGGTCATTTAATATTATGTTCCTATATGCTGACCGTAAAGCACCATTTGTTTCATTTAACCTGAAAGCTGTGTGGGAATCCCTCTACCAAGATAAATGACCCTAGAATGTCACATACATATATATATATATATATATATATATATATATATATATATACTCTTGTGCTGATGTGTTAAACCTAGAAGTTATGTTATTATGCAATTTAATGATTAGAACCACAAACATTAAACCTGGAGATGATGACAGTGGTTTGATGGTGGAGAATGGATTGTTTGGCAATAAACTTTCTTATTCCTTAGTGCCAAGATTGGGAGGTCTTAACCTATGTTATGGTCGGGACTCTAAACTTGCTGTTTTGGTGTATTTACTACCCATTAATAAACTAAATGAATTAGTTTATTAATCAACCAAAACAGCAGGTTTTGCTATTATTTTGAACATGTAGCTTAATATCCGAACAGCAATATTTTAATGAAAATGTCATGCTTAGGTGGTAGACAACAGAAAAGTCATTAAAAGAAATTGAATCCAAAACTGAATCAGATGCCAAAGCAATTTCACGGGTTTGCACTCCAGCCAAAAAAATGCATTTTGTTTACTTTTGAATTTAACAAACAATATGATATACATAAGCAAATGCAAAGTCTGGGCCTGAGTCACTACGGATCGCAGCTGCGATTACGCACGCAGGTTTGCTGTGAAAATATGGTAATGACTGCAATTGCAAAGCTATTGTAGATACGCTCAAAGCCAGCACAGAGACGCCCACTATCGCTTTCTCACATCCGTAATACCTTGCAGTCCTGCGTATACATCGGGAACATTGAGTAACATCGGCCCCTCACGCACAATTACAACAGGTCAGACCTTACTCAGAAATTGATAACCTCGTAGCACGCGGTGAGCACTCAAGCTGCGTATGCCGTCACAGTGCCTAATTTATGCACGCCCATGCAACGGCGTTCAAATGGACAGGCACACCTGTGTTTCTTTGACCACTCCCCATTCACCACCCCCAAACTCTTACATCCCTTCCCTCTGTCTGCGATGGATTTGTCTGCGAGAGCGATCGCAATGCTAACTCGCGCACTGCAGTACATACGTATGCGCAGTATGCACCATCGACCGATCTGCGTATACGGTTGCAATTGCGTTCCATGATGAATCAGGCCCTCTATCCCTCATGGATCTACTGCACTACCTTAGTGATACAGCATAAAATACTGGTAATATAAACATATATGTATGCTAAATCTCAACAATATGGCGCTTATAACTTTCTAATGCTTTGGCCTTTGCCAGGAAGCTCAACTTTGCGTAAATGTGTCCATCAAGCTTACCTGTTGAATAAAGTTTTCAGATATTAAGTCGGTGGTTCCTAAACTTTTTTGAACCGCGGCGCCCTAGCGTATTAGAATTGTTTTCACGGCACCCCTAAGCCAAAAGTAATTGAGAAAATCAGAAAAAAAATTGTAAAGTAGTAAAATTAAGTAAATTGTGCTTACCTGTCATCCTTAGGCTCAGTTATGTGGTGGTGGACAGGTTTGCTCTTCTGTTTGTCCACATATTTACATTACATTGACCAAAAATAATTTGTATTGGTGCTGGACCACCAACCTGAGGCCCACAGGATGCCACGGCGCACAGTTTGGAAACACCTGTATTAGGTGCTTGTTTGTAAGACTCTTATCAATCACACATTTTGGTGATATCTCTCTTGGAAACTGTGATGTCAACTTCTCAATGTAGAACAATGCTTATTCCAGTTAGCATCCATGACTCTGACAACTGACTGGCCACATTGTTTGACTCTACAACAATATTTCACAACTCTCTCATTGTATGCAATGCACAGTGCTGCAGCTGTAAGCAGCCTGGCTTGCTTTAGCTATGCATATCCTTTCTCTACTTCAGAGGTATGAAACCTTCTAAAGAGCAAAAGAGAAGTTGCCCATAGCAACCAATCAGCTTCTCGCTATCATATATCTAGCTGATTGGTTGCTATAGGCAATTTTTTTGCCACTTTTCCTCCTTAAAAGGTTTTTATAGGTGTACGTGGTTACATTCTGGCAGTAGCAGAATTGTCTTGGGTCATGGTTGCCAGCAGCCCCCTGTCATCTTTTGGGCACTTTCTTAGCTGCTCTTTAGCTGTTTGGTCTCCACCTGATATCCAGCCCCAACATACATAAGTAAACATAGAAGTAGTAGTGTGCATGGTGCACAGAAGCTGAGAATGTTTATCCACATATAAGGATAGCACTCCTCTTCAGATAACGCCAGTAATCACTTCTATAGATATGCTACAGTAGCTCTGGCCAACCTTTGGATCTCCAGCTGTTGAGTATACCCTCCCACCAATCAACTGGTAACGCATGCTGGGACTTGTAGTTTCTTAACAGCTGGAGAGCCACAGAGTAGCCAGGCCTGCTCTACATGCTTGAAGTGGAATTAATTTTTCTCATCGCTGAAAGCTTTTTTTTTTTTTGTTCTGTATATTAGAAGGCTACTTTGGGTGGAAAACATAGTGTTACCATTAGCTTGTTTTAGTGGGGAGCCGCACCCTGCTCTATTTTAAAAGGGCAAAATGCGTACTGCCCTTTTAGCGCTGCCCCACTAACACAGCATACCCTGAGCCTTCCCCACCCACAGGCCGCTTTGTCCCGTGGTTGGGAAAAGTAGCGGTGACCGATCACTGTCAGGTGAATAGACGCCGTGCGCATACGTGCGGCATCTATTCACCGTGATGGGGAAGCCCAGCACCTCCGTAAGTGCTGGGCGCACCCCGTAGTGTGACAAATTGGAGGCATGTCCCAAGGACACGTCCCCTTTTCGGGCTCACACATACACTCCATGCCGGCAAGGTAGTGTATAGTTCCCCTTCAGATACTGTACCTGGAAGTGACGTGAACTGAGGGCGGAAGTGCAGTTTCCTGCCCACACAGTCCAGCAAAAAAGTAAAGTTGGCCCCTCGCGGGCTCGCTTCGCTCGCCACGTTTTGGGCTCGGTGGCTTGCTACGCTCGCCACATGATTATATTCCCCCTCTATGCTCACTTGGATGGTAGTGAATGACGTTGGACACTGGCTGATGACGTTGGAGTCAATCTACGGAAGGGGATCTAGCTGCTTACCTGCCGGCACCCCCAGCGGCCTGCTCTGCCTGCACTCAAGCACCCCCTTTATAGAATGCGGTTTTTCTACAGCCTTATTTTTCAAACAGCGATATACAAAGATCTATCTAACCTTTAAATTGGACTATTGGTGATTGGTCTCCATGTGTTCCCCTGCTGCATGTGAAGGTGGGTGTGTGGAGTGTTGATTAAAGTTGATCATACATGGGCCCTCTTCCTTGTTTATATTTACATATTTTGATATGTCAGAGGTAGACACCTGGTAGCACTACATGTCTCAGCATGCAGAGTCTCAGAGCAGTGGCAGTATGTTGTGAACATGTAGTTCCATACCAGCTGAAGAGTCACGGGTGCTTTCCTTTACTCTGTACTATGGAGATAAGCACATTGGCAATCATCTTGTTGTTTGTAAAGTCTTCCAAACCCAGGTTGTCATTTCTGTTAACACTAAAACATTTCTTTTTCCTTCAGTTAGCTAAATTTACTCTTGGTGCTAAAACATTAATGCACTGAAACGAGAGAGATGTGTCACCTTGAAGAGCTGCTTGAGATGGCACACGATAATTGTAGCCTCAATATTCTGTATCCCTAGCTGCTGTTTCCTCGTGAGTTTTTTTTTTTTATTGTTTATTATTTTATTTATTAACAGTTTCTTATATAGCGTAGCATATTCCGTTGTGCTTTACAATTGGAAACATTTATAGAACAAAGCAGGGTAATAACAGACAGACATAGAGGTAAGAGGGCCCTGCTTGCAAGCTTACAATCTATCATATCCCAAAAAGGATATACAAAAAAACCATGTGTAGTAATTGAGGTCTGTGTTATCGGCCTCCCCCAGTGTATAGCTGCAATCACTTTTTTAGTACAGTAATATATCCTCAAAATTAGTACAAGTAAAATAAGACAATTTTTTTTGTTCTTTTTTCAGTGTTTAAAACCATATGATCGACTGTCATTTGTTCCCATACATTACCAGGTTTTCATTCCAACCAGCCAGATTGGACAGATATCTGACAGATAATTGTATACTTGATGCCCAGCTTTAGATTTCTCTTCTGTTCATTCACTTTTGCATTTTGTTAATTGATCAAAATAAATTATTAACACTTCTATTTTTGAAAGCATTCTTACTTTGCAGCATTTTTTCCGCACCTGCCTAAAACTTTTGCGCAGTACTGTATATCTTGAGTCAAGAGATGTGGTTGAGTTAACCATACCGCATTTTAACTCCTGGGGGTATATTTACTGTACTAAAGTGCAGATTTTTAGAAATGGAGTTGTTGCCCATAGCAACCAATCGGATTCTACTTATCATTTATCTAGCACCTTCTAGAAGATAATACCTAGAATCTGATTGGTTGCTATGGGCAACAACTCCACTTCTAAAAACCCAAACTTTAGTAAATATACCCCTGGAGTAAGTTTTTTTTTTTTTTTTTAATACCCTGTTTTAACTATCATGTCAGTCTTCTTATCCTATCTGGGTACTATTAGACTATATCGCCTTGATACAGAGTGTTTGAAGTTAGCCTGAGACCCCATACATTCTCTGTAATGTCACTGGCACATTTCACATTGGCAGTCACATGTTGTACATAACCTATATGTGATCTCATGATCATTCTGAGCTGCTGTTCATACTCTAGGACAGGGATAGGGAACCACAGGCCCGGGGGCCGTATAAGACCCGTGGAATCATTTGGTCTGGCCCTCTGAGCTTTTTTCTGCTAGCCTCATCTGGCTATAAGAGTGCCTAGAATGGCACCCTGCAACCAGAATCTATGCAGCAGTGCTGCCTGGAGTGTCCTTAGGACACTTCAGATGGTCACACCATTGCCCGAGGATGCTCCGGGCATTGTTGTAATCACCGGCGATTGTGACTCCGCCCCCATGTGGCGTCACATGGAGGAGGCGCGGCCTGCACCTGGCCCATAAATGTTATATATATCAAAATGCCCTTGGCAGAAAAATCCCCACCCCTGCTCTGGGACTTCCTAAATGATGTCTGATGATATCACTGGCACATGCTCCTGCAAGTACATGAGATGTTTGTTCATACTTTATTAATTTGCACCTTAATTCTATGCTGTACCTGGCCAGAAGATGGCACTCCTACATTTTTATAAACATTACAAAAGTGAATATGGGGACTGGAACAAAAACAAATATTTATGTATATGCTGTTTTTTAACATAATGTGTTTTTAATATTTAGGAATATAGGAAATAGATTTACTTTTGTAGTAATTTGTGTATAATTGGATTTTTGCTAACAGTTTCTGATAACTTTACAGACATATTAAAACTATCTAGAAATTAGATGAGATTCCCGTTTGTTTCCTCATCACACCACCAACTTTTTAATGGCTATTTACTATGGAACTTCTACAATCGGGAGAGAGATGCCGTCATGGGCAGACAATGATTGGCCATAGAGTTATTAAATGTATTCCTGACTGGCCACCTGGGGACCAGTTATTTTTTTTTTTTCTCTTTTAGAAGTTATCCATTTGTATTTTAACCCATGGGCTTGGTTGCAGGACTTGAACAATGAGCAAGCATTGACAGACAAACTGGCAACAAATCAGAATGAAACGGCTGTATTCTGGTTTGCTTCCACACTGTCTCGTTGTAGCTGCAAAGCGCTAAAGCTACACACTATATGATGTGTAACTGTGCCAAGCGATGTACTGATACATCGTATGCGCCGTACACACTGCACGATCTGGTAAACGATGGTGCAATGTGTCGTTACATACTGCATGTAAAGCTGGGTACACTGTACGATATATATGGTTTCACGTGGACCCTAATGAAACATCGTATAGTGTGTATGCTTGATCTGTCGTCCACGATTGTCGTTCATCGCATCGTCCCAGCTGCTATTCTGCACAGCAGATGGGATGATGCAATGAACAATGTGGTGCTGTTGGTGCGATGGGTTGTTACATGGTGCATGTGTCGTACACTGGAATGTGTAGTGTGCACGGCGAGTGCGATGTATCGTTACTTACAATGTATCGCACCTTTGCTGGGTCACACATCGTATAGTGTCCCAGCGTAACAGAACTGTGTTGTTTAATTTAATCCTTACATCTGCCATGCAGAACAGCAGATGGGACGATGCTATGAACGATATATTGTACCGATCTGTTTCGGAACAATATATCGCACAATACATTGTACCCTCTCATGAGAGAGATGAAAAAATGTTCATCTTGCGAGATTACCAGTGAGATCAGACCTCCACTGCACTTACTCTGGGAGAGCCAGCCATACAGTCTGAGACGCTGAACAGGTGCAGTAGACACTTAGGGTCTATTTACTAAGCAGTGTTAGGAGACAGAGTGAAAATTGATAAGGTACCAGCCAATCAGCTCCCAACTGTCATCTCACAGGCTAGGTTTGAAAAATGCCAGTTGGGAGCTGATTGGCTGGCACCTTATCACTTTCTTATCACTTTTCACTCTGTCTCCTAACACTGCTTAGTAAATAGACCCCTAAATCTTTGGGGAGATTATATATGATATGGCCAACATATGTAATGGGGACCATCATTATTGAAAACAATATCCGGAGATAGGAGAGTATCAATATGAGTGGAAGTCAGAAAATGGCACAATGTGTTAGAAGTGGAGGGTTGGGGAGCACAGTGTTTGAGAAAGAAGACTACAGTACAACTCTGTATTGTATATAGGGGTCGGTGTATCAATTGCCTATAGCAACCAATCAGCTTTGAGGTAGCATTTATCAGGTACACTCAATAAAATATGTAGAAGCTGATTGGTTGTCATGGGCAACTTCTCCACTGGTCCACTTCTCCTTCACTCTTTACACTGCTTGACGCATCAACCCCATAATTCCCAAGAGTGCTCTTTTTATTGTATTGCAGTCACTTGGCTGGTCTCTGTATTGTATAGTGGTCACTAGAATGCTCTTTGCATTGTAAAGTTGCCAGAAGGACGCTCTCAATATTGTAGATCGTCGCTAGGATGTTCTTTCTATTGCATATAGATCACTAGGTTCCCCTACATGTCGGCTCTTCAGATACACTGTATTGTTCATCAACCCCTAGGACACTCTTTGTATTGTATATCTGTCCCAAGGATGCTGTCAGTATTATGTGGTGCTCGTTCTTTGTAGTATACGAGTATGACTGTTTCAATAAAGCGTCTCTGTACTGTATGTTGGTCATAAAGACGCTCAAAGTACTGTGTTGCGGTCACAAGGACGCACTCTGTATTGAACATTGGTAATTTCAGAACTTGCCTGTTTTTGTTGACTTTGCCACCAAATTTAAACTACAATTACTTTATAAGGCAAAACCAGCTTTATAAGTAAATTTAGAGATTAACTTGTCAAAAACACACCAGTTCTGTAAAGTTGGAACCTTTTACATAGCCCCCTAGGTTTTTTGTGGTGTATATTGGTCACTAGAATACTCTGTATATTGGATATTGAACACTCGGGTGGTCATTACAATACTTTATGATGCAGCCTGCCCTCCAAACGGAAAGATTAGAGTTAGTTGGATGCCATGAAAAAGTTTTATGTTGTTTAATGATTAATGTACATGGTGTGCTGCATTATGAATCATATAGAGTTTGATATATATATTACAGCCTGGCTAATTTTTATTTTATAAGATGTAATTAAAAGCCTATTATGCTGTAGGCAGTATGTATTTGCTTGAATTCTTTTTTTCCTCATTGGTTTTATTATTTTCAAGTAATTGGGATACTCGAAAGAAAAGTGCTGGGTGGAGGTTGCAATAATGAAAATATGAAGGTTTGGGGTGGTATACTGTATATACACATACTGTTATACAGAATTTAAATACCTTTATCTTGAGATGGGATGTAGTCTGGTTTCCAGCGGACAAAAGATAGGCACATTGCACAATGTTGTAAAGGCCACATATTGGGATATATCTATACTATGAAATTGCCTGCTGACAAAAAATTTCATCACGTTGGAATGTAATGACAATTGGTATGACCTCTGACCCCTCCTACCAATGTCAGATGCACAGGAGTATTGGCGGTGATAGAGAGATACAGAGGGGTAGAGAGAAGGTGAGGTGGTAAGAAATAAAAGGTGGATTTATCTCTTTAAAGATTGGTTTTAGGGGCAAATATATTTAATTGTACTCGGTATTGAAATATCTATTTATAGATTACAGAATCTATATAATGTCAAAGGAAACTGATTTATTGTATACAATTACAGCATAAGCAATAATGGTAATTGCTTCACTGGCATGATATGTTCCTAAAACAGCAAAAAAATCCCAGCTTGGCGCTAATGAAAACTAATAAAAATATATATAGATAGCTGCATACACCAAAGGGTCTGTGTAAACCCCAGAGAGATTACCAAGGCAATCACAAAAACAAACAGAAGATATAGGTGTTGCACTAATAAATAATAATGACTGGACATGGCAAAAATCAAGATCAAGACACCAGATGTATAGTTAGAAATAGTTCTTTATATAATATGCATAAAAAGTAACAATGTACAATAATTAAAACTACTTAATAAGAAGTCTATGTAGACTAGTCTGATTATATTGTAAAAAGAAAACTGCTACAATAGCTAGTACGTGATTTCCCTGCTGTGGGGACCGTATATATATATATATATATATATATATATATATATATGAAACAATCTGTCCAGAAAATATGACAATCTCACCGGACATCCATACACGTAATTAAAGTCTTAGTTCACCTTCTCTGACCTCCAGGTCCAGTAATGGTGAGGCATTTAAACAACTCTGTGTATTGGAGAACTGAGCCACCCGTTTTGTGACCTCTAGGTCTGATATTAATCGGTCACTTACTGGGCTCAGTAGATAGTGCTGCTGGTATAATGTCTCCCGTTTGAAGACCGCTGGTAGGTGATCCAAGGACAAACTCATCCGGAGGCTATAATGAAGTCAACTCGTGACCGCCTTTACCTTACTCCGCACACAGGGCCTGATTCAGACCCGGACGCTATTTGCGGCCGCTCGCTGGCTAAAAGGGGCCGGCTATTTAAATCATGTGCTCGCACTGCGTCGCGTAAAGCCACCCACTAAGTAATAGCGAGCGGCC
Organism: Taudactylus pleione; assembly: GCA_031769625.1. Lineage (NCBI taxonomy): Eukaryota > Metazoa > Chordata > Amphibia > Anura > Myobatrachidae > Taudactylus > Taudactylus pleione. The sequence continues at coordinate 22,863,842 of JAUIMM010000092.1, read as the reverse complement.
GCACTATGCGCTCGCACCTGTATATAGACGCCCCTTTGCCACTCGCAACACACGTTATCTCCGGCAGTTGTAGGATTAATCGGGAACATCGAGAGCCATTGGAGCTGCTCGCAGCGCTTGTGGTAGCCTTTTCCCACCACAACTTGCGAGCAGTACAGGCTAAAATACAACCCAGTCACGTGTGTAATGACGCTACTTTGTTAATTATGCACACCCATTAAACGCCGTTCTGATGGTCGGGCACGCCTGCGTTCACACATCCACACCCCTGTTTACAAGCACCTTCCCCTGTTACCACCCACAAACGGCACTATCTGTCACTCAAAATAGCGTCCCGACTGCGGGCTACGAGCGAGCACTTTCCCATCGCACTGGCTGGTTCGCGCACGTGCATTGCAACTCATGCATGCGCAGATTGCGAAAAATCGCTCAATGCGAGTGCAGCATAGCGTCCGGGTCTGAATCAGGCCCACAGTCCAAGTGCAGCGTACTCACGGTGTGTATAGAAAGTAGCACTGGTGGCTCTCATGGATCAGAGAGACAATGTTCCTAGTTAGATTTCATTAGTATTTTAAAAAAAACAAATCTTGCAGGATATTCCCTGCTAACAAGCTTGTGCTGCTAATGAAATAGTCTGTATTTAATTTGATTCAATGACTTTAACTAGCTTTCTCCTCTCTATATCAGAATGCTCAAATTGGACACCAGAGATTGGATAAAGAAATCTCAGAATTTGTCAGTGCTTTAAAAACTTTGGAGGGCTCAGCAGGTAAAAGTATCACTGATTTTGTTATATGTTTAAACGAAAGTGATTTCTGTTTGTGTTTATTGCAAAACATAGCTACGATTCATATAAAGTGTCTAGCATAAACTTGTGTGCATTTGTAATCAGTAGTAGGTTTAGTATATTACTCAGGTTAGTGGCACACTGGCATTTAGAGTATCAGATACATTTATCTGGCCATTCTGCCTGCACATAGAAGTATATACGCTGCGTCCCTGTCACATTTGCAGTTCTGTAAATTCACAGAGCTTTTGTGGTCCAATGTGAAATGAACCTGATACTTCTGCGCCTGCTGATTCCAGGCAGAAGGAGCAAATAGATGCCGGGTTCTGTGACCAATAAACAGTGGGCACAGAGCGTACCAGTGTACCACTAACTAAACTAAAGCATAAATAAAGTAGTCTTGATTGACTAGCATTATTATTTATAGACTAGTAGTGCTTACACTGTACAGCTGACACATTTGTAACACCATTCTAAATATACTAGATCCACTGCCAGCACGCTTTCCTATGTTCTGCTTACTTTCTCTCCAGTAGCAAGTAGATTACTGATTTTCTACACAACGATGGTGCGGCTTTGAGAGCCGGTAGCAGCTTGGAGACTGACGGAGCGGCTAGAGAGCCAGTGGAGTGGCTAGGGAGCCGGTAGCAGTTTGGAGGCTGACTGAGCGGCTAGAGAGCCAGTGGAGCGGCTAGGGAGCCGATAGCAGCTTGGAGGCTGACGGAGCGGCTATAGAGCTGATGGAACGGCTAGGGAGCCAGTAGCAGCTTAGAGGCTGACGGAGCGGCTAGGGAGCCGGTAGCAGGTGAAGGTTGACGGAGTGGCTATAGAGCTGGTGGAATGGCTAGGGAGCTGGTAGCAGCTTAGAGGCTGACGGAGCGGCTAGGGAGTTGGTAGCAGCTTGAAGGCTGACAGAGCGGCTATAGAGCTGGTGGAACGGCTAGGGAGCCAGTAGCAGCTTAGAGGCTGACTGAGCGGCTAGAGAGCCTCCGGAGCAGGATTCACAAAAACCAAGATGATAATAACGCTGACCATGAAGCAGAGCCGAGAGATCCACAAGGAACGCTATAGTCGGCGAGGTCGGCAAAAGTTCAGCATGCACAAATAGGAGCAGGAACCAATCATGCCGTGTTATGGATACACATGCCATCCTGCGGCGTCTGGATTGCCTAGCAACCAACGGAACAGCACCAGGAACAATACTGCCAGAAGGAGGAACATTGTGATAGGAACAAGTTGTGAACTTGACTTGTAACAACTACCAGCAAAGCGGAAGGGAGCGACATATGTAAATGTTAATTATCTGGGCTAATATGCACACATACTGTATATTTTTTAAAATTAAGAAAATAAAAAATAGAGCGAGTGCTGCTGTACTGAGCTGTTGTCCTTGTGTAAAGAATAAAAGAATGTGGATAACACCTAACATGTAGATTGAGAGCTGTATTGAGAAGTTGCCCATCTCTCAGAACAGATGCTGAGAATTATACCTTGCAATTTGAGTAATTTGGGATGGTGCCACTATTAAGTGATGACAAATTATATTGATAATGGCTTTATGACAGAGACCTGGAGATGAAGTGTCTTTCATTGTAAATCGTGTCTCTTAAGGTGGGTACACACCTGAAAGATATATCTGCAGATCAAGTGATCTGCAGATATATCTTTAGATGATGGTCGTTAATACTCACCGGCAGCCGCGGGTACAGCTGGCATGGAGGCGAGGCCGCCCCCCCCCCTCCCTGCAGCTGCCGCTGTGTGTTTACGGGCGGTCCACCGGCTGTGCAGCACAGCCAATGTGAGATGTCTGTGAACTACGCTGTTCAGACATATTGTCTGTACACACTGGCAGACGGTCAGCAGATATATTGGCTGATCAATTGATTGTGTACCCAGCATTACTGTACAGGTTGGTAATTAGTCAAATGTTCTTGTACAAATAAAAGTTAGAAACTTATGGATCCAGTGATTGATTTTACGTAGAGAGTGCGGGGCTGCTCACCTCAGTGAGTGCATTGGCAGTGGCTTTCTGCTAATGGCAAGCCAGGCAGGCTAGTTGGGGTATATTATGCTGACTTGGTCATATGTTAACAGTGAACTTTTTGACATTTCATCATGTCAACATTCAGAATGTCAAAACTGATGAAATGTCCACATGGTCTGAATGTCAACAATGTGCTTGTGCGGCAAGCCTAACACCTAAGCCTAATGCTAATGTCGACATTTTCACAATGTCAACATTTCATGACAACATTTTCAGATGTTGACATAACTATCAACAATATAAATGTTGATACTGCAAATGTTGACTTGATGACTGCATACCGGACAGGCAGTCCCAGGGGAAGGTGGTTTCTCCTCTGGGACTGGCAGCCCGCACTGCAGTTAGTGGAAAGTGCTTCCACTAACTGCAGCCTTACTAGTCTTCTATTGTTCTGCCAGCCTTACTAGTCTTCTGGGGGCCACAAAGAAGAACGAAGGAGTCGCTGCTGACGGATATTGTTATACAGTTGAAGCTATATGTAACCTACAGAGAATATCTCATATATATGCTGTTGCATTTATAGCAGTGATGGCCAACCTGATACACTTCTAACCTTCAAAAGGGCCACACATTTCAATAATAAATAAGCAGTTCTAAAATTACTTTGTTTATGCCCACATTACTCATTCCAAAATGCCCCCTCATGCCAATCACTTGCTCCAAAATTCCACCACATGCCACTCAAATCTTCTACTTGCTTCACAATGACACCGAAGGACCTCAGACCCCCATTTGCCACAAAATTTCTCCACATGCACTTGTCATAATAATCCTCCACATGTCCTCAGATTCCGCATGTACTCCAAAACTCCGCCAATTGCCACTCAGACCTCCCACATGCTCAATACATGACATCCAGACTACTGCAGATTCCACTCTAATCTCCCAACATACACTTCAACTTCTGTTTATGTCCCAAATGCTGGCCAACTATCCTTTATTTGGAAGGTTCTCAGAGCTACTCGAAAGGTCTGTATACAGTAGGTCAGGTTATCTTACTTGGAGACTTTAACCTGGTTGTTGATCCTAAAAAGGATAAATTCAACTCGACAGGAATAAACCACCTTCTGTTTACCTGAATGCCTCAAAGTCCTTTTCACACCTTCTGTTGGAGTATGATATGTTTTATGTGGCAGGCATTACATCCTGCCACTAGAGACTACACTCTAGGGTTCATGGAACATACTCTAGAATTGATATAGCGTTTCTTGGTAAATGGCCATTACAACAGGCCTATAGCTCTGAGATCATCCCAATATCATAGCCTGCTCATGCCCCTCTTGGGATCTAACATATGTAGCCCCACTTACTAGACCCTGGAGGTTTAATGGCTCTCTGTTATACTCCATAGAAGCGAAACAGGCTTTGTTGATGTCGCTATCAGATATTGTTTTTCACAATAAGCCTGAGGATTCTATGCCTATAAATTTTTGGTGCAACCTTAAGGTGGTCCTCAGAGGCATGGCGATCCAGATCAGCTTTAGGATCAGGCGAAGAGAGGTTAAGAATCAGCAAGATTTGGAATTTATTCTCCAATCTTTGGATTCTCAACGTAAGGCAGACTCCACCAATTCCTCTGTTTTCCAAAATATTCTGAAGGTCTGACAGCAGTTGAGATTTATACCTTGAGAAAGATTAAAACTACGGTCGATAGGATGAACCAAAGGTTCTACATTTGAAGTAAATAGAGCATCTTGCCTGTTGGCCTATAAGTTAAGAGGTAAGACAGCCCAAGCTTCTGTAAATCACTATATAAATTCCGTTTGAGCTAAATTAACCAATCCTCTAGACCAGTGGTTCTCAAATTTGGTCCTCAGGACCCCACACAGGTCACCCCGCAAGAGCACAGGTATATTAATTTCTCATTGACACATTTTAAAAGATCCACAGGTTGAGCTAATTATTTTACTTGTGAATCTGTGAGGAGACCTGGAAAACATGCACTGTGTGGGGTTCTGAGGACCGAGTTTGAGAACCTGTGCTCTAGACGTTTCCAATATATTTGCTTAATATTATACACATCTTTATACCTTTAAAATATGATGTAGCCTGGAATGGGATTGAAGTACCGGCAGCTGAACAGTGAAAATCCGACGGTAGGAGATCCCGACGGGCCGTGGTAAGTATCCTAACCCTCCCCTCTCCTCCCTCCCTTAACCCTAACCCTCCTATAGGGGTGCCTAACCTTAACAACCCCCCCCACCCCCCCTAGTGCCTAACCCTAACCTCCCCCCAGGGGTGCCTAAACCTAACTCCCCTTCCCCGCAACCTAAACTTAACCCTCCAGGGGGATGCCTAATCCTAACCTCTTCCTAGTGGCGCCTAACCTTTCCCGGGGGGTGCCAAGTGTTATACTTACCCATCAGACGACGATCGGGATGGCGGGGGTCGGTCTTCCGGTGTCGGGATTAACATAGGCGTCGGCATTTCGACGCCTGTGTTAAGTCCCGTGTCGGGCAGGAAGTGTCGGTATTTAAACTGATGGCATTGCGTCTGCCGGTCTAATAACTACATCCCCTCAGCCTACATCAGAGACTATCTCTGCTTTCCCATCTGATCTGTCCCTACCGACTGCCTCGTCTCAGTCTTTGGAATCTTTAAATGCTCCCTTGACGGAAGCTGAAATTAGAGCTGCCATTTTAAGCTTTAAAAAAAGCTGAAGCCTGGGCCCAGATGGCTTCTCTAATGCCTTCTATAGCTCTTTTCAAGATGATCTTAGCCTGATCCTATTGCAAACATTCGAGGCAGGCTCCTCCCTAGCTTCATTCCCTGCTGAAATGCTTGAAGCATGCATCAGAACTATATTTAAACCAGGTAAAGATCCCCTTCATGTCCAAAACTATATGCCTATTGTCTTATTAAATACCGATATTAAGGTAGTGGCCAATTGACTAAACCCGATGTTACCCTCTTTGATCAATTTTGATCAAGTAGGTTTTGCTTTAGACCGATAAGTTTGCAACAACAAGCGTCGAGCTCTTAATATAATTGAGTATGCTACATGTATGGACACTACATTACTGGCCCTCTCACTAGATGCAGAAAAGGCTTTCAGCTGGCTGCACTGGGATTATATGAAGGCTGTTGTACATAAATTTGGGTTTTTGGGTTGGTTTTTGGACACCATCTTAGCTTTATATTCGACTGAACGCACGGGTATATTGCAACTGTTTATTTACCATGTTTACAGTTAGCAATGGTACTAGACAGGGATGTCCGCTTTTTCCCGTATAATTTTTGTTTTAGCAATTGAACCTTTTCACAACATATTTGCGATTTCTAGGACATATGTGGCCTTTATTTATTAATGGATCACAAGATAAAATCTGCCTATTTGCAGATGACGTCCTTCTTTTTGTTACTTCTCCAGTAACCTCTCTCCCTGCTTTACAGGGCTTGATACATGAATATTCAATGGCTTCCTTTTATAAGCTGAATGTAAATAAAAAATAATTTTTACCTTTTGAATGCATCACCAAATATTTTGTCCTCTCTACAAGGTGAATATAAATAGACTTGGCAGTCCCATTCCCTTAAATATCTGGGCATTCTACAGCTATGGAGGTTTCTCTTTTAGAATTTAACTATGGCCCTTTCTTGAAAAATCTTACCAGGTTATCAAAGGACTGGATTAAGTATGAGGTTTCTTGGCTAGTTAGAATAGCTGCTGTAAATGATGTTTCTCCCAAAAATCTTCTGCCTATTTTGGTCCATCCCTCGAATCCTCCCCCTTTTTGTGGCTGAATATTTTTCAAACAGTCTTCAATAAATTTATTTCGAACAATAAAAGAGCTAGATTAGCTAAAAAATATCTCATGATGCCCAAAAATTTAGGAGGCGTGGCCTACCCATATCTAGAAGTATATCAACTAGCCTGTATAGTAGACCAAATTAGTGATTGGCCTACATGCCCATGCCCCAAACTTTGGGTCTCTTTGGAAAATGATATGTTGGGCAAATTCTCCCTGCAGGATATGCTGTGGATTCCACCTAATTCTAGGATCCACATTTGTCATATCCCCAGGGTAACTACTGCTATCCTGAAAGCATGTGATGTTTTCACGTCCCATTTAGACCGTCTATTTCCCTCCAACACCCTATCTATGATAGGCCTGTCAACCTTAATTCTTGACCTGAATTTAAAATCATGGTGCACTAGAGGTGTTTAATCCCTTTATACCCCTTTTACACTGACTGAAAATTTGTGAAAGCGCATCAACCTGGGATTTTAGTCAATGTAAACTAATCAACCCGGGTCCAGTGATCTGGGGATCCGACCCGGCTAGCTTGCAGGGATGAGGACGGGTCATTCCCGTGTCACCCTGCAATGTAAACGGGGCAGCCCAGGTCACGATGACCTGGATCACACCGCATGCTGCTGATTGGCCGGTTTCAGTGGCGCTTGGAGATGACATAATCTCCAAGTGTCCACTGCCGAGCCGACCAGAACGGAGCAGTGCACCCCACCCTCCCTCCCTGCCTCTGGACTGCTGTGGATTAAGGTAAGAGGGGAGGGAGGGGAAGCGGCGCTGCTCACCTGCGCCACAGAGCCGGGTCAGTGCTGAACCAGCTCCGATGTGAGCAGTGCAGCGCCGTGGTGTAAAAGGGGGTCTGTCGCGGGTCTGAGCTGGGTTTGAAACGTGTTCCAAATCCTGGGTCAGACCCGGGACTTTGGTGTAAAAGCGGTATTAGAGATCTTTATTCAGGAGCTAGTTGAATGTCTTTTTCTCAACTACAAAATAAGTTCTCTATACCTCCCCAATGATTTTTACAAGTGTCTACAAATAAAGCACTGGAGTCAGTGTTTCTTTTCTTTACAGAGTCCCCCAGTACTATCCCTGCTCAAGTTAATTTCTGCTTATTCTCAGGTACACGCAAGGGGGACATCTCCTTCTGGTATTCTCTATTGCTGTCTTCAAATCAATCCGAAAAAAATTCTGCTAAATTAAAATCGGAACATGATTTGAATATTTCTTCTTCAAGGTCCATAGGGCTCCACAGGGGAGACAATGGGGTGTAGGTGGGACCTGGAGAACCGGACACCAGCAACAAAGCTTTTCATTCCCAAGATGCTCCGGTCCTTCCCCCTATACCCCGCCCACAGCCTGAGGGCAACTCAGTTTCGTTGGTGTCTGGCAGGAGCTGGACCACCATTTTTAACAGTGGGGCTGCTTTAAGCAGCTCAAGCTTATTTTTTTTATTTATTTTAATTTCTAGTTATTTTGCTACTGAGCAGCAGCGCTAGATAGTCCCTTGGACGTCTGCACTGCTGCTCTATCCCCTCTCTGCGACGCCGTGACATCAGCCCTCTGTTATGTACTCTTGGCGGGCTCTGAGAGGGACTAGCTAGCAGGTTCCCCGGACCGCAGACTGCACCCCGGAATTCAGGGGACAGGTAAGGTGGATCCCGGCTTGCAGGGACCCGCGTCTTTGCGCAGTCTTGCCTACGGTCTCTGGAGACAGACAAGAGACGCTGATGTGGACACTGGTTCACCCAGGACTTCACTAGACCACCAGGGCATATATATCATTGGCACAGGGCATATTTTACAGGCCAGGGGACTCGGTGGTTAACGTCAGCAAGGGGAGAAGGCGCTCTCCCTGCAGCCCCTCCCCCAGCTCAGGATGCCATTCTGCTGCGGTCTTGCTGTTCCCTGAGCTGCTCCTCCTTCTCCCTCCGCCCCCTCGGAGAAGTGTGGTAGCCATTTAAGGTATACTAAGGTATCGGGGGTTCATTGTACCTCACATCTCCCTATATTTGTGAGAGCTATCACATACTATATAGCTCGGTTGCACACTACAGTGTGCCATATTACATATACATCTGGGTTGATCACTGCACTGTCAGATTGTGTATTTTATTATTCTTGTGGCTATGTCTGGCAAAGGAAAGAATAACAAGCAGGCTGATGCTGCTGCTTTACTCTGGTGTCTTGTAAGTCCTGCTCAGCGGGCTTAGCTCCAGAGGACCTCATTGAGGATGGTCTTTGCACAACTTGTTATACCACTCCAGGTACATCAGCCCTGGTGTCTTCTCCTCACGACCCACCCTGGGCTACCTTTTCACAGGTGCTGGCAAAAATTGCGGGCCACCTAGCAGTCCCCGTGATAGCTCCCCCTATGGGATGGCCACAGCAGGTGCTCCCTGCACATCCTTTGCCTCCTCAATGGGTAGACGTACTTTCTACCTCAGTACAGAGTTTGTCGGATACCTCTACAGCTTTTCAGCAAATGCTGCAAAAAGAGAGACCTTTACTTAGTAAACCTACTAAGCGTGCTGTGTTATCTTCCCAGTCCACCCAACTATCAGATTCTGATGGATCATGTGGGGAGGCAGAAGATGCAGACCCCTCTAAATTAAATATACCTGCACTGGTGAGAGCTGTAAAATCTATTCTACAAATAGAATAGGCAGAGCCCGGTCCTAAGGCAAAACAGCCACTTTTTAAACAACAAAAGGTAGTTTTACCAGAGTTTCCTCACTCTGACCAGCTATCTGATCACATGAGCAAGGCATGGAATATGCCCAGTAAAAGGTTTCAGCTGCCTAAACGTTTAAGTTCCTTTTACCCTCTTCCCGCTACTGATTGCACTAAATGGGAAGTTCTCTCAGCAGTGGATTCCCACATAACATGTCTGCTTAAGAATGCTACCTTACCTATCCATACTGCAAACTCCTTAAAGGAGACTACGGATAGAAGGATAGAAGCTTGTCAAAAATCTATATACACTTACCGGAGCTATTACTCATCCTACTAGGGCTACGGCCTGGGTGGCAAAAGCCATTGAAAGTTGGGCAGAGGCCCTAGAAGAGACATTTCACCCCAATGCTTCAAGGGAACAGCTGTCCTACATATCTCACATTAGAGATGCAGCCTCCTACTTAGGTTAAGCAGCTATGGATACGGCTCTCCTAGCCTCCAAGGCATCTGCCACTTCTGTAGTGGCTCCGCTCCTTGAAGGAAGATTCATACTCTAAAAGGGCTCTGGAGTCTCTGCCTTATTCAAGGGATATCCTGTTTGGCCCAGCATTGGATAAAATTGTGACTACCTTGGCAGCTTCCAAGACGGCGTTCCTGCCCTCTGCATATAATACAAAAAGCCTAAGGCGTCATCCTTTCAGTCCTTTTGTCCTCATGGAAAAGCTAAGGGTCAGTCCTTTCCAAGGCATCAGGCATCAACTACTGTAAGGCCTCCAAGCCTAGGACCAAACAGACCTGGGCTACTAGATGTCCACCTATCAAATTTGAGGACAAGCCTTCAGCCTGGAGAGGCAGTCTTCTCCTTGGGGTCTGCCAGGGTGGGAGGCTGACTTCTTCAATTTGCCTAGTTTTGGCGTCAGACCACATCAGACTCCTGTGTAAGAGAAGTGGTCTCCCACGGATTTGCCCTTTTCTTCCTGATGAGACTTCCCCCAGCAGTTCTTTTGCACAGAACCTCCATCGGACCCAAGCAAGGCCCTGCTGCTCCAGAAGGCCATTCAGTCCTTACTGCTTTCAGGAGTAATAATTCCGGTCCCCTCCTCACAGCAAGGCAAGGGCTATTATTCTACCCTTTTCTTAGTTCAGAAGCCCAACGGGTCTCATCAAGGGATCAGACTACTCCCATACTTGGACGATCTCTTGCTATTGGCCAGGTCCCCAGAGATTCTTCACCGCCATCTGTAGCAATTGCTTTTCTAAAAACGCATGGTTGGCTGATCAACTGGAAAATGTCTTCCCTGACACCTTCTTAGAGAATGGTATATTTGGGAGCCCTCCTGGACTCACAGGTTCAGAGAATGTTCCTAACACCAGACAAGATCTCAGTAACACAGCACCGAGTGTCAATTCACTCTGCACCTCAGACCTTGGGATCAACGGTGTTCACCTTTTGACATCGTGGAGTTCGCTCAGTTTCACTCCAGTCCCCTACAACACCTGATACTCGCCACGTGGAACCGGCTACCCCATCTGCTCAGATTCCAGACTATGGGCCTCTCCCTGGAGGTTCGCCTGTCCCTAGCCTGGTGGCTACAGACATCCCATTAAGACAAAGGTCGCCCTTTTTGGATCCCGGACTGGGCTCTCCGCACCATGGACGCAAGCCTCCGAGGGTGGGGCTCAGTGACCGGTCAGCACTCCTTCCAGGGCCGCTGGACCCCAGTCGAGGCAGTGTTACCAATCAACGTCCTGGAACTTTGAGCCATCTACAGAGCTCTCACTCTGGCTCAGGATATTCTTCAGGGCAAGCCAGTACAAGTACAGTCTGACAATGCCATGGCAGTGGCCTACCTCAATCACCAAGGTGGCACTCTAAGTCGGACAGCAATGGCAGAAGTGTCCCACATTCTCACATGGACCGAACACCATCTCCCGGCCATCTCTGCAGTATTCATCCCAGGAGTTCTCAATTGGGAAGCTGATTTCCTCATCCGTCACTACGTGCATGCAGGAGAATGGTCTCTACATCCAGAAGTATTTCAGCTCCTGGTGGACAAATGGGGTCTACCGGATGTGGATCTCATGGCCTCAAGACAACCACAAACTTTCAGCATATGGAACCAGGAAAAGGGACCCCGACGCAGCCTTCGTGGATGCATTGTCAGTGATGTAGACTTTTTCCATTTGGCGTATCTTCCTTCCAATATCACTGCATCCTCGAGTTCTTCGAAATTTCAAGCAGGAATGGGGCACAGTTCTGTTGATAGCTCCGGCTTGGCCTAGACGTCATTGGTACTCTGATCTTCAAAGAATCTCCATAGATGTTCCTCTTCAACTTCCTCTACGAGTAGACCTGTTGTCTCAGAGTCCATGTCTACATCTGGACCTTTTCCTGGGATTTTCCAGCTCTGTGGTCCAGACCATGCTCACAGCACGTAAACCGGCCTCAGCCAGAATTTATAACCGAATATGGCATACATATTTCCAGTGGTGTGCTCCGAGAAACTATGATCCTCAAGTTTTTAAAGTTTCTAGAATACTTTCCTTTCTTCAGGCTGGATTGGTTCTAGGCATCCGTCTAGCATTTCTGAAAGTGTAGGTCTCTGCTTTGTCCATCTGTTTCCAGTGCAGAATTGCTCCTATACCGGTTGTTCACACCTTCCTGCAGGATGTTCTACGTATACAACCTCCCTTTGTCCCTCCTGTGGCTCCATGGGTTTTGTCAGTGGTGCTCCACGCACTTCAGGAACCTCCATTCGAACCCCTGGAATCAGTGGCTCACTGCGAAGACTCTGTTTCTTCTGGCTATAGCATCTGCCCATAGGGTATTGGATTTAGGGACGCTTTCATGCCGCTCCCCCTTTTTAATCTTTCAGCCAGTTGGGGCTTTTCTTAGAACGCGCCTGGGCTTACTTCCCAAGGTTGTTTCTCGTTTCCACATAAATGAGGAAATTGTGGTCCCGGCCTTTCAATCACCAGACCTCTCGGCAGGTGAGGCCTCATTGGATGTGGTCCATGCTCTGAAGATCTACGTGGATCGTACTACTTCCATCAGGATATCGGACTTCCTCTTTGTCCTATATGGATTCCACAAGAAGGGATGGCCAGCCAATAAACAAACTCTGCTGAACAGCTATGCAAGGCTGCCACGTGGTCTTCTGTCCAGGTCTTCGAAAGTAGGGTTTTCCTCTCAGCTCAGTAGAGTTCCAGCTCTTGAACAACTGCTTTGGGACATCCCCATTGTCTCCCCTGTGGAGCCCTATGGACCCTGAATAAGAAAAGCAGAGTTATGGTAAATCTTACCCTTGTTAACTCTTTCTTTGAAGTCCAGGGCACCCGCCTACGGGTTTCTTCTCTTGGTCACTTGTTTCCTTCTCTGTGTGAGAGTGTGATTCTTCAGCGTTCCTTCTCTCCTATCCTGCTCCTGCCTTAGGCTTGTTAACAAAACTGTGTTGCCCTCAGGCTGTGGGTGGGGTATAGGGGGAAGGACTGGAGCATCCTGGTATTGAAAAGCTTTGCAGTTGGTGCCCTGTCCTCCAGGTCCCACCTACACCCCATTGTCTCAACTGTGGAGCAATATGGACTTCGAAGAAAGAGTTAACAAGGGTTAGTTTTACCTTAACTCTCCTACTTTTCTCTAGAATCCCATGTTTTGATTATTTCTCTCAATTTTTAAAATGTCAAAATGTATGTCACATATCGAAATGTATATGAAACTGTTTTATCACATTTATTTGACTCCGTTCAATTGCATAAAATATGGACAAGTGGGAGAGTCCATTCATGTCTTCTGGGAATGTCCGATTATACTCTTTGGTTAGAAGTAGAAGCCCTCATCTGCAATGTTATTGGCCTGCGGATGTATTTGTCTCCTGTCACAGCGCTACTATATATCTTTTCAGACCATATACCAATACATTACACAGGGCAGCCATCAGAGGGGACTGGACCATAGAGAGAAGGGGCCCGGGTGGCAGCGGTGAGGAATGCACTTTACCTATTTTCCTATTACCAGGCCCCACAATTTCTAATGGCAGCCCTGATATCACAGATCACTTTTAAGGGCATTTTCTTCTTCAGGGTCCGTAGGGGGTCCACAGGGATGCCATGGGGAAATGTGTTTGGGGGTTATTCAAGCACCAAACAGATAAGCTTTCAGCTCCTAGGATGCCACAGGTCCTCCTCCACATATACCCTGCCCCTGACCACAGGCATTCAGTTTTGTGCAGCAGGATTCAGACGCACCTTTTATAATAGGGTGACTGCTCAGGCAGTCCCAAGCTTTTTATTTTATGTTTTTTTATTTTATTTATTTTTACTTCAGAGCAAGCACTACTTGGCATCCTAAAGGATGACTGTGCTGCTGCTCCACCAACCCCCACTGGTGACGCAACACCAGTAACCGGACTGGTAATTTCGGCGGGCACCATCGGAGCTTGGCTAGCGGCGATGCTGGGACTCAAGACTGCAGCTGGAAGCATGGGGACGCAAGTAAGGTGGATCCCCGCTCGCGGGGAACCATGTGACAGTCTGTACCTCTGGCGGTTGGAGACCTGCTGGAGGTTGCTGTAGTGGGGCGACCGAAGCGTCTGCTCCCCCACTAAACCACCGGGGCAAGTCAGTCTGGCATAGGGGGCACTGGTGGTGGCCATGTTATAAGGCTAGCGACCCAGGAGAGTTAATACAGCATAGGGGAGGTCAGCTTTCCCCGGCAGCCCCTCTCCCAACCCATACGCCAATCCAGCTGAGGTTTTCCTGCGTCTGGGTTGCTCCTCCTACCCTCCTCTGTATATGAGACGCCCAGCACCACTATCAGTGCTCTGCTTAAAATCGCTGGTCTCAGGAGGTTTTGGGTCTAATCTCCCTGTATACCTCTCCCCTGAGGCCAGGTTATACAGCGCTCAAAATCCTACCCAGCCTTGTGTGTTGAGAAGTTGATTCAGGGCCCTTTGCAAGTATATTGTATATGTGTTGTATGTGACTTTTGCTAGCTCTGCTGTATTGTTACTGCTTTTATTTTCTGTACTGTCAGGTATAACTATCACTGCTATTTCTCCTCAACCCTTTGCTACAGGTGGGGAATATTTAATAAAATTTTTTTTTTCTCAAATTGTACTTCACATATTTTGTTGCTTGGGAAGGCAGTCACATTTGCACTTCTTTATTATGTCTAAGAATAAGGGTAAACAGGAAGAAATGTAACCTGGGGATTTTATGGCTTTCCTGGACATTCAGGATGCGTATCTGCATGTGCCTATTACGCCATCCCACCAACAATTTCTATGGTTTGCTTTCCTGCAACAACATTACCAATTTCAGGCACTGCCCTATCATCGGCCCCTCTGGTCTTCACCAAAATAATGGCGGTTATGACGGCCTACCGCAGTCGTCAGGGAGACAGAATACTGCCATACCTGGATGACCTCCAGATATTTGCACGGGGATGTAGTTATATTGCCGGTGGATGGGCATTAGATCGAATGAGATCGGGATACCGGCATCTGGTAAGTGCTTGTCCCCGGGGAAGGGGTGGGTAGGTTTAGGCACCACAGGGGGTGCCTAAAGTTCCCGGGGGGAATTTAGGGTTAGGCACCCCTCCCCGGGAGTGTTAGGGTTAGGCTGCGGGGAGGGTGGGTTAGAGATAGGCACCACTAATGGGGGGGGTTTGTGTTAGGCACCCCCCCCGGGGGTCATAGGTTTAAGCTGTGAGGAAGGGGGGTTAGGGTTAAAAAACCACAAAAGGAGGGTTAGGGGGGGCAGTGGAGGGATAGGGTACATACCTACCCTCGTCTGGCTTCCGCGGCCGGGGTATTTCGTAGCCAACCCCTTACACGTCTATGAGGGGTATTCAATATGAAACGTAAACTTCGCTGTCGTTTCATATTGGAGTTTTTACGTGCGTTACAGTATCGGGCGCGCGCCCGCTTATCCCCGTATTCAATATGAAATTAACAAAAACGGGAGTCTGCGAAGTTGGATTTGCGTAAAGTTACGACCCCCCTAAAGTTGTAAAAACATGGGGGATCACTATGGGTACCCACGTTTTAGCCTTTAAATGAAAGTCGAGGATTTAAATAGCCGCAGCAGGTGTTTTTTCCCGACATTGAAGAAGTGATGCAGAAGAGTTTTTTTAAGTGGTCCCCTCAAATTTGGGGTACATGAGAATGGGTACTAGCATATTTTTAAGTCCCTAAAGTAAGTTTTTAAAAATTCTGCAATTGTGCACCTGCCGCTAATAATCTATTCTAGAAAACACCTGCCGCATACTTGCAGAATAGCCCTGAACCTATTTCCCTATTTTTAAACAATTTTTTCCCATTTTTTTTTTCACCCCTATTTTTAAATAAATTTTTTGGGGTGTCCCTATTTTTTTTTAAAACTTTTTTTGACATAGTTCTTTTTTAAATGTCATTCCCAGGGATACAGGCTATTTTTTTTAAGCCTGCACCCCTCAACCCCAATTCTGCACTTTTTTTCGACACCAATTCAATGGTGAAAAGTTATCCCCGTTTTCGAACCTGCGATAAGTCTTTGAAATTGAATACGGTGTAAAAGTAAAACCTGCGATAATGACGTCATAGGTGCGATATTAACGCAAAAATTATGTTTTCGCTCCCATATTGAATACCCCTATATGTCCTTTACAGCTAGAGCCTTTTCTGCATTTGCCACCCTGTTATTATATTGATTTGCCTTAATTGTAAAGGCTACAACACTTACTGTCAGTATATTTCTCAGCCGTGTACAGGGATAACCACTAGAACATATCCCGAGTGACACTTTGATAACAAATACACAAATAAATGGTTGCTGTAGTTGTACAAGATTTTCCCTGCATTACTAAAAGTAATTTGGCAGTTCGGTGATTTGAATCAAATGAGCAGCTGGGTGCATTTTTGTATTCTGTGTCTGCACAGTGTATTTGAAGATGCATCATTCTAGCCTTTGTGCAGCCTGACTGACCATCTTGAGGACAGAGACTGTACAGCTTGGCTGAAAAGTAGCTTTGCTAGGCTGTGAATTGATGACCTCAATCTTTAAGCAGAGAAATCTATCCTAATCCTCTGAGGATAAACCTTTTATTTGATTAACTTACAAAAGTACTTGGCTTCTGGGATCTTTTTTAGCAGAAGACAAGTAAAGTAAAATGTGCATTGTAAATTTAAGTTACTGTGGTAATCTGTTAAACAAGGCTTGGTGAGTAAATTAAATCATTATTGTCATTTCAAGCCTTGATGGTGACAACTAATATAACGTACAGTCTGATTTCGAAGTACAGCAGAAATGTTGATTGTTTTATTAAAATGTAAATACTGATACAATAAATTAATACAATATACAGAGAAGAGAAGATGTGTGTGTACACAAAACAGAGTGTTTAGCAATTAAAAGTATTGACCTTTTAAATTTTGGCCTTAAACACACCAGGAAATAAATAAACCCCACATGCTAATGCCGCGTATCCACTGCCCGATAACATAGGGTGTTTGCACAATTACGACATTGTAATCGTGCAATCGTTCAGTAATTGAACACACATCGGGGATTTAAGTCTCGGAAACGACCAGTGATGCGCGCTCCCGCTGGTCGTTTCTGACATCAATCATCGCCCGAACATCCTGGTCAACCTGACGATAACGTCAGGTTGAGCATTTTTGGGGATGATTGATGTGTTCAGTAGTCTCTGTCTGCTAGTGGATGTGCCCCTTAAGGAACCATCCTGTTGTCTACCAAAGATTCATCGCTCCAGAAGACCTTATTCCAGTCTTCGTTAGTCCACTGGTGGTGCTTCATGGCTTGGACAAGCCATTTTTTCATTGCTGCAGAACCCATTACTTGTTCCATGAAAAAAGGCTTTTTTAGAAGTCTGAAACATATATTACTTAAATATTTTTTTACTAACCTAAACTTTTTTTTTTAAAGCTACACATCCACCTAAAAATGACTGCACAATTCCGACATTGTAATCATGCAGTCGTTTCACAGTCTGTGCTGTGCCTACACTGAACGAGCAATTGTTGATTGTAGGCAGATCAATCATCCCCTAACATGCTCAACCTGACGTTCTCGTCAGGTTGTTCAGCATGTTCGGCCGATGATTGGTGTCGGAAATGACCAGCAGGAGCGCGCATCGCTGGTCGTTTCCGACATTGATGTGCCCGATTCATGCACGATTCATGAGCGATTGAACGATAATGATATCGTTCAATCGCTCATAGAAATCGGCAAGTGGATGTGTGCCTTAACTTTTAGTAGTTAACTGCTTACCAGTGAACCATTTCAGGTTATTCGCTGGACTTGAATTGCTTAAATCTGGAAAAATTGGGGTGTTCTAAAACTATTGATCTCCGTATGAAGCTGAAAATATACTTGGTTTCAAATAAACCATATTTTTATTTTATTTTTCTGTGTATTCTGTATCAGAAACTTTATTTCTGTGCATATATGCATTTATTACGAGTGGGGGCTGGTATAGCCTCTTCTGCAGATAATAAATGCTACTATCTAAACTTCACCAACATCACTGAATTATTCATTAGTGAAGCAAGAAAATAAAACACATTAACTTTATTATCCACTGTAGCTGTTTTATTAAATAAGTTTAAGCAATTTCTTTCCACTTCATCATAACTGACAATAGTTATATACACAGCACTTTCAGCACTTTTCGTTAATAAACCTCAATATCTAAAGCGCACATCTGCACAAAAATCATATCAACCAAGTAGACATAAAGGTCTTTCTCATACAAAGTTTGACAATGAAAGTTTATATTTAGTTGCTTTGGTTTTAGGGCAGATTTGCAGCTTTACTACGGTTAGTAACCTTTTATAATGGTACTGGTGTTGAACATAAAGAAGTGATAAAATAGAGACTGTCTGGTAGATCTGCTCACAGGCCTTAATTTAATGTTTTTGTCCCCCTAGCCTACTTTTGCTGTCGGGTTCTTCCCCATTTTAATTCAAAGGGTAATGTTTTTTCTGAATACCTCCCTGTGCCATCTGTATAAAAGAATTGCATACAGTGCCAGTAGATGTAAACAGTAGAAAATGCTACAGTAGATAAAATCTAATATGATAATCTGTTATGGTCTGTCTCCTATCCTACATGCATGTGCAGGGAGAGCAGGGGCACGTGCCCAGTGGCTACCACTGCTAGATTGACGGGATAGACCATAGAGGAGAAGGACCCACCGGGAACAGCGGGGGGAGGAGGCACACGACTGTCCGCTGCTCTGAACCACTCTGCCCCCTTCAGAGGGGACGGACAGGACAGTGCGGAGCGGCGGCCAGAGCCAAGAGAGGGCATGACAGAGCAGGGGCACAGCTGTGGGCAGACTGATGTGGCCTAGCCTATGTGGGAACCTTAAACAGAACTTTTTTGGTATGAGCAATTAAAATACTTTTGTACACAGTGATCCATGATACTCACTTAAAAATCTCTGGTCTACTGTAAATAAATCTAAGTAATGCTGCATACCTGAGATCATCAAAAAATAAACTGTATTGTCTTTTGTTTTTAAAGTGTTCTTCTCTTTGTCACACGCCATCACTCTCTTTATTTGCAATTTTTCAGATTTTGACCCTGTTATTCTGCAGCAAATGAAACAAGTATCCGAGGCTTCCCTAGAAACGTGCAAAGCTTTGGCCAATTGTCTACTTCTTTTTACCAAGCATGACAAGGTCAGAATACGTTCCAGTAATATTGTTTTATATGGTCAGGCTTCAATTGCTGTGTAGTCTGTTGTCTTTTCTGTGGCACACCTAATCTTCATACATGCCAAACATTCCTGTTCTGTGGCCAAAAGAGGAAAGGCCTGCTGTTGAAATGGTAAGGTCTTACATTACATGTTGAGTGGTTTGGGTGGATGGGTCCTATTTGTGTTGGTTTTCTTTATATTTACCAGGAATGTCAGACTGTATCTGTGTTTTACCAGCATAATGTTTGAGAAAATAAATGATCTTACCCTGGGTGTGTGTGTGTGTATATATATATATATATATATATATATATTATATGCGCGCTGTGATTTTTTTTTTTTTTTACATTCTTCAGCACATTGAATGTTAGTTCACCAGAAGCAACATATGCTGGCAAACAGAGGAAAATGCACAAAGCAATTGTGGTTTTGGGAAACACCCCAGAAATAATTTCTCACTACCCTAATATATCCCAGGACCTCAGTTGCCCCACCCCACACACACTTAACCTAATTCAACCCCAGCAATCTCAAACACATGTACACACACGCACATTTACCCTAATTCTACCCCAGCAATCTGGCACACACTTCGTTCAGAAAACAGTGAGTCTTTCTTGCTGCAGCTTCTCCTCCTCCCTGTGAGTCTGAGAGATGCTGCTCAGTCCATGTAGCCCCGCCCCATGCTGAGGCATCGGAAATATGCACAGGTGCCCCAGCCTGAGTACATTCTGCTGATAATGCCTATGGTAGTTGCAATACAAATCTCTCATCCATGATCCTCCTGCCCTTCACAGCACATCCCAGTGGCCGGACCCCAGCCAGCTGCAGGGAAGCAGCAGTGGGGATTGTGGTGAGATGCAGAGGCCTGTGGTGTGATGCCTCGACGGGACAGAGCTATTTTGGAGTAACAAGGCTGACCTATACAATAGTAGGCAGCCGGTTTTATGTTATGGCTGATCCATATTTACCTGCTTTTCTTCTTCAGGGTCCATAGGGCTCCACAGGGAGACCTTGGGGTGTAGGTGGTGGTTGCGGACCGGGCACCACGCACTTAAAGCTTTCAGCTCCCAGGATGCATTGGTCCATCCCCCTATACCCCGCCCCCGAGCCAGTAGCACCTCAGTTTCGTCTGTGCCTGGCCGGAGTCGGGTCAACATTATGCAGCTTAGGCAGCCCAAATAGCTTTTGTTTATAATTTGTTTATTTTCTATTTTTCTGCTGAGCGTGCAGCAGCAGACTGTCCACAGGACGTCTGCGCTGCCTCTCCATCACCCCTCCGGGCGCCGCAACGCCAGCTTCGGCTGGGGATTTCGAAGGGCATCCCGGGGTCCTCGTTAGCCGGCCCCGCTGACGGACCCAGACTGCAGCCCGGACGCAAGGGGACAGGTAAGGCGGGTCATTGCTTGTAGTGACCCGCGGATTGGCAGTCATACCTCCGGTCTCAAGGGACAGAATCGGGGGCACTGAGAGTGAACACAGGCTTTGTCCAAAGTGATCCACGAGACCAGTGGTTCTCAAACTCTGTCCTCAGGACCCCACCCAGGTCGCGTTTTGCAGGTCACCCAGCAGGTGCACAGGTGTATTCCTTACTCACGGACACATTTTAAAAGGTCCATAGTTGAAGCTAATTATTTCACTTGATTTAGTGTGGAGACATGCAAAACATGCACCGTTTGGGGTCCTGAGGACCGAGTTTGAGAACCTGTGCACTAGACCACCAGGGTACATCCTGGTGGTTAAAAATCATCATGGGGAGGTCAGCTTTCCATATTAAAGCGGCCCCTCAGCTCAGGGCACCATTCCTCTGAGGTCTCGCTTCCCTGAACTGCTCTCCTCCTCCGACCACACCCCTCAGAGGTTTGACAACTAAAACCGATTAAACTACTCTTTCTGCAAATATAGCGTACTGTTTACATACTCCTATACATTGAAAGCTTGCATGTTCAACAACTAAAACTGGATTACATTACTAATTGCTTACAAACTCATTTTATATTCACCATGCTTGTATGAGTTTCTAAACACAGGAACAAGTCGTTTATGATAACAAAATTGGAACATTGAGATTTATTTCCCTTCAAACTATGAAGCAACATCTCTATAAAAGACAAAATTTGTTTGTTTTTTGATACCAACAATATTGTTACCTTGTACTGTAGTCTATGATTGCAATGTTTAGGTCATAGCTTTAGTAATGGTATATTTGTTGCGCCTATTTGTCTATTAGTGTGGTCTATATATTATTAGTATTCTATCCATAGATCTCTGGGATTTTATATAGTTTTTTTGTGTAGCTATTTTAGGTATGCAGTCTGGATGCCGACGGTCTGCAACCCGACTGTCCAATCCCGGCAAGGGTCTAATGACAGGCGTCGAAATCCTAACACCTGTCATTTTACCTACGCCGGCATCCCGATCGAAGGAAAGCCGGGCGCGGACATCTGCGGGGGGGGGGGGTTAGGTTAGGGGCTCCCAGGGGGAACTTAGGGTTAGGCAGCCCCCCGGGAAGAGTTAGGCTAGGGCAAGGGGGAGTTAGGGTTACTTAGGGTTAGGCTGCGGGGAAGGGGGCGTTAGGTTTAGGCACTTAGAGGAGGGTTAGGGTTAGGCACTTGGAGGGTAGGTTAGGCACCCCTATCGGAGGGTTAGGGTTAGGGGGGGGGGAAAGGTTAGCGATACTTAACTTAATTAACGATCAGGATTTTCACCCTTGCCGGGCTGCCACTGTCAGAGTTTGAACTGTAATAAATGTGTATTTCTTAATCTTTGACTAGTGCCTCCAACACTTTCTTACATTGTAACTGTGCCAGTCCCGCTATCTCAGCGAGGGATTGGTTATTATTCTACTCTTTCTGGTTCAGAAGCCGAATGGGTCTCATCAGCCTATTCTTAACCTCAAATCCCTAAACAAATTCTTCAGGGTACCCAGGTTCAGGATGGAAACCCTACGCTCGATCATCCTAGCTATGGAGCCTGGGGACTTAATGGTATTTCTGGATATTCAGGACGCGTACCTACATGTACCTATAGCGCCCTCACATCAGCGATCTCTCCGGTTTGCTATACTACAGCAACACTTCCAATTTCAGGCTCTGCCCTTTGGACTATCCACAGCTCCACGGGTGTTTACCAAAATTATGGCCATCATGGCGGCCCACCTGCGTGGTCAGGGTGTCCGACTGCTACCATATCTGGACGACCTCCTGCTCTTAGCAGGATCCCCAGAAGTGCTTCACAGCCATCTGCAGCTAACCATTGCTTTCCTTCACAAGCACGGATGGTTAATCAACTGGAAAAAGTCCTCCCTGAATCCCTCACAGAGAATGATTCATCTGGGAGCCCTGCTGGATTCTCCCGATCAGAGAATCTTTCTGACATCAGGCAAGATCTCCACACTTCAACTAAGAGTGCGCAGATGTCTCGACTGTCGCCGGGTGGTGATCCACTCAACAATCATGGTGTCCACCTTCGACATGGTGGAGTATGCTCCGTTCCACTCCAGGCCTTTGCAGGTCTGGAGTGGAACCTCTCCAAGTGGAACGGGTTACCCCATCGGATCAAAGCTCAGACGATGATACTCTGTCCAGAGGTGCGTCTGTCCCTATCTTGGTGGCTACAGAAAATCTCATCTAACCAAGGGTCACCGCTTTTGGATCCCGGACTGGGTACTCCTAACAAACGGACATCAGTCTCTGGGGTTGGGGTACAGTGACTGGTTCACACTCCTTTCAGGGCCATTGGACATCGTTCAAATCAACATATTGGAACTTCGAGCTGTCTACAGGGCTCTCATATTGGCCCAGGACATACGTCACGGAAAACCTGTACAGGTACAGTCCGATAATGCCACAACAGTGGCTTACATCAACCATCAAGGAGGCACTTGAAGTCGGGCAGCAGTGACAGAAGTGTCACGTATTCTGACATGGGCCGAGGGTCACCTCCCGGCCATCTCGGCTGTGTTCATTCCAGGAGTTCTCAATTGGGAAGCAGACTTCCTCAGCTGTCATGACGTGCATCCAGGGGAATGGTCTCTTCACCAAGAGGTTTTTCAACTCCTAGTGAGCAGATGTGCCCTCCGAGAGGTGGACCTCATGGCCTCCTGGCACAATCACAAACTGCCGGTGCATGGGTCCAGAACAAGGGATGCCGAGGCAACCTTTTGTAGACGCATTATCAGTGAAGTGGTCCTTCCAGTTTGCGTACAATATTCCCTCCAGTCTCTTTTTCTTCCTCGAGTACTTCGGAAGTTCAAACAAGACTGAGGCACTGTCCTGTTGGTGGCTCCAGCTTGGCCCAGACGTCATTGGTACTCAGATCTTCGGAGTCTCTACATCGACACTCCGTTCCTGCTGCCTCAACGACCGGACCTGTTGTCTCAGGGTCCTTGCCTTTACCCGGACCTGGGTCATCTGTCTTTTACGGCGTGGCTCTTGAAACATCCCTCCTGAGGGCCAAAGGATTCTCTAGCTGTGTAGTCAAAACTATGCTCAGAGCGCGTAAGCCAGCCTCTGCTCGGATCTGCCACCAATTGTGGCATACATATTTCCAATGGTGTCGTACCAGAAGCTATGACCCCCAAGTGTTTAGGATTTCCAGAGTCCTGGCCTTCCTTCAAGCTGGATTAGACATTGTACTCCGCCTGGCCTAACTGAAAGTGCATGTCTCTGCTCCATCCGTTTGGTTCCAGCGTAGACTTGCTCCACTACCTGATGGCCACACCCTCTTCCAGGGTGTCCTCCGTATGTAAACTCCCTTTGTCCCTTCAGTGGTTCCATGGGATTTGTCAGTAGTGCTTCGTGCCCACCAGGGTCCTCCGTTTGATCCCCTGGATTCTGTGGAACTCAAGTGGCTCACAGTGAAGACTGTTTTTCTTCTGGCTATGGCGTCCGCCAGAAGGGTGTCGGATTTAGGGGAGCTCTCATTTCTGATATTCCATAAGAACAGGGCTGTGCTTCAGACTCGCCCTGGTTTACTTCCAAAAGTTGTTACTAGTTTCCACTTTAATGAGGAAATTGTAGTCCCGGCCTTTCAATCGCCAGACCTATCGGCAGGTGAGGCCTCCTTGGATGTGGTCCGTATCCTCAGGATATACGTGGTCCGTACCAGTTCCCTTCGGAGATCAGACTCCTTATTTGTGCTCTATGGATTTCACAAGAAGGGATATAGGCTGATGGACTGATGCATCCTGGGAGCTGAAAGCTTTAACTGCGTGGTGCCCAGTCCTCTCCAGTCTCCCTGTGGACACTATGGACTTCGAAGAAAGAGAGTTAACAATGATGAGGTTTACCATAACTCTTTTTTTTCTCTGCGAGATACCTGGAGAAGATATACATGTGACCATTCTGGGGCTCTTCACATCATTAGGCCCCGTTGGGCAAAAAGCTGTGATTGGGTGGATCTCCCATATCCTGCACATTCTTCAGGGGATGCGGGGGACTTCCTTAATACAGAAGTTGTCTCCCACACGTTCTGGGACAGTAAGTATGGGCTGATCCATATATCTATACTAATATTATAAAAACGTTGGGTCTGTCTGTTCCAAGTTGGCGCAAAAACTACTTAGCCGATTTTCATGAAAACTGCATAATTTTGTAGCGTAAACTCCTAGAAATAACATAACACTTTGTTTCATCTTGATCAGTCAAGTAAAAGCTGAGCAGTAAAAGAAACTAAATTTATTGACCTAATCAATGCAAGAGATAGGTGTGGCACCATGCGCGCGGCTGGTAAGGGGTGGGTGGAATAGGTGCTTTGGGCTCGCGTTCACTGGAATAGGATAGGTTACATACAGTAGCAGTGTCTGCACAGGGTACACAGTGACATTGGTGTGAACGGTAGGCGAAGACGCTGCTGGTCAAATGGACCACTCCTGCTACAGGGCCCCTATGCAAAGCAACACAACTAGTAGAAGTGATTTCATTGTAGGTGACACTGCGGGTAACAGCTAGCACATCTCTGTGTGTGTATATAGAGATATATATACTGGTAGGTGTGTGTGTGTGTGTGTATATTTACTAGCTGGAGTACCCGGCATTGCCTGGAATTTTAAGAATGTTTGTTTACACATCATCCTCCAACAAACCTCTCCTTAGGCAGGACTCACGAAAAGTGTCATCCAATCAGTTTTACCCTTCAGGGGCTGACAAATGAATGAACCGGAAGTAGCCACTGTGCGTTCCATTGTGCGGTCCACCAACCAAGGGGGTAGACAAAAATGTTTGGTCGCCACTGTTAACACCATCTAGTTGTGTAAGCTGATGCATGAGCAAGTATGAATAAAAATTTGTGCTGCAGAGCTGCGTTTTTGCATCCCAGTATAGTTGCCATCTTTATGGGCCTGACTGTAAATCAGATGGATCTCTCCTCATGGATGCAGATATGAATTTTGACCATATTCAGACTCATAATAAGCCTGGCTTAATATCAATAGTGGTCCCTCAGTGCAGGTTTGCTGACTGTGGCCCTGATTCAGAGCCGGACGCTCTGACAGAGCGCTCGCTCTGAATCAGGGCCGTCCTTCTTCACTTTTAGAGCGGCCTCCTGGCCGCTCGTATAGCTGTGGGTGACCACCCACAGCTATAGCGAGCGCCAGGCAGATGGTCGCGATGGTCAAGACCATCGCGACCAGACCCTTGTGGTAGGGTCTCGTTGCCACAAGCCCTGGAGTCGTTTTGGCTCTATCAGAGCCAAGAGCACACCCACTGACATCACTTGTGATGTCAGTGGGGCCGGCCCCAGACGGTAGGCGTTCCCATAGGAACGTCTCCGTCTGGGCAGCCACGTCCCCGGCACGCCCACCAAAAGGGGTGTGCTGTCACTCACCATCGACAGCACGCCCCCTTTGTAGCGAGAGCCGGAGCAACTGCTTGCCTGTCGCTATCCGGGTCTCGCGCATGCGCACGACGGAGCCGCCTCCATCATGCGCACTGCGCCAACATCGAACTGCTGGCGAGCGCTCAGTGCTCGCGAGCTGGTCTGAATTAGGCCCTGTGTCAGCAGTGCAGGGGTATTCTCAATGCAGGGTCCCGGCGGCGTCAGGCAGCGAGGGGGCGGGCGCCATCTTCTTTTGCTTGTGCGCATATTAAATGAGCTTAACGCTAATTGGCTGAGAGCCATGACAGACGTCTCTCTCTGCCAATCAACGTTAAGCCCGCTCAATACAAAACCTTGCAACACGACAGCGGCATCGCAAGGTTTTGCCTCGGGTGAGTGATCCTGGGCAGGCAGGGAGATCCGAGCTTAGCTCGGATCGGCCCGGGTCCCCGAAGTTCGGGTGGGTTCGGTTCTCTGAGAACTGAACCCGCTCATCCCTAATAAATTCATACAGTATTTAAAAGGAACTGTAAACTCCATGCGAGAGCCATAGTAAATGATGTTCAGAGACTTAGATTATATGCTACAGAATAAAATTCCATAATTCCTTAGTATGTAGCAAAATGCATGTTATAAAATCAAATTATGAAATGAAACAAAAATAAAATTTTTATATTTTTATTATTGACCTTGCAGATGGCTCAAGAAGAATGGTGTCCAAATCTGCATCTAACAATAAACCAAACTGGACAATGCTTTTATTCTTCTTTGGTGTTTTAGGTGCAGAACCATTAGAGATCTTGGCTTGTAAACTGTGGGCTAAATCCTTTTCTAATTCTGTACCTGACCTGTAGAGGGCGAATGCTATGCAAAAATTGTGTTTTTTAATTAATTAAAAATTAACAGTAATTTCGATTTCAAATTTTTTTAAGTTGCCTCTGCTGTGTTTTAATATGCTCGTATGTAAAATTTCACGATCTTGGCTGTGGATTTGTATAGAATGACAGAAGGACAAAATTTCATTTTTATATAGTAGATATATATGTGTGTGTGTATGTATATATGTGTGTATATATAATATTTCATTTTTTTTTTCATACACACAAAACATTTACATCGTGGTGCATTTGTCTATGTGCAAATCAGCAAGAAGTGATGTTTGCATCATAAAAAAAGAAAAAGAGCTACAGATAGATAGAAACATACATACATATATATATATATATATATATATATATATATATATATATACATACATACATACATACATACAGTATGATGTGAAGATGTTTGTAACTACTTAAGACAACATAAAGTATTCTGCACTCCACTCCAGCCAACCATTCAAAATAGCAGTGTTAGCAAGTGAGCTCTGCATAGGGAATATAACACAATGGCCAATTAGAAAAGAGGGAAAGAGCCAATAGAGGTTGTGCATTGTGACCAGTAGGGGATTTTCTTACATGCTAGATTTGCTGGCAGGGAAGAACATTGTGGTACCTTCTTGGGAATCAGCTGCTTGTGATCGGTGGAAGGGATTTTTATGCTGAGGTGAGGTTTAGGGAGGGAGACAGCTGCTCCACACATAACCGTGTATAGGATTGTGCCCAGGGAAACTGTGCAAGTGGAGGAATCGAGAAGAAAAGTAAGGCATGCTATCTGAAAGGTACAGTACTAGCATTAATGTGACCTTTAGCTGCCTCTGTGTATGTGACTGTTAGGATGGATAGTATGTTTTGCTGATCTGTGCTAAGATTACATTGAGCTGCTGTGATGCTGCAGTTTATTCTGGGATGACCATTTGCAGGGATGCAATGATAGCAGTGTATTAATTAGAAGCATGGGTAAAGTTTTGATAAAGCCTAAAATAATTTTGTACAGTATATTTACATCATATTACTCAAAACTATTTGGAAAAGTACTAGTCACTGATTAAAGGTAGTGTTATGTAATTTTGTGCAGATCTCTTACAATGTAATATAGTGTTACTGGGCCTTTACATACAACTGCTGTATAGGGATTCTGCATTCATGCTCTGGCTGTGTGTCAATGTAAAGGGGCTTTACATTGACACACACGAGTTCCGTTGTGCTTCAATTACAGACTCAGCCACAGATATCAAAGTGTCGCATATCAAATTATTCCGTGCAGTCTCCTGGTGCGTCTTAGTCGCGTCACATTGTGACTGTTGGCACCTGACTTTGTGGGGATTGCTTCTATTGATGTCAATGACTACACATATGTCTTAGCCAGCAGGTTATTTTAAGGAGCCAGGAATCGGCTGACTGGGTCCTAAATCCTAAACGATGATGATAAGCCTGGGGCTTTTATTCTCCAGCATTTTATCCCACTTTCGGTAATTATCACGTACACACGTGCCCTGTCATTGCATGTCATATATTTTGTTTTGGGAACTGACACTGTAGAAACCATGCTTGATGTTGGGCATTTAAAACTATGGGCCTGATTCAGACTCAGTCGCTAAGCTGCGCTCGCTCGCTAGGGGCGATTATCGCACATCTGTTCATGAGTATGCATCAAGCTACGCATGCGCGAACCAGTCACTGTGGCTTGGAATCGTGCGCTTGCAGTACACAGACTGGATGCTACTTTGAGTAACGGCGCCGTTTGTGGATGGTGACGGGAAGGTGCTTGTGAACGGGGGAGTGGTTGTGCGAACGCAGGCGTGTCTGGGCATCAAAACAGAAGTTTAATGGGTGGGCATAATTAGCGAAGTAGCGTCATTGAACACGTCACTTGGTTGAATTTGAGCCTGACCTGATCGCACTGCTTGCGGTGGGGTAGGGGCTACCTCAAGGGCTGCGAGCCGCTCCGATGGCTCTCGATGTTACCAATTAATCAGACACTTCCTGGAGAAGACTTGTGCTAAGAGAGAAAGGTGGGCGGCTTTATACACCTGCGTACGCTCACTACCATCGCACACTAAGACATAGAGGGCGTCCTTAAGCCACACAGTGCGATCACGGAATTTGCATACCTGGCCCCTTTTGGCAACGAGCGATCGCGGCTTAGCGAGTAGGTCTGAATCAGGGCCTATGTTTGTGAAGTTTTTGTGGATTAATTTTACAATGATTATATATACTCAAACATATTGAAAAAAATCAAAACCTTAATGAAATCATCTAATATAACACAGATGATAGATTCTCACTGGATTATCGTTGTTTTTGTTTTGTTTTTTTTACTTTGTTTTTTTTTTTTTAGAAACTGGTGTTTAGCTATATTTTTTTAATGTGATTGTTAACTTCATACTATAGTGTACAGTATATGTAATAGCCTGCGAGTTGCAGATAGCCGCGATATATCATATTTTAGAGATTATATTTAAAGTGGCATTTTTTTAGAAGGTAAAACCTGGATGTTTTTTCCTTTTTAATAAAAATTGCTGCATTAAATCTAGCGGCTATATCGCCAAAATCTGGCGGCTGCCTGCAACTCGTACATTACATCAAACACCCCATGTCTACAGCCTGCCACCTCTACATTGTGAAGAGCTCATTATAGGTATGGGTCTGACTTGCTTATACAGGGGCGATATAATTGTCGCGTGGGCAGCAACAATTAATGAACGCCCAGTTTTGGAATTCAATTGTTCTGGGCGCTCATGATTATCGCCCTCTTCACACCTTATTAGACTGGGTTTAGCCGTGTAAAACAGCTACACCCGTCTAAAGTTCAGGTTAGGGAGCAGTTGGGGCACTTTTACCACAGGTTTCTCGCACATTTTTGCTTTCACCCTCTCAAGGGTGCGAGCAGAAATGCCGGCTGCTATCGTGCTCAGACAGAGCAACAATTGAATTGGTCTGTCAGATACCTTAAAAAAATATATATATATATATCCGCCGGCTAAACAATTGAATCGTCCCCACAGATCAACCGCTAATATCAGCAGTATTTATTTTCTTTGAATCCATTTTTATATAAATTTAAATTTATTTCAAAATAACAATAGCCACAAAATAAAAAGAAAAACAAAAATATGATAAAAACTAACATATATATGAGAAAAGTATCACATCAAAAAAATATAGAGTGAAAAATATAAATTTAACAGAAATCAAATTTGAAAGTACATTCAGTAGCCAACATGGAAAACATAGCCTATAGTCAAAGATATTTTAAAATCAAACAGTGTCAATAATAATACAGAGACAAAGAAAATCCTCGAACCTTTAAGCAGAATCATTAAAAGTGGTGACGAGCATAGTGGGAATCTTGTCATAGGGACAAGACTTTATCAAATTTTAAAGCGCATTTTCACTCCTGGTATGTAAAACGTTCAGGAGAAAAAATATTAACTGAAGCCATCCAAGAGGGAAAAGAAGGGGGATCAGGAGTCATTCATGTTCGGGCAATGCAGACCCGGACCAGTGTTAAAAGATTATTCACGTATAATCATAATGCAGCAGAAAGGGTTTCCTCCAGTTCAAGACCAAAAAGGCAGGTACGTGGGGTCAGTAAAGAAATTTGGATACCCGTGCTCCGTACACATGTGACCACCCTAGACCAAAAGAAAGCCACATGGGAACAGGACCAAAGAATATGCCAGAAATCAGCAGAGGGGGCAGCACATTTAGAGCAGGAGTCTAATGTCCGTGATGATATATTGAAATATAAAATAGTTTTTAAGCAGTCTCTTAGATTTTTAGTCTCATACTGTTTGTAATCTGTACCTATTAAATAAAAATACTTGTGTTAACGAACTACTGTTGTAATGATGTTGTGCAGTATGTATAATAGCATATTTTGAACATCTTTACTGTCAGGCACAGCAGTACAATAGCCGTTTTGTATTATTTCTGACAGTAGTATGTGGTTTACTTGGTTCACAATACTAAGACTTTTGTTGTCAAGTAGAACATCCTCCGTAACTGGTGGGTGGAGGGCACTAGTGGGACTACTAAAGTATGCAGCAGTAATTCATGAATAGCACCCAAGGCATTTCTTGTAGCTGGCACGGTTACCACTGTCCTTTGACAGCCTGGATGTAATCCAGTGCTCTAATCACTGATTGTTACTGTGAGAACAGGAGGCATTTAGCCCCAGATATGTTTCAGCAATTTGATCAGCGTTTTACTAAACTGCATAGGCCAAGCGACAACATTATGATTACAGGAGTAAAGACTAGGGTGTTGCTTTTATATTTTCTCACTTCAGTGAATCTTTTTTTTTCCCCCTAATACGTCTCACTTTACATAAAATATGAAAAATAAAATGTAAAATCTACTCTTGTGACAAATAGCCACTTATTTATGTTGAATAACAAAGTAAAAGCTGTTAATGTAAATAAGCCATGTGTTAGTCAGTAGATGACGTTATATTATTCAGCAACAATAATATGACCGCATTGTTTTTTGTAGGAGTGTAGTAGTATTCTACATAATATTTGTTTGGTCCATACCTTAAAAATATGATCCTTCAGTTGATTGATGTGTGAGGGCAGTTATCTTACAGTCCCTTCACAGAATTTCCATGGGAAGTCTGGACTTTGGTTTGACCATTCCCCAAGGCCTAGATCATTGTCTTTTTCAGCCATTCAGCTGTAAGTTTGTGGGTATGCTTAGGATGATTGCCCTGTTGCATGAACCATTTTCAGCAAAGGTTTTGTTGCCAATGAGATGGCATCATATTGTTTTCTAGAATACTCTGGTATGAAGGGGAGTTTATGATGTACTCAGCGATGGTGAGGTGTACAGGTCCTATTTGCTCCAAAATAACCCCTTTAACTGAAACTGGGCCTTGTGTGTCCAAAAAATATTTTTCCAAAAGTCTTGTATTTTGTTCAGATGCAACTTTACAAACCTTAGCCATAGTACAGTGTTTGTTTAATTTTGTAACGAAGGGGCTTTTATCATCTCTGCTGGCACATGAAAGCCAGACTTGTGGTATTTAGTTGGTGTGTTGACAATCACAATGTTAGCAAGCACTACTTGGATCCCGGAAAACAGGTATCGGCCGATCACCAAGTGCTACTTAGAGCTGCTGATTGTAGAAAATGACCTTTCTACTTCAGGGTCCATAGGGGGTCCACAGGGTTGACCTTGGGGTATAGGTTGGGAACCAAATCCGGGCACCACGCAGTTAAAGCTTTTAGCTCCCAGGATGCACTTGGGTCCACTCTCCCTATAACCCCGCCCCCCAGCCAGAGGCACCTCAGTTTAAGTTGGTGCCCGGCCGGAGTCGGGCCACCGTTACTGCAGGGGGGCTGCTTAGCAGCCCCTAAGCTTAAAATTTATTTTAAGAGTTTTATTTTATTATTTTTTTACTACTCTTCAGAGCGGCAGCATCAGACTGTCCAATGGACGTCTGAGCTGCCGCTCCTACACCCCGCCGGCGCTGCGACGCCAGTACAGATCTGGGGATCGCAGCGGGACCCCAGAGTCTGTACTAGCCGGGCTCTGGAGGAATCCCTGGGCTGCTGCCGGATCGACGGGGACAGGTAAGTCGCGTGGTCACCGCTTGCGGTGACCCGCGTGTACATGCAGCCTTATGCCTCCGGTCTCTGGGGACAGACCGGAGGCACTAGCGGTGGCGGCGGGCTCCCCCTCCATGGAGGCATACCCCGCGTGTCCACAGCCCACCAGGGATTATAGCGGCAGCGGGAGCAGGCATCCCGGGGGGTTAATTGCTAGCCAGGGGAGGAAGCCTTCCCTGTCTAGCAGCTCCTCCCCTCAGCTCAGCGCGCCTTTCAATACTACAGTCTGGCGTCGCTGAGCTGCTTCCTCCGCGGGCCACGCTTCTTCTGAGGTCTCCAGTGGCCATTTTCTCTCTGTGGTGCTGCAGAACTCCTAGGATGTCAGTGAGCCCAGTCCCCCTGCGTACCTGGCCATTTTGGGTGAGTGTATACAGCGCTATAGCCTTCCCAGACACTGAATCTGGGCAGTTGAATGTAGCGACATTGTGCAGTATGTTATATGTCATGCAAATGTATGTATATATATTTTTCTACATTGTATGTGACTTATGCTAGTGCTGACTGTCTGCTTTTTCTCTCACCTGTCAGTGTATATCTATCCCTTTTATTTATCTGCCCTAATACAGGTGTACCTGGGGTGGTTCTGAGACCTCACATATATATACTTGTTAATATCTGTGAGGTTTGTCACATACTGTTGCGTGCTGCACGTTGCCATATTTTAGATGGAACTGTGAGTTGCATACGCTGATAATGGGTCCCTGCAGCTAGTCTTAGCGTCAGTCAGGACCGGTATGGCGCTGCTTAATATTTCCGTCAAGATAGTCAGATATATCTGACCAGGAGATTGCACACGATACTGCACCCATTATTGCTATCCTGCAAGTCATAGCCTGCAGGTAGTAGTGCGGAGGATTTTAACTCAGAAAGGTTTATGTATGCGGCACCATCTGGTGCCCGGGCCCCTTGCACGACCCCCTTAAAGGGCGGTTTATTTCTCAGGATCCTCTCCTTTGAGGATCGCCGTGCGGGCCCCATTGTCGTCACTCGCTTGGAGTTACTTCACCATACTGCCCTTTTGCACTCGGGGTATCTCGCAATTTCTTGCAATTTACCCCTGTGCAACAGACTATCGCTCCCCGCCGGGGTTTTTCACAGTACATGAATTACCTCCGATACCACATCGGTCTGTCATTCCCCTTGCAGGGATTATCACAACGGCACCCTGGTGGATGTCGTTTTATACGAAATACTAATTGGCGTGATATACGCCCTGTGGTTACTTCCCAGTGGCTCTGCCGTGAACTGGATGGTGTATTCGGCTCTTTCCCTCTCATATGGGGTGAGCCTATTTCAAGTATTATTATCCCTGCTTTGGGGCTGGTAGCCAGGTTCATTCTGGATATAGAGAATGTCGATCCTGCACCTGTATCATACATCTCCCGTTTTCTGCCCAGCGGGTGCATCTCATAGCGGGAGTCTGGCTGTCGCCAGATACGAGGAGTCACAAAGGCTTCCTGTTTCCCATTCCCTGAGGGTCCTCACAAGTAATGGAAATCCCCTTCTGGGATGGATTTGTATGTTAATCGTCGGGTTACAGGCATTAATACGCCTCCCATCCCGGCCTGGACGGATTTTACGGATCCGTAGGTGGTAACTTTGCCTGAAATCAATGTACTCGTTTTCAGGGCCTGTTGCCCGTCCTACCATGGCCATCGCATGGTGATGCTTTTGTGACGTTTTTCCCCACCAACACGTCTGGGGTTCAAATATCTTTTGCCGCTCACATAAAATATGCAGTGGTCATATGTGGGATTACCTACATTGGATGCCGGTCTTCTAACTTTCAGGGTTTCGGCGGCGACTGTATTCGCCGCAATACCCTATGGCTGCATTATGGGAAAGCAGAGGTGCAGACTCCTTCCATGGGGAAGATCTTGTTTGGTCCTGACCTTGACAAGATCGTTGCATCATTGGCAGTATCACTAATGGGGAGATACCGTCTTTAGCTACTCCCACTACATTCGGACTAACTCTGTTAAGTCTTTTTGTCCTCAGGGTCAGCCTAAAGGCCTGTTTTTTCCTAGGCTGTCGGCCTCCATGGGGGCCACCATATCCAGTACTGAGCAGTCCTGGACTTCCGGACGACCCTGTTTCTACACCTGAGGATATAACCTCAGCCTGACGGGACAGGTCTACATCTGGGGAATTCCAGAGTGAGGTACTGATTCTCAACGGCCTCTCATTGCTCAGGCGGCCTCCTCACAGGCATTGTTACACCGGCCCTTCTTCAGACCTGATCAGGGCCTTACAATCCCAGAAAGCTATACAGTCTTTGTGGTAAGCAGAGCTATTTCGGCCAACCTCACTATCTCAGTGAGGGAATGGTAGTTCTTCTTTCTTTCTGGGGCAGTGACCGACGGGTCCTCATTTGCCTATACTCTGTCTCAAATCCCTGAATCAGATTCCAACGGTGCCTGGACTCAGGTGGAATCGTCCATGCTCCATCATCCGACGTTTGGAACCTGGGGATTTTATGGTATATCTGAATATTCAGGATACGTACCTACGGGTACATACAGAGCCCTCTCATCAGGATGGGTTCAGGTTTGCTGTGCCACAGCAACACTTGTAAGTTTCGGGCTCTGCCTTTTGGGACTGTCCTCAACTCCACCGGGGTTTACCAGCCTTATGGATTTTCTGACAGTTCACCTGTTCAGTGTATCCGAATGCTCCTTTCTCTGGCCGGTCTCCTGCTTTTAGCAGGATCACCAAGGTACTTTACCGCCAGGTCAGGATAACCGTGGCTTCTTCTCGGCACAGATAATTAGTCAACGGAGAAAAAGTCCTCCCTGCATCCCTCACAGGGTTTTCTTCATCTGGGAGCACTGCTGGATTCTCAGAATCTGAGAATTTTTCTGGCGTAAGACAAGATCTCCACTCTTCAACTTGGAGTGTGCGGATATCTACGCAGTCGACATATGTCATTACTCTTTGTGATGCGCGGTCTACCAGAGTGTCTACCTTTTGGTAGGGTGGAATGTGCTCAGTTCCATTCCAGGCCTTGCCATAATTGACTCCCCTCCAGATGGATCGAGTTTTTTCCATCGGATCGCTGTTCGAACGATGATACTTTCTCCGGAGGCGAGTTGGTCTCTATCCGGGTGGCTATGGCCATCTCGTCCAGGGTGTTCTTTGCTACAGACAGTGTCTGGTCCGCATTCGTTTCGGGGCAGTTGGACGTCTGTCGCTTCTGCCCTGCCACTTAACTTGTTGATACTTTAGGCTGTCTTGGACCTTCACTCTGGCCTAACCCATATGTCACGGTAAACCTGAATAGGTTCAGTCCGACAGTGTCACAACAGTGGCTTCCATCTAGGCAACACTGGTAGTTGGGTGGCAATGTCAGGAATGTTATCCATTCTGACATAGTCCAAGGGTCTTCTCCTGGCCAACTCTGCAGTGTTTATTCCCGGAGCTTTCCATTAGGAAGCGGGCTTCCTCAGCCGTCATGACGTGCATCCCGGGGACTAGTCTCTTCTCCAAGAGAGGTTTCAACTCCTGGTGAGCAGAGGGGGCCTCCCTGAGGGGAGAGATCCTCATGGCCTTCTGACTCGATCACACATTACCGGTGTTACAGTCCAGCTCTAGGAGTACTGAAGCTACCTTCAGTGACTCTTTGTCAGTGAAGTGGTCCTTCCACTTTGTGTACCTATGTCCTCCGGTCTCCCTTCTTCCTCGAGGTCTTCGGAAGTTTAATTCGAGACGGAGGGGCTTTCCTTCTGGGGGCTCCAGTTCGTCTCAGACATCACTGGTACTAAGATTTTCGGAGTCTCCTCATCGATGCTCCGTTCCTACTGCTTCACTATCTGGACCTGTTGTCTCAGGGTCCTTGTTTTTCCCTGGACCTGGATGGTTTGTCTTTGACTGCGCCCCTACTGTGGTCCTAGGGCTTTCCTGGCTCTGTCTTCATTGAGATGTTTAGAGCAGATAGGCCAGACTTTGCTGGGATCTGCCACGGACTGTGGCATACATAATTCTTATGGTATCGTACCTGTCGATACGATCCTCCGGTGTCCAGGATTTCCAGATATTCTGGCATTCCTTCCGGCTGGCTTGGGTTTCACCCTTGGCCTGGCCTTCCTGACAGTGCGGATCTCTACACTGTCGGTATGGTTAAGATATGGAATTGCTCCGCTCTGGTATCCAGTTCATCCTTTGGAGTGTTTTCTGGATTATGCCTCCACTTGTCCTCCCTAGGGACTCCTGGGGAGTTAGTAGTGGTTCTTTGTTCCCTCCGGGGACAGTCAATGGAACCGCTGGTTGTGATAGCCATTACATGGTCTATTGTTTAAGCGCTCTCTCTCTCTCTCTCTCTCTCTCTCTCTCTCTCTCTCTCTCTCTCTCTCTCAGGGTGTTTAAGTCAACCAGGAGAGTGTCTGAATTAGGAGCGTTCTCATGTGGCTCCCTCTTCTGGAGGGCATCATGTCAGGGTGTGAGTTGCTCTCGCCCTGTGCTTCTTCTTAGAGTGGTTTTTAGGTTCCATATTATTCTGGAACTTATGGTACAGCCATTCAGTCCCCAGTCCTCTCGGCTGGTGTGACCTCATTGACTGTGGTCTGGCCTCTTTGGCTTTATGTGATCCGTTCAAGTTCCTTATGGTAATCGGACTTATTGGTGGTCTGCGGTTTCTGGTTTTCACAGGAAACGATGGCCGGCCCATAATGAAATGTTGGCTGGATGGCCTCGTATGTCTTCCTCAGGGGCCTACCCATGGGTGGGCATTTCTGTCGTTGAGGCTTGTTTTTTCTCGGGCCATGTAACCCTCGTGGGCGGCTCGTTGTGGCGCCTCGGCTGTTTTGCCTTACTAGGTGTCCACGTGGTCTTCTGTCCATACCTTTTTAAGGTTCTAGGCATTGGTTTCCTTTGTCTCTCAGGATGCTTCCTTTTTGGCGACGGATTCTCCTCTCAGCACAGGAGCGTCCCCACCCTTGGTTGAACTGCTTTGGGACATCCCCAAGGTCAACCCTGTGGACCCCCTATGGACCCTGAAGTAGAAAACAAGAGATATGGTAAGAACTTACCTTTGTTATCTCTGTTTCTACGAAGTCCATAGGGTCCACAGGGCGCCCGCCCTGACGCACCTGGCATCATATGGGCTGTGTTACTGGTCACCGGTTTCCCGTCTCTTTTTCTGTGAGTATGGTTCTAGAGTGTACCAGTTTTCTCTCTCTTTTTCTCTCCTCCTCCGGCCTTTGGCTACTTACAAACTGAGGTGCCTCTGGCTGGGGGGCGGGGTTATAGGGAGAGTGGACCCAAGTGCATCCTGGGAGCTAAAAGCTTTAACTGCGTGGTGCCCGGATTTGGTTCCCAACTTATACCCCAAGGTCAACCCTGTGGACCCTATGGACTTCGTAGAAACAGAGATAACAAAGGTAAGTTCTTACCATATCTCTTGTTTTCATTGTCACCATATTGGCAAAGAAATGTAGATAATTGTATATAGATTTGGGGTACTTTTGAATTCAGTAATCTATATCCTGTAAATCATTTTTCACTGTAGACTGATGGACTGTTTGGAATTGGCCTTATAACCCTTTCTAGACTGATTAGCAGCAACTATTGCCTTCCTGTAATCATTGTCTTTTCTTCTTGGCTTGGAATTAACACAAAGCTGACTGTTCTAGATCTAACTACCAAATGTTCTGCTTCTATGCTGAGCCATTATCACTACCTGATGATCAGCTAGTGCAGCACCTCTCAAGCTCCATCAGGTTGGATGGGAAGCGTCAGTGCACAGCCATTTTCAGATCTCTCCAGAGATGTTCAATCGGCACTGGCGTCACAATGGGGGTGTGGGCCGCACCGGGTGTCACCATCCGAGGGGTGACACCAAAGTGTTGGCTCCCCCTCAGTGACAGGAGCCGGGTGCAGCACTCTGCTCCTAGCATAGTGAGAGAACCAGCACTTCAAACAGGCTGGTCCCCGAGCAGCCTGCACCTCCAGCACCCCCGGTTTTACAAAAAACGGGTGTTCGGCCTGCGGGGCCACGCCCCCACCAATGAGGCCACGCCCCTTATTTTCCGGCACCGCGCGCAATGAAGGATCCCAGTCCCGGCCCGCACCGGGTGTGATGTCAGGTTAAGACGCCACTGTCAATCAGATTCAAGTTTGGGCTCTGGCTGGGCCACTCAAGGGTCCGTATTCAATTAGGCTGCGAAAAGTCTCGCCGATGATGTCATTTTCGCATGTTTCAATTATCCACGTATTCAATTACAAAGACTTTTCGCCGGTTCGAAAAGTTTTTGTAAAACAAACGGGGATAAGTTTTCACCATGTCTTCATGGCGAAAAAAAGTGCACCCCTGGGAATTGCCCCTAAAAACGAAATATGTGGAAGAAAAAAAAAAAAAAATTAAAATAGGGACACCCCAAAAAAATAATTTTAATTTTGGGGTTAAAAAAAAAATATATGGGAAACAAGTTTTTATCTAACAAAATAAATTAAGGGGGCGTAGCTAAGTATGCGGCAGGTGTATTCTTCATTGCAGGTGGTTGCGGCAGGTGTTTTGCCTGTATGGTAGAGTGGCTTCCTTCTGGCCACTCTACCATACAGGCCTGATTGGTGGATTGCTGCAGAGATGGTTTCCTTCTGGAAGGTTCTCCTCTCTCCACAGAGGAATGCTGTAGCTCTGACAGAGTGACCATCGGGTTCTTGGTCACCTCCCTGAATAGGGCCCTTCTCCCACGATCGCTCAGTTTAGACGGCTGGCCAACTCTAGGAAGAGTCCTGGTGGTTCTGAACTTCTTCCATTTACGGATGATGTAAATCTGTGCTCAACTGTGCTCAATGGGACCTTCAAAACAGCAGATATTTTTCTGTACCCTTCCCCAGATTTGTGCCTCGAGACAATCCTGTCTCGTAGGTCTACAGACAATTCCTTGGTTTGTGCTCTAACATGCGCTGTCAAGTGTGGGACCTTATATAGACAGGTGTATGCCTTTCAAAATCATGTCCAATCAGCTGATTGTACCACAGGTGGACTCCAATTAAGCTGTAGGAACATCTCAAGGATGATCAGTGGAAACAGGATGCACCTGAGCTCAATTTTGAGCTTCATGGCAAAGGCTGCGAATAGTTATGTACATGTGATTTCTTATTGTTTTTAATTTTTTTATTAAATTTGCAAAAATCTAAAACTTTTTACACATTGCCATTATGGGGTATTGTGTGTAGAATTTTGAGGACAAAAATGAATTTATTCTATTTTGGAATAAGGCTGTAACATAACAAAATGTTGAAAAAGTAAAGCACTGTGAATACTTTCCGGATGCACTGTATTTTTTAATTTACTAAATTATACTGTATAATCTACTTTCTCACAAGAAATAAGATTTATACATTTTATGTGCTTGGCGGGAGTTACATGATTATTCTTTATGGTATAAGAACACAGATTAAAAAAGGGCAACATTTATTTTTCAGTGACTGCATATGTGATTCTATATTGTTATAAACCTATGATACCTGAGGTCTGCTACAATGTATCCTGCCTCACATTTGTCCATGTTTCAGCCCACTCTGCATATATTCTAAAGTAACTATTGGTGACCAGGAGAAATTGCATTAGAGGTCTGTGTATATATATATGTGTGTGTTTTGCTAAAGAAAATCTACACAACATGGTCCTAGACCCTTTCTGTATGTGTGAATCAAGTAAGCAGACTATACACTTAAAACCTGACTTATAGTAACATGAGAAACCTTTCAGCAAGATACTAAAATGAAATAGTTAAAGGTGAATCGTAATTTTAGTTTTACATCTAGCAGTGCTGCAAGTGTCATAGATGTGAGAAGTGGCCGGTTCAGGAGGAACTTGCACCTGCCGGCACATGTCATGCTCATTGTTTTTCCTTCTTTTCATGATGCCTGTTTTTTTTTCCG
Organism: Taudactylus pleione; assembly: GCA_031769625.1. Classification (NCBI taxonomy): domain Eukaryota; kingdom Metazoa; phylum Chordata; class Amphibia; order Anura; family Myobatrachidae; genus Taudactylus; species Taudactylus pleione. Next base: position 22,823,693 of record JAUIMM010000092.1, on the reverse strand, counting down.
GTATGTTTGCACTTATTATTTGTTAAGTTATTTATATAACGCATACATATTCTACAGAGGATATTTACTCATTCACATCACTTCAGCGTGCTTGGGACAGGGGTTGGACGGTCCCTGTACACACGGCCATAGTACAGCAAGAGCGCTTCAGCACAAACTGCAACCAAGATGGCCGTCAAAGTCACAATTGTGCCTGTTTGGTGCTAGATGATCGGGGATACTCAAACCCTGGTACAAGTTGTGATCCGATGATGATTACAACCATTGACTGTGGGTCTGATTCAGAGATGTATGCTGTAGCAATCGCAGCTGCGATTTCGCATGGAAGGCAGCAGCGAAAATATGCTAATGACTCACTCGTAAGTAGTTAGAGAGGCTCACTGACAGCATGTCACACACACAACTGGAAACATGGAACGTAAATCAGGCGGTCATCGGCCTGCTGAGTAAAGCTCAGAACTTGTCTGAACGACCATTTTCATCTGTTTTGTGGCATTTAGGAGCAAATTGCTGATCATCAGTTACTCCCATACGTTACCAGATTTTCATTCCAACCAATCAACTAGTTGGATGAAAGTTGGTCTAGTGTGTGGCCAGCTTTAGGTGCACAGCATGTCTCCAGACTATGAGCAAGGATGCATTGGCTAATTTATGCATGCCCTGAAAACAGTGTTTAAACGGTCAGACCCAGGGCCGGATTAACAGGGGGGCGACAGGGGCGATCGTCCCTGGGCCCCCACACCCATCGGGGTTAAAGTGGACCGTAGGAGACGGAACCAGTTCCGCCTCCTCCGGCCAACCTAACCCCGGCACTGCAGGGAGGCTCCATTTACCAGGCGCACGCTGTAACCAGCGGGTGCCCGGCTCCCTCCCTGCAGCGGCACCCGGAGTCGGAGGCTTGAGCTCACGTGAGCTCCAGTTTCCGGCTCACGCAGTGCACTAAGGAAGAGACGTCATGAAGTCTCTCCCACAGTGCAGAGGAGCAGCCGAGCGGATTGCAGCGGATGCGGGGCTTAGCTTAAGGTAAGTATGAGCTTTATTTAATTTTTTTTTTAGTGCAAGCGGCCTACTGGGGGCATTACTGGTGGGGGGGCATTACACGGGTGGGAGCATTACTACTGGGGCATTACTCGGGGATGGGAGAGGCAATACTACTACTGGGGGCATTACTGGTGGGGGGGGCATTACACGGGGGGAAGCATTACTACTGGGGGCATTACTGGGGGGGAATTACTACTGGGGGCATTACCCGGGGGGGAGGCATTATTGCTGGGGAGGGGGCATTACTCGGAGGGGGAGGCTTTACTACTGGGGGCATTAATCAGGGGGCATTACTATTGGGGGCTCTACTAGAGAGGGAGCATTAGTATTGGGGGCATTACTATTGGGGGCATTTCTACAGAGGGCTGTGCTACAGGGGGAATGACTACTGGGGGCATTACTGATGGGGGCACAACTACATGTGTATTACTACTGGGGGATTTATACAGGGGGCATTACTACTAGGGCATTACTATTGGGCACACGCCCAATTACTACTGGGGGGCATTACTATTTTGGGGCACAACTACAGGGGTATTACTACTGGGGGCATTTATACAGAGGGCGTTACTACAGGGGGCACTACTAATGGGAGTATTGCATTTGGGCACTGCATAAGGTGCACTACTACTGGGTGCACTGCATACAGGGCACTACCACTGTGGGCACTGACACTACTGGGGGCTCTGCATAAGGTTCCCATTGCGCATACCCCCAGTTTGTCACATTTAATAGGGGCCCCCACATGTTTGTTGCCCAGGGGCCTCCACAGACCTTAATCCGGCCCTGGTCAGACCAGCCTGCATTTTACTAACCACCCCCATTACCTCCCCAAATGCTGACTGTCACTCACTTTGCGAGTGATTCCTCTGTGCAAGCATAATCGCAGATCAATCACTGCACGTGTGCATTGCGGCTTACACGCATGAATTTAGCGTTCCCGCTAGGCTGTTTTAGCGGGGCGCGGCGCCCTGTCCTCTTTCTGGAAGGCAAAAAGCGCCCTGCCCTCCAGAAGGAGGGCAAAAAGCGCCCTGCCCTAACAGCCTGCGGGAACTGTCTTCACCTGCGGGTCGCAGTGTCCCGCGGGTGAAGAAATGTGCAGTGGCCCGGTCACCGCTGGAGAATAGACGCCGGGCGCATGCGCCCGGCATCTATTCTCCCTGTCTGCAGGGCTTGGGGGCTGCCCGGCGTGTCCGTAAGTGCCGGGCACGCCCCCAAGAGTGACGAAAAGGGGACGCGTCTTATAGACACGTCGCCTTTTCGATGACCACGCCCCCTTGGACGCATGCGTGCCCGCGGCGCGCGGATGAACGTGCCCTCTCTAGCTTCGGCGCCCTGCCTCGCGCCGGAGCTAGAGTGAACACTATGAATTATGGCTAAGAGCCGCTCGATCTGCGGAAAGATCAGCATTGCGTACATCTCGGAATCAGTCTGTATTGCCAAACACATCTAATTCACACCCACTTATGCAGATATACTATGAGTTGTGTGCTGTTTTATCCTCACAGTGAAGCCAGACCTCCTGTCACATTGCTGACGCATCTGCTCCTCTTACTTGCATGGGACGGGAGCCGCGTTTGCGACCAGCTCAGAGTAGGTAGCAAAATGCTCATTTTTTTGTCTCTGGATGAATATAAAATTTTTGTCAAACTCTGAATAAAGTTCAGAATGCATACAGTGAAATAAGTTCTGAGAAATATTTATATTTAATATACACAAGGCACGCTTCCATTATATAACCTAACTTTGCTCCTCTTCCTTTGCAGTGTATTCCTATTATCTTTAAATTTTTTTCTTGTTTACATTCCTTTCCCTGGGGCTTTCTTGTGTAGACTTCTCCCTGTACATGGCAGCTACTGATCTCATAACACCCTAGTTGCTCAGCTATTTTAGGCACAGGCGGTTGCTCACCTGTGCAAATCCTCAGCACAAGGCAAGGAACAGCCAGCTCATTGAGAAGGACAAACACAAAGTAGAGGCTCCTGGAAAAATAAGCAACATTCTGTCAAAGAAATCCCGAATCTCACTATTCTCACACCAGGCAGTAAAAATAATCCATTTGTATAGCCCCTATAAGATTACTGAAATAATAGATTGGAGTTTCACCCGCAAAGTCTTGCAGTCTTTATGCTACGGATCTGTTCACAACTACCCACTTTAACATCGGTGCAGTTCACATCATTATTTTCATAAAACATAACCTGGTGTTTGTTATTTTAGGACATTTGAATGTTCTCTTTCATTTGTCATCACCGTTGCAGTCATTTATAGCCATCAGGTGTAGTGCAGAGAGATGCTTTTGTGTTCTGTGTATTTATTCACCTGCATTAGAAAAGGAATACATTTGCCAGGGATTTCCATGATGAAACTTATGTGACGCATTGTAACCACCTTATGTACTATATTGTTGCACACCTTACTCTGTCATTATTAATGCCTTCCCCACAGCACTGAGGTTTTGGGTTTGATTCCCAGCCTGGCCCTATCTCTGTGGAGTTTGTACAAGTATATCCTCCCCGTGCCTTCAAAAATATACTAGTAGGTTTATTGGCTCCCTACAACACAATTAACCCTAGTGTGTGTGTGTACGAGTGTGTACATGTGGTAGGGAGCATAGATTATAAGCTCCACTGGGGCAGGGACTGATGTGAACAGCCAAATAGTATCTGTAATATGCTGCTGAATATGTGTGTGCTATATAAATAACTGGTAGTAAATACATACTGTAGTGCCAGTCTGTTCTGTAGTAGTTGCCAGATAATTTGGGATACTCCCAGTGGGCTGGTATAGATGAAAGAGTGGATTGGGTTCCAGTGCTGTGGCACATTATATGCTCTGATAATGAGAGCGCATTAGATTAATGGTGACGCATATTGGAGACTCCAATATAGCTTGGGACTTTGTAACAACAAATGCAGTTGACAAGCCAAACTTTGCGAGCCGTTCTGAGCGGAGTAGTGTTACAACTTTTTCTTTAAGCTTCTTTAAGTTTGCATCTAAGTTGGACCGCAGATGCAGTATCTGTACCAGAGACGCCAGACTACGACTTTAACCTCACAGGAATTCATTTCAATATGTATAAAGTCACAGATGCATACCTCCCAACATTTGATGAAGGCTGATCGGTACATGTCTGCGCTCCCGAAAAGGGTGTGTGGCCTGTCTTCAAAAGGGCATGGCTTAGCGGCACATCCCGTTTCCATCACTAAGGGGCGTGCCCTGCATCTCCAAGATGGTGTGCTGCCCCCGGGCTTCCTCCCGTACTTGCGCACAGCATCTATTCTCGCACTGCATACATGCTGCTCTGCATAGCAGCGGTACATGCTTCCCCCCCACCGCGGGACACTGCGTCCCGCTGGTGGGGCAGCGAGACAGTTGGGAGGTATGCAGATAAGGCACAGCGGAACTTGTCACCGAGGCACTTCCTATACAGGATCAGTCTCATTCGCACTCAGATGTACAAGTGGCGCACATCAAATTAATCTGTGCAGTCTAGTTAAGCGGTTTTGTCACATCACATTGTTTAATTTGTGCGGCTAAGATGCACATTCAAGCGATAAAGACCCTCTGCTTAAGCCCAGTCGCACGGAACCTGGTGAGCAGAGAAGGGATGTTTGGCGCGACTGCGGCAGTAGTGTATGAGGTTCGACAGTCAAACACTAATCTAAATTCTGAGGCACAATGGAAGCAGTGTTTGATGCTTTCTGTATGTTTATCACAAACTGGAACCTGCTTTTTATTGCTTTCCTGAATTCATTTTAATTGAAGGTGAACAGTGCATTATGGTGCCACCATGAGTTCTCCTACAGAATTGTGCTTCTTTGCATTACAGTACAAACAGGAACTTGTCATTTAATGCTTCCCTGAATTGTAGTTTAGTAAGCACAAAATAAGTTTCTCTGAATTTTAATGCAGCTAAAATTTGGGTATAAGGGAAGCTTTTATTATTATTTTTATATTTCTCAGAACAAATTTATTTAAAGTATTTTCAGAAACAAGACAGATCTGCTGCTGTTTTCTCTGAACTGCATGCTGTCTGAACTGCATGCTGTCTGAACTGCATGCTGTCTGAACTGCATGCTGTCTGAACTGCATGCTGTCTGAACTGCATGCTGTCTGAACTGTATGCTGTTTTGTTTAGTTATAATGTAATATAGGATTTTTTTACATGTGTATTTTTGTTCCTATCACTTCTCGCCGAGTTTAACAGGACCTGCAATGGGAAGGTTTTGTGATAAGGAAGAGATCTATATTCTGCACTGTTAGCGTTGCTCACATGCATGTTTAGAGTGGGAAGTACAGATGTGTCCACATACATCTTAGCTCTGTGCGTTACAGGCCACGTCTTTTCGTGCGACTTTTTGCCTTCAAATGCATCTTAGTCGCAAATCGGCTGTGACACTGACGTAGCATTTTCACATGCAAATACACCTGCATTTGGACACAGAATGTAGGCATGCCACATATCATTTTAATCAGCAGAAGCTGCTTGTGCATCCTAGAAGGGCTGTTTAACCCTCATGGAAGTAATATGTATGTGGACACATCTATATATAGCACTGTCCACTTGCAGGCATGTCTATACTTTTTGTAATAATAATTGAATATAACTGCTTAAACAGGAATTGCTAACATATATAGTTCACAATACGCCCTTATATGACACTGAAACAAATACAGCCTTCAAAAAGAAACTTTTATCTTGCAGTTATTTTAGACCCACTGCTTAATTGGGAAAACCTGTGCAATGGGACCTCTCCTTTTCATTTAACTAATATGATTTATAATAGAATTTTCTACTACTTTTTGTCTTCACCTTCATTTACCTTTTACAGGTAATGAACTAACACAGGAATGTTATTTCTCCATTTTAGGCGAGAAATCTGAAACTGGAACACGAGCAGGAGAAAAGTAAGATCTTATCAGAGGCGTTACAGACATTGGCTACTGAGCACCACGAATTGGAACAGTCTCTGGTTAAAGGAACACCTCCGCACCTCAGCATTCTCAGCGAGGATGAATTCTATGATGCCGTTTCAGGTATTTTCTCCTTTGGGGATTTTTTTTTCCATAATTAAGTGAAATGTATTATTATAACCCGAAACCATCTATTTTACACTCATGGCTCCAAGCCAGGTGTTTTGTCACTGAGGTTATATTAGATTCCTCTTTAGTTATAAAGCCCATAGGGAATGATACTGTACTTACTAACACTGATTTGTTTGTTGATGTTTGTTTTATAGTGAACGTTTACAATTTTCAAAAAAATATTTTCTTACTTGTTTGCTGTCAGGTAACTTTTACTTAAAGGAGCATAGTTGTATATTTCACTGTACTACAAAATTGTCAAAAAAGGCTATGTATGTTCATCATGTATTGAGAGTATGTAATGTAGGGTTCATGTGTGCAGTCGTGTTTGTACAAGTATGATACATGAGTGTCAGAAATGTTCCCATCACAATCTGGTTTGTAGCAGGAGCACTGTAAAAAATAAAAGAAGAAAATAACATAAATAAAATAGCTGAAATCAGTCAGAGAGCTGACTTTCCATGCAGCATACATCCGTTCAGCTGGAGCTTGCTTTACAGGCAGCACCTGGACACTTTTTGCCTAGTACATGTTGACTGCAGCAACATACACTGTACTGGAGCTGCCTGCAGTATAGACTTTGAAATGGGAAGCTATTTAGGGGAATAATTATAACGTTGTTGCCATCTTGTTGGTTACAATAAAAAAAAAAATCAAATGCTGAAAGATGTAAATCCATGCTGCCTTATGTCTTCTTTTAAAATCATATTTAGATAAAAAATTATATTAATTAAATAAATTGTTACCCTTTGACCATTGGATGTGTTCATTCTTTTTTTTTATCCATTTATAACTGGACGTTTGTTACCCTTTGATCATTGGATGTGTTCATTCATTATGTTTTTTATTTTATCCATTTACTGTGGACTTTTAAGCTTGGTGGAAAAAAGAGCTCTGATGCTCATAAGTGATTACATTGTCATTTGCAACACACAGTCTGTCCCTATCTTGGATTCCTAATATAAACAATGAATACATTTATTCTGAACACCTAAGTCACCAACACAATGTATCACAAATAAGCATTATACCCATTGACATTGAACTATAAAATGGTTGAGTATGCCTTTGTTTTTCCGGGTAACTTGTGAAGAGCTAATGTGAGCTGCATCTGTTGCTGGATGGAGCCTGTCACATATAACAAAATAACCTGCTCAGGTTTCCGAGCCGAGCGAATGTGAGCAGTTTTCAGTTGTTGCAGTGAGGCTGGGAGTATGAAGTGAATATTTCATTAACACAATTGCGCTTCCCTTAGATTCAGAGTCTGATCATTCCTTGAGTGGGTTTGAGACTGTTGGAAATTCCTCTGGAGAAGAGAGTTTACATTTGAGCTTCTGTAATCAGGACAGCATGTCAGAGGACAAGAAGGCCGGCGGAGGAGATGCCACATCTAACGGCATTAAAAAACACCGGTAAGGCTCGGGCTGGCTGAGGTCATTTCGGTCACAGCTTATTTATTATTTATTTATGCCGCACCGTGTTACCTATCAAACCAGAAGTGTAGTTGTAACATGATTGTGAGCAAGGAGGGCCACATAAAGACTCATTTATTGCAGAGTGGTTCTGGGAGTCACTGTATATAATTCAGTAATACAGAGAGAACCTGTATTTGTTTAATAAAACAGCTGAGCCCCATTCAGTAAAAGGAACGGTGACATGTCTGGAGAGAGATTGAAAGGGTTAATGTTGTTCAGCTGAGATGTCGTCAGAGTACACTGCAAAACTGCTAATTGAGCAAAATGAAGTGTTTATTCATGAAGAGCTATTCAGCTGACTGTAATGACCCTCTGGGAATAGTGTACAGCTGCAGTCTCTTTCATGGGCAAGAACTATCTTGTAAAGTTTTTAGCTCATTCTCCTCTGTTCATCTGAATATTCTCTATACACTAAGATTAGGGGATAATCATAAGAGTGGTGTAAAAAAACAAAAAACCAGGAAGCACTTTGTACTTCTGCAACTTTTTGGCTACAATATTTCCTTCATTGCTTATGCATGTTCAAATACAAGGTTGCTGGGGGAACTACCACTGTTGCAGCAGGGCCCAGAGATGAGAGGGGATGGTCACCCTTAACTCTGCACACACCCTTTAACAGTAGTCGTTATTCCTAGTATGTGAAGGCAGTTCTGTCATTGCCTGCACTGACTATCATCTCAGAGCATAGTGTGCCCCTGGGGACAGCAGAAAGATGGACCACAGTGTCTTCCTCCTCAAAAAGTTCTGCATGGGGACTTTCAATTCAGTCTTTCACCCCCTGAAGACAACCACTTTTATAGTTATCCCCATTTAATGACACTTATTGGCTGATGCAGAGTTGAACATATGACTGTGTATCTTGCGTGTTTTGGCTTTGCACACGCTTCAGAACTGAGCACAAGCAGAACCATATGCATTTTAATCACATGTACACTTACAACTGCAATGGTGGAACTGGCTGTAACCAGTGCATTCTAATGTAAGCAAGGTTCAATGAGGACTTGTCTGTTAGAACTGTGGGCTATGCAGTCCTGGATTTAAGAACATCTTTTGAACCTAGTATAGGGTAGGTACAAGCGCATGCTGCTGCTGCTGACTAGGAGCAAACCAAGCGTACGTATAGGAGCCGGGGGCACTGCAAGATGCGTGTACCTATTAATATGGGCGAATGTACTCCTTTCTGTGCACACAGTTCAGGAGGGAATAACATACATCTAATTTCCATCCAACTCTTCATCATACCTGTCTGCTGTGCTGCACAGCACATGGGACGATGCACTGAGCGACGTCATGCTGCTAAATGCATCACGGAATGAGACATCGCACCGCATTATGCAGTGTGTACGGACGGCGCGATGCATTGTTCAATTGTGTCTTCTCATCTGCTTGGTAAATAATCGCATAGTGTGAACACAATCTCTCTGCCCCTCCCCTATAGATTGTAAGCTCTCACGAGCAGGGCCTTTATGTGCTTTTTCTTCTCTCATTTAAAGTATCATCTGCTCCCCATTGCCATTAATGGTCACTGAGTCACTGAGTTCAGCTAGTACTGCTTTTGCGGATATTGTGACTGCTTGTGCAGCAATGGTTATATAGCTTGTTTGCTGTGTTCTGCAATATCTTGTACTTTAAAGCTGCATACACACGTAAAGATTTTCTATCCAACCATCCAACTAGTTGATTGGTTGGACTGAAAATCTGGTAAGGTATGAAAGCAAATAACAATCAGCAATTTGCTCCTAAATGCCAGAAAACAGATGAAAATGGTCGGTCAGACAAGTTTGTAAAATGTTTGATCTAAACAATTTATTCAAACAACAGTTTTTGTCCATTTTCCGGCATTTGGGAGCAAATTGCTGATTGTCATTTGCTTTCATACCTTACCAGATTTTCAGTCCAACCAATCAACTAGTTGGATGGTTAGACAGAAAATCTTTACGTGTGTATGCAGCTAAAGTCTTTTGCACTGTTGTCTTGTTTTTGTGTGCTCTGCTATTTATTATCTATTATGTAAGGCGCTGCAGACCCATTGCGGCACCATATAAATAAAGGATGATGATAAAAATACAATATGACAAGATACAATCTGCCTTCATTACTGTTCCGACCTGTGTAGAACATTGGAATATTCTGGCGCTATATAGCTGAATATTAATAATATATTCTGAACAATATCCTTGAATATGAAAAATATATACAGTATACATGAGTATATAACTTATGGATTTCCAATTCACCAAATCTAGAAAGGGAAATTGAATACTCTGGTGGAACTATGGCCTGGCAGATTTAGACAGTTCCACAAACACCAGCATGCCCAAGCAGTTCACTTGCTGGAACCTGTAAATACAATGTATTTAATATATTTTTTCTTTTTTTGCTTCTCACGGTTAACTATGAAACAGTGCTTTTCAGATTGGGGCTATTTGACTCTATTCTGTGCAATATTGTTTGCAAGCTCCAATCCCATACTGAATGGTCTGGGATTGGTCTCTCTCCACACTGTGTCATAGTCGGATTGGTTCAATCTGTCGCTCTTTGTTCTGGTCAACATATAATGCCGAAATCCGATGACAAAGTTATGAGTGCTTTTTTTTCCCTGTTAAAAAGAACATTTGCTCTGGAAGTTTAGAAGTATAATCTTAGTATTCACCATTTTCCTTGGTTTGTCCCTTCATGCTACTCTTAGTGATTTTCAAAACAGTACCATGGACCACAATGACAACCACAGTTTTACGGCACATGATGAAGTGAGCAGGGAGGTGTTGGAATGACCTGCTGAGCTCTAAATTCTCTGAACTGTAAAATTACCCCCCTCCCCCTTTATTGCATCGTCTATCTTCACATGCCATGCAGAGATATAGGGGCGTATTCATTAGCCACAGGGTTTTCCCCGCGACTAATTACCGGCACAAATCCCTGCAGTGCGGGGAAACGCTATTCAATTAAATAGTCTTTTTCCCATGCCGAAAAAGCGGGATTCAGGCGCGGAAACCCACTGATTCCGTGTAAATTGCAGAATCAATGAGTTTTTTTCCCCCCGCGCAAACCCGATTGTGGTTTTTCCATGGACTTTACCTCGCCCCTTTATGAGCTGCGAGGTTTAGTCCGACTGTGGGGCCTTGCGCGCGGAGTAATCCCTGCTAATTGAATCGCTACGGCGCTGCAGTTCCGTTGCTAATTGAATACCCCCTATAGAAGCCTGTGTTTGTGTGTATTTGATATGATTCACCGCCGGACCCATGCCAAAGGTAAGTATATACTAACCTATTTCTACCACCTAACCCTCTGTGAGGGGTGCCTAACCCTAAACTCCCCCCCCCCCCTCCCCCCCCTTGCCAAACCCTAATCCCCCCTCTAAGTGCTTAAACCTAAGTCCCCCCCGGGGGTGCCTAACACTAACACCCCCTTCCCCTAGCCTAAACCTAACCTCCCGGGGGGGGGTGCCTAATACTAACCCCCCCCTTACCTTAGCCTAAACCTAACCTCCCAGGGGGGGTGCCTAACCCTAAGTCCTCCCCCGGGAACCCTAAACCTAACCCTCCCCCCTCCGTGGCTATCCGCGCCCGGTTTCCCTTCGATCGGGATGCCGGGCGTCGGACTCCTGGCGTATGTCTACTGACAGGCATCGGCATATCGACGCCTGTCTTTAGACCCTTGTCGGGATATGACAGTCGGGAAGCCGGCTGTCGGAATTAGGTCCGCCGGCTTCCCGACTGCATACTGTTTGTGTCACTGGCAGCTATACTTTGCAGTCTCCAGAGAAGTTGTCTTACTATAAATCATTAATATTTAAAGACAAAAAACCCCCCACTTACTGCCCTATGCTAACTGTAAGAACCAGCTCACACTGGAAGCATCCTAAGGACTCATGTGTCCATTGTGTGTAGGAACAGGTAGACTGTAAAACATTATTGCTTACTCTCCCTGAATTGTGTGTCCCAGACTCCAGAAAAAGTAGGACACCTTTACTCATTCCACCCAATTATATAGTGTAGTGGATGGAGGTTTTGACAATGCAATTAGCAGTGCATTGCATAGTCATGGACCCCTTTGCACTGCAAGCAGCCAATAATCCTGGCAGTGTGCGGTGGGGGCAGATTGGTGATGTTACAAATGGTACTGCCCTCCCTTCCCTTGCACTTGCCACTTGGAACTCCCTTCTGGAATCTCTTTGAGCAGAAATAAAAAAATATACAATAATGTTTACCATAGTATAACATATATATTGTGTTTTTTTTTTTTTTTTACTTTAAACATTGAAATAGTTATATGCACTGTGTACATAACATAACATACTATGTGCTAACATGTCAGTAAATAACAACCTGGTTTGTAGAAGATCTTCAGAAAATAAACTATAAAACCCTGGGATGTTTGCTCTGTGTGTTACATTGTTCATTCACTCTTGTAATTAAACATTATTTATTAATGTGTCTCCTGTTGCTTTTTTGTTTCCATCCACTTGATCTCTTAGTTGTTATTGTCGATGGTATACGCGGGCTCACAGCCATGTCAAGATATAGATTTTGGACCTTTCATGTGTAATTTCTGTATACATGGTCTTTGTGTTGGATAGAAGTGTATGGGAATAATGTGACACAAATTCTGTATAATTCTTTTTCCCGTTGACTTTTGTAATATACCCGGCAAGCTGATACATTAAAGTGTGGGCTATGTTCTGTGATCTGCCAGGATGAAATGTACACCACACTTCTCCTATGTCATCGATGGACTCCTCAATAGGTTGGCGTGTAAATATAACAGACGTGTTCAGCACTCACATCTGTAGGAATCTACATTTGTATCAATTTTGCATAAAGTGTTGTCACAGTGCTGTAAACTTGGTATGGTCTGTTGTGACAGACAATCCATTCATATACTGCAAGAAACCACCTGGTATTTACTTTTAGGAGGGTGTGTAGACACCATCAGTGTAACCACCATGACATGGGATTTAAATCCCAGTTTAAGCAGTGTAAAATCTGCAAATTGTTTTGCGGCCTCCCCAGAAAGCAGGTTGTATTGTAGACATATGCATGTATGCAGATTTGTGTTAATCTGACACTTGGACCCACTTGCGGCTTTAGAGGCAGGATGGGTGAGGAAAGGGAAGGTCTAATGTCTGCCACTTACAGTAAGGGCAAGTTGGTGTAGTTACAAATAGATGCAGACCTGCCCAGAGTCGTGTATTTGCCAGTCAGGTATATTAATTATTGGTGTAAATACAGTGGTGCTTGAAAGTTTGTGAACCCTTTACAATTTTCTATATTTCTGCTGAAATTCAGCCTAAAACTGCCTCAGATTTTCACACAAGTCCTAAAAGTAGATAAAAGAGCAAAATCAAACAAATTAGACAAAAAAATTCTCTCATTTTTTTTTTTATTTTTAGGAAAATGATCCAATGTCACATATCTGAGTGTGAAAAGTATGTGAACCTTTAGGCAGATATTTTGAAGGTGAAATTGAAAATACCTGACTCTAATATATGGGATGACAATCAGGTGTCAGTGGACAACCTGTGTTTTTTAAAAGAACAGGGATCTATCAAAGTCTGATGTTCACTACACATGCTTGTGGAAGTGTATCATGCCACGAACAAAGGAGATTTCTGAGGACCTCAGAAGAAGAGTTGTTGATGCCCATCAGGCTGGAAAAGGTTACAAATTCATCTCTAAATGTTTGGACTCCACCAATCAACAGTCAGACAGATTGTGTACAAATGGAGGAAATTCCAGACCATTATTACCTTCCCACGGAGTGGTCGACCAACAAAGATCACGCCAAGAACAAGGCATCTAATAGTTCGCAAGGTCATAAAGGAACCCAAGGTAACCTCTAAGCAACTGAAGGCCTTTCTCACATTAGCTAATATTAATGTTCATGAGTCCACCATTAGAAGGACACTGAACAACAATGGTGTACATGGCAGGGTTACAAGGAGAAAGCCGCTGTTCTCCAAAAAGAACATTGCTGTCTGTGTGCAGTTTGCTAAAATTCACCTGGACAAGCCACAATACTATTAGAGCTTTTTGGTTTAAATGAGAAGCGTTATTTTTGGAGAAAGGAGAACACTGCATTCCAGCATAAAAACCTCATACCATCTGTGAAACACGGTGGTGGTGGTATCATGGTTTTGGGCCTGTTTTGCTGCTTCTGGCCCAGGACGACTTGTTATCATTGATGGGACAATGATTTCTGAATTATACCAGAATATTCTAAAGGAAAATGTCAGGACATCTGTCCATGAGCTGCATCTAAAGAGAACGTGAGTCATGCAGCAAGACAACGACCCAAAGCACACAACTCATTCCACCAAAGAATGGTTACAGAAGAATACATTTAAAGTTTTGGAATGGCCAAGTCAAAGTCCTGACCTTAATCCAAACACTTCTTTTTATTATAATCGTACTCTTAGAATATTTTTCAACCAAGATGTTAGATGGTAGTTAGCATGGTGGCTCATAAGCAGGAAGTCTCTGCCATCCACTTCCACATTTTAGCCAACTGGAAAATGGGATGCCTGTTATACGTAGCAGTAGTCAGATGGCCACATCACTGATTGCTCGGCTGTTCATTCTTGCTTGTTATGTGTTCACTTGTTACTGGAAGTTTAAAAGTCAAGAAGGAATTTGTTTCCTTGCTTTTATTAATTTCTACTTCTGCGGGTTATACTTGTGCTACATGGATTAGGTTTGTGTACTGCTGTTTATTTGACCTTGACTTTAATCATTGACTACAATTGTATGCTGCCTGCCCTGACCTGTGGAATTGTTATTGGATATTCTGTTTGTCTTTACGCATTATTTTTGGAGCTATTCCTTCCATTATATTGAACTTTCTGTAAGAACCATACTCTCATTAGCTGTGTATACTGGACAGTAGAATTATATAATTATTTTTCCATTTTTATTTCATCTCTGCTAGAGAAAAGTTGCAGTTTATGATTTTGATATTATGCTATGTTCAAGCTCTTGCGATCTCATTTATATATACAAGTGGGCTTTATCTGAAACCGTTAAATAAATAGAATATGATATCCATGAAATGGGCAGCATGGATGGTGTAATGGTCAGCATTACTGCCTCAGAGAACTGAGGTTGTTGGTTCGGCCTGAACTGTGTGGAGTTTGTACATTCTCCCCGTGTTTGCGTGGGTGTACTCTGGGAACTCTGTTTCTTCCCACACTCCAAAAATATACTGGTAGGTTAACTGGCTCCTGACAAACAAATTAACCCTAGAGTGGTAGGGGGTATAGATTGTAAACTCCGTTGGGGCAGGGACTGATGTGAATGGCCAAATATTCTCTGTAAACCGTAGCGGAGTATGAGTGTGCTATATAAATAGCTGGTAGTAAATAATAAATAAATATTATGTACGAGTACCACATAAATATAAAATACCCATATATTAGTATTTATTGCACTATTCGAGAAATCCACTGCAAGTTATCTGATCTCACATATACTGCGTTATACTGCTAATACTTTTGATTTATTATTCTTATATGCTTGATTAGTGTCCTGTTAACATACTCAATATTATTAATATTATTAATTTGTTGTAACACCGCTACTATGACAGTAGGCGAAGTCATACAATGACCTGTTAGTGAAGAGAGGGGCGGAGTGAAACACAGAGACATCTCATCTGAGGCATCAGGCTGAGGAGTCCCTTGGGTTCCCCAGTGTCCTAAATTGTTGTAGAGGGGGACACAACATTTGAAAGTGGTCACTCCCCTCTTTCAAATATGGATGCCCACAGTGTTTCTAGTGTCCTCCAACATATATGGAAAAGGTTAGTTTTACGTAGTGCCGGGTAACTGTCCGGTGATCACCAGACAATAAGTACTATAGGTACCCATCATTTTAAATAGGGGGCCCCCTCTTTCTAAAATGGGTGCCCCAGGTTTGGGTAGTCCTTCCATCATCCATGTACCCCATGATTTTTCTGTAGTGCAAGGGGACGCCCCTCTTTCAAACAAGGGGGGTAATGTAATTTTTCTTTGGGCACTTTCTTGCAGATGATGAGTGGGATTCTTCATCCGCAGTCTTAAGGTATATGCAGATATTCCTCCAGAGCGATGGGGTTAAATAAAGAGGTGCTTAGTTCTGCTAAATAAAGAGCTGTGATCTAGTAGAGATGCTGAGCTGTTATTTAGTGCAGAGCTGTGATATTGTGGCGAGATACAGAGCTGTGATATGTGGAGGTGATGCAGAGCTGTGATTTAGTGAAGATGTGCAGAGTTGGGACAAAGTTGAGAGCTGCAGAGCTGGGATATGGCAGAGAGCTGGGATATGGCAGAGAGCTTTAGAGCTGGGATATGGCAGGGAGCTGCAGAGCTTGGGATATGGCAGAGAGCTGCAGAGCTTGGGATATGGCAGAGAGCTGCAGAGCTTGGGATATGGCAGAGAGCTGCAGAGCTTGGGATATGGCAGAGAGCTGCAGAGCTTGGGATATGGCAGGGAGCTGCAGAGCTTGGGATATGGCAGGGAGCTGCAGAGCTTGGGATATGGCAGGGAGCTGCAGAGCTTGGGATATGGCAGGGAGCTGCAGAGCTTGGGATATGGCAGGGAGCTGCAGAGCTTGGGATATAATGTGTTGCAGGTTAACATTGTCCTTTGATCAAAGGTGGTCACCAGACAATAAGTACTAAGGGGACCCATCATTTAAAAAGGGGACCCCCCCTTCTTATTAATTGGGTGCCCCTGATTTTATTGATGCTAGGTTAGGGGGAGGCCTTCCACCATCCCTAGACTCAGTGATTTTTCTGTAGTGCAGGGGGTATTGCTGGTGATCAGTGTTATCAACTGATCGCCAGCAGGATCGCCAAGAGGGGGAAAGCAGGTACTAATTGGAGGGGCGCAGGTCAGTGACCTTCCTCACTGCTTTGCCCACTACCACCGCGGCCACGTCTACAATAGCAGCTCAGCCACATCGGTACATGGGTCAGTAAGAGAGAGAGGAGGCTGCTGCTGCAGCAGTCTCCTCTCGCTGCCCAATTTGAGGCTTGGCTGCAGCTGTAGTGGGCAGAGAGGACCCGCCCCCTGTGCTTTGTGGCTCTGCGCACAGTCATTTTTTCAAACTGCGGCGTTACACCCCTGCTAGAAAAGTGACTATACTGGTTATCGAAAATACAGGGGACAAAATGAGTAGGGGTCCACCTGTATTTCCAGAACCAGGACCCGGCTCACCGAACCTGCTGCTGGTTGTTGAAAATACACGGGAACCCATTGTTTATTTTTCCCTGTACTTTCACAACCAGGACCGGCTCAGAAAAGGTCAGTGCTGGTTGTGCTTTTAGGGAGAAATCCCAAATAATTTTTTTTTATATTTTACCATTTTTTATTTTTTTTTAACACAGAAGCATGCACGGATCTCACGGATCTGTGCATGTTTCTGTGTAACTCGGACCTACTCAGGCTAGCCTGAAGCAGGTCTGTTTTTTTTTTTTTTTTTGAGTTTTCAATCAGAAATAGTGTGCGAGTTAAACACCCACACTCTGTTACATTGCCAGAGCTGTATCCACACAATGGCAAAACATCTGGGTGTGTGTTTTGCCATTTGTGAGTTGCAGGGGTATGAAAAACATGCGAGTTTGCAAGTTCTCGCACTCTATTACATAGGGTTAGTTCTAAAAATGTGTGAGAGTAGCTCTATACTCATATTTTCAATACTCTGGAAAAACATACTGGGCGGGATGTAATAGGGTCAGTCTCCTCACCTTACATACAGTAGAATTGTAATAGGATTGGATTACATCTCCAGTGCCCTTTATGCTGTTTAGAGTACTAATGCTTTTATGCAGTAAAGATTTGGGAAGCTTATGGTAGGGACAGTGACGTGAAAGCTTACCTCTAGAGTACTACTAAGAAAATGACCTAATGCAGACATTTTTTCTTCTTAGATGCTTTACGGCATTTGCATAACATTGCATGCTAAACTTTGCTGTTGGTTAGGTGTATCTGTATGTGAAACACTTTATACAGCTGTAAGATACACCATCTAGGACACTTGGCAACTGGACATAATCATTATACTATTTAATTACCCCCTATATACAGCACAAAGACTATTAGGACAACCAAAATGACCACCGACTATGGGCCTGATTTAGAGATGGACGCTAATGTGACGGTTACGCAGATAAAACGATTGTTTGCCATTGCGCATGCGTATAAGCCGCTCTGCGCACGTGCTGAGATAGTCTTGCGATTTTGCACGCACCAAGGATCCATTCGCAAAGTGAGTGACAGGTAGTCAGCATTTGGGGGAGGTAACAGTTTGGTTAATAAAACGCAGGCGTGTCTGACCGTTTAAACGCCATTACATGGGCGTGCATAAATTAGCCCTTGCGATCTACTATGCAGCATGAGAGCTCTCTGTGATTCAGAAGTGCTTCCGAGTCTGCGGCTGGTCGGACCTGCCACAAATGTAAGATGGCTGCTCGCTGTGCGTCGGTGTTACTGATATTTACACTGGTAAGCGACATCGTATGCATATGAGAAGGCAGCGGTGGGGGTCCTTATGCTAGGGTAAGATTTGGAACTATTTGCATATATTCGCAGCTACGATCGCATTAGCGTCCATCTCTGAATCAGGCCCTATGACAGGGGTCAGGGAACTTTTTTACCTTTTACCCCAAAATATATTTAGATACGCCGACGTTAGCCCCTTGATTTGAAAGGAAGGAAATCATGTAGTAGTGCCCCCAAATAATGCCCCTGTAGTAGTGCCCCCATAGTTATGCCCCTGTAGTGGTGCCCCCATATAATGCCCCTGTAGTGCCGCTTGTACAAAAAAACCCCACTTACCTTAATCCCCTCTCCTGCATCTGCCGCCGTCCTGTCCGCCCGGCTGCTCCTCGGAACTATGGGAGAGACGTCATGACGTCTCTCCCATAGTGCGCATGGAGAGAGCCTGAAGCTGGAGTTCAGAAGAGAACTCCAGCCTCCGGCTAACGCGGCGCTGCAGGGAAGGAGTCGAGCGCCCAATGGTAATAACATCTCAGCAGGCTTCCGGCTTAGAGCCTCCCTGCGGCACAGCCGGGCATGCATATGAATCATTCTATATTATAGTATGATTCATATGCATGCCTGGCTGTCCGTCCATTACCCCCAGGAATTTCATTTTTACCCCATGTGGGGTAATTTACCCCTGTTCCCCGACCACTGCCCTATGCTCATACTAAATTGTGTTACACTGACATACAGCACCAAATGCATATTAGCATCTCCATAAAACTGTTTTGTTACACTATCAATATATAGGACACCACACCTAATCTACATGACCTGATCACTGGACGTAATCCTAATTCCATTCTTCGACACCACTGTGCAACATTGGACACTACACGTGATATTGTAATAGAAATGTATAGACCTAAAACTTACATCTACCCCATACTACTTGACTTTTGTATATTATCATAGACCATTCCGTTATCATATTCATATGCAGTAGAATGCATGTTGCAAGTAAAACAAAGATAATATTAAAATATCACAGACAATTGTCAAATGAAAGACACCAAATCAAGCAAAATCTGTTATTCATTATTAAGATCACCACACTCCAGGTGTTCCAGTTATTATTTTACATAGAATAAACATGATGTGTAATAAAATAGAAACCGAACCAAAAGGCAGTGCTGTTCAATCCCACTTCCTCTTAGGATATAAAATCAGGAGTCAAATGTATCAAAGACAAATGTAGTTTATTGATAATATAATTATATATATATACATACATATATACATATATGTGTGTGTGTGTGTGTGTGTATATATATATATATATATATATATATATATATATATATATATATAGTGTGTGTATCCCTCTCCCTCCCTCCCCACACAGTAAATACAGCAGAGAGGCTCTGGGGAGTGTGGCGCTGCGTGAGTGACCCCCAGGCACGGCTTTTCACACGAGACCACACCCCATTAAGTTTTTCGCCTGCGCTCCGAGGGCACACGCAATAGTGCCCCTAGGGGCGCCATCCACAAATTTTTGCTTACCTCAGAAATTGAGCTCGGGCCGGCCCCGGGGGGCGCCAATACTCTTTCTGGCACAGGGCACCAAAATGTCTAGTTACGGTTCATTTCATCCTAATCAGTGCAGGGGTGTCCAAACAAACAGACTATAGAATTTTATTACCTTGAACAGGAACTCAAAATGCAGTGGCTGTAGAGTGGAGTCATCTTTTGATTGAAGAGATCTTATGCAGAACTTGGCGAGAGCAGGTGTTGGGCCTCTGGAGCGTAGATGAATGTGTGTGTGTGTGTGTGTGTGTATGTATATATATATATATATATTAAAACCTCCAACTTTGACCATTTATTTTTTATACAGGTGTTTGCACTCTTTCCCCCCCCCCCCTCCTCCCCCACATAGTATTATTCTGTGCACAGATTTGTACATGTACAGTTGTGCCCACATACATTTATCCTCTGTGCGCCACACACAACACATTGTGACTCGGTAGCACAGTGATGCGAATAGATAGCAGCTACTACTGATTAAAATGATATGCGACATGCCTATGTTCTCTGTGCGTCTGCGGGTGTATCTGCATACTAATCACTACGTTACAGTGTCAGCGGCTGTAACACTGTAATGTAAGGTTTTGCATGCAGATACACCCGCAGACGCACAGAGAACATAGGCATGCTGCATATCATTTTAATCAGCATAAGCTGCCTGTGCTATGTTATCGCTGTGTGAATAAGACGCATTTGAAGGTAAAAAGATGCACAAAAAGACGCTCGGCTCTACCAAGTCACTCCACGGCATGGCGCGGCTAGAAGGGCTGTTTAATGCGCCAAGAGGCTAGATGTATGTGGACCCATCTGTACACCTATTATTCTTACACAATATGACGCCAGATGCCTGGTGCAACTTAGATGCTCCGCCATGGGTAGCGATTCCCAAACTTTATGTATCTTTTCCTGAATTTTGCATTTTATTTGCAAAACAGCCACATACAAATTTGCTTATAGTGTCCTAGGTACTTAAGATTATTATTATTTTTGTTGCAAAGTCACAGGTTAAGCATAGCAATGCGTGGTACGAGACATGGCGCTGACCACTCTTATTTGATCTGTCTTTTGCCTTTTCACCCAGATTAGCGACTACTGTAAGTCACACACAGAAGCTACATGAAATGCCAGCATCAGTATTCAGGATACCCAAGTGTACTTTTGTCTCATAAGTGATGTGAATAAGATACATAATAGGTGATAACCATGCCAAGCGTCTTGCCAGAGACTAAGTCGCACAGTCCGTGACCCGCCAAATGGGGCTATTAGGTACAACTTAAGGATAGATGTAAGTGGATAAATCTGTTATAAAGCTATACATATATTTACTAGTAGTGAGATGTTGCTTTATTCATCCTTTGAATGCATTATTTATCCTGTTGTCAGCATTTTCCAATAGTTAGGCAGCTGTCAATATCTTAACTAGACAATGGTAGATCTAATAATATACTTGACCGTGTTGGAAGGGAGTCTGTGCATGTCCTGCAAAACAGTGTCCTCCAACTAGTTAGACCGGTGAAAGTAGTACTAATGCAATGTAACCATGGAGTAGGTGAAATCCTGCGGATGCACATCTTGGCTGTGTTATATGAATTACGGGTCCTTGTGGGTTGGTACAGTCACACACTGGTAATGATGGCCGTTACCAGCACTAGTTAGCAGTTGCTGGTTGCAAATCCCTCTCTAAAGTTGACCATTGCTTTCTTCATTGATCGTTGGCACCTAAGCTACTGGTGCAGAGCTGGATGCATCCTGTGACGCACCTGAGATTATGACGTAAACGTGCTATTTGTACTTGATGCTATTTGAGCTAATTGTTTGGATACATACGCCCAACTCTGCATCAGTGTGTATGTGACACATGGAGATGGGGCATGCAACTATGTTAATAGAGTAATAAGTAGATTTGGGATACAAGATTTAATAGTGACCATGAAAATAAGTAAATAACAATAATGTTTAAAAGGAAAGTCAAACATAAATGTACATATGGGATATACAAATGCATACTTTATGTAAGAGTGTAATTGTAATTATCATACTCTGTAGTTGTCAAAATAGAGTAAAGAAATCGAATATAAGGAGAACTAGGTTGTGTTGTAGTCATGAGTAAAGGAATTGAAATGAAAATAGAGTTATGACTATAAGGGTTATATTCGATTGGAAGCGAGGTTTTCACGGCAAAAAAACACACAGACCTTGCACACAATTTTGGATTAATGCGGGTATGCGTACTCCCACTACCCGTGGTATCCAATAAACAAAAATGCAAGCAGGGTTTTCAGCACTGAAAACCCCGCGGTGCGAGAAAAAAAAAAAAAAAATTACTTACCTGTCCGGTGGTCTCCAAGGCTCCCGGTCATCTCCCCTCTATCTTTTCACTTGGGAGGTGAGGTGGCTTCTGGGAGATGTAGTCCTCCCTGCTACTGCCTTCGGGAGGGCTCTCACACACACACACACACACACACGGGGGTCACACACATACTTGCACACACTCACACACACTTGCCACACACGCTGCTGCAGAAGAGCCGGTCCCAATAGCCTGGTTGAAGAAGACACAGCTTCGTAAGGTGAGTAATTACTGACTAAGCTAATTGGAAACTTTCAATTGCTTAATTAGTCCGTTTAAGCATTCCCAACCATTTTTCTTAAAATTATGGATGGGCATGCAACAAAAAATAACCCTCTCGCCGCTCAAAAAATAAAAAAACCCTGCACCTAATTGAATAGCAAAAATCCTGCACTTGCAGGAAAAATCCCACAGGTGAGGGCTTTTTGTTATTCTCGCACCTAATTGAATGGACCTCTCCACCATGTCCCATAAATGCTCAATTGGGTTCATGTCAGATGAATGTGATTGACACACCATAAAGCCCCTCAGACCAATTCTGGACAACTTGGGACCAATGACACTGTGCATTATCCTGCTGGAATATTCCATCGTTGTGGGGGTGGGGGTACATGAAGCCCTTGAAGGGCTACAAATGATTATCAAGCAATGCAACGTAGCGGTTACTTGTCAATGACATGTTTAGGAGGACCAGCTGACCCAACCCATGCCACGTGAACGTGGGTCTTCTGCTCCCATACCCTTGGAAGCTAAAGAACGCTGCACTGACCTGCTGTATATGCGTCTGGTACCTCCTGAATTGACTGTGGATGTGATTGAGACAGTGTTGCTTGTCTGTCACCATGGACAATTCTAGCCAGACGCCACTGGTTTATAGTGGGTATTAATGCCTTCCATGAGGTATTCCCGATACATACGTGACATCGTAAATCGAGGTATGTTGAATGTCCGCACAACATTAGAAATGGAATCTCCCATCAGTTGGGCACCCACTATCATGCCCCGTTTGATCGCTGATAATTCACGTTGCGTTGCCATGTGCAGCCTAGCCGGTGTTCAAACTGACACACAAGATGTCACATTACAACTGATGTAGGTCTGGGCATTTCCAAGACGTTACTGTACGGTGGCGCCACCTTCCATTGTCTTTACATTCTGCTGTCCTATGACTTTTGGTGCTTCGGTGTATATCTGTGTGCGACTGAGTGTCTGAATCAGTATGCGAAGTGCTACGATGCCAAGTTCAGTTTAAAGACTCAATGCGATGCGTCCTAGTTACATCGCATTGCGACTAAGACACATTTTCTGCAAAAGAAAAAAAAAAAAAGGACTCTAGCAGAGTTGCACGGGAACTGGTAGCTTACTTACGCTGAGCATCTCGCGCTGCATGCCGTATTGAGGCTAGATGTATGAGGACACATCTGTACATGGGGTTACTCAGTATTATGTTACTGCTGAAATAAACATAGAAACACAGGGCCTGATTCAGAGATGGACGGTGTTGCACAGAAGCGGCTTTACAATACCGTCCAACCAAATGCAGCAAAAGGTGCCTATAGGAAATGACACCCCCCTGCATTGCATTTGCGATCCCGGTGTAGTATCTGTAGATGCTGCCTCGGATCATCGGTCACGATGGTTGCTCCTTTGGCCACAGGTTGCGTAAGCCGAAGCTTAAGTCAGCCTGGTCGGTGTCTGGTCAGTTGCAAGGCCAGGAAATCTGCAGACCGTGGCCCCATCCCTCACAGAAAACGGAAGCAACACGCCCCTGTTTCCGGGACAGGTGGCCAGCCATGCCACAGCATGTCAATCATGCTGCTGCTAATAAGATCACAGGACCCCTCTCTGCACACGTGCTGAACATGGCCTAAGCAGACCCCTAAACATTGGAGATGTACGCTAACCCTCTTGCATAAGTATACATGTAGGAGCGATGGGAGGGGAAGGAGCAGGAGTGACCAACCAAAGGGGGCGAGGCTGAGCAGACTGAAGGCATAGACTGGGGTGACTGACATTAAAGATAATATATTATACAACTATAATTAGTACTTTAAGATACGAGATAATTGAACAGCAACATCTTGGCTGCGGAGAGGTGAGACGGCAACTGACTTCAGCTGATATAAGATCGTAACTGGCTCACCTCTGTTGTCTTTAAAAAGTGTACACATCACACTCACCACTTGCAAGCACTTCGAAGGGAGTTTTGACTGTGTGAGGAAACCTGTGTCTGTTTATGAGTGACCGTGTACACAATGGCTGTCTTCAGGGCCGTAGCTAGGGTAGTGCAGCCGGTGCCATCGCACAGGGCACCACAGGTCAGGGGGCACTGTTTGGGCCTGTCAAATTTATTTTTATTATCATTCTTGCTTGTAGCTTCCTCTTATTTCATCCCCAGCATCTCCTGGCCTCTACTATCTCTTCCCTGGCCCTTCCCCATGAAGCCATGGCCCTTTTTGGGTGCATTATGTCCCTTTGAAAAATGAGGGGGGCGCCAATGCTCTTTCTGGCACAGGGCACCAAAAAGTCTAGTTACGGCTCTGGCTGTCTTCAACAACATGTGCCGCACAGCGCCTCACCTCTACTCTATTACAAAGTGATGAGACCCCGAGTTTACAACAGTGCACAGGGCTCTGCTTCCATCTAAAGAGCTCACTACTGTGCAATGCACGCTGCTTCTAACTAAAGGGAAGTCCTATTAACAGCATTGAGACTCAATTACTATATTGGAGGACACTAATACCCTGTAATAACGGAGTTCCTCAAATAACCTTTTGCAGTTATTAACCGATGAGCATACCTTTCCTGGGTCAAACATTGCTGAATTGCTGTATTTTATTACATCCTCACAGCTTCTTTAAACCTCCCTATATGTACTATTGGAAGTGCAACTTTTTGTTTGTGTGTGCATGTTTTGGTTAATGTTTTAGTATGAGAATGAAGCCTAGTGTGTTATATCAGAATGCAGATATACTTATTAGTAACTAATTGTCGCAACGGATCGTTCTGTTTCTAAATAAGCACTTGGCACGCCCTTTGTCAGGATAATTATGTCCTTTTAAGCGCCAGGACATTTAATGAAGTGGTTACCCATTGTCCCTTTAGTTTCATTACATTTTGATGAATACTGGAGGTACCTGAATATGTATCCTTGTGAGCTGCAACATTACAGAATAAAAGGACTTTACAGATGTGTCCAATACTGATTGTATTAGTATTTTAGTGTAGAGATGGGAATCCAATACCAATAGTCTGTATAAAGAGTAACAGCATAATCTGTCATCTACATTGACATACAAATCCCACGGCACATGCAGAGCAACATGTTGCTTAGCATTAAATCCATGCGTCTCTAGAGAGCTTCAACAGCCAGCAACACAGACCTGGAAGGTTATCACGATTCATATTATACATTACAGCTTGTTTAAAAAATGTGTTTGAAGCAATGTTGAAATTGATGCAGAGAGAATTGAACATTTTGTTAAGATGTGTATAGATCCATACACTTGCATTATTTTTTGACTTGGCATTAAAACCCGTCTATTAGACATTTTGCATAGTTCCTGCTATAACAATACTATTTGTAGAGGTTGCTTTTCATAGACCATTTAATTTTTCTCTGACAAAAGAGTAACTAATCTGCTTCTGTAAACTACAAAACTATGTGGGCACCACCTAAGAAAATAATGTAGTGGTGTAGTGTGTGGCTTCCATAATTTTATCCAAACACAAGATGCAAAAGTGTAACCATGCACCCCATCTGAATATAATAAACAGTGTTATACATAGATTAAATAAAGTACTAATATGGAACTTTTTGGGACGCTAATTATTTGGATTTGGACAGATCTTGTTGTTAATGTGTGATTAGTAATATACAATACAGGGAACACATTTAGAGAAATATACAAGATTAAAAAGTTGTGTGCGCACCAAAAGGTCTTGTTAATACATGGAAAAACATGTGGAATGCAACAACAAATATATACAAAATGAGAATGCACAAAAAAGATGAACACATCAGGCAAGACAAGTAAAGAGTATAAACAACTTCACGTCATGTAACATTATAACACAAAGATTGCAAATATGTGAGTACATAATCTAACACTACTCTGCACCACAGAATCAGTCACTACAACAAATATAGGTACTTCCGTATCTTTGCGGCCCCCTGCTGGATGTGTGTTGAAGATACGGAAGTAGCGTAAACTTCAGGAAATACTGTTCAGACCCTTGCGGGCTTGCTGCGCTCACCACGCTGCGGGCACAGTGGCTCGCTTTGCTCGCCACATGGATTTATTCCCCCTCCATGCCCACGTGGGGGCGCTTACAAGCCAGTGTCCAACGTCATTCCCTACCATCCAAGTGGGCATGGAGGGGGAATAAATCCATGTGGCGAGTGAAGCGAGCCACCATGCCCGCAGCCAAATAGTATTTCCTGAACTTTACGCTAGCTGCGTATATTCGCTGAATAGTGCAGATACGCAAGTAGCGTAACCAGGGGCCGCAAAGATCCGGAAGTACCCAAATATATCTTCTACTTGTGTGACGTTGTCTAAAGAATATTTCTTTCTCTTCTCAGAACAAGTTTGCCCTCCCCAATGTTTTCCAGAAATGATTTCAGTATTTGGAGTATTTTAAGAAAATGCATTGGAATGGTAAGCAAATACTTTTTTGTTTAATACTGTATTCAGGAGGGGGTTATTCGCAGGCAGTACTGGGAGTAGGGAGGGGCTAAGGGTAGATAGCAGCTGGGGCAGTACTTCGGGCAAGGTGGGGGTTAGCAGCAGGCATTAATACTGGGGGTAGGGAAGGGGTCAAGGGTACATAGCAGCTATGGCAGTACTGGGGGGGCAAGAAGGGGGTTAGGAGCGGGCAGTACTGGGGGGCAAGGAGATGGTTAGGGGCAGGCAATACTGGTGGCAGTGCTTGGGGGGTAGGGTGGTGTCAGGATAGCAGCTGGGGCAGTACTGGAGATAGTGAGGGGGGGCAACGTTAGATAGCAGCTCCATCTGTACTTGGCAGTGTCCACCTCCCTGGCCTCCTGCGTGGACAGCCACAGGTGGACTTCAAGTTGTAGATGGCATCCCTTGTATAGCTCCATAACCCTGCTTACTTTGAGTCATGTCTCATGGACTATGTGGAGAGGCCGTCATGCTGGAAAGTCTGTGGCCCGGGAGTCGGCACATGATGGGAGGAGGGGCACAAGTTCCGGCAGCCAGACACAGCAGGAACTTGAAACTGCGGGGCCGACTGGAGGCAGAGTGGGCTGGTCACCTGCGTCGTACCCTGGTGGTGTTGCCGGCGGCTGGGAGTTAGAGCAAGTCTACTGCCCAGTGGCAGCCACTCTAGAACGGTTCACGAGCCATCCATGCGCGACCAGACTCTGCAGGGCTGGTTACATCAGCAGCAGCCTGCAGTAATATCCTAGCGGCTGCCACCAGGGTGTAGGAGGCAGTGGGGGTGGTTGGCAGGACTTGGGCGGCAATTGGACGGGGAGAAGCTGCAGGCTGTGACTTGTTGGGGAGACGCTGAGGACTGTTATTGGCTGCTGCAGCGCACACAGGTCAATGACTCACAGCACATCCTTCTCATTTCTAAAAACTGAGTCCCTCACTGCCTTATATTCTGCGATCACTTTGTTATCCAATTAAGTTCTCCCGTTAATTCAGTTGTATCCTACACCTCAATTCTTTTCTCCGATCACACTCCACCTAATTAATTTCTACTCCAACCCCTTCAATTTGTTTCTGCCTCTGGACATATTAAACACACAATTTACTGCAGGGTCTAAATGAATAGTAAATAAATTTTGTGGAAAGGAAAGCTGCTGTCCAAAAGAGATTGTGCATCTCACAAACTAGAGAGAAAGTGGAGAATATGACAGTGGTTAGAAAGTGAACCTTATATTTTAAAACTGAAATTTATAAAAATTAAATCTAGTGCAGAAACCAGTGTAGATATAAAAATATTTCTACTTCAGGGTCCATAGGGGGTCCACATGGTTGACCTTGGGGTATAGCTGGATCTGGATCCACGGGCACCACGCAGTTAAAGCTTTGCTGCTCCCAGGATGCACTTGGGTCCGTCCTCCTCTATACCCTGCCCCCGGCCACAGGCACCTCAGCTTTAGTTGGTGCCCGGCCGGAGTCGGGTCACCCTGCGCAGTGGGGCTGCATAAGCAGCCCCTAAGCTTTATTTTTTGTTTTTAAAGATTTTATTATTTTATTTTTACTGTCTTCAGAGCGGCAGCATCAGACTGTCCATCTGGACGTCTACGCTGCCGCTCCAACAGCCCCGCTGGCGCTGCGACACCGGTACTGATCCGGGGATCGCAGCGGGACCCCGGGGTCAGTACTAGCGTGGCTCCGGGAGCTCCCACTGACTGCTGCCGGACTGAAGGGGCCAGGTAAGCCGCGTGCAGCGCTGTCAGCGCTGCACGCGGGGATAATGCAGTCTTCATGCCGCCGGTCTCTGGGGACAGACCGGCGGCGCTAGTATCGGCGGCGGGCTCCCCCTCTTCAGGAATACCCCGCGTGACCGCTGGCCCCCGGGGTGTAAGTACCGGTGGGGAACCGGCTTCCCCGGGGGTTTAGTACTAGCAGGGGAGGCAGCCTTCGTTGCTTCAGCGCTCCTCCCCTCAGCCCAGCGCGCCTTCTCTCATGTGTGCTGGCGTCGCTGGGCTGTTATCTTCTGGCCACTCCTCCTCAGAGATCTCCGGCGGCCATCTTCCTCAGGCAGCATCGCAGAGCTCCCAGGCAGGCTTACAGTGGACCAGTCCCCCTGCGTACCTCTCCCCTGATCAGGACGGTGTTCGCAGCGCTATAGCCCTCCCAGACACTGAATCTGGGAGGTTGATTGTAGCGGAAGGTGCAGTGAGTATAACTTCTCTGCATGGTATGTGACTTTTGCTAGTGCTGCTGTCTGTGCTTATTTTCTACTTACTGTCAGCTTTTTACCTATCCCTTTCCTTCTCCTGCGGCCCGCAGGTGCGTGGGGGAGGGGTGTTCTTTCTGGGTACCTCACTTATATAAATCTACGTATTTGTGAGGTCCGTCACATACAGTGGTGTGCTACTCAGTTCCAGATTGTGGGCTGTTTGTGTTGCATACCTGGGAGTGCGTGGGTGTTATACGCCTTACCTCGTTTCGGTGAGACACTTTTATTGCAAAAAAGTTTGTGTCATGTCTGAGGGGAATGAGCGCTCCGAGGCTCCTCTGTTGTTTTCCTGCCGACGCTGTTCGGCAGGGGTTGACGGGGCAGATTTGTCTCAGGACGGTCTGTGCGGGCGGTGCCAGTTGGTACCTGGACCCTCTAATCCCCCGGTGGCGCAGGATCCTCCGTGGGCGATGTTTACGCAAGTGCTGGCGTCAATCGCGGACCGACTTGCGGTCCCGACTGCGGCCCCTTCTAGGGCGTAGCCCAGCCTACCATCCCCCGTTCCCCGGGTGTGACTCATCTGGTGCAGTCTCCTCCCGGGTCTCAGACTGTGGGTCCTTATGCGGGTTTGCCGGTATACGTGCAATCCCCCACGGTGCCGCAGCAGTCGATGGTACCTTTTCAGGGGTATCCTCAGGCAGTACCCCCGCCTTGGGTGGACGTCCTCTCCAGCTCTGTTCAGAGTCTGGCGGCCTCGTCATCGGCTTTTCAAAATATGTTGCACAGTGATTTGCCCCCACGGGCGTCCAAGCGTTCCGTTCCGGCTTCACTGGCGGCTCAGTTCACGGACACGGACGTGTCTTCGGATGACGGGGAGATCCATGAAGACTCTGACTCGGATGCCGGGGCCCAGGAGATGGAGGCTAAGTCTTCCATTAATGTGCCGGCATTGGTTAGGGCGGTGCGGGCCATCCTTCACATTGAGGAGGATGTGCCCGCCCCCAGGTCAAAATACCCAAATTTTAAAAAGGCCAAGGTAGCTTCGATGGTTTTTCCCCTGTCCGATCAATTGACGGATCATATGGCAGGGGCCTGGAAGTTGCCCAGCAAGAGGTTCCAACCGCAGAAGCGGTTGGCTTCGAACTATCCATTTCCGGAGGCTCATTTCAGGAAGTGGGAAACTCCTCCAGCGGTGGATTCCCACGTTACCCGCTTAATTAAAAGCGCTACGCTGCCTTTGCCGTCGATCTCCTCCCTGAAAGATCCCACTGACAGGAAGGTGGAGACTTGTTTGAAGTCTATCTACTCTCTCTCGGGGGCGGTGGCCCGTCCGTCCATGGCCATCTCTTGGGTGGCTAAGGCCATCGAGAGCTGGGCCAATGCTTTAGAGGATACCTTTCCGGAAGATGCTCCGGAGATCCAGGGAGCATTGATAGGTCAAATGAGGGATGCGGCTTCCTACATTGGGGAAGCATCGTTAGACGCAAGCCTGCTAACCTCTCGGGTGTCGGCTGCAGCTGTGTCGGCGCGTCGGTCCTTGTGGCTGAGGTCTTGGAGAGCTGACGCTGACTCCAAAAAGGGACTGGAGGCCTTACCTTTTAATGGGGAGTTGCTTTTTGGTCCAGACTTGGACAAAATTGTGGACACTCTTGCTAAGTCTAAATCAGCCTTCTTCCCTTCGGCTTCTGCTCCTACCAAGGTACGGAGCTCTGCTTTTCGGTCCTTTCAGGTTCAGGGCAAGGCCAAAGGTCAGTCCTTCCCGAGGCAGTCGACGACCAAGGCCGCTTCTAAGCCCAAGAAGCAGCCCTGGAGTGCCAGGCGCCCTTCTTCCAAACAGGAAGATAAACCTTCTGCCTGATGGGACGGGCCTCCCTCTGGGGGACCCCAGAGTGGGAGGCCGACTTCTTCTATTTGCCCAATGCTGGCACAATACCACCACGGATGCCTGGGTTCGAGAAGTGGTCTCCCAGGGGTACGCCCTGTCTTTTCGGCACAGACCGCCCCACCAGTTTTTCTGCACGAGTCCTTCTCAGGATACGACCAAGTCTTTACAGATTCAGGAAGCTATAGAGTCCTTGCTGACAGCAGGGGTCATTGTTCCCGTTCCTCAATTACAACGAGGGACGGGGTACTATTCTTCTCTGTTTCTGGTGCGGAAACCCAATGGTTCTCATCGCCCTATCCTCAACTTGAAGTCTCTGAACAAATTCCTCAGAGTTCCCAAGTTCAGGATGGAAACGTTACGTTCCATCATTCTGGCGATGGAACCGGGGGATTACATGGTGTCCCTGGATATCCAGGACGCCTACCTCCATGTTCCGATAGGACCTTCGCACCAGCGGTATCTGAGGTTCGCTATCCTTCAACACCATTACCAGTTCCGGGCGCTACCCTTTGGTCTCTCCACGGCACCGAGGGTGTTCACGAAGATTATGGCGGTCATAGCCGCACATCTTCGGAACCAGAATGTACGGCTACTACCGTATCTGGACGACCTCCTGTTGCTGGCGAGTTCCCCGGAGGTACTGCTTCATCATCTCCACTTGACGGTCGCTTGCCTGCAAGCGCACGGGTGGCTGATAAATTGGAAAAAGTCCTCCCTGATTCCATCTCAGCGGATGGTTCATTTGGGAGCCCTGCTGGATTCTCGTCAGCAAAGGATCTTCCTGACCCCGGAGAAGGTCTCCTCCCTGCAGCTGAGGATACACAGTTGCCTGAGCAGTTGCCGCCTGTCGGTCCGTTCGGCTATGAGGGTTTTGGGCTCCATGGTGTCAACATTCGACATGGTGGAATTTGCCCAGTTCCATTCCCGGCCCCTGCAGGGGCTGATTCTATCGGAATGGAACGGGTTACCTCCCCGGATCCGCTCTCAGTTGCTGGTGTTGTCCCCGGAGGTTCGGCAGTCTTTGGCTTGGTGGCTTCAGACAGCTCATCTGGTCGAGGGGCGCCCCTTTTGGATCCCGGACTGGGTCCTGCTCACGACGGATGCCAGTCTTCGGGGTTGGGGGGCAGTGACCGGCTCGTTGTCACTTCAGGGTCGTTGGTCTGCGGAAGAAGCTCTTCTTGCCATCAACATTCTGGAACTGCGGGTGGTTTATCGGGCCCTGCAGTCGTCCGGTCCCGTTCTTCACGGAAGGGCGGTTCAGGTGCAGTCCGACAACGCCACCACCGTGGCGTATATCAACCACCAAGGAGGAACTCGAAGTCGGGCAGCGATGTCGGAGGTGTCTCGCATCCTTGCTTGGGGGGAGTGTCACATTCCAGCGATCTCGGCAGTCTTCATTCCCGGAGTCCTCAATTGGGAGGCGGACTTCCTCAGCCGTCACGACGTGCATCCCGGGGAATGGTCGCTTCACCCAGAGGTGTTTCAGCTACTCGTGGACAGGTGGGGGCTGCCGGAGCTGGACTTGATGGCCTCCCGTCACAATCACAAGTTGCCCGTTTACGGGTCAAGGACAAGAGACGCAGGCGCCAGTCTGGTAGACGCGCTGTCGGTGAAATGGACGTTTCACCTGGCGTATCTGTTTCCTCCGATATCCTTACTTCCTCGGGTTCTGCGGACATTCAAGCAGGACGGCGGCACGCTCGTGCTGGTAGCTCCGGCGTGGCCCAGACGTCCTTGGTACTCCGATCTGAGGTGTCTCTCCATTGACGCTCCGTACCTTCTTCCTCAGCGTCGGGACCTGTTGTCTCAGGGGCCCTGCCTTTACCCGGATCTGGGTCGGCTGTCTTTGACGGCGTGGCTCTTGAGACAGCCGTCTTGAGGTCTAGGGGTTTCTCCAGTTCGGTCATTGGTACCATGCTTAGGGCACGCAAGCCTGCCTCCGCACGGATTTACCACAGGATGTGGCGCAATTACTTTCAGTGGTGTGAATCCAGAAACTATGATCCTCAGGTGTTCCGGGTTTCCAGAATCTTGGAGTTCCTTCAATCAGGTTTGGACCTCGGCTTACGCCTTGCCTTTCTGAAGGTTCATGTGTCTGCTTTGTCCGTGTGGTTTCAGCGACGGATTGCTACACTACCGGATGTTCACACCTTTTTCCAGGGTATTCTCAGGATACAGACTCCCTTCATGCCTCCTGTGGCTCCTTGGGACTTGGCGATGGTGCTACGGGTCTTGCAGGGTCCTCCTTTTGAGCCTCTTGAGGTGGTGGACCTCAAGTGGCTGACGTTCAAGACAGTTTTTCTCCTAGCAATTGCTTCTGCCAGGAGGGTGTCAGAGTTGGGGGGCTTTCCTGTCGCCCCCCTTTTCTGATTTTTCATCAGGACAGAGCGGTGCTCCGCACTCGTCCTGAGTTTTTGCCCAAAGTGGTCTCAAAGTTCCACATTAATCAGGAACTTGTTGTGCCAGCTTTTCAGTCACCTGATCTTTCAGCTGGTGAGGCTTCCTTAGATGTAGTCCGGGCACTTGGAATCTATGTGGACCGAACTGCTTCGGTTAGGAAGTCGGATTCATTGTTTGTCCTCTTCGGTTTTCACAAGAGGGGTTGGCCTGCCAACAAGCAAACGTTAGCCCGTTGGCTTCGTTCTGTTATTTGTGAGGCTTATGCACAGGAGGGTTTACGTGTGCCAGCCTCTGTTAAGGCTCATTCCACTCGTTCTGTGGGTCCCTCTTGGGCT
This sequence comes from Taudactylus pleione, assembly GCA_031769625.1. Lineage (NCBI taxonomy): Eukaryota > Metazoa > Chordata > Amphibia > Anura > Myobatrachidae > Taudactylus > Taudactylus pleione. Next base: position 22,790,190 of record JAUIMM010000092.1, on the reverse strand, counting down.
GCTAGACGTGGCGCCTCCGCTGTTCAGCTGTGTAAGGCGGCCACTTGGTCTTCAATTCAAACGTTTTTGAGGTTCTATGCGTTTGACACCTTCGCCTCTCAGGATGCATCCTTTGGGCGCCGGGTACTCCTTTCAGCACAGGAGCTTCCCCGCCCTTAGTTGAACTGCTTTGGGACATCCCCAAGGTCAACCCTGTGGACCCCCTATGGACCCTGAAGTAGAAAACAAGAGATATGGTAAGAACTTACCTTTGTTATCTCTGTTTCTACGAAGTCCATAGGGTCCACAGGGCGCCCGCCCTGCCGCACCTGGCTTCAAATGGGCTGTGTGGCTGGTCACCGGTTTTCCGTCTCCCATTTCTGTGAGTATGGTTTCTTGTGTGTTCCAGTCTTCCTTCTCTCTGTTTAGTCTCCTCCTCCGGCCTTAGCTGCTTACCAACTGAGGTGCCTGTGGCCGGGGGCGGGGTATAGAGGAGGACGGACCCAAGTGCATCCTGGGAGCAGCAAAGCTTTAACTGCGTGGTGCCCGTGGATCCAGATCCAGCTATACCCCAAGGTCAACCCTGTGGACCCTATGGACTTCGTAGAAACAGAGATAACAAAGGTAAGTTCTTACCATATCTCTTGTTATTCAATGTATTAGAAAATCAACATGTGGAGCAAAATGATATAGAGGGAGAGTTACACAGACACACATTCACAAGGAGGGTTACTGTACATATAGAGACCTGAATACAGTGTATAGAGAATATAGAGAAGCACACATAAAGGGAGGGTCACATAAAGAGACACACATATACAGTGAAGGTCACATACATACACACACACACACACACACACACACGTTCACATATAGAGACATACAGGGAGGTTCACATGTAGAGACACACATGGATCACATATAGATACACACACAGGAAGAATCACATACAGAGATGCACATACACCAGAAGGGGCACATAGAGAGACACAAATACAGGGAGGGTCATATATAGAGACACACAGATACAGATGTGTCCTTGCTCATATAACCTCAATACGCCATGCAGTGCGATATGCCTGGCATGAGTGAGACTTTAGGTCCCGTGCAACTCTGGAAGTGTAGGGCGTCTTTTATTGCTGAAAATGCATCTAATGTGCTGATTAATTTGATATGTGACACTTGTAAATCTGTGTGCAACTGAGAGTGTAAATAGAACTTGATGAGGAAAAAGCTGTGGTTGCTACATCATAGCACTTTGCATGCTGATTGAGAGAGTACATCGCACACAGGTATACAGTTGTCACATATCAGTCTCCTGATGCATCCTAGTCGCATCACATTGAGACTTAAGGCCCCCATACATCAGAGATTGATAGCAGCAATCATGCAATTTGCAGTTGATTGTGTATAAAAATCTTTCCCTTTTTCAATCGATTGTGGCAATTCTGCAATCGATTGAAAAAGGGAAATATTTTTATACACAATCGATTGCAAATTGCACGATTGCTGCTATCAATCTCTGATGTATGGGGGCCTATAGACACATTTTCGGCAAAAAAGGAAGCCAGGTGCTGGCAGAGTCTGGCGGGATCAGGTGTGCCAAGAGGGGCTGTTTGGTGCGACTGCAGCAAAGATGAGTGAGGACACATCTGTACCTGCACAGGGAGAATCACAACCAGAGATAGTCAGGTCCATAAATATTGGGACATTGACAGAATTTTCATATTTTGTCCTCTATTCACCACCACAATGGCTTTGAAATGAAACAAACAAGATGTGATTTAACTGCAGACTTTCAGATTTAATTTGAGGGCAATTACATCCAAATCAGGTGAACGGTGTAGGAATTACAACGGTTTCTATATGTGCCTTCCACTTTTTAAGGGGGCAAAAGTAATGGGACAAACTAAACAATCCTAAATCTAACTTTCACTTTTTAATACTTTGTTGCAAATCCTTTGCAGACAATTACAGCCTGAAGTCTGGAACGCATAGATATCACCAGACGCTGGGTTTCATCCCTGGTGATGCTCTGCCAGGACTCTACTGCAAATGTCTTCAGTTCCTGCTTGTTCTTGGGGCATTTTCCCTTCAGTTTTGTCTTCATCAAGTGAAATGCATGCTCAATCGGATTCAGGTCAGGGGATTGACTTGGCCATTGCATAACATTCCACTTTTTAGCCTTAAAAAACTCTTTGGTTGCTTTTGCAGTATGCTTCGGGTCATTGTCCATCTGCACTGTGAAGCGCTGTCCAATGAGTTCTGAAGCATTTGACTGAATATGAGCATATAATATTGCCCGAAACACTTCAGAATTCATTCTGCTGCTTTTGTCAGCAGTCACATCATCAATAAATACAAGGGAACCAGTTCCATTGGCAGCCATACATGCCCACGCTATGACACTACCACCACCATGCTTCACTGATGAGGTGGTATGTTTTGGATCATGAGCAGTTCCTTTCCTTCTCTTCTCTTCCCATCACTCTGGTACAAGTTGATCTTTGTCTCATCTGTCAATAGGATGTTGTTCCAGAACTATAATGGCTTTTTTAGATGTTGTTTGGCAAACTCTAATCTGGTCTTCCTGTTTTTGTGGCTCACCAATGGTTTGCATCTTGTGGTGAAATCTCTATGGGCCTGATTCAGAGCCACTCGTAAGCGGCAGCTCGTTCGCTCCGAGCGATGTTTGACAAACTGCGCATGCATACGGATCGATATACGCATGCGCGAACCAGTCAGTGCGGCCGAAATTCATGTGCTCGCAAAATAGCGAATGCCTGCTAATTTGAGTGACAGGATGAGGCATATGTGGGTGGTAACAGGGGAAGGTGCTTGAAAACGGGGAGTGGAGATCCGATCGCAGGCGTGCTTAAAGGTCAAAACGGGCGTTTTATGGGTGTGCATAATTAAAACAGCAGCGTCTATGACCACGTCACTGGGTTTTTTTTTAGCCAGAACTGCTTGCAAAATTGTGGTAGCAAAAACCAACCACAAGAATAGCGAGCAGCTCATACCCTGTTCGATGTACTCGATTAATCTAATAAATAGCGGACATGACGTAGGATGCGAGCGGCCAGGGGGCGTAGTTTCCCAAAAATCGACCAAGTTTTGTTCGCTCGTTCAGACCTAGAGGCGTGAACAGACCGCAAACAGCGAACGGTTCATTTGAATAGCCACCCCTATTTTCTGGACGAGCGAGCGCAAATAGCGACCGGCTCTGAATCAGGCCCTATATTCACTCTTGTAAAGTCTTCTCTTGATTGTTGACTTTGACACATATACATCTACCTCCTGGAGAGTGTTCTTAATTTGGCCAACTGTTTTGAAGGGGTTTTTCTTCACCAGATAAATAATTCTTTTGTCATCCACCACAGTTTTTTTCCGTGGTCTTCCGGGTCTTTTGGTGTTGCTGAGCTCTCCAGTGCGTTCTTTCTTTTTAAGAATGTTCCAAACAGTTGATTTGGCCACACCTAATGTTTTTGCTATCTCTCTGATGGGTTTGTTTTGAATTTTTCAGCCTAATGATGGCTTGCTTCACTGATAGTGACAGCTCTTTGGATCTCATATTGAGAGTCGACAGCAACTGATTCCAAATGCAAATGTCGCACCTAGAATCAACTCCAGACCTTTTACCTGCTTAATTGATAATGAAATAACGAGGGAATAGCCCACACCTGTCCATGAAATAGCTTTTGAGTTGATAGTCCCATTACTTTTGGCCCCTTAAAAAGTGGGAGGCACATATTGAAACTTTTGTAATTCCTACACCGTTCACCTGATTTGAATGTAATTACCCTCAAATTAAATCTGAAAGTCTGCAGTTAAAGCACATCTTGTTTGTTTCATTTCAAAACCATTGTGGTGGTGAATAGAGGCCAAAATATGAAAATTCTGTCAATGTGCCAATATTTATGGACCTGACTGTATATATACACACAGACACCATCACATATAGAAATAAACACACACACACCATCACATATAGAAATACACACACACACACCCATACAGGGAGATTCACATGTAGAAATACACACACACCCATACAAGGGAGATTGACATATAGAAATACACACATTTACAGAGAGGGTCACATATGGAGACATACATATAGGATGGGTCACATACTGTATATAGGGGTAAATTTACTGACTATCATGTTAGCTCGAGATTGCATTCACAGGTGTGTTTGGCCATATTTTTTTCAAACAGAGATTTACTAAATGGAAATGGGTGTGAAATCATGATTCTTTCCGCAAAACACAAGTGAAAACACAAGTAGAAATAAATACACCAAGGCCAAACTTGTAAGTACTCCATAGACCGGAATAAAACACAGGAATTTATCAAGAATCGCATCGGGATTGCAATCACAGGTGTACATTAAGCAAACTTATTCCAAAATAGAAATTAAAAATAGACCCCCTCCTGAGCAGCGTGTTTAACAGAAACATACACAGATCAGTGTGATCTCTGCATGTTTCTAACAGTTATAAAGGGATAATTAAAAAAAAAAAAAATTAGTTGGATCCTTCCCCCAAAAACATAATCTGTCTGGGGTGCTGGGTCAAAAAATATAGAGGTCCCCCATATTTAATGAACCAGCACTGGGCTCTTCGATCTGGCGCTGGTTCTAAACATAGGGGGAAAAAATGGCGTGGGGGTCACCCGTATTTTTAGAACCAGCATCGGGCTTCACTTGCAGGGGTGTAATGCTGCAGCCGAGGGACGTGCTTGACTGCGACCTCAGGACGAAGCATTCTCACCCTCAACTAGTCAGCTCAGGCCGGGGATCCCTTGGATGTGGGGGAACACCCCTGGGGTCCCCCATCCCCAGGGTAGCCGAGGCCGGGGCTACCCCTCGCACCTCTGGCTGGTGGATGCGGGGTTGATAGGTTAATTAATAGTATAAAACTAATATTGTCTTTTGCAGGTGGACTAGAGGTCCGAGCAAGCCTCCCCCACATGCCGGTACTTGTAAAACTACAAGTACAAGCATGCAGTGCATTTAAGGGCCCACTGGTACCTGTAGTCCTCCTGTAAAATAAATATTTAAAAAATTACTGGACACATCGTAGGTTGTAATATTTTATTACACATACACTCACACACACCCGCACTTACACTACATACTTACCTTGTCCCTTGCGGCGGTCTGTCCCCTTGTCCAGTAGAATCCACAATCGTACATGTAAAAAGACATACTCACCCACTCTTGGTTCAGGTCCTCTTCGTTCCATGTAGGCATTCACAGTCTTGGACAAATAAAAAAACTGAAGCGCGAAGCCCTCCGGATGTAGTACTGTGTTCTAAGGACAGTACTTTCTGAATTACCATTTAGCCGCAGCATTTCCCATAGAAATGCATTGGTTGAACGCTCATTGGCTGAGAGAGGCAAGCCCCCACCTCTCAGCCAATGAATGGTTCCCCCATAGACTACCCAGTCATCCGGATACACATTGCTCCAGTGTGTACCCAGCTTAATGGAGCCCATATATCTAGGCAGTATCAGGGCAATTCCCTGTTCTACCAGGGTCGGGGGAACAGAGAAATCCAACATATCGAACAGTCACGATTCCCCCGAAAATTGATTTTTAACATGTTGGAATTCCCCGACAGCTAGCCAATCATCGATGTCCGCTGTTCTGCATTTTTGATCGGTGCTGGCAGAATGGGGAATCAGGCCGAATTCTGGTCCACATTTGTCAAAGAACGTACAGTAAAACTGTATGAGGTTATGAAAAGGGTGGACCCTGTCTGATACTTTAGTTCTGCCCCTGCCTGTACTATCTCTAAATAGCTGGTATTTGTTTATTTCCATTTATTTACAACCAGATGTTTGAAATAACTTTAGAAAGCCATGTATCAGACTAATACAAGATTGCAAGAAAATGCACCATAGGAGAACTTCAACTTTACTATTGGTGTGCATATTTTGTTGATTTTATGATTATTATATTTTATGGTATAAATAAGTTTCTTGTTATCTATATAATAAAAAAAGGCGTGTCTGTCCAATTGTTTGTCCTTTATGCACATCCACAGTTTTGTACCTAGCTCCACCAAATTTAGCATGGTGGTGTAGTTTGACCGGGATTGGGTTTTTGCCTAGGTTTGTACTTCGTCAGGGCTACCCACTATTACACAATCCCTAAAAATGAGGACGCTGTTAAATAACACAGGGTCTAGGGCTGGCTCCAGTGGACATTGGCAGTCTGCCAAAGACCTGTGACAAAGCTACAAAACTATCCTTTCAACTTCAGTCTGAGCAAACTTGATGAATCATGCAAGTTCATATTAAATCCAGAGCCCTATGTGTTTGCATGCAAGGGCATAACTAGAACTTTGTGGGCCACATAACAAGATCTTAAAAGCCAGAAGACCCCCCCCCACCCCCGATGTAAAAAAAAAAATCATACATTTGCCCCCACACAGAACACAGAGCCCATTCAGGTTATGCCACACAGTAAAACCCCTTATACACATTATGCAACACAGTAGTAGTGCCCATTATACATTATGCCACACAGTAATGCCCCTACATAACACGGTAATGCCCTTTACAGATAATGCCACGTAGCAGTATTGCCTCATATATCACATTCCACACAATAGTAGTACCCCTTATACATTATACCCCACAGTAATGCCCCTTATACATTATGTCCCCCCAGCAACTCACCTCCCCGTTTCCTTCCAGCAGCCTCTCGCCTTCCCCTGTGTGCCATCAGCAGCCAGCAGGTGTGGATTTGGTGCCGAACCACCAGCTAATTACAGCTGGCGCACCAGCAGCCAGCGGCAGACATGGATGTACTGCGACGTCACAATTTGAATCTAGTGGAAGGTGCGAGGCAATTGGAGCCAGTGGAACGGCAGTCAATCAGGAGCCACTACTGCTGATTGGCTGACGGTCCACAAGCTCTGATTGCCTTGTTACCGGCGGCGCTGTCTCTCCATGTCTGTCTGCCGGTTCACTCGATGTAATCTGCTTGGGGGCCGGCACCGAATCAACACAGCTGACACCCGGCCCCCCTCGGCAGTCCTTAGGACCAGCCCACCTTGTGTATATGACTGGGTGCAGAGGGAGCTGCGGGCCACTGAGGCAGCTCGTGCACCATAGCAGCCACACTCCTTTCACCAACTCTATTTTCGCCACTGTTTGCATTGCAAGCATGTTAGCAAACTGTGGGGTCCTTTTCAGGATCAATGGAATGGGGTTATAGGCAAGGACAATGTAAACAAATAAAGGCTGAAGGTGTACTTCAGGGTCCAGTCTATCCCAGCTAGTATATAATGTTTATTATCATCATTGCTTTAGTCACAAAGCACAAGCCTATTCTACAGAGCTGTACAGTGGTGCGACACATGAACAGAAGAGTTTAGTATTGTAGTTGCTCACAAATAATGAGGGAACCAGCTACAGAGCCACTGTTTTTTTGGCCACAGGGCTTTGGGATAATGTCAGAGTATATGCAAGATTAGCAAGATTAGGGGATATAGGGCCTGATTCAGTTTAGTACGCAAACCCATTGGCTTGGGATCTGCACATGTGCAGGAATCGTTCTGTGCATGTGCACAGTGGGTCCTGTGATCTCGCTCGCAGATCCCACCACCACCACCACCATTTGAGGTGGAGGACCAGGGGCGTGCCTGGGCTGAGGTATGGCGGTGCCGAGGCCAGGGTCTACATCAGTGGATGCAGATTTACTGGCCTTGCAGGCTGCCATCCTGATTAAGCTGAAGCTTACTCAGACTGGCTGGTGCTGCCGCGGTAGTGATCCAATGCAGCATCTACGGATGCGGCATTCGGATCGCAATTGCTGTTAGGAAACGTCTGTTCCTATAGACTCCTCCTACAGCGTTTATATATTTGCTGGACGGTATTGCACATCCGCTTCCTTGCGACACTGCAATACCGTTTACACCTGAATCAGGCCGATAGTTCAGAATACGCTGCACAGTATGGGAAAAGCATTTTCTTGGGATAAAACTGAATACCCCAAAATGACAGTGAGCTTGCTTGTAGAGATGAGATTTAGATGAAACAAAAAAGAACCCAGGTGCTGAGGAGTTAAATGACCCTTACAGATACGGTTCAGCTGAGTGAGAGAGTCACTCTCACCAAAGCACAACAGAAAATGGAACAAAAGCAGCCGTAGTATCTGAGGGTTAGGAAGTGAAGAGCACTCAGAACAGTACTAAAAATAATGCAACATTTATTGGTGCAATAGACACATAATACCATAATAAAAAGTAGCAGCTACAATGAAAAGCTGAGATGAGATTTAGTTTGCTCTGCGATTTGCATCGGTGATGAGATGAAGAGCTGCGTCTTAGTAAAGGGTAAGCCAGTTAGTAGAGGACTCCAACAATCGATGTGTGAGACAATGAGGACATGTTTTTCAGAGCATTAGTAAAGTAAAGACAGCTGCTTGATAAGCTCTTGAGGCTGATTTTGAAAGTTTAAATGTGAGGTGAGTAGTGTGCTTTTACCTCTAAGACTAAGGAGACACATGTAGATGTTAATGAGACATTTTAGAATATTTGACAGTGAAAAGATTAAAACGATTAGTTCATATATAAATACAGTTCTCTTTTATACAACATTTTTAATTTCTATTGTTCCAGACAAGTTTGCTTGGTATCTGCAAATAAAACATCTTTCTTCTTTAAGATCAATGCACAGTAAGATTGTAGAACAAGTGCCATAATCTGGATTTACTACAGCAGTTTGGAGAAATAGTTTGCAGTCTAATAAGAAACATGGGAGTGATATAAGATGTATAAGTGCATCCTGGAGTTTTTATTTACTAGCTGCAAAGTGAAAGCTGTAGTCCTAAAAAAATGTCTGGATTTGCTTTAGTGAACGTTTCCTTCTGTCTATAGAGGACTGCTACACATACTTGCCTACTTTTGAAAAAGCATTTCAGGGAGATTGTGAATGCACCACCTATGAGCGCAGCGGTAAAGAGGGCATGTACTGCTACATCTGAGAGGCACGTTCTGAAACCGATTTACATCCAAATGTAAATTGGTTCCAAAGTAGTCAGTAAGATCTACTTGTTTATGAAAACACACTGATAATTTTCAGAAAATGCATGTAGTCATAGGGATCATGGGCCCTCATTCAGAGCCACTCGCTAGCGGCAGTACGCTCGTTCCGAGCGATGTTCGCACATCTGCGCATGCGTACGGATCGTTATACGCATGCGCGAACCAGTCAGTGCGGCCGAAATTCATGTGCTCGCAATATAGCGAATGCCTGCTATTTTGAGTGACAGAATGAGGCGTATGTGGGTGGTAACAGGGGAAGGTGCTTGAAAATGGGGAGTGGAGATCAGAACGCAGGCGTGCTTAAAGGTCAAAACGGGCGTTTTATGGGTGTGCATAATTAATACAGCAGCGTCATTGACCACGTCACTGGGTTATTTTATAGCCAGAACTGCTCGCAAGATTGTGGTAGCAAAAACCAACCACAAGAATAGCGAGCAGTTCATACGCTGGTCGATGTACTCGATTAATCTAATAAATAGCGGACATGACGTATGGTGCGAGCGGCCAGGGGGCGTTTTTAACAAATAAACGAGCGTATGTTTTGCTCGCTCGTTCAGACTTAGAGGTGTGAACAGACTGCAATTTGCGAACGGATCATTTGAATAGCCACCCCTTGTTTTTGAACGAACGACCGCAAATAGCGAACGGCTCTGAATCAGGCCCTTGGTTCCTTATAACAAATGCAGGGAAATTATACTAATGATCCCATTTGTATATATAATTTTTATATATATATATATATATATATATATATATATATATATATATATATAACAACTTCATAATGGGGGTAAGGAGCAATCAGGGAGATTGCTACTATTTCAGTTGGCAGATATGCTGCTACCGTAACCACTTATCTATTTTACTCCCTTCAATAGTTAGGATGAATGGGACCTCACCTGCTCCTACCTGTGAATGATATAGACAGGTCCCTATCATGGGTAGACCATATTAACATGTACAGGGCAGCATGTATGGAGAACCTCAAATGATGCCTATATTATTATTAGTACTTCTTCTTCAGGGTCCATAGGGCTCCACAGGGAGACATTGGGGTGTAGGTGGGACCTGGAGGACCTGACACCAACAGCAAAGCTTTTAAATCCCAGGATGCTCCGGTCCTTCTCCCTATAGGAGAAGGACCACAGCCTGAGGGTACTTCAGTTTCGTTGGTGTCCGGCAGGAGCTGGACCACCATTATAACGGAGCTGCATTAAGATGCCCAAGCTTTTATTTTATGATATTTATTTCTATTTTTTTGCTACAGTATAACGAGCAAGCAGCACCAGACTGTCCTCCGGATGTCTACGCTGCCGCCCCATCACCCCTCCGAGGCGCCGTGACTCCAAGCCTGTGCTTGGTACTCCCAACGGGGCTCCGAGGGGGACTAGCTAGCACGCTCCTCGGACCCCAGACAGCAGCCCGGAATTCAGGGGACAGGTAAGGGGGAATCCCGTTCACAGGACCTGCATTGTTGCGCAGTCTTGCCCCCGGTCTCAGGAGACAGACCGGAGGCGCTGAGGTGGACACTCGTGCGCCCATGACTCCTCTAGACCACCGGGGCATATAACATAATGGCGCAGGGCATATGTAAGGGAGAGTGAGGCCAGGGGACCCAGTGGTTAATGTCATCAAGGGGAGAAGGTGCTCTCCCTGCAGCCCCTCCCCCAGTCCAGGGCGCCATTCCACTGCAGTTTTGGTATTCCGTGGTCTGCTCTTCCCTCACTCTCCGCCCCCCAGAGACACGCGGCAGCCATTTTCTGCAATCCGTTCTCCGGGAACGCTGGGTCCAGTCTCCCTGTATACCTCTCCGACGTGCCAGATAATACAGAGCTATATCCTACCAGCCTCTCTGGTCTGTGTAGTGGATTTTAGTGCCCATTGTAAACGTGTAATGTTTTTCTGCGTTTGTATGTGACTTGTACTTGCGCTAATCTCTACTTTCTATACTGTACATCTTATACCTTTCCCTTTATTCTACTATACCCTGACATACTAAGGTATAGGGGGTTAATTTTACCTCACATTTCCCAAGTGTTATCACATACTTTATAACGCGGTTGCACTCTACACTGTGCCATATTATCCAGGGTATTCACTGCACTGTATCATACTGTGTATTTTGATATTTTTCTTGCTATGGCTGGCAGAGGAAGCATAACAAGCAGCCTGATGCTGCTCCTCCTACTCTGGTGTCTTGTAAGTCCTGCTCTGCGGGCTTAGCCACAGAGGACCTCATTCAGGATGGTCTCTGTATTAATTGTTAAACAGGCCCATCAGCCCCAGTATCTCTCCCTCAGGACCCACCCTGGGCTGCCTTTTTACAAATGCTGGCGAACCAAGTAGCAGTCCCCGTGGTAGCTCCCCGTATGGGACTGCCACAGCAGGTACTCCCTGCAAATCCGTTGCCTCCCCCATGGGTAGACGTACTGTCTACCTCAGTACAGTTTGGCTAATACCTCTACGGTTTTTCAGCAAGTGCTGCAAAAAGAAAAACCTTTTACCTACTAAATGTATAATGATATCTTCCCAATCCACACAGTTATCTTATTCTGAGATGATATCTGGGGAGGCAGAAGACGCATATCTCTCTCACTCTGACTCCGTCTCAGGAGAAGAGGACCCACCCTCCAAACTAAATATACCTGCTCTTGTGAGAGCTGCTAAAACTATTCTACAAATAGAAGAGGATGAACCTGCTCCTAAGAAAAAACACACTTTTTAAGCGACAAAAGGCTGTTTTACCAGAGTTTCCTCACTCTGACCAGCTATTTGATCACATGAGTGAAGCTTGGAATATGCCCAGTAAAAAGTTTCAAATTCCAAAACTGTTCAGTTCCTTTTACCCTTTTCCAGCTCCTGATTGTACTAAATGGCAAGTTCCCCAAGCAGTGGGTTCTCATGTAACACGTCTGGTTAAAAATGCCACATTACCCATTCATACTGCAACCTCCTTGAAGGAGCCTACAGATCGACGTAAATCTATATACTCTCTTACAGGAGCTATTACTCCTTCTGCTAGGGCTAAGGCCTGGGTGGCAAAAGCCATTGAGAGTTGGGCAAAGGCCCTAGAAGAGACTTTTCCCCCCTGATGCTTCAAGGGAACAGCAGTCCTACATATCTCACATTAGAGATGCAGCCTCCTACTTAGGTGAGGCAGCTATGGATACGGCTCTCCTGGCATCCAGGATATCTGCCGCTTCAGTAGTTGCTGCCGTATTGTTTCGCTACGTTCCTGGAAAGCAGATTGAGAATCAAAACAGGCTCTAGAGTCTCTGTCTGCGTTATGCAGGAGACATCCTAGTCCAGAAGTGGATACAATTTTGACTACTTTGGCGGCTAACAAGATGGTGTTCCTGCCCTTTGCATTTAATACAAAGTTTCGGATGTCATCCTTTCGGTCCTTTCGCCCTCAAGCAGACCTCAACCAAGCCTACGGCCAAACAGGCCTGGGCTACTAGACGTCCGTCTACCAAGTCTGAGGACAAGCTTACAGCCTGATGGGGCGGGCTTCTCCCTGGGGGCTCCCAGGTTTTGGCAGACTTCTTCAATTCGACCAGGTTTGGCATCAAACCACGTCAGATGCCTGGGTAAGGGAAGTGGTCTCCCATGGATATGCCCTCTCATTCCTGAGGCGATCCCCCCAGCAGTTCTTTTGCACAGGACCTCCATAGGAACCAACCAAGGCCCTGTTGCTCCAAAAAGCCATTAAGTCTTTACTGAATCCAGGAGTAATAATTCGGGTCCCCTCCTCACAACGGGGCAAGGGCTATTGTTCTACCCTTTTCTCAGTTCAGAAGCACTATGGGTCTCATCGGCCTTTTCTCAACCTCCAATCTCTGAACAAGTTTATCAGGGTGCCCAGGAATCGTATGGAAACCATGTGTTCCATTATCCTAGCTACAGTATGGAACCTGAGGATTTTATGGCATCTCTAGACATTCAGGACTCTTACCTACATGTACCTATGGCGCTTTCTCATCAACAATATCTCCGGTTTGCCTACTACAACAACATTACCAATTTCAGGCTCTGCATTAGGCTTTTCAATGGCCCCCAGGGTCTTTACCAAGATCATGGCAGTTATGGCGGCCTCTCTTCACTATCAAGGGATCAGACTGCTTCCATACTTGGATGATTTCTTGCTGTTGGCCAGCTCCCCAGAGACTCTTCACTGCCATCTACAGGTAACCACTGCCTTTCTTCAAACGCACGGTTGGCTGATCAACTGGAAAAAATCTCTAACACCATCTCAAAGGATGGTACATTTGGGAGCCCTCCTGGAATCTCGAGTTAAGAGAATCTTCCTAACAGCGGACAAGATTTCAACAATCCAGCACAGACTACGCAGACTGCTCCACAAGCGCTGAGTGTCAGTTCACTCTGCAATGCAGGCTTTGGGATCAATGGTGTCCACCTACGACATGGTGGAGTACACCCAGTTTCACTTTAGCCCTCTACAACACCTAATCCTCTCCATGTGGAACGGGCTACCCCATCTGCTCAAATCCCAGATAATGAGCCTCCTACAAGAGGTTTGCTTGTCCCTAACCTGATGGCTACAGACTTCCCATTTGAACAAGGACCATCCCTTTTGGATCCCGGACTGGGCTCTCCTCACCACGGACGCAAGCCTCCATGGGTGTGGCGCAGTAACTGGCCAGCATTCCTTCCAGGGATGATGTTCCCCAGTTGAAGCAGTGTTACCAATCAATATCCTGGAACTTCGAGCCATCTACAGAGCTCTCACTCTGGCTCAAAATATTCTGAAAAACAGGCCAGTACAAATTGTCCTACAACGCCATGGCGGTGGCCTACCTCAATCACCAAGGGGGCACTCTAAGTCAGTCAGCAATGACAGAAGTGGCCCGCATTCTCACATGGGCGAAAGCACTCTCCCGGTCATCTCTGCAGTATTCATCCCGGGAATTCTCAATTCCGCCTAGCATCTCTGAAAGTGCAGGTCTCTGCTTTGTAGTTGGCTATCTGCTTTAGGGGCGCTTTCATGTCGCTCCCCTTTTTTAATATTTCATCAGGACAGGGTTGTTCTTCGTACATGCCCAGGTTTCCTTCCCAAGGTGGTTTCTGACTTCCACCAGAATGAGGAAATTGTGGTCCGGCATTTAATTCACCAGGCCTCTCTGCAGGTGAGGCCTCTTTGGACGTGGTCCGCACTACTTCCATCAGGAAATTGGACTCCCTCTTTGTCCTATTTGGATTCTGCAAGAAGGGATGGCCAGCTAACAGGCAGACTCTGGCCAGATGGATTTGCATGACTATCTCACAGGCTTACATGCAGACTGGACTTCCTATGCCAGCTTCAGTATCTGATCATTCTAGTTGCTCTGTGGGTCCCTTGTGGGCAGCCCGGCATGGTGCCTTAGTTGAACAGCTATGCAAGGCAGCCACCTGGTCTTTTGTCCACACCTTTTCCGGTTTTATGCCTTTGATACATTTGCCTCTCAGGATGCTTCCTTGGGACATAGGGTTCTCTCATCAGCTTGGGAACCCTTCCGCCCTTGAGCAGCTGCTTTGGGACATCCACAATGTCTCCCTGTGGAGCCTTATGGACCTTGAAGAAGAAAAGGAGAGTTATGGTTAAACTTACTTTGGTTAACTCTTTCTTTTGAAGTCCATAGGGTCCACAGGGCACCCGCCCTGACACTCCTAGCTTCTATGGGTTTCTTCTCCTGGTCACTTGTTTCCTTCTCTCTGTGAGAGTGTGATTCTTCAGTGTACCAGTCTTCCTTCTCTCCTAACCTGCTCCTGCCTTGGGCTTGTCACGCAATGAGGTGCCTCGGGTGCTGTGGGTGGGATATAGAGGGAAGGACTGGAGCATCCTGTGATTGAAAAGCATTGCTGTTGACATCCGGTCCTCCAGGTCCCACCTACACCCCAGTGTCTCCCTATGGACTTCGAAGAAAGAGAGTTAATGAAGGTAAATTTTCCCAGAACTCTCCTTTATTTATTTTTTTCCCATCTGTGTGTACTGAAGAAAGTAAAATATAAAATAAGGTAGATGTGTAAACTTTGCTTATGCTGTTGTGTTTGACACCACACCTGCTGCAGATTGACAGGAGCCTCACTTCACTACTCAGGGCTAAGTTCAGTTAGCCTCGAAGCTTCAATTAGCCTTAACGGTGCCCAGGGGTTTTCAATAGCAGCTCGCGATAAGCCTGCAGGCTGCACTTAACCCCCTCCTTAGGCTCAAACAGAAATCCGCTGTAAGTCTTTCTGCCCTTATCGCGCCTGCTGCTAACTCATTAACCCATAGCTCTGGGCACTTGTCCCAAAATCTATGGGTTAACGTGTTAAAAAGAAACATGCGAGAAAAGAAAAGCACAACTCGTAATTGACAGCATTGTATTATTTTGTTAAACGGTATGTTCAATCACACATACTGGGGTATATTTACTAAAGTGAGAGTTTTTAGAAGTGGAGAAGTTGCCCATGGCAACCAGCCAGACTCTACTTAACCTTTAACTAGCATCTTCTAGAAAATAATAGCTAGAATCTGATAAGTTGCTATGGGCAACATCTCTACTTCTAAAGACTCTCACTTTAGTAAATTTACACCACTGTCTACACGGGTACTTACCAACGCCTGACGGGATCTCTCACTGTCGGGATTTGAACTGGCGGCTGTTGAGCCGTTGGTATTTCAATCCCATTCTGTCTATACACATGGGAGACTTGTCATGAATACACAGCTGTGTAGTAAAATAATAGATTATCTTGTAAGGAATAAATTATATACTTAGAAACATAGAATTTGTCGGCAGATAAGAACCACTTGGCCCATCTAGTCTGCCCCTTTTCAAGTATCCTTTAGGCAACTTCAACCCTATTTGCTCCTTACATCTCTCTTAAGGATATTCTTATGCCTATCCCAAGCATGTTTAAATTGTTCCACCGTTTTAGCTTCAACCGCATCTGATGGGAGGCTATTCCACTTATCCAGTACCTTTTCTGTGAAGTGATTTTTCCTCAGATTTCCTGAGCCTACATCCAGACCCTTCATGTATTTGAAAGTTTCTATAATGTCCCCTCTTTCCATTCTCTGTTCCAAACTATACATAGTAAGATCTTTTAGCCTTTCTGGGTAAGTCCTGTGATGTAGGCCATGCACCATTTTAGTTTAGTACTAAAGTCTGTATTTCAGGTAGAATGAAAAATAATTCAAAATCATGGCGCAGAACATCACCTTGGACTTTGATTACATTAACAAAGTGTTTACAAGGCCTTGTCCGTCTCACAATCCTGGCTAAATTAGGGGTACTAGCTGCAAGAACCAATATGGATCTGTATTCACAGAGCTTTCAGCTGTTTATTGATTTTCCTACTCAAATTAATTCAGCAGCCATTTTAGCATTGTGAACAAAAACTCCCACGGTTCACCATGAGTACATATATAACATGTGCTCTTGTATATGGAACCTATCATTTGGTTTATACATTTGTAACTTTTACACTGCTAGACATGAATTACTGTATTAAATATTTACAGTAATACACTGCAGATTTGCTCTGCAGCTACACATGTCCTCGCACATCGCTGCAGCAGTTGCACCAAACAGCCTCTGTCAGTGCATGAGACTCAGCTAGCATCTTGTTTTGCCAAAAATGCGTATAACTTGCAATGCAGTGCTACCAGAAAGCACCAGGAGACTGTGCTGATTAATTTGATATGACCCTTGTATATCTGTGTGCATGGAGTCTCTGAATCATACGTGGTGCTACTATACAACAGCCGCAGCTTTTTTTCCACGCCAAGTTCCCTTTACAGTAGGGGCGGGCAATTAGCGGCCCCCCAGCTGTTGTAGAATTACACATCCCAGCATGCCTTGCGACAGTCTTGCTATTTGGTCATGCTAAAACTGTTGCAAGACATGCTGGCATTTGTAGATCAACAGCTGGAGGGACACTTATTGCCCACCCCTGCTTTACAGGCTAGTCGCACACAGATATACTATTGTCACATATCAAATTAATCAGCACAGTCTCCTGGTGCATCCTGGTCACATCGTATTCCTAAATCACATTTTCTGCAAAAAAGATGTCCCATTGCTAGCAGGGTTGCATAGGACCTGGTGACTTACTCACGCCAGGCATGTCGCGCTGCGTGGCATATTGAGGCTAAATGTAGGAGGACACATCTGTATATGGTGGTGTAAAATCAGGGTTAAGAGCTCGCTGCCTTTCAGAATTAGGAGATTTAAAAGTACTTTCTGCAAGAAGCAGAGGAAAAGGACAAATATGCCTTTGTAGGGGCACTCTTATGACAGATAATTGTTTATATATGGATGATGATGGAATGATTAGTATGAATAAAACTGAACGTTTAATATACACCTTTAAAAGGAAGTTCTCCCCAGAGAGTGATGTGTAGATATAACATAGAAATCTACTAAGGACAAAAAAGAACAATATAAACGTCCTTTGAAGTGTAAATGAGTATTATTATTTATTATTGATAAAAATTCAATGAGTAATCTGCTCCTGTTAAGGGTAATGAATATTCTAATTAACCCTAATTCAATCTGCAGGGAGGCACATATGATCACTTCATACAGTACATATCTGGCGAACTATAGTAGTTTTTAATTAGATCTCTGTTGTGATCGACATATACATAAATGATAGTCGGTCAGAAACAATTGTATATTGTAAGAAAGCACACTATGATAACTAAGAAAGATGATTTATTAGGATAATCCAGCAGCTTTGAAATCTGTGTCCCCTGTAGATGAGTGAGGGATATATATTGTAATTAAATATCAGTACACATATATTGACATTGCTGATAGTGATAAAGTCTGTGTCCCCATATAACTAAGAGCATTGTGCTTGGGAGGACTTTTATCCAAAGTATGTTAACTCATATTGGTTTTAGCAGATATGCTAGGTAAAGAATAGTACACCTTGGAGTAGTGATAAATGCATATATTAAATTGCCATATAATATCAGCAGAGTTTGCACTATGAGAAGCAAAGTGATATCCCAAAACAGAAAATATATATGAAAAAGAAAAAAAGAGAAAAATCCAAACAATAATGCAAAATACTGTCGGTCGTAGGGCTTCCGAAACGGAAGTGGCTTGCGAAAGTTGATTGACAGGAAAGTCCATTTGTGGGTGTATACAGGGGTGGTGGTCTGCAAACGGAGGCGTGCTTCAGCGTTTCCAGGCGTTTTAGGGGAGTGCATAAATTATCTGCTTCGTACGACCATGAATTGCGGATGCATGACAACGTCACTCTAC
Source organism: Taudactylus pleione (assembly GCA_031769625.1). Classification (NCBI taxonomy): domain Eukaryota; kingdom Metazoa; phylum Chordata; class Amphibia; order Anura; family Myobatrachidae; genus Taudactylus; species Taudactylus pleione. Next base: position 22,771,891 of record JAUIMM010000092.1, on the reverse strand, counting down.
GAACAGGATGATCGTCCAGGCTAAGGTAGGCAAGAAGTGTCCATAAGCCACAACAGTACAATCGTTAATCCGATGTTACTTGTGATGATTCTAATTGGAACCACACAAACCAAGCAGCTAAGATTGGTGCATTGTAACTATTAACACTGCTAATTACCTTGTAAATGACTTAACTTGCGTGTGCATTAGGGAGTTCGTAACACAACTGTTTATTTGTGCTTTTTTAACTTATTATTTTCGGGCATTTTTTTAAATATATAGCATTGTGTTTTGCGTAGCAGCCTTTTCAGATACCATACTTTTTAAACCATGTATACATTGATATAGTTAAATATAGACTTTTTTTATTAACATTTTTTTTTTTTTTTTTTGGAAATTAGCCTTAAATCACAATTTTAGTTACAATTGTTAGGGCAACATTTTCCTATAAATAAAAATAAAAAATAAACACAATTCTAAAATGAAAATAAAAAAATTAAAAAAAGCTTGAGACATTGGTGACAAGAAATATGGTGACTGGACAAGAGGTGAGGGAGGAGATATCCAGGGCTACTTGCGTCGTTTGGGCTGGCTCGGAGGAAGAGGTAAGCTACGGACAGCCAACTGGCGTGTAACCCGCCGACTGGCCTGGCCAGAGGTAGATGGTATTTCCTCAGGCCTAGGCATAGGGCTCTCCATACTTGCGGGGGTGGCTGTTGGGCTGCCAGAGGTGGTGGTCCTGGGAGGAAGGGAGTCTTGCTTCATCATGGCAGGTGGGTTTGCCTGCTCCTGGGTACATCTGTTCTCCTGAGTTTGGGAGACCAACCTGGTGAGGAGAGGCGCTGCTCGTTCCGATGGTTGCCCTGGAGTAGTCCCCAGATGGAGTACTTGGATCCTCCCCTGCAGAGTCTCCATCTGTGCTGGACCCAGACCTGACCTCAGGAGCAGGCACTACCTCCTCTGAGTCTGGAAAAAAAAAAAGATTTGTATTTTTTATTTAAAAAAAAACGCATACACGTTTTAGCTTTATACTTTTTTGAGTCCAAAAAATATTTACATTCTTGCACATGTGGAGCGTTGAAGTCGGCCATGTCAGTGTCCATAGTGGACACGCCGACTATCTCCTTTTCCATCACACATCCCTGAGCCAACGTCTCCAACCTCGTCAAGGTCAGCTCCTCAGGGATGGGACCACCACCTGTCCCTCTTCAGCTGGTATTTGAAATCAGTCCATCTGACAATGTGATTTGGCATTTTTTAAGGGTTAGTTTATTTAATTAAGATCTCGCTTTTGACTTCAGTACACTCACAATATCATTTTCTTACCTTTTTTTGACGACTTTCATGGTTCTGTGGGTTGTCCCCACAGTATTAACAGCCCTGGATATCTCCTCCCAAATCCTGTCTTTGGCTCCAGCCCCCATATTTCTTGGGGCATGGACAAGGTTATCCATTGTCATGGTCACCAATGTCACAAGCTCTAGCCTTGAAAACGGTGGATTTCTGAGCCTTGGCCTCCTCCTCCTCTGGTGGTGGTAGTGGATTCCCAGCACCTACAATATTTTTTAATTTTGATAAATTAAAAAATGCATTTTTGGAAGATATGAACTGTTATTGTTTTTTTAAAAAAATGTGTTTAACACTTACCTGCCTCATTTGGCCTCTGCCCACCATGCTCCTCGCTTGCCATTTTCAAAACTTGTGGGAGAGCATGAAGAAAAGTGCTTTTGATGACTATTTTATAGATGTGAGCGCATCCCTGGATTGGTTACCCGTGCATCCCTATTTGCCTACGTACAATGCACAGCTTGCCTGCATTCCGTAATCACTGCGTGGGTTGTCCGAGATGTGAGCGCATCCCTGGATTGGTTACCCGTGCATCCCTGTTTGCCTATGTACAATGCACACCTTGCCTGCATTCCATAATCACTGGGTGGGTTGTCCGAGATGTGAGCGCATCCCTGGATTGGTTACCCGTGCATCCCTATTTGCCTACGTACAATGCACACCTTGCCTGCATTATTCAATCATTGTGTTTTTTTTGGCCTTTTCTACTGCAGGGTCCATAGGGTATCCACAGGATACCTTGGGGTATAGGTGATGACGTCAGTCTTCAGGCACCACAGAGTTAAAGTTTTCAGCCTCCCAGGATGCATCTGGGTCCCTCTCTTTTACCCCGCCCCCGGGCCAAGGCATCCCAGTTTCGTCGGTGCCTGGCCGGAGTCGGAGGCACTGTGCAGAGGGGGGCTATGAAGAGCCCCTGAAGTTTGTTTTAAAGGCAGCACTGGCTGCACATCTGGGAGTAGAGCATGGACAGTCAGTACTGACGTCCATGCTGTCTCCCCTACACCCCGCCGGTACCAGAACGCCGGTACTGAGTCGGGGATGCTGGTAGAAATCTGGGGTCATGGCTAGCGGTGCTCCCAGATGTTTTGGACCATGGCCGGATCCAAGGGGATAGGTAAGCAGCAGGGTCCCGCAGGGGTCCCCGCTGGTCACATGGTCCTGAGTCCCCAGGCAGGGGGCTCCCTGGGGACTGGCTGCAGCGTGGAGCCAGGCGACCAACCTGCACTTCCACTACCCCCTGGGACAGCGGGCTGCTGCTGAGCGGCATGCGCTGCGGCGTCCCAGGGGTTAAATGCAGGCCAGGGGAGCGCGCTTTCCCTGTCTCTCAGCCTGCTGCACACAGCCTCTCTGCTCTGCCCGATTGGCCATAGTGTGTCAGCGCTCATCCCCCAGGCCGGCCTCCTTCATCCTCTGCTCCTCGGTGGCCATCTTTAAAGCATGGTGAATGCTGCTGGAAGCCTGTGAGCGGTGGCATTGCGGTCTGGGTCCCCCAACATACCTCTCCTCCGTTTGTCAGAGGTCAGTGTATGCAGCGCTGAGTCCTACCAGCCTGAGGGTCTGAGTAGTTGAGAATCAGCGCTAATAGTGCAGGGATTTGTTTCTTCTGCATTGTATGTGACTAATCTGCTAGCCCTGCTGTCTGTACTTTCACTTTCTACTGTCAGCCATATTTCTGTCCCTGATCTTGCTCTGCTCAAAGCCCTTGCGGTGCGCGGTGTGCAGGGTGTTATTCACACTATACCAATAAGTATAGGTGTGAGTGTCACATACTTACCATCATGTCTGAGACTGATTTTCCTCTCCAGCTCATGTGTACTAAATGTAAGGTACCAATAGTGGAGGGGGAGGGTAACGCGGAGGGGTTATGTCCCCAGTGCCTGGCACTGTCACGGCCGATTATGGTCACGGTCCCGGTACAGGAACCTCCCTGGGCTTGTTTCGCTAAGGCGTTTACAACCCTTGTGGGCCAGCTAGCTCCGCCACCTGCGTTTACCCAGACGGGTTTGTCCCAGCGGTCAGTGGTGTCGTCACCCATGCGGGAGTTCCCGAGACAATTGATGGTACCCCACAGTCTCCCTGTCCCTTCCCAGGTTTAAAATCCGGAGCCTGCGTGGGTTAATACTCTAACTACATCGGTTCAGCATATGTTTTACAGGGGGAGTCTGTGTTGCGGCCTCATAATAGGCCGGTGGCGTCTTTATCTGCTACTTATGGAGATGACGATGAGACGTCAGATGTTGGGGAGATTCTGGATCTATCTGACCAAGAACCTCTCCGTACCAAAGAGCCGGACGCGAAGTCCAGAGTGTATATCCCTGGTCTTATTCGTGCGGTCCGCACGGCTTTAGTTATTGAGGATTTTGATCCTTCGGTGGCCAATTTCAAATATGCCTTTTGTAAGGATATTAAGGGTGAGGCTATGGTGTTCCCTCTTTCTGATCAATTAGTGGATCATTTAGAGGAGGCGTGGAAAAATCCAGGTAAACGGTTTCAGCCCCAGAGGTGCTTAGCCGTGGCTTATCCGTTTGCGGACAATTCTTTTTCTAAGAGGGAATCCCCTCCACAAGTGGATTCACGTGTCACACGCCTAGTCAAAAGTGCCACGTTGCCTATGCCTTCGATGTCATCCTTGAAGGATGTCACTGACCGCAAGGTGGAGATCTGCCTCAAATCCATTTATTCCCTTGCAGGGGGAGCATGCAGACCGGCTATGGCCGTGTGTTGGGTAGCCAGAGCTATGGAGGATAATTTGGAGGCGTCTCTGGACTCGACTGTTCGGCTGAACAGACCAGGTTGGTGGGCAACTCCGAGTCTCGGCCACTCACATTAATGAAGCGGCCTTAGATATTTGTATGCTCACCTCTAGGATCTCCTCTGCAGCCGTGGCTGCTCGTCGCACCTTATGGTTGCGTCTTTGGAAAGCGGACGCGGATTTCAAAAAGGGATTAGAAGGTCTGCCTTTCAATGGAGAGGTACTATTTGGTCCAGATCTGGACAAAATAATAGCTACGTTGGCAGCAGCAAAATCTGCATGTCTTCCGTTTGCTACGATTCCTTTTAGTGCTGGTGGGTCGTCCTTTCGGCCTCACAGGGCCCAAGGTAGGCCTAAAGCACAGTCCTTTCCACGGCAGGCTGGGACCAAGAAATTGTCCAAGCCCAAGAAACAGGTCTGGAGTACCAGACGTCTGGCTCCTAGGTCAGATGATAAACCTGCGGCCTGACGGTCCGGGCCTCCTTTTGGGGGATCCCAAAGTGGGGGGCCGCCTGCTTCAGTTCGCCCAGTGCTGGTCGAGGACTACGACAGACACTTGGGTTCATAAAGGTGATTGGCTAAAATATTTACTCCGTTTCCTAAAAAAAACAACACTATTGGACAATCCTTTTATCATGTGACCCGAAAAATAAGGTCAGGTTTGATTGGATAAAACATGCAGTGTGCAATTGCAAACATAAGAGTGCAAATTATCCTAACGCAAAATACACATGCATGTTTAAAGTTAAAACAATTATCAACAGTACATTCACAGATAATAAACATTACTTTGTTTTGGAATTTTTTAAAAAAAACGAGAACGGGGAAAACCCCCACAAAAAAAACAATAAAGTTTATTGACACATTAAAAAAAAACTGAATAAAAAGAACAGCAAGAGTGCAACACTCTTAATTAGATAATTGAGAACAAGCTAATAACAAGCTGTTCGATAGTCCATTGTAAACGTGACGTGACCATCAATACAACACATACGGCCACAACCATCATAACATAATTAGCATACAGCGCCTGACTACAACTGTCTCGTTCGTTCGATCAGATCAGTCGGTAGCTAGAGTAGGTGCAGTCCTAACGAATGGGTGTCACTTTGTTTACGATCGACCAGCCGTACGATCGCTTCCGTTTATGATTTTGCGGCCGTAGCCCGTGCGGCCGCTACGACCGACTCTGAATGAGGTCCTGTGTCCCCATATAACTATCAGCAATGTCAATATATGTGTACTGATATTTAATTACAATATATATCCCTCACTCATCTACAGGGGACACAGATTTCAAAGCTGCTGGATTATCCTAATAAGTCATCTCTCTTAGTTATCATAGTGTGCTTTCTTACAATATATAATTGTTTCTGACCAACTATCATTTATGTATATGTCGATCACAACAGAGATCTAATTAAAAACTACTATAGTTCGCCAGATATGTACTGTATGAAGTGATCATATGTGCCTCCCTGTAGATTGAATTAGGGTTAATTAGAATATTCATTACCCTTAATAGGAGCTGATTACTCATTGAATTTTTATCAATAATAAATAATAATACTCATTTACACTTCAAAGGACGTTTATATTGTTCTTTTTTGTCCTTAGTAGATTTCTATGTTATATCTACACATCACTCTCTGGGGAGAACTTCCTTTTAAAGGTGTATATTAAATGTTCAGTTTTATTCATACTAATCATTCCATCATCATCCATATATAAACAATTATCTGTCATAAGAGTGCCCCTACAAAGGCATATTTGTCCTTTTCCTCTGCTTCTTGCAGAAAGTACTTTAATATGTGTTTAGCACAAACCTTTAGGGTGCACCACCAACTTAGAGTCATCCAAAAAAATTTAATTGTGATGAACCGTGATGTTGGTATCAATTATGCAATAGCAATTTTCCATTCATTTCAATTGTATTACTAGTGCGTACTCAAAACTTTGTCAGAATTAGGAGATTGTAAGGTGTAAATTGTGGAATATTATATGAAAGTTTGCTGTACCTCAGTTTTTACCTGTAAAAGTAGAAGTGATTCTGTTGCCTTTTTTTTGTTCTTTGCTTTTTTTGTTCCCTGCTACTTTATTTTGTTGCTGTGAGGAGAATGCGTCACAGAGTAATATATTCAGTGAGCGCTTCCACAAGACAAAGGCCAGCCTAATCTACAGTAGCTCAGATCAAGACCAATGTGATCATGCAACTTGCAAATCACATGAAGATTCTCGTTACAGAACACTAAGGTATGGTCATTGTTTGTACATTTTATCTAAAATATACAAATACATTTTATGACATGCCGCTGATGTACTGTATCAAGTGTTATTTGTCAAGATTTTGGTGCATGGCACGGTTACTATGTTACCATGTCTTCTGACGATAAAATAACTAAGGTCCTCATTCAGAGCCGTACGCTCTGAGCAGAGCGCACGCTCTGAATGAGGGCCGGCCTCCATGAAAATGGAGCGTCCTCCTGCACGCTCATATAGGCTGTGGGTCACCACCCACAGCCTATACGAGCGTGCAGTTTGATGGTCGTGACCATCGCGACCATCGAAATTGCGAGCCGGAGCCTGCGGTTGAGGTTTTCAACCGCAAGCTCCGGAGTGATTTTGGCTCTATCAGAGCCAAAATCAGTCCCACTGACATCACTAGTGATGTCAGTGGGCCGGCTTCTGACGGGAGGCGTTCCCGTGGGAACGCCCCCGTCAGGGAGGCACGCCCCCGGCACGCCTACCAAAGGGGGCGTGCTGTCAATCAACATCGACAGCACGCCCCCTTTGATCAGACACAACGAGCGAAGGACTTTCCTTCGCTCGTCGCGTCTGGCGCATGCGCACGACGGAGCTCCCTCCGTCGTGCGCATGCTCAGTCCAGAACATCGACCCACTTGCGAGCGGACAGCCGCTCGCGAGTGGGTCTGAATCAGGCCCTAAATCACCATTACAAGGATGATTGCATGAAGGGAGGGGGGTAAACAATATTCTTTCCTAAAACCCAATTCCTCATTTAAAATAAATAAAACTTGAGAGCATGACCATTGGTTACCACTAATGTAGGGATATAAAGAGCATGGAGTCCCCCTGCAATAGGAACAACCAACGCCTGCTGTGTACTTCACTACACTAGTCATATATGTTCATTAGTGTGGGGTTGATCATACTTACGAGTTTCAATCATCAATCAGTCAGAGTTGATAAACCAGGCTCCAGCGAACCACTGGAAACTTGCACTGGCTAAGTACATTAATTTGCATTTGGACTCCAGTATGAACAAGTTCTTGTCATGGGTTAATGGCTTTTCATTTATATCCTTTTGGATTACTTCAGGACAGCGGAAAAGAAGATTCCACATGGCTTTAGTTCTTTAAGTGGAAAACAAGGGATTTGGGCGAGTACTTTTTTTAAAATAGATTCCAGTCGTTCGGTGTGTGAGCTGCAACTTTTGTTTGTTATATTTTATTGCCTTGGCAGCCATTGGCACGTAACACCAGGGCAAGTTTCTGTACATATAGTGCAGTGTGCACTTCATAGAATATCTTTCACTTATATAAAGTTATTCAATGTTCAATAAATCAATACGTTCAGAATTGTTGTTAAAGTTTGAAGTATTTTATTAAACATGCTTTAGCAAGTGGCTCTGACTTTTTAGCAATACAGTGTAGACAGAACTAAAAAAAAAAAGGGTAGCTGAACACACAAGCTTATATAGTGGGTAGCACAGATGACATAGTGGTTAGCATTACAGCACTGAGGTCATGAGTTTAATTCCCAGTCATGGCCCATCTGTGTGGAGTTTGTTCACCTCATGTTTACGTGATTTTCCTCCGCGTGATCCAATTTTCTCCCACACTCCTGGTTAAATGGCTTCTGACAAAAAACATAAAACACTAGTGTGCCTGTGTTTTCATGTGATAGTGAATATAGGACCTGATTCAGACCCGCTCGCAAGGATGCGTTCAACGCAGCCAGCCGATTGCATTCTGCGCATACATCGCATTGCGCCTGCGCGAACCAGTGCGAGTGATCGGGAAGCGTTCGTTCGCTGCGCATAGACAGCCCGGCTCAATGAGTGACAGGGTCTGAATCAGGTCCATAGATTGTAAGCTCCATTGGGGCAGGGACTGATGTGAATGACTGAAATATTCTCTATAAAAGTGCTGCTGAATATGTATATGCTATATAAATAACTATTAATAAATACTTAAGGTGCATACACACGTAACGATTTTCTGTAAGATTTCCCCTTGAAAAAGTGAACGATTTTTTGAACGAATAATGTTCCTTCCCTTAATGAAAATCGTCATGTTGGACAGTCTGAAATGGACGATGAACGATCATCGTTATAACTCATAAACGGAACGATTTTTTGAACGATTTAACAATAACGACGTCGTTATCGACAAATCGTTCAAAAAATCGTTACGTGTGTACTGTATGCACCGTTAGTCAGTTACCTTTCATTATAACTTTATATATCAATGTAGAGGAAATTAGAAAAGGAATATATTACACATCATATCACATTACAGTCCCATTTGTGATGTGATCATTTCTACAAAAATCATTACTAAATATAGACACACATTATGTATGTGTCTATATTTGTTGGTTGATATTTTGTTGGTCATAGGTACATTGGATCTGATTCAAACCCGCTCACTCGTAAAAATGGGACAGTGGCGGTGCGAATGCAGGCGTGCCTGAGTGTCTCAACGCCGTTTCAGAGACTTGCATAATTAAGAGGCAGCGTCATAGAACATGTCACCTGGCTGGAGTTTACACCGCAGTGCTTGCGGCAGGGTATGGTCAACCACAAGTGCTGAGATCGCATCCAATGGTTCTCGATGTACCAATGGTTGCATACACTTCCTGGAGATGGCGTGTGTAAGTGGGTGTCTTAAGTCAGGCTGGTGGGCGTCTGCATACACAGAGTGATCGCACGCCAAGACATAGTGGGCGTTCTAATGCCTTGTGCGATCACCTGCCTTTGCTGAATTTGCATATGCTGGGTGCGAGCGAACTCTTCTAGCGAGCGGGTCTGAATCATGTCCATTGTATAACTTAAACAAAAATATTTAGTTCCCAGGTACGATCAGGATTTGATTTCCACGTTTGATATAAACATCAACTGTTAATATACAAGCCTTTCCTCAGATATGATAAGATTGATGGCGGTCTTACCTTATTTATTATAGATGTACACAAGTGTCATCAATATATATTTATGGTTTTGTTTTCTCCCTCAGATAAGTGAATCCATTTCAGGATTGACTAAAGGGGGGTATCCACTTGTAGATATACAAACGACAGCACGATTACGACATTGCAATCGTGCTGTCGTTTGTATAGCTAGTGATGTGCCTAGACTGAACGTTCACTCGTTCAGTCCCAGCACATCCCTCATCCCCGCACATGCTGAACCTGACGAGATCGTCAGGTTGACCTGCATGTTCGGGCGATGTCGGATGTCATAAGCGACCAGTGGGCACGCGCATCGCTGGTCGCTTCTGACCAAAACATGCACAATGCATACGCGATTTGCAAGTGATTGCACGATAACGATGTCGTTATCGTGCAATCGCTTGGCTAAATCGCTAAGTGGATACCCCCCTTAAAGAGTCCGATAGGATTCTTGTTTCATACCAAGTAGTATTTTTAAAGCATTGTACATATGCATTTTAAATACTTTCTTTAAAAGTTCTATTGTAGATGTGCTTCTGTCTCATTAAAATTGGGTAATTGTAATGAAGTCACAGTTGTTAAATGTTTCTTGGTGTTTGCAAATCTGCGGATCTGAGGATGACTGCAACACTACTAACTTCATAGAACTTTCACTTTAGAATTTTCTTCCTAATTTAAGTTGAATAGTGTACTACTGCCAGCATGCTTAAGCAGATAATGATGACCAAGGCTTGCTGAGAGTTGTTCTACTCTATATTTTACAAGAGATGTTTTATTGCCCTTTATGAGGAATTGGACTTCATGAGACTTTTGAGGTGTGAGTTTCTTACTAATGTGAAGCCCAGCGTATGACATCTGGTGGTAAAAAACTGTATTGTATTGGAAAAAAGGTGATGTCTGCAATGTGATACGTTTCCTGAAAGCGACACCATGCGTTACAATAATGACAGTGTGTTGTGTCTGCTGTCAATTTAACAGATATATCTGTACAGAAAATTTCCTTTGGCATCCTGTACATAATATATATTTTTCATATTCTTGAGGCAAATTATTATGCCATACAACTTAGGGCCTGTATGGAAATGTATGCGAAGCCGGATGGTTTAAGTACATCTCCGTATGTGTGAGGTTTGCGCATGCACAGATGCAGCACTGTGCATATTTCGTTCTGCAAGGTCCCTGTTTTTGAGGTGTGCCGAAGCCAGTGTCTGCATCTTCCGACGCAGCTTCACTGGCCCCGACAGCGTGAGAACACCAGCCAGCCTGAGTAACCGAAGGGTCACGCAGATGGCCGTTGTTCACACAGGTGATCCAATGCTGCATCTTCAGACACAGCAGCGGATCAGAAAAGCCGGCAGGAGGCATCTATATACACATGCCGCGTTAGCATATTATTGCACAGCGCAAAGGCTGCGCAATAGCGTCCATGTCTGAAACAGGCCCTTACTGTGGATTGCTCCAACTACAAAGCAATAGAACCCATCACAGACCATGTTAGAAGTGTTTTTTCCCCAAAAGAATTGAATAATGATATGTGGTTGTCACTTGCGTCTCTGCGATGTCAGAATACTACAGCATGTCACCAGTGGTAATGATAGATCAACCTATACAGTTTGAAAATGTAGGATACAATTATATATAAAAGCATTCAAGTGGGATGGAGCTCACACATCAGGATCGTGTTACTAAGAGGCTAAGGGGGAGATGTTTGAATCGGCAATAGGGGGGAAAATGGTAACTGCGCACATTGTACTGCAGTTACCGCTTCCCTGCATGTAGTAATCATACTTACCAACTTTTTCGTGAAATCTTTTCCAGGAGGAGCGGAGCTGCTCTAAGCTTTGGGAGGGCGGGCCAGACTATAGCCATCAGGCAATTTGCGTCATTTAGCCCTGCCCCTATCTACGGACACGCACATTTCTCAGAAAAATCTCCCCATCCTGCCCACTTCACTAGGAAGTGGGTGGGATGTGACAAATCTGCTAACTCTTTCGGGGGTGTGGGGGGTTACCTGAAAAATCAGGAGTCTCCAGGGAGAGTAGACAAGCATGGTAGTAATGCAGGGAAGCGAGCAGAATGACAGGGACGCTATGTGCCGCCATCATTATCAGCGATCCTATCTTCCAGATAGTGCTACATCTGCCTGGACACCAGAGCCCTGACTGTTCGACAGCTGCGCAGCTATTGATTTCAACAGCTGCATAGCACTGTCCCTTTATTTATTTCAGTAACGTGGCGGATGCCACTGGGGAATCTCTGCAAATGCACTACAAGTGGCTGGCAGAAGCAGAAAGAGGGAGAGTGCACTTCGGCAATCAGGTAATTTAACACTCTCCCTCTTCAGCAAACCTACTGCTCATGCATGCAGGTGATGACTGCACCTCCTTCCCGATAATAAAAGCGGAAGCAGGTCCAGGCATTTGCCACATGATAGCCACCCCATTCATACATCTCAAGGCAAAACAGACCAACTGCAGATTAAGGGGCGTATTCAATTGCAGGCGAAAAGCCGTTCTCGGCAAAAAGGTTTTGCCGATGATGTCATTTCGCCTGTCAGAAACTTTCCACCCAATTCAATTGCAATTACTTTTCGCCTAAGCGGAAATTCAATGCATTCAGATAGGCGAAAAAGATTTGCCTGTGAATGGAGGCGGAGTAAAGTGCAGTTTTAGGGTTCAAAGTTTCGGGAACCCCGTACAGTGTTAGGATAGTCCCCCAAAGGTAAACTGCGTCCAAAAAAGTTTTTAAAAAAACATTTAGAACACCCCAAAAAAGTACTTTAGTTTTGGGGGCGAAAAAGTGCAAAGTTGGGGGATAAATTTTAAAACTAGCTAAATAGATTCCAGGGGGGTCCCCAAGTATGCCGCAGGTGTTTTTTGCTTTGCAGTTGTTTGCGGCGGGTGGATTTTCTAAGATTTTTAAAACTTCACTTTAGAAACTTTTAATTATGCTAGCCCCCATTTTCAGGTACCCCAAATTTGCAGGGACTAGTTATTTTGATGAAAAAATATTGCTAAATGCTATTCTTCACCGATATGCAAATACGCTAATTATCAGCTATTGAGACCATTTAAGTACCCCAAATACCTTCAGCTGGGCTATTCGGGGTTATCCATACTGATCCCCCATGTCACTGCATCTTTTGGGGGGTGTAAGGCTGATTTCCCCAAACTGACAGCACTTTTCGCCTGTTTGAGTTTCGCCGGGTCCCGTTTTCGCTTCCTTTGGAATTGAATAGGGAGAAAAGCGGCCGTGCATGCGATATTTTTTCGGACCCAAAACCAGCGATGTAGGTGGAATGTGCACCAGGTGAAAAGTCCGGGACTTTTTGCCGACAATTGAATACGGCCCTAAAAATACACTCCCAAATTGAAGTTTTTTGTTTATTTCTTTAGGTGATAGGATATCCTATAACTTAGTATTCACATATAACTGGATGTAAGTCACTCATAGACCTCAAATCAAAACCCTACATTTTCCAAAATGTCTAAAAATAAAAAATTGAGCTGTTCCCCATAACTAATCTGTTTATACTGTAACTATTCTTTTTCTAGTACATTCTAGAAAATTATATCTGAAATCCCATAAGTTACTACAGACAACAGCTCCACTTTCTTTTTAAGGCATTTTAGTAAATCTTCCCCATGTGTTGTATTAACCCTAGAAAGCTAATTTTATAAAAAAAAAAAATAAAAAAAAAAAGTTTCATAACAGCTAACCTAGGTCTGTGATCCGCGTAAAAATGAAAAAAATCTGTTGTTCATCTGATTTATTAACATAACTGGCATCAACAACAGCTCTTTGGAGGGCCTTACCTTAAATATGCTAGTGTCCATTTTAGTCAGTTTTATTCATTTATTTCTCTCCAGCATTCTGCACATGTTCACAGATTGCCTGTTTATTAGTGCATACTGTACAGATTATTCTGTGGATAAGAAACTTTAATTTATATTATCTTCTTTATTATGTGAAATTGTTCAGTGGTTACATGTGTTATGCTGGGTACACACTATGTGATATGTCCTTTGTACAGCCGACGAACGACATAACGTTAAGTGCACCTGTCCTTGTGTACAGTCGATCTGTCTGAACCATGTGGTTCACAGACATAACAGACTGACTCTGCAGCACAGCTGATGCCGATATGTTTTGCAGCTATCTGTTATGGAACGGGTATTATCTATTGAGGATTAAGTCCCGCAACAGCTTAGAAGGCTGGCACACTTTGCTAGCTGCGGCCGTGGAGCAGCCTTGAGGGCTGGTAGGCTTTTAACTAGTTGTGGCCCGAGGGCTGGAGAAGTTGATATCGCCTTTGGGCTATGAGGCAGTCTTGTGAACTGATAAGTCTTCGACTAGTCGTGGTCCTAGTGCAGTGAGACAAGATGCGACCTTTGGGCCGTGCAGCAGCCTTGAGGGATTGGTAAGCCTTGGCTTGTTGTCGCCTGAGTGCCGTAGTACAAGATGCGGCCTTTGGGCCGTGCAGCAGCCTTGGATGAGGTGGTTTGATGAAGGACTTGTGTCGCCAGGTTGACACAGGCGGTGGGACGCTGGGTTGTGGCCTGTACCACCGGGTTCACACAAGCGGTGGTACGCTGGATTGCGTACTTTGGACGCTGGATTGCGGCCTGTGTCGCCGAGTTAACACAACCAGCTGGACGCAGACCTGTGCACTCTGGACACTGAGTGCTGTCTGTGCCGCCTGGATGACACAAACGGCATGTAGTAGATATGCAGAACATGCCGCCTAGATGACACAAACGGCCGGTAACAAAAGCTGACAGGAGGACTGAGTATTCGACTGAATAACAGGAGACAACCACAAACGGGAAACAAGTGAAATGCTATCACCGGCACCGGAACAGCCTTCGCATCAGCAGGAAATAGCCACAGGAGGCAATCCAGGACAGACCAAGGATGATGGACGGCTGATGGGGAGGAGTTCAGCGAACGATCGCCAAGTGTTTGCCTCGCCCTGCGTTCTCAGTGCGTCGGCTTGTGACAATATCATTACATCTGCCTGTGTGTACAGGCGACCCGCCGACACTGACAACTGAGCAGACAGATTCAGATGCCCGCCCAGTTGTGATGTCTGGCCAAACATATCAAGCGAAAGATAGAGACCAGACATATTAAGCGGGTGCGTATAGCTTACCAAATTGGCTGCTCGTTCGGCCAAGTGTGTATCCAGCTTTATATCAAATACAGACAAGGACCTATTCACTTCTACTTAAGTCTCCAGTATGTTATGTACATGTTTTAGCCATGGGCCACCTTATAGCCGCTTGGTTTGTCCTTTTAAAGGTGCGCTAGTCAAATGTACATGGTAAAGTGGGGTGAATGATTTTTAAAATGTAGCCTATTATTTCCCTAGAAACCATTGTATCACTGCTTTATCAGGTATCACCGCGGTCTGTATAAATAATCCCGATACAGTAATTTCCCACACATTCCACAATTATGGAATTCTAATCAAAAGATCTTTTCACAGAAGATTTTTGCATTGAACGATTTGTACATACCCAGCGTGATCTTAATCTAAAGCTTGATATGTTGCGCTTGTTCACAAAACAGATTGCTTTATTATCATTCATTTAACACAAATGGTGATAATAATTGTGATAAACGAAATTCTTTGTTTGATTAGTATCTATTTTTCTTTTACCGCGCATTGAGTCTGACTGAGTGGCACGCGATGCTGATGGTCACAGAGTTAGGCGTTTTGGTTTATTTTGCTACTGTGCATGCGGGAAAGTTCCTAAAAACTCCTACAGTGCATGTGTCCCACAGGTGTATGCACAGAGGCACAGCTGCGATTGAGACCCATGGTATCAGGAATGGATTTGGCGTTCCTGGGAGGTGGCTATTCCGTATGGGCGTGTTATGGGAGTGTTGCGAACAGAGAATCTGCACATAGTATGGGCTTGTGCAAGTTTTGATGGTGCAATGGATGGTTTCTACTAAAGATATCCCAAGAGCTATTATAATGTCTAAAGTTGTATAAAGTGGTCGTCTCAGTCCTTCCACAGTCAGACACACGGCTATACACCAAGAGAAGGCGGATACTAGCATATAGTTATTATTATTATTACATTTTATGTATAGGGCGCCACAAGTGGCCCACACGCCGTACATATAGACAGGACTATGGCAAAAGACTCTTAAGCGGTCGTCGCACCATGAGATTCAGAATCAGCAGCATAGTGATTACTGTCTGACCATTGTTAGAAAAAACGGGAGGCCCGTCGTGTGCTGCGGGTGGGTCCAGCAGGTGTCATGGGGTGGTCTGGCGGGTGTCGCAGTGGGCCGGCAGGTGCTGCAGGGGGGTCCGCGGGTGACGCTGAAGGGTCTGGTAGGTGCTGCGGGTGACGTGGTTGGGGATGGCCCCATCATGTTCTGCAGGGGGCAGTCCGGCATGTGGACCACGCCCATGCCACTAGTCACTTGCCATTGATACTGGTGATGTCATGACATCAGGTCACGTCATGA
Organism: Taudactylus pleione; assembly: GCA_031769625.1. Classification (NCBI taxonomy): domain Eukaryota; kingdom Metazoa; phylum Chordata; class Amphibia; order Anura; family Myobatrachidae; genus Taudactylus; species Taudactylus pleione. Next base: position 22,756,134 of record JAUIMM010000092.1, on the reverse strand, counting down.
CGTCACAGCTGCCCCGAAATATTCCGGTTTTTGGAATATTTTGTTTTTTAGAACTATGGATATGGGAGACTCAACCTGTATTTTATTATTTACCAATATAGTAAACTGTTATATTACATTACAATTAACACCCTGACGTTCGCTCGGAATAGGCCTGATGTGTACTTTGGGGTAGGTGCTGGGGATATCTGTATAACATCAGTGCTATACTTGCATTCAGGGAATTATGACAAGGATACAAGAAAAGTGGACACATCAAATAGATTTTAAATTATAATTTTAAACTTGACCTATTTAAGTTATATGTTTTATCAGTAGGCAGTGTGTTAGATACATCTGTAATGCCTTGTGTCACTAATGCAATTGTGTTTTTTATTAATACAGGAGTTATCCAAGATCACAATGCCGGTTATTTTTAATGAGCCACTGAGCTTTCTACAGCGCCTGTCTGAGTACATGGAGCACACTTACCTCATCCACAAAGCAAACCTATGCTCGGACCCTGTGGAGCGAATGCAGGTGATATACTAGCTGGCGAATACGTTTAATCAGAAAATGCAGGAGAATGTATATGAACCAGTGATATACTATATACTGTAGTGTGTATATACCATAGACTCTATATACTCTTCATTTACTCCCAGTCCCATATAAAACTGCATTTCCTCTAAATGCTGAATAACCGTTTTGACTGCATGTTCCTTATTACCAATAAATGTAATATTAACTAGAACTGCTTTAAAACCAATCTTGAACAGCACTTACTATGATATATATATATTACACATATAAATATATATATATATATATATATATATATATATATTACACACCGTGCCTCTAATCAGTGGGTGGGAATTATTCGTCAGGGATTAAGCTGATTATGTTAGATAACATACAGTAACCTATATATTTCTTCATAAATTTTGATTTGACCATCTTCCGTCTAATTATACATTATTTACACTGTACATTACTAGCCACGTGATCAACATGCCTGTTGTGTCTCCCGCGCTGCCTGGTACATGTACTGTGTCGTTTTTACTTCAGACTTGTCACCTATAATTCTTAATGCTGGCATCTGTCTTACAGTGTGTTGCTGCATTTGCAGTGTCGGCAGTGGCATCACAGTGGGAACGTACAGGGAAACCATTCAATCCTCTGCTTGGTGAAACATATGAATTAGTTCGGTAAGAGATAGTAATGAAACAATATACATTAAGAACACAATAAGAAATATATAAGATTACATGGTTTGGCATCATTTTACTAATTAAGCACTCTACTACCTAAAGGCATATATGGGCAAATGGGGCGTGGTACAAAATGTCTACATTCAGAATGTCGATATTGTCGTCATGTTGTCAGTCACAATGCACTCTAAGATCTTGCTGCACACGCTGAATTACAGTTAGTTTTCTGTGACTGAATCTCATGCAATGTTACAGAAAATATATAAATGTCTTGCACTTCCCAGCCTGACTCTCTTTCACCATTCACCCCCAGCCCTTTCCTCCATATCCCCATGCTGGAAATCCTCTGTAAGGGCTCTATATGTGGATTTCTTCCTGGAGATCAATGTCTTTGTGATAATCTCTGTCTTCTCTCAACAAAACAGAGAGATGGATATAGATGCATACTGTATACAGATGTGTCCACATACATCTATCCTCCGTGCGCTACAAGTAAGGCCTCACATAACGCTGGAGCTCCGTGTGCCTTGGTAGCGCAGAGTGTCTTTTCGTGCAATTTTTTTACCTTCAAATGTGTCTTATTCGCAAAGCGATGCGAATAGATAGCACAAGCAACTTCAGCTAGTTAAAATTATATACAGCATGACTATGTTCTGTGTGTGACTGCGGGTGTATCTGCATGCAAAATGTTACATTACAGTGTGTTACAGTCGCTGACACTGTAACGTAGCTTTTAGCATGCAGACACAACCGCACTCGCTCACAGGACATAGGCATGCTGCATATCATTTTAATCAGCAGAAACCTATGTCCTGTGAGCGAGTGCGGTTGTATCTGCATGCTAAAAGCTACGTTCCGCTGTGCGGAAAAGACGCATTTGAAGGTAAAAAGTTGCAGAAAAGACGCTCTACGCTACAGAGCCATGCCACGGCATGGCGTGACTGAAAGAGCTGTTTAACGTGCAAGGAGGCTAGATGTATGAGGACCCATCTGTATGTACTATTTTCCTGGACCATGGTTAATTATTCTTATTAAAAATGTGACTTTATGAAGGAAAAGTACCTCTGAAAACACCTTCAACTATTTCATGTTGCAATTTGTGTCACTATGTAATGTTAGATAAACCTTTTAAACTTGGCGCATTAACCTGTAAATCCACTGCTTCCAATGGGAAACGCTTACCTGATATTTTTGCGCATTTAAGACCGCATGCCGCTGCCTGCAAACGATGTCACTAATACCGCTATTAATTACCATTTCTTTGTTTTTGTATTTTAGTGATGATCTAGGGTTTAGACTCATTTCTGAACAGGTCAGTCACCACCCACCAGTTAGCGCTTTCCATGCCGAAGGCCTTTCTAAAGACTTTGTGTTCCATGGATCAATATACCCCAAGCTTAAATTTTGGGGGAAAAGTGTTGAAGCAGAGCCCAAAGGGATAATAACATTGGAACTTCTAAAGTAAGTGATCTTTTAAGTACAGTAAGTGATCTTTTAAAGAATGACATCATAATGCAGGTGATTTATTTTGTATTACTGGTCAGAAAATAGATTGTGCTGCAACAGATTTGCACAGGTATTATCAGAGGTATATATATATTATTGTAAATTTCATTGTGTGCAAAGTCTTTTATGTTCAACTAAAATACAGCATTGTACTCCTTTGGGGTTAAGCTTTGTCCTTATTCACAAGTAACTCTGCCACCTAAACTGCAACCATAGCTTATTTATGAAACATGTCAGGCCAAACTGTATGTATATGTGAAATACAGAAACCTATTCCCAGATAAATGATGTACCTATCCCCAGCCACTGGGCAAGATACCAGTCTAATAATAGGGTCAGAATTCATAGACCATCAGTTTGTGATAAAACAGATATAGGTTTTATTAAAGCAATACTGCCACTATTCTGCGCAGAGTAACGTGGAGGTTAGCACATGGAGTATCAGTCAGATCCCTCTGGCAATGTACCAGAGAATAAGGGATTTTATACACAATAGTTGCATAAATTACAAAATCATTAACAAGAGGGTGTTTACATGTATGTTACAATCAAGATATTTGATTGGGTGATGCATAGGAAATAGGTTGTGACAATCTACAATAATGCATGTAACGGGGTTGGCTTTCTTAGTAATATCAGATGATGAGTCTGTGATCTTTGACATCTTATGCTGTGGTCATCATGACATCTTAGATGAAATCTTCTCGAAAGGTTGGGGTTATCTCTTCAAGCAAACATGAAAGTAGGCTCAAATGTATTACACCACAGTCTGACAGGCTTCCAACTTCACATATCACGTAGTCCAGAGAAGAAAAAAAATCACTTTTATTACGTGTTTTTCAATTATAAAAGACTTTTGTTAACCCATAGCCATCTGAATCACTGTAAAAGCTAGAAACACATATATTAGCATAAAACCTTAACAATTCCTTTATTTCAGGCAATACAGACTCCATTTTTATTTAACATCAACAAATGCAACCATAGCTTATTTATGAAACATGTCAGGCCAAACTGTATGTATATGTAAAATACAGAAACCTATTCCCAGATAAATGATGTACCTATCCCCAGCCACTGGGCAAGATACCAGTCTAAAAATAGGGTCATGTTTTTGGGTCATCATTAGAAATGAGTTTCTCAAGAGCAAGTCAATGAAAGCATTACTCAATGTATTTTTCATGTGGGTTTGAGTTAAAAAATAAACTTTCCAATGGCAGGAGCACGTTTTTGGCTCATGCATTTTCTGTGTGCAGTCTTTAACATTTCATTTTATAATAAGCCTGTACTGAATCTTAAGTGAAGTTCAAGTAAGTACCCCTAACGGGAGAGAAAAGCCGGCCTGAAGGCACCATTGCTAATAATGGAATTCCCCCTGACACTTACTTTTATTCTGCCATGTGACTGGGCCAGAGGTTCTATTTGGAAACTTGGAACAGTATACTGTAGCATTAAGAAGGGACGTACTTGATGCTTTGGGTCTATCTCATCCACATCAGATTTTCTGCTATATATATTAAATGTTTTTAATAGTAGTACATATTTCACCTTTAGTCAACGCAAGTTTACACCACGTTTCCTTTTCCTAGGCACAATGAATCTTACACATGGACAAACCCTACTTGCTGTGTACATAATATAATTGTTGGCAAATTGTGGATTGAACAGTACGGCAATATGGAAATTACTAATCACAAGTGAGTTTTTAGGACACCGTTCCCCACCATTTGCAGAATTCCCAGTGTATACAGTATGTAGAACAGATATTCATTTGTTTTAATTCACAGGACTGCTGAAAAGTGCATTTTAAATTTCAAGCCTTGTGGTCTGTTTGGGAAAGAACTGCATAAAGTGGAAGGATATATTCAGGACAAAAGGTGAGTGGCCAGTTTCCCATAGAAGTAAGACGATTTCTCTGGCATCCAAGCTCTACATGCAAGAGAGGGCAGAGAGCGAGATGGTTTGTGGTGTTTCATGACCTCTGATAAAAGATCTATAATTTACCATGCTTTATCTAGCATTCTACATGGAAACATTTATACTGTTGTTATGATATGTCATTGTTTTAAAATTATGTCGTTGGATTTGACATCTAATTTTGACTAAACAATATGCGCATATTCAAACAAAAAGCTAGCAATTATTTTGAATACAGTCTTATTAAAAAAGTTGAATAATCAGCGGCTGTATTGAATAAAGCCCCTTTATGCATATAGAATTCTGTCCTGTATATGGTGCCTATATTTATGTGTGTTTTACTGCTACAGTTATACAGTCTACAAACAAATAGTTTAGTTTTGATAAAGTATTATATTTTCCTTCCTGTACAATCTTTGTAAAAGCTCTATATGGCCAAAATACCATAATAATAATAATGTCATGTTTATAGCAACCAATGTGTTATTCCGAAATGCCTTTGGTCCAGACTTGAAGAATAACTTTGCATACATGTAATATGTGCTGAATAACCCACCTCTTGTAAACTAGTAGAACAGGGGAGACAATGCTGTTGTCAGTCACTCTCCCATCAATGTTCCACAATGGACATTACTCCCAGGAAGATTATTTGAAACTTCTAATTGCATTAAATCGTTGTCAATGGTCAGTGCTCATCAGATGCCCTGGCATGTCCATTGACAATGATTCAGTGACCTGAGTGTATTTTGACAACTCTCGCAACTATTAACTTGAGAGCAGTGTTAATTACAGCATCTTCAACAGTCAGTAAACCTCGAACTGCATGTACAGGAGGCTTTGTTATAATGTTTGTGACATCCACCATTAATTTTCTTGCACTATGCTATCCTTTCAAAATCCCCAATAGCTAGCAACAGCAACACCTCTATAAAATTACCCAAAGTTATTTTGGGAGTTTTTATTTTTTTTGTTATCAACAGAGACTGGTATACTGGTCTCCCCACCCATAATTAGTGATAATGCCTTAGTGCTTCACTGAAAGATTCTGTCCTCCCTGATCTCCTTAGGACACCTGCGTTACAGTTTGCAGTGCTTTGGCTGTATCTGATATGTGTGTGTTTATGGTTGTAATTTCTTATGCAGCAAGAAGAAGCTGTTTGCCCTGTATGGGAAGTGGACAGAGTGTCTCTATAGTATCGATCCTGCTACATTTGAGACATTTAAAAAAAATGACAAAAAAAATGGAGACGATAAGAAAAACTCCAAACAGGTAAACGACGAAATTTGTGTGCCTCTATTATTTATACTCATAGCTAATGGAACAGATACAGTATATTCATTCCATGCCTCTTTCCATGGAGTATAGTTACATAAATATTGCGCTTGCAGTGAATGCAGTCACCATGGAGAGTGTAAAACTGCCTCTGGATACGTGCGCTTTAAGCCGAAGATAGTTTTAGCAAAATGTATATTATAAGGTAGATGAACAAACAAGTTGTGGACATAAATCAGCCATATCATTGGCAGAACAGATTCCACATCATTCAGAAAACTTTGCCCTTACTGTGATTTCCTTCTAACAGTCTGGCAGTACAGAGGAACCTGATGAAATGCCATTACCAGATTGTGAGAGTGTACAAGTAATTCCTGGGAGCAAGCTGCTGTGGCGGATAGCCCCTCGACCCTCCAATTCTGTACAGGTAACACATCTCAAATCATAACATACATATGTAGCAATGGCTATACGGATATCACATACATAACTATGCAGATCAAGTTATAGCACTTTGAGGAAACACATTTCATTTGGTAATGTGCGTTTCCCACAGTCTCAATTGCCTTTTATTCCACATGCAGTACCCTTTTTGTACCACTAGATGTCACGTTGCCCTCTAAAATGTTTAACCAGCTGAACTGCCAGACAGCTTGCGATGGTTCCCATTAAACATGGGGACAAAAAGTGTGGGTTCTTCCCCTGCTAGAAATGGAATCCAGCACCAGACTGATGCATGAAAAATATGGAAATAAGACACACATATTTCCAAATAAACTTTAATTAAATAGACTCCCTGAAACTACTCTTACCATTTTATTAAAAAACAAAATTTCCTGTTTTCACATAGTCCGATGTGAATATCTCATGACTAATAAGACACAGAAATTAAATACTTGTCAAAAGTGGGATCACATAGTGTTTATCTATGGCTCAAATTCCACTGTGTCTGCTCCTAGTCACCTGTGACATACACTTCATCCTTTTGTGACCATTTTCATGATTATCTACAAACTAATGTCTCTTTGTTGGTGATAGAATAATGAAAAATTTGATGGAATCATATTTCAAAATGTATAATTCGCATTAGAGGAATGATTGTATTGTAAAAGGAAGAAAGATGATGCTTAGGTCCATGCAAACAAATATCCTAAGAACTGTACGAGAGAGTCCCAAGTAGTTGCACTTTTAGGGGTCAGTTCATTATGATAATTATTGGGAACTCCGATAATTAACATACTAATTCGTCGCGAGCACCGGAGCAATTCATCATTGCTCCGGCGCGGAGACCGCTGATCTGAAAATCACCTGTCTCCGCGAGTGGCTTCACTGCACCTTTATGAGCAGTGAATGTTTTCACTGCTCCTTTCGGAGGAGTGAGACAAGTGTGCATGCGGAAGGAGCCGAACAGGGGAGGAGGGATCCGAAAGGATCCCTTTTTCGCAACCCAGGACTCCTTCCCATAAGGAAGGAATGGGTTGCGAGCCGTGAGCTGGAGCAAACTCCATCTGAAGATGGTGAATGCTCACGCAGACAAGCTCCGAAAATATTGTATTTTCATAGCTTGATGAATCCTGTCCCCATACTAGAGTATGGGGACAGCGGGCCATTCCGCAAGAGGAAGGTAAGCAGGAGATATCACAGATATCTCCTGCTATACCTTCTTGATGAATGACCTAATTTCTACAACTGCAGGTGAAAATGTTCACCTGTTTTTGTAGAAATTAAGTGATGATGAATAGACCCCTTATACTGATAAATGTAGGTGTAATCCTCCTCTTGTGAACTTCAAGGCTCAAAATTTTAATAGCAGCACATCCGGAAGTGACTATTATCACAGTTTTGAACATTGAGGGATGGGGCTAGAGCAGAGGTTCTCAAACTCTGTCCTCAGGACCCCAAACAGTGCATGTTTTCCAGGTCTTACAGAATCACAAGTGAAATAAGTAGCTTCACCTGTGAATCTTTTAAAATGTCAGTGAGTAATTACTACACCTGCTGGGTGACCTGGAAAACGTGACCTGTGTGGGGTCCTCAAGACCGAGTTTGAGAACCACTGGGCTAGAGAGACCCAGAGGGGATGAGACAACATGGCGACCAACATAGCTAGCGACATGGCAAATATTGAGTCAAAAATACTAGTGTAATATAATCTAGGCAAAAAGAACTCCAAACAGCTAAATTGCATAAACTCAAGAGTTTATTTGCAATAATTAGGCAATTGTTGCAGATTAACTCTTGAATGTATGCAATATACAGGTTTGGAGTGCCATTATTTTTGTCTTTACCATTGAATATTGTTTTGGCACCCGATGTGAAATTGGATTATATAATCAGTGGAGAGTCCAGCGACAAGCCTGGGTGGAGAAGACCAAGCATTTATATACTAGGTAGTGAATAATTTAGCTAGCTCATAATGCCTGCCAGTGTATGATGAAAATCAAGCACTGACTGAAGTACAAAAGTTCTTTGCACAATGTACATTTTATCATTGATGACTGATCTATACCTGTCTTGATCTATTTGTCTTAGATGTACAACTTCACTCACTTTGCTCTGGTCTTGAATGAGCTGGATAAGGGTATGGAAAGCTTAATCCCTAAAACAGACTGCAGACTACGGCCTGATATTAGGGCGATGGAGAACGGAGATATTGGTAATTTTGGGATTGGGGTTACAAATTACAGATATTCTACATGGAGTGAGTATTGGATAAGGAAATTGACCATGTGGAGTGCACAGCCATTACATTAGATGGTCTTCACTCTCATTACCTGGGGCAGAGCCAGATCAGTATACAGTCCTATGGTGCATTTACATGGTCTTGTTGCCTTCTCAATTAGCCATCTAAAGACAGTTAGCACTGTATCAATAATATATACATACTAATATACAGCCAAGGTGTTATTCGCCTAAGACCAGGCTGTTTTAACATGAAGCAGATAGACTATTTGATTGGTTTCTTTGCTTACTTTATCCACATTAATAAGGTTATGTAAAATTACTGTATTGACATTTTACCAGTTCAGTCATCGATTCTTTGGAATTCACATATAGGAATGGTCAGACTCAATAACACCTGTGCTGTACGTGCTGTATTTATGGTTATGGCATTTCTTGCTATACGGAGCATTTATCTCTTCATACAGGACTGTTCTATAGACCATGTTCTGAGAATAACTAGCAGCAGCACAAAGCTATAGATTATATTAATCAAATAAATGACTATTTACTTTTATTATTTAGTGATGTGCAATTTCTCCATCTGTCTTCTTGGGCTCATCACTCACTGGGTGCAGCATAGCCCCAGTTAGTGATGTATGTGTGGCCCATTGGCTTCAGGGAAAAGGTCAATAAAGTCCTTGTACTGCATCAGCCATATGTGATACTCAGTCGCCATTAGCTGGGCATACAGTATATCAGATACTCTATGCAGGTAAGGAATCTCTTGTGTGTAATTCTTGGGACTAAGGTTTTTCCCAAATACGTTTTTCTGTAATATGGATGCCTAAAATATACTAAATGACATTTAACAATTACCCAACTGTCATGTAGGCAGGTGCTAGGTATTAATACATCATATTAACAAAGATCAAATCCCCTTCTTTGGTGTCTGCCTTGGACATGGAAAAGGTGTTTGATAGGGTCTCATGGAGTTTTCATAATCCAGACATGAACTCATTATGGCTTTAAAGATCCCTTTTTAAAATCAGGTCTCACAGTCAGACATCCAAGCCTTCTAAACTACCGAATGGTACCAGGTATGGGTGTCCCCTCTGCCCACTGATATTCACCATGGACATCAAACCCCTGAGTAATAGAATCAGATTCACTACTACCATACAAGGCATCACATGAGCAGGTCACACAAATACAGAATTGCCCTTTCCTCCCCATCCTTTATCTCTCTGTACAAGGTTAATAACCACAGAGACCTTCTCCTTCTACCTACCAGAACATCTAAATTAGCGATCTTCAAGCTCAATTTCTTCTTCAGGGTCCATAGGGATCCACAGGGATACCATGGGGATTATGGTTGGAGACCAGGGAAATAACAGTTAATGCTTCAGCTGCCAGGGTGCCTTGGGTCCTCCTCCATATATACACTGCCCCTAGCCATAGGACTTCAGTTGTTCGTTTGCTGCGGCAGGATCAAGACGCACCTTTGTAACAGGGGACTGCTCTGGCAGTCCTAAGCTTTTATTTTATGTTTTATTGTATGTTATGTTTTTTGGGTTGGCCGTACTAAGCGTCTGAATTAAGATGCATATACTGCGACTCCATCTACCTCCGCTGGGCCGCAACACCAGTAATTGGGCTGGTGATTTCAGCGGGTCACAACTAAGCTTGCTAGCCACTATGCTATGACCTGGACTGCAACCAGATGTACAGAGATGTCAGGGAGGCGGTTCCCAGCTTACGGGGAATCGCGCGTGGCAGTCCTTGCTGCTGGTGTCAGAGATGCACCAGAAGCCACTGCTGTTAGGGCCCTGGATTTTCTACATCCTAACTACACCACTGGGGCCTTATCGCCAGACACCGGGGATCGTCAGCAGACGCTCCTGCTGCCACGAGGCCAGCATACCTGGCTGGTTAATGCAGCCTAAGGGAGGTAGGCGCTTCCCCGGCAGTTCCTCCCCCGACCCAGACGCAGTCCCTACGAAAGGGTTTCACACGTCTGGGTTGCTCTGCCTACCCTCCATGTGTGTATGAGACGCTCACGGTCCACGCTCAGTGCGCCCTATAGCTGTTGGTCTCAGGAGGGTTTGGGTCAGTCTCCCTGTATACCTCTCCCTTGGTTAAGTTATATTGTGCTCTATATTCTACCTTTCCTTTGTGTAGTTGATTTAGAGTCAATTGTAATTTTATTACATATGTATTGTATGAGACTGTTTGCTAGCTGCTGTATTGACACTGACTTTTATTTCTGGCTGTCAATTATAATTATCACTGTTTTTTTTCTGTCCATTCTGTTGGGGTGGATGTCGTTTGAGTACTTCACATTCATTTAGGTTTTGTGAAGGCTGTCACATAACATTGTGATCATTGCCTTTATTTTGAACATGTCAAAAGGTAAAGGTATACAGGAGGGGGTGCCCTCACTGCTGGTTTTATATAAATCATGTACGGCTTATTTGTCATTAAGGATTATTTGTGTGTTGTCTGTCGTAAAGAGCCACTAAACCAGTCCAGTTTACTTGTCCCTGGACAAGAGCCTTCTTTGGTATCCTCTTTTTCCCCAATAATGAAATAGTTTGTGGATCGTATGGCTGCTCCCACTATGCCTCCTTGGATGGGTCCACAGAATGCTATGTTTGCACCTCCTATGCATCCTTCCTGGAAGGATGTTTATGGCCATTCTTGTTAGCAGTCTGGTAGTTACTAAGGCGCCTAAGCGCAAGTTAGGTTTTTATCAGTCTGCCCAACATATGGACTCAGGCGCATCATCAGAGGATTCAGTTGATGCACAAGGTTCCTCTCCAGGGTCTAGCTTGGGGGAGGACGACCATCCATCCACAGTGGATGTTCCTTCTTTGGTGAAGGCGGTTAAATCAATCCTAGACATTCAGGATGATGAACCAGCTCATATTAAGAAGGCTACGGTGTTTAAACCCCATTGGAAGGTGGTCAAAATGGAGGTCCCTGAATCTGAACAGCTCCTTTCCCGGCTTCTGTATGTGCTAAACGGGAGATACTTCCTACTGTGGATGCTCATGTAACTCATTTGATAAAAAATGCTAAATTGCCTATTCCGTCGGGATCTTCCCTGAATGATTCCATGGATAAAAAGACTGAGGCGTGTCTTAAAATGATTTTTTCATCATCTGTAGCGGTTACTTGTCCAGCTATGGCTGGAGCCTGGGTAGCCAAAGCTGTTGAAGAATGGATGGGAGCATTGAAAAAATCTTTACCAAATACTACCAGAGAACAGATGATGTATATCTCTCATAAAAAGGAAGTGGCTTCCTATCTGGGAGAAGCTGCTGTAGATGCTGGAATTTTAGCTTCTAAAGCATCAACAGCTTCAGTAGTGGCATGCAGGGCCCTCTGGTTAAGATCCTGGAAAGCTAATACAGGATCAAAGAGGGCGCTAGAGGTTTTACCTTTCTATGGAAAAGTAGTTTTTGGAGCAGAGTTGGATAAAATAATATGGCGGCTTCAAAGTCAGCCGGTCTGCCATCTACGGCAACTATAAAGTCTAGACAGGTTTCTTTTCGGTCCTTTGGTTCTCAGGGACAGGCAAGGGAACAGCCTTCCTCTAAGGCGTCTGGTTTTCGCAAAAATATTAAGGTGACAAACTAAGATGTCTGGGCCGGCAAGACGTCCAGCTTCTAAGCCGCATAACAAACCCTTTGCCTGGTGGGACGGGCCTCCTCCTGGGGGATCCCAGGGTGGGATTCCGACTTCTTCAGTTTACGGATTGTTGGCATTAAACAACAACAGATGCCTGGGTCCGAGAAGTGGTCTTTCAGGGGTATACCCTCACTTCCAAGAGGCATCCTCCCCAGAAGTTTTTTGCACAGATCCCTCCTATCAGATGCGGTCAAGGCCTTGGCCTTTCAGGAAGCTATTCACTCCCTGCTGCAGGCAGTGGTAATAGTCCCGGTACTTGTGTCGCAACAGGGAAGGGGTTATTATAATCTATGGTTCAGAAACCGAATGGGGCTTATCATACTATAGTGAATCTAAAAGCCCTCAACAGGTTTATCCATGTACCCAAGTTTCGTATGGAAACTCTCCGATCAATTATTTTGGCAGTGGAGCCAAGGGGATTACATGGTTTCCCTGGACATTCAGGATGCATATCTGCATGTTCCTATTATACCATCCCACCAGCAATTTTTACGGTTTGCTTTTCTTCAGCAACATTACCAAATTCAGGGTCTACCCTTTGGCCTATCTACGGCTCCCTGGGTATTTACCAAAATAATGGCAGTCATGACAGCCTATCTCAGGCGTCTTTCCAGGTGGAATGGACCGTATCATTGAATAAAGTCCCAGAGGATCCTTCTTACTCCAGAGGTTCTTCACTCCCTCCTGTGGTGGCTGAGAGAGGATCATCTGAATAAATGACACCCATTATGGGTTCCAAATTGGGTGCTGCTTCCCACAGACGCCAGACTTTGCGGATGGGAGCAGTGACAGGTCGTCACACCTTGCAGGGAAGATGGACAAATCAGGAAAGTCAACTGCCAATAAACATTCTGGAACTGTGAGCAGTTTGCAAAGCTCTTGTCATGGCACAGGACCTGCTCCAGGGCAAGCCGGTCCAGATCCATTGGAACAGTGGCCTACCTCAATCATCAGGGAGGCACAAGAAGTTATGCAGCCATGAAAGAAGTGACAAGGGTTCTGATTTGGGCAGAGCATCCTCTTCCGGCCATCTCCGCAATATTCATACCGGGAGTACTAAATTGGGAAGCAGACTTCCTAAGTCGCCAAGATATACACGCCGGGGTCTACCAGAGATAGATCTCATGGCGTCGCGTCACAACCACAAGGTAATCAGGTACGGGTCCATGTCCAGAGACCCATCAGCAACTTTCGTGGATGCACTAGCAGTAAGATGGGACTTCAAGCTGGCGTATTTCTTTCCTCCGATCTCCCTACTCCCAAGAGTTCTCAGGAAATTCAAGCAGGAAGGCGGAACAGTAATACTGGTGGCTCCAGCTTGGTCCAGACGTCATTAGTTCACCGACATACAGAATCTGTCAGTAGACAGTCCGTATCCTCTTTCTCTATGGCAGGATCTGCTAATGCAGGGTCCCTGCCGGCATTTGGACTTACCTCGTCTGGCTTTGATGGCGTGGCTCTTGAATCTTCCATTCTAAGAGCAAAAGGTTTTTCCAGTTCTTTAATTCAAATGATGCTTAGGGCACGGAAGGTTGCCTCTGCCAGCATATATTTCAGAGTTTGGCATTCTTTTGGTCAATGGTGTTCCCACAGAAAGTATGATCCTAAGGTGTTTAGGATTTCCAGGATACTGTCTTTTCTCCAGGTAGGTTTAGACCATGGTCTCCACCTGGCTACTTTTGAGAGTGCAGGTTTCTGCACTGTCAGTCTGGTTCCAGAGGAAGATTGCCTCATTACCAGATGTTAGAATTTTTTTCCAAGGAGTTCTGCGAGTTCAGCCTCCTTTTGTTCTACGGGTAGCACCGTGGGATTTATCTTTGGTTCTTAAGGGACTACAAGCTCCTCCATTTGAACCTCTAGTCTCTGTAGATTTAAAGTGGTTGACAGCGAAGATACTTTTTCTTCTGGCTGTCTCTTCTGCTCGCAGTCTCTCTGATTTGGCAGCGCTTTACTTGTCGCTCTCCATTTTTTTTATTTTTCACCAGGATAAAGCTGTTTTTCGTTCAAGGGAGGGTTACCTTCCTAAGGTAGTGTCCCGTTTTCATGTAAATGAAGAAATTGTAATTCAAGCTTTTCAGGCTCCAGATCTTTCTGTAGGTGAAGCCTCCCTGGATTGTAGTTTGTGCTTTCTGTATCTATGGGAAGCGTACAAACCCTGTTAGAAAATCAGATACTCTTTTTGTATTATATGGTTTTCACAAACGAGGATGGCCAGCTAATAAGCAAACTCTGGCGCGATGGCTACGCATGACTATCTCTCAGGTGTACACACAGGCTGATCTTCCTGTCCCAAGCACAGTGACAGCACATTCTACTCGATCTGTAGGGCCATCGTGGGCAGCTGTGCAGACGGCCATGTGGTCTTCTGTACACACTTTTTTTTAGATCTTATGCCTTTGATACTTTTGCCTCTCAGAATGCTTCCTTTGGGCGATGAGTTCTCCTTTCTACTCAGGAGCATCCCCCACTCTAGGGGAACTGCTTTAGGACATCCCCATGGTATCCCTGTGAATCCCTATGAAGAAAAGCGTTCTGATAGACTTACCTAGACAACTCCTTTTCTTCGAGGTCCATAATGGTCCACAGGGCACCCACCCTGATGCACCTGGCTGCATGGGTAATTTTTCTTTCGGTCACAAATTCCCTCTGGTTTGTGTAAGAGTGTTTCTGGTGTATGATTGCTCGTCCTTCTCCTCTTTCCTTCTCCTGCCTTGAGGCTTGTTAACTAAACTGAAGTCCTATGGCTAGGGGCAGGGTACGAAGCATTCTGGGAGCTGAAGCTTTAACTGTTTGGTGCGTGGTCTCCAACTATAATATCCCCATGGTATCCCTGTGGACCTCGAAGAAAAGGAGTTATCTAGGTAAGTCTACCATAACTCTAATTTATTACTTCCAATGGAGAATTGATTTACCCAAGTAGAAAAAGCACTGTGTCCTGGATAGGTAGACATGCAGGGCTGATTCTGAGTTTCTTTCTGCTGCAACTGCTTTAGCGTCTATTACCATGGTTACGTCTGGGATTATATGATAATGTCAGTGCTTGGTATACAAGCAGGAATGCGCAAATGACCGAGGTGTCCATTCTCAGCGTCTTTAGATGCTGTATTACCACTTGGTGCATCTTTAGACTCGCATAACACCCCAATAAGATGTTCTATCTACTTTAGTCCGCTGAACCACCACCCAGGAATGCCCAATATATTTCTGAGACCATGGCTCTTCATCACAACTGTGACTCTGTGCGCACAAACTCTAGGTGCATGCCCAGTAGCAGAAAAATCGCTTAACTGCATCTGTCATTGACAATCCAAGGGGCATGTAACCAATTTATATGGAATTCGAGAACATGCCTAAAGGAAAAAAAAAAAATGAGGCCAGGTCTCCTATTACAAGGTGACTGGGGTTCCCTCTGTTTTGTGGCTATTACAATGCTACTTCTAGGATGGCATGCTAAGCCTCAACAAAACGCTGGGCTGACTGGTATAATGAGTTGGTTGGGTAATACTGGCTTGGATTCATCCCTTGGTTTAAAAACAGCCTAGACTAACACTCATTTAAAACAGTCAGAACATTCATTACTGCTTCCACCTTTGTGGGCCCATCCCCTCTTTCCTCCAGGACATAGTAGTGACATAGTGTCCACTTGGAAAAAATCTAACACACTCCCATTATCTAGCACAGGGATGGGGAACCTCAGGCCCGGGGACGGTATAAGGCCCCCGCAATCATATGGGTCTGGCCCTCAAAGCTTTATTCTGCTAGCCTCATCTGGCTAGCAGGATGTCTATAATGGCTCCCTGTAGCCAGAATCTATGCAGCAGTGCCACCCGGAGCATCCTTAGAACGCTTCAGATGGTCACACCACTGCCCTTACAGCTCCCCTGAGCATCCTTAGGATACTCCGGGCATTGCTGTAATCCATGGCGATTGTGGCCCCTTCCCCGTGTGACTTCTCACGGAGGGGCGCGGCCTGCACCGGGCCCGCGAATAATGTTATATATATCAAAATGGCTCTCGGCAGAAAAAAGGTTCCCCACCCCTGATCTAGCATGAGACAAGGCTCCATTATCATTTGGAGAGTTACAGGAACAATAGATTTGATCAATACCTCACTTAAAGCATCGGTAAGAAAACTTTCCTAAATAGAGTGCACGTGTGCTTATTACACAAATTGCTGAGGCTCAATCTACTTACTCTACCACACAATTCGGCTCCCAAAGACCAGCTCAGTTCAGCCTGTTTATGTGCTGCCCTCTTATGGTCAGTGTAGGTCATGGCTTCTGTTTATGACAATGGTCCCCGTTGTTTAACTGTTGATACCATTACTGACAAGGTATTTCTTCTCTCCTTCATATAAATGGGACGTTTGGTCTTCTTTGACATACATACACTGAAGTGCCAAAAGTCATGGGTTAGCAGTATGTAAAGGTAATGGTAGGTGCCGTCACCGTACTGTGACATTTAAAAAATGCCCAGACCTGCTTCAGTTAATCTTACATCTGGTGAGTCATTTTGAACACTGGCTAGGCTGCTCATGGCAAGGCGATGTGATTTATTAGTTCGAACAGCGAATGATGGTGGGTGCCCAATGTATGGGAATTTTCCGAAGTTGTGCAGACATTTAACATTCCTCAATTGGTATCACGTGTGAACTGGGAATACCTCATGAAAGGCATTACCACCCACCGTGGACAGCACAGTCGCTGACCATGGGTGCTTAATGATCTAGCAGCATCTGGCCAGAATTGTCCATGG
This sequence comes from Taudactylus pleione, assembly GCA_031769625.1. Lineage (NCBI taxonomy): Eukaryota > Metazoa > Chordata > Amphibia > Anura > Myobatrachidae > Taudactylus > Taudactylus pleione. Next base: position 22,739,136 of record JAUIMM010000092.1, on the reverse strand, counting down.
TAACACAAGCGACATTGCATCAAATCACATCAACATTCAATGCAGTAGGTATCAGACGCATATCCAGCAGATCATTGCAGTGTTCTTTAGCTTCCATGGGATATGGGAGTAGAAACCCACCAGAGTGCCCCTGTTAACACTACGACACCGGACACAGCGCCTCACCTGGGCTCATGATGTCACTAATTGGACCCTAGGGTATTGGCAACATGTGGAGTGGTGCGATGGGTCATGGTTCCAGTTGTTTTGGTCTGATGGTAGGGTTTGGGTTGCGAAGACCACATGAGGTCATGGACCCTAGTTGTCAACAAGGCACTGTGCAGACTGGTGCTGGTTCCATAATGGTGTGGGGTGTGTTCACGTGGCATGGGTTGCGTCTGCTGGTATGCCTGAACACGTCATTGACCGGTAACACTACTTTGCATTGTTTGATGAGTATTTGCAGCCCTTCATGGACTTCATGTACCCTCATAACAATGAAATATTCCAGCAGATTAATGCATCCGGTTATCGGTCCCAAGTTGTCTAGAATTTATTTCAGGAGCATTCTGGAGAGTTCAGATGAATGGTGTGACCAATTGAGCATTTATGGGATGTGGTGGAGAGGTCCATTTGCACCCAAGATCCCGTACCTACAAATATCAGGGAGCTGTGGGAAACTATCCAGATGGCATGGTCAACATCTCTCCAGAGGTTTTCCGTCCATCGATGGAATCTATGCCACGTCGAGTTGCTGCACTTTACTGGGCTAGAGGGGGGTCCTACACTATAGTAGGCATCTAGCAAATGAATTTTGGCACTTCAGTGTATGGTTCACTTAGATCACAGATTCAGTCCTCAGGACCCCAAACAGTCATGTTTTCCAGGTCTCCTCACAGAATCACAAGTGAAATAACTAGCTCCACCTGTGGATCTTTTAAAATATGTCAGAGAGTACTGAACACACCTGTGTACCTGCTTGGTGACCTGTAAAACATGAACTGTTTGGGGACCTGAGAACTGAGTTTGAGAACCACTGGTTTAGATACTGCATTTGATTTGCTATTGATTGCACTTTATCTTGTTTTATGCCTGTTTTTATTATTTATTTTTGTCTTGTTTAACACCTTAGCTGCGGAGGCAGAGTGGGGCTAGTCATCCGCGTATACCTTAAAACTGTGGATAATGAGTACCACTCGTCATTCACAGCAAAGTAAAGTGCCCCCGGCACAAGCACTAATCACTGGTGGGTGGCCTGTACGCCAACCTCCCTTTTTAAAAAAAATAAATAAATCTATATATTTTGACAGACATGGTATGGGAACGAACTTTAGGTCCCTCTGATTACCCGACCCTGGCACTTAGACAGATGGTGGCAATCTTGTTTGATTATTGCCTTGTGATCAGTTTGATCACCAGACAATAACCCCTGCGCTACAGAAAAATCATAGAGTTCAGTGTTGGTTCTCCCCCAACCTGGCTTCCATGAAATAGAATACACCCATTCTAGAAACACAGGGGGTTCCCTCTTTCAAATGATGGGTACCCTTAGTACTTATTGTCTGGTTATTACCTTTGATCACCAGACAATGTTACGCTGCAGCATGAAAACATGCATGCCCTCTCACCACCATAGCGACATCGGCAACTTTGTGGGCACCCATATTTGAAAGACATAAGTCCGTCCTTTCAAATTGTTATGCCCACCCGTAGCTAGAGTTTGCTGATCACCTGGGGTCACCAGACAATATTACCCTGCGCTACGTGAAATAGGCATTTTCTGTATATGGGTGGTACGGCGCTACACACACTATAATGCCCATAATTACACCTGTAAATGTTGGGTTACTCACACATGAAAGAGGGGAGTCTCCCATTTCAAATTGAGAGCCTACCTTAGCAGCTGTTGGCTGATGATCACCAGACCATAGCCCCCAGTGCTATGGAAAGAATAGTTTTCTGTAGACTTACCCCATCTCCCCCGAACTGGCCCACACACGGGAGCACCCTGTATTGAAAGAGGGGAGTCTCCTCTTTTAAACGATCTGCCCCTTTAGTAGTTATTGTGTGGCGATCACCAGACAATAACTGATACAGTACACAAACAATACAATTTTCTGCAGACAGTGAGGATCTACCACTCTCATTTCTAATCAATGCTGGATACAGTGTGGCCCAACAGGCTGTTTTCTCCACATTAGGCAGTATTACTGAAATATTATTCTCTTGTGGAATGCAATAAAATCACTTATTTCTAAGATAGAATACATAACTAGTTTACCAAACAATAGTTAGGAATTTTTAAAGTTATAGGGCCTCTGATACTTCCATTACACTGCACTGTTATCTGGCACCTCATCTTTCCAACATTGCCAAGAGCGAGATTATCCACCACCTAGACACCACCTTAATCCCTTTTTTCACTGCTCTTATATTCTGCCCCCAAAGCCTCCCACCCCCCATTCCTTTTTATTTTGTGTAAAACTGCAGATAATTAACACAGACAATACGTTGCTCATCCTCTTTTACATTTATTGAATATTTCTCATAATATTATGTTTTATAACCTATTACTCAGGTGCCAGTTCACTGTGTCTCATATGTAGTTATTTTATACGATTATAATCGTCTGTAAACATTTTATATGCATGTATTGTATTCCTTATTGAATTCCATTTTAGAAAAAAACAGAGATTTGGGGAAGAAAGTACCCAACTATCCTCACATTTCCCTTAAAATGCTCCTTTTCACTAATTTGCTTTGCAGTGCTCCTCGCAGTGACTGTAAGAGGCGGCATTGGGTGTTTATGACTTATGTGCATGGCAATCGCCGAGTAGCAGCTGAAGTTCGAATAATGGGTTTCTGCATGAAAGTGCTAAACTTATGTGTAGCAATACTTCCAGTTCTGTTCCTGTCCTTTTTCTGCTTCTTTGCACTACCCTACTGTCCCCAGCTAAAGCAATTATAGCTATGAGTAGGAATTGCATATGTCACTGAAATCGACTAAAATAATAGCTGTGCCAAGACTCTGGAGTGAGATTGCCCTAAGTACACACACCTGAATTAGTTATGTGAACTGGATATTGGTTTATTTAAGTCTCACAAAGTTTCTTCTTTAAAAATTTTACTTGTAAAATTAATTTGAAATGATAAAAACCCAGCCCGTCTTCTCCCCCCCCCTGTTTAGCTGCTTGTGTTCCAGTGTATAGTTATATCATGCAAATATTGAGGTTTTCTTTCCACTTTTGTTTAAGACACCGCAAGTGAGGAAAAGAAGAGACTAGAAGAGAAGCAAAGAGCTGCTCGTAAGAATCGTTCTAAGTCTGATGAGGACTGGAATACAAGGTTTGTAGTCAGTCATGTTGTATGAATGTGTTCTTTCTGTACTAGAGTATGTACTCAACATTGGCATGATTTTCTACTTGCCTCTTTCTGATCTACTGTAGGTAGTTATAATTATTTATTTATTTATTAACAGTTTCTTATATAGCGCAGCAAATTCCGTTGCGCTTTACAATTTGAATCAACATTAACATTTTACTGGGTTGTAAAAGACATACATACATGACATACGTAAGACACATACATAAAGGTAAGAGGGCCCTGCTCATAAGCTTACAATCTGTAGGGAAATAGGTGTTGATACACAAGGATAGGTGCTATATATTGCAAATTGGTCCAGCCCGATTGCAGATGTTCTTGGTGGGCTGTATGATCCAATCACACTGGAAAGTTGGCCTAGGTTTAGAAGGAAGTAAAATTGAAGAAGGAGAAGATGTGATGGGTGTTTACTATGAGAAGAGAGTTAGATAGGGATGCTATAAAAAGGTTAGGTGGGCGGTTCTGGAATCTGATAAGCTTGTCTGAAGAAGTGAGTTTTTAGAGAACGCTTGAATGTTTGGAAACTAGTGGAAAGTCTTATTGTGCGTAGTAAGGCATTCCACAGGGTTGGTGCAGCCCGAAAAAAGTCCTGTAACCGTGCATGGGAACAAGTAATGCGCGGGGATGAGAGACGCAGATCTTGTGCAGAGCGGAGATGTCGGGTTGGAAGATATTTTGAGATAAGTGAAGAGATGTATGTTGGTGTGGTTTGGTTAATAGCTTTATGCGTGAGTGTAAGTATTTTAAATTGAATACGGTAGAAGACCGGCAGCCAATGGAGGGACTGACAGAGTGGATCAGCAAACACTGAACGTTTGGTGAGAAAGATCAACCTCGCAGCTGCATTCAAAATGGATTGTAGTGGGGAGAGCCTGTTTTTGGGAAGACCAATAAGCAGACTATTGCAATAATCAATGCGGGAAATAATGAGTGCATGTATTAGAGTTTTTGCAGTGTCTTGCGTAAGATATGGTCGAATTTTGGATATGTTTTTTAGATGTATGTAACAGGATTTAGAGACAGATTGAATGTGGGGAACAAAAGACAGTTCAGAGTCAAGGATGACACCTAGGCAGCGAGCTTGTGGGGTGGGGTTGATTGTCGAGTTGTCAACAGTAATAGAGATATCAGGTTGGTAACTACAATTGGCTGGTGGAAATATAATTAATTCTGTTTTGGATATATTAAGTTTGAGGTTGCGAGATGACATCCAAGATGAAATGGTAGAGAGACAGTCAGTGACACGGACCAGCATGGATGGTGACAAATCTGGGGAGGATAAGTAAATTTGAGTATCGTCCGCATACAGATGATACTGAAAACCAAAAGAGCTAATTAGTTTACCAAGAGAGGTGGTATAGATTGAGAAAAGCAGAGGACCTAATACTGAGCCTTGTGGTACTCCCACTGATAGAGGTAGCGAAGTGGAGGTAGAATCAGAGAAGCGAACAGTGTAGGAGCGATTAGATAGGTAGGATGAGAACCAAGAAAGGGCTGTGTCTTGAAGACCTAGGGGTTGTAGTGTTTGTATGAGGAGAGAGTGGTCAACAGTGTCAAAGGCAGCAGAGAGATTTAGAAGAATTAGAAGTGAATAATGGCCTTTAACCTTGGCAATGACCAGATCATTTACTACCTTAGTCAGTGCTGTCTCTGTGGAGTGTTGGGAACGAAAGCCAGACTGAAGTGGGTCTAATAAGTTGTGGGTGTTAAGAAAGTGTGTGAGGCGAGTGTAGGCAAGTCTCTCCAGTAGCTTGGAGGGGCAAGGTAGCTGGGAGATAGGACGGTAATTTGAGAGAGTGTTAGGGTCAGAATTTTGTTTTTTCAAAATAGGAGTGATCACTGCATGCTTGAATAGTGATGGAAATATACCAGTAGAGAAAGAAAGATTACAGATTTTAGTTAAGTGTGGGATGAGCACAGGAGACAGAGCTTTACTGATTTGTGAGGGCATAGGATCAAGAGGAGAAGTAGTAGAGTAGGAGGATGAGAAGAATGTAGATACTTCATCTTCATTAGTGGGGTCAAATGATGAGAACATGTCACTCGGTTCAGGTAGTGAATTGAACAAGTGCCTGGCTGAGGAAGTGCATACCATTTCATTTTGGATATTATCTATCTTGTTCTTGAAATAGGTAGCAAGATCTTGTGCACTGATAGTAGCAGGCGGGTTGGGTGACGGAGGGGTAAGTAATGATTTCAATGTATTAAAAAGTCGCCTGGGGTTAGAGGCTTGGGCAGAGATGACAGATTGGAAATATGTCTGTTTGGCATTATCCAGTGCATTACGATAAGAGTGGTAGATAGTCTTATATGTGAGGAAGTCACTTGGAGTATGAGACTTTCGCCACTGACGTTCTACTTTACGTGAGAGTTTTTGTAGGTGTCTTGTGAATTTGGAATGCCACGGTTGACGTCTAAGTCTACGCGGAATGTGATGGGTTGCTGGAGCTACTTCATCAAGGGCTAGTTCTAGGGTCTGGTTCATGTGTGATACAGCAGTCTCTGGAGAAGTGAAATTAGATATAGGTAAGAGTGATTGCTGCAGAGAGGTGGATAGTTGTTCAAAATTAATAGCATTAATATCTCTGCGGGTTTTAGGAGGTTTGGTTGATTTGTTTGGCATTGAGGTTGACGTAATGGAGGAGAGTGTGCAGGTGATAAGGTTATGATCTGAGAGCGGGAAAGGAGAATTAGTGAAATCAGAAACTGAGCATAGTCTGGTAAATACAAGATCAAGGCAGTGGCCATCTTGATGAGTAGAGGAGTTAGTTATAATGAATTCAATTTAACAAAAGTTTGCTTTCAAATCAATGGATGACATCTGTGCACCTCCTACCAGGAAATCGAAATAATTATCTGTCTCCTGATACAAATTTCTTAACATTAACGGAAACTTCCCCTTTTTTTTATGGCAATGATGTAAGATATTGTTAGCCAAACAAACATATGCTGTGGAACATCCAAGATAGGGTGAGAACAGAGCTGGGAGCAAACCCAAATGAAAGTAAAATTTGACTTTTACTTCAGTGGCGAGTGCCAGTGCGTGTATCAGGTTCCTGTTGTGATGGAGGTGGAAGGTGTGCAGGCCCTGGTGTGCACAGGAGGAGAGGGGAAGCGCCTCCAGGAGTTGGCAGAAGTAGCAGTCTGAAGTCATCTCACAGGGGGAACTATGATAGACCATGTAGAAGATGATGTCTGGATATTTTTGAGGTGAACTTCTACCAGTCACTGCAGCCTAGTCAGCCACTATGTGGTTCTTCAGTGGACACTAATGAAAGAGCTCTTGCAAGTGTTAAACTATTGTGTGCTTTAGAAAGTGTTACATGGAGATGGGGAGTGAAGGTGGGCACCAAAAGCATACTAACTGGTCACCTAGAAGTCTGGTCAGACATCAGTCAAGCAGGGGAAAACAAGACAAAGAGAGCTGCCAATGTAATCTCCTGTTCCCTGCCTTCTATTAAAACCCCTTTTTGCTACTTGATACATTGACTTCTGAAGCTCTTCTTCAATACTAATCTTTTCTAAATCTGTATCATGTCTACGCAAAAGGGAACCTCACCCTTGGATTCCATTATCTGCCAAAGTTAGTATGTTCAAGAAGCTTGTGTGACTGCTACCAGGCATCTTAAGCTTTCTCATAGGCACTGCAATCCCACAGGCAGCATTAGTCTCTAAGCTTGCTCAGTATTCTGTCTCTCCCAGTACCCCAGCGTGCCAGCCCACCTTCAGGCTTACAGGATTGGGCCTGAATCATTATGCAGTCTCTAGCCTCTATAGCTTACCCATCTATCTTCACAGCTCAGAACACTCTCATATAAACAAAATGCAGAGTAAAATGGAATCTCTCCATTTGGCCAAGAGAGTACACTCTAAACCCACTGATCCCTGTAATATTCCTGACCACACCTCCCCCACTTTCCCCAGGGTTCCCACTGATTCCTGTAATCTTCCTGACAATACCTCCCCCACTTTTCCCAGGGTTCCCACTGATTCCTGTAATTTTCATGATGGCACTGCACCCACTTTCCCAAGGGTTCCCCCTGATTCCTGTAATTTTCATGATGGCACTGCACCCACTTTACCCAGGGTTCCCAATGATTCCTGTAATCTTCCTGGCCACACCTCCCCCACTTTCCCCAGGGTTCCTGTAGATTCACAACTGCAGATCATTTTGAACATTTGAGAGTACTCCATGGTTGGCTTTACCAAGATTTGAATCCTCAAATAAGATAAAGTTACTGAAGCAAATATTTCTTAAATAATAAATTATTTCATCGCTTTTGAGTTCTTCATCGTGACATGGACCCGGCCTGCGTATTTTACTCTACATCAAATATCTATAAAGGTATGGGCCATAACTAGAGCAGTGCGGTTCGGTTCTCCAGAATCTGGGTAAATCAGTGTCATGTTTCTGATCTCCTGAGGAGATCCGGGTAAATCGGTTCATGGTTCTGATCTTTTGCGACCTGGAATTCGGATTTTAAATTCAGAATTTGTGTTTTGAATTGCATAAATTACATGATTTTAGCTGTTTTTAAAACTTTTTATCTATTTATTTAAAAAAATAATCCAGATCCAAAACACTTGAGGGTGGTTTTGCAAAACCATATCCAGATACAAAACCTTGAAGGAGATACAGATACAAAACCAAAACACGGGGTGGCGCACATCACTAGTCAGAATCCAATTGTTTTTGCAATGGTATTTTAGGGGGAGGGGGGGGGGGGTTGGAGGGGGAGTTCCCAATGGTGATGACTCCTCCAGCTAAATAACTTATAGTAAATAAATAGTGTTGGTACATAAAATAGAGAGCGCAACTGACTCAGAGTCGCATGTCTTGTTGCATGCTTTGCGAACAAATATTGTGACTATTAGCAACTGCTCATGCATAGGAGCCATGCGTACACAACTTCCAGCATTCTCAGCTGCATCCCCATGGGTGGTCCGAGGTGTTTGCACGTCAGGTAAGTGTTCCGTGGTCATGTAGATGGAATTGTGGGCTATTAAGAGCTAAGCATATGCAGAGATCTGTCTGATTAGACTGGTCTCTTGCACACAGGATAGGCTGATGCAAACCAGCACCGTTAGTAATGACGGGCAGATAGATAAGAACAGTGTGGCCGCATAGTTGTGCTCAACTCTGGATACAGGTGAAGGTTCTCATTCATTTGTGTGCACCTCCTGAATCAGTCCCAGGATATCCCCATCTGCTACAGTAACACCAATATGCACACTGCTCTACTACAGGTAGTACCATGTATTTGTTTGGTTTTATTTTCCTATTTTTTATATATTATGATCTACTGTATAATAAGAAGCTGTACATACAAATATCAATTTATTCACAACTAATTGCGTTCTTTTCCCAGATGGTTTCACCAAGGCCCTAATCCACACAACAATGCAAATGACTGGCTTTATACTGGGAATTACTGGGATAGAAACTACACAAACCTACCTGACATCTATTGAAAGTGTCTGACAGCCGAGAGAAGTCTTTTCAACTGTATTAAATGTAGGTTTGTGTGTTCTGATTCTTCATGACTATTGCACCTTTCAGCCCCTTAGCACTTACTGTAAGAGATCCTACTGGAGTAGTTGTCCTTTTTGTAAAAGAGAATACAGCAATAAATTGATGTAATCTTCTCAGCTACCATAAACACCAGTAGGAAGTTTAGCGTTGGGCTGGCACTGAAAGAAAATAACGTCATGTCTAGTATATGACATTTTATGTAAACTAATATGATTCTCATAATAAATACCATTTCATAGATGTTTGTTGCATAAAAATGGTTGGGGGTAATTTGGATTGCCTTGGGCAATGGGGCGGTTTGCAAGATATGAGCACAATGGGAAAGTCTCGATACTGAATAAAAGATTATTTTTGTTACCGCACAACGACCAATATGGCTTTGTGGATTTCCTTAAACCAGGGAAGGGAATATAAACCCAATTTGAAAAATTGTTACATTTATTAATAGAGGACTTTATTGTATATTTAGCACATTTCCATGTCTGTGATTATAGTAGTGTATACTTTTTGTATTTTGACTGTGAATTGTGTTTGTCTAACTATAGAAATAAAGCTGTCAGGTATAAATTCACACATTTTATTTACGTTTGTCTAGGGAATGTCCATCTGTGTAGTAAGTCTTCTATAAGCATACAGCAGAAAAGAAATACAACAAAAAATTGTATTTGATTGGAACAAGACATTTGTGTATATGCAGAAAATGTCATTTTACTTGTTGCCTTCCACTGTCCCCAGTATGATAGAAAAATGCTGACGAGATCATATCATTAACAGCTTGTCGGAATTAAGGCGACATGTGCCGACTGCTTTTCTTTGTGCACTTAGGAATGGCATCAAGATAAATAAGGTCATGAAATGTGCTCTTACCTATATTATATTCTTTCATGCAGGAAAAACGTTCCAACTGGCCCCTTCTTTCCTAATTTTTTTTGTTTTACGCAAGCAATCATAAGGACTGATGTAGATGTAGAGCTAGACAGAGAAAGAGAAGCCGCCTATAGAACAAGTGTAGAACAGACAGATCAAAGACTATCTGAATGACATGTGATCAGTAGGCTGCACCCCATTGGCTGAAGTGGAATCTGGACCAGCTGATACTTATTACGTGTTTCACTATTTTCTCTTCAACAGGACCTTATAGTCATAAAAGAATATAACTGGGAGGTATCACATATAGTGTACACAATTACTAGTTGGCTTATTAAAGAGCACAGTCAGTCATTTACTAATTACTGCACAAAATACATATATAAAGTACTATACAGTTTATAGATAGATCATGGAATAAAACAGTATTAATAATAAAATTATCAATATATTATAAAATAACATGTGGTCTTTATTTTCATTAAAGGCTAATAATAGTCAACTTTCCACCTGAAAAATCCCAGAAGATAGACAGGATCACCACCTGTGTTCCTTTGTAGGTAATTATAAAATATATCGATGATCGGTTTATCTGAGGTTATGAAGGAAGTGCAATAGTGTCTTACACCGCTCAGGAGAGGCGAATGCTATGCAATGGTCGCAGATGTACACATTGCGGTCAATGTTGGATTTTTAAATATCTACCTACATAAGGCATTAATACATACAGCTATAATTGGTCTTTAAAAGACTTTGCAAAGTACTAGAAATAGAAGATTTGCAATAGTATAGACTTTAATTATACCAGCTCTATGGTGGTTATAGTATTGGCCACCTTAACTTGTTCTATATTAATAGAATGCTTGTATAAGAATCGAAGTCCAAAAAACATATACCTTTTTTCCCTCTGAGCAATTCATATACAATGTATTTCACCTTTATGACAAGTACATCTGTACATTATATATACACATTTTTATCCCTATACTATATGAGGTGCCTGTTCTAGAAAGATTTGTATAGTAACGGACAAACGGTTTGGTGGGATCAGCAATCCTAAAAGGCCACTTGTAACCAATGTTTGTATGGAGAACCACAGAAAAGTCATCTCTAAATTGAAAAAAGTGCTGCTAAATAAAAGTATTCAAATAAAGTTTGGAAAGCATGTTTTGGTGTTTTTCTTCCTCCATTACAAAAAACTCCATGAGACTGGTCTTTTATCTGCACAATAAACCAAGAAGCAGAACACAAATCGAGACAAAAAATATTCACCATGTATCGGAGTTCCATCATGTAATTGTGAATATTAATACAATACTCTCCAAGGGCAGTGAGTTATGCCATTCTCTGTATAAACTGGACTTTCTGACATCAGAACACAGTAATTACACAGTAAAGTTAATTCAACTTTTTGCAATATGGAAGGTTCTAACAAATCCTGATAAAAAGGCAGTCATATTACCATAGCTCTGTGTGTGGGCCTCATGCAGACAAACTATTGCTGCAACCCTAACAGGAGCAGAGATGATGCTGGTAGCAGACTTGCATTGGTCCAACGAATAGCAGCAACAAAGGGAAAAATGGGTCGTGGTCAATGTCAATTCGCTCATCATGATATACCTGTAATGCGCCAGTCACTAGCAAAGTGCATGTGTGTGTCTCTATTTTAATGGGAGGTTAGTAAAACTTGCGTACCATTAGGAATAATTAATAGATTACTAGATACGTGCAGGCAAGGGAGGCAGAACCTCCCCTATCAGACTCCCTCCCCTATCGTACTCACTGTCATGCTCCAGAGTTTTGATATAAAAACTGTGTTTTTATACATGTGTGCCTCCCCAGCCATTAACCTCACCGCACGTCTCTGCTACACATATGATGTTGCTTAGGAGTTCTGTGACCTATATAAAATACGGTCACAGAACTCTGTGGTAACTTACTAATAAATCACAGAAACAGTAATCCATACGTGCCTACTTTTGAAAAAGCATTTCAGGGAGATTGTGAAAGCAGCACCTATGAGCGCGGTGGTTAAGTGGGCGTGTACTGCTACATCTTAGAGGCGTGTCCTAAACCTGACTTACATGCAAATGTAAATGAGCCCAAGAGCAGTTAGTAAGATCTATTTGTTGATGAAAACACATTGATACTTCTCAGAAAATACATGTAACCATAGGGATCATTGTGCCTTATAACTAGGGGTGTGCACCGGCCACTTTTCGTGTTTTGTGTTTTGGATCTGGATCTTTCTTCGTGTTTTGGATCTGGATTGGTTTTGCCAAAACCACCCTTCCGTGTTTTGGGTTCTGGGTTTTGTGTTTTGGATCTGTATTTTTTTGAAAAAAAGCATAAAAACAGCTAAAATCACAGAATTTGTAGGTTTTTCTGCTCCTATGCTATTATTAACCTCAATAACCTTAATTTCCACTCATTTCCAGTCTATTCTGAACACCTCACACCTCACAATAGTGTTTTTATGTCCAAAAGGTTGCACCGAGGTAGCTGGATGACTATGCTAAGCGACACGAGTGGGCGGCACAAACACGTGACCCATCTAGGCGTGAAACTGCAGTGGCAGACAGGATGGCAGTTTGAAAAACTAGGCCCCAAACTTCCATCTTGCACCTCTTTTTTTTCTTTGCATTATGTACATTGTCCTTGGGCCCTCGCACCCACCCTTATGTTGTATAAACAGGACATGCACACTTTAATAAACCAATCATTTCAGCGCCAGGGTCTGCCACACAACTGTGGCTGAAATGATTGGTTCGTTTGGGCCCCCACAAAACAAGCTGGCAATTAATCTGTCCCTGCACAAACTGGCTCTACGGAGGCAAGATGTCATCCTCATCCTCCTCATCCACCGATTCCTCACCCTCTTCAGTGTGTACATCCTCATCCTCACAGAGTATTAATTCGTCCCCGCTGGAACCACAGGTCCCTCTATACGTTCTGGAGGCTGGTCTCCCTGGAAGAGTTGATAATTCATTTTATGAACATCATCTTCTCCACATTTTGTGGAAGCAACCTCCTACGCCTTTCGCTGACAAGGTTCCCGGCTGCACTAAACACTCTTTCGGAGTACACACTGGAGGGGGGGCAACTCAGGTAAAATAGAGCCAGTTTGTACAGGGACCTCCAAATTGCTTCTTTTTCCTGCCAGTACAGGTACGGACTGTCTGACATGCCTACTTGGATGCTGTCACCGATGTAATCCTTTAACAGACAGACGCACACTTGTCACTGCTGCTTTGAGGATTCAAGTGCGGCTACAGCCCACACAATTCACAAAGACAGAAAAAAGAAGAAGAATATTTTAATTGTTTGTGTAGCACATTTTGAGGGTGTCATCACCCTTTAACAGACAGACGCACGCTTGTCGCTGCTGCTTTAAGGATGCAGGTGCGGCTACAGCCCACACATTTCACAAAGACCGAAAAAAAAAGAACAATATTTTAATTGTTTGTGTAGCACACTTTGAGGGTGTCACCACCCTTTAACAGACAGATGCACGCTTGTCGCTGCTGCTTTGAGGATGCAGGTGGAATCTAGACGGGATTTGGAACCGCGGACACACTACCTCCATCAATTGTCTAAATCCCACTGCACTAATGGCGGATACCGGACGCACGTCTAACACCAACATAGCAATCAAGGCCTCAGTTATACGTTTTGCTTCAGGATGACTGCTGTCGTACTTCATCCTCATCGCTAGGGACTGTTGGAGGGTCAATTGTTTAGTAAAAGTAGTGATGTTCCTACTTCCTCTCTGGGATGATGAACAACTCCCAGCAGCAGCAATAGCACTAGGAGGAAGTGGTTCTTGATCTTTCCCTATTTTATTTTTATCGGAGAAAGTTTGGTCCTCCATTTATGTTATATTGATATATACGTGCGGCTAAAGCGCACACAAACACAGAAAATATTTTTTTATTTTTGCTGGAGAGTAGTGCACTTTGTGGGTTACACCACCCTTTAAGAAATGAGCCAGCCGGCTCTTTACTTATGGGACACAGGCGCACGCTTGGCGCTGCTCCTTTGTTGATGCACGTGCGGCTACTGCGCACACAATTCACAAACACAGAAAATAATTTTTTTTTTGGTTTGGACTGGAGTGTACTTTGGGGGTTACAGCACCCTTTAACGGTCAAGCCAGCCGGCCCTTTACTTATGACACAGGCGCACGCTTGGCACTACTTTGTTGATGCACGTGCGGCTACTGCGCACACAATTCACAAACACAGAAAATTATTTTTTTTTGGTTTGGACTGGAGTGTACTTTGGGGGTTACAGCACCCTTTAACGGTCAAGCCAGCCGGCCCTTTACTTATGACACAGGCGCACGCTTGGCACTACTTTGTTGATGCACGTGCGGCTACTGCGCACACAATTCACAAACACAGAAAATATATTATTTTTTTAGCACTTGGGGGGAGCACCCCTGATGGACAGAGCACCCCCTGGACAACACTACAGCACCCCTTTAGGACTGGGACACTGCACAGGACTTTGTAGTGGACACAGCCCCTATGGACAACTGACTGCACAACACAGTCCAGCCAGCCCCTATGGACTTTGAAGTAGTGGACACAGCCCCTATTAACAACAGCAGCACAACACAGCCAGCCCCTATGGACTTTGAAGTAGTGGACAACAGCAGCACTACACTACACAGCCCAGCCAGCCCTAACTCCCACCCTCCCTCTTCACTGTCCACAGCCGAGTGAGAAAATGGCGCCGACGCGGGTACCTTATATAGGATCCAAAACCCGCGAGACTCGGAAGGCGGGATGATGACGTTTTGCCTCGATTTCAGATCCGAGTCAGGCGGGAAAAGTCGAGCCTGACTCGGATCAGACTCGGATCGGGGGGGCTCGGGGGGGTTCGGATTTCAGAAATCCGAACCCGCTCAGCCCTACTTATAACCAATGCAGGAAAATTATACTAATGATCCCATTTGAATGTATATATCTCTGTTTTTTCTTTTATATAACAATGTCATAATGGGGATAAGGTGAAATGAGGGAGATTGATAGACTCGTCTGGGAGATTGCTGCTATTTCAGGGAGTCTCCCTGACAATAAGGGAGAGTTGGTAAGTATGATTTAGGGCTCTATTTATTAACATTATTTTGACTAAAATAAAGTGAAAAAGGGTATTTTCACACCCTTTTCACATTATTTTAGTATCACCTATAGTCATTACAGGGCAATTGGAGTAGAATTCGTAAAATTCTACTCCAACCCCTAAGTATCACTTATTTTTAGTAATCAGATCGCATTTCCCATAATTGTAATGGGAAATGTTATCTGGCCAAAGTTACTAAAAATAAATTGTGAAAAAATATCGGGGAAAGCCCTGTGATAGTAACGCCACCTGGAGGTGGCGTTATCCAGGGTCTCCCCCGGTTGCCGGCCTCCTACTCTGCTCTAACGGGGAGAGCGGAGCCGGGAGTCGGTCCTAGTGATCACCTGTGTGGTCTAAACAGACCGCAAGCTGATTACTGTAAAAAAAAAAAAAAAAAAAGTACTTAACTGACTCCAGGGACCGGTGATCGGGGCTCCGGGTGATGTCCTCCCTCCGGTCAGCTGGTCTCCCATGCTGCACTGCTGCCCGGTCATCAGGTGATCGGGTCCCAGTGCAGTATAGGAGATCACCTGACCGGAGGCATGGAGGACATCACCGGAGGCCCGGATAATGCAGGTAAGTGCCGATACGCAGTCTTTTCCTCCAGGGTTGGGGGACACCCTGGGGATGACAGCGAGTGTGGCCAGGCACTGAGTCCTGCATCCACACTAAGCCACTTGGGACTGAAGTTCTGTGGAACACTCCAGCGTCCCAGGGGTTAAATGCTGGCCAGGGGAGGCAGTCTTTCCCTGTCTAACAGCCGGCTAATCCCCGCTGCTGAACACGCCTTTCCACTGTGGTCTGGCTTGATCTGTGACAGCTTCCTGTTTCTGGCTCCGCCTCCCCATGAGTTCTTCTCCTGGCGGTGTGTTGCTGATCTCCACAGGCAGTGCAGAGTACGGGTCTCCCTACATACCTCTCCTCTGGTGGGTGGTGTATGTAGCACTTTTGTCCTACTAGACGCTAAGTCTATGTAGTTGACTTAAGGAAGTGCCATTAAGTGCAGGTATTATTGTTTTCTGCATTTGTTTGCGACTGTATGCTAGCTCTGTCTGTCTGTTTTCTTTGCCAAAAACTATCATTCTTTTGTTGCTATCCCTGTACCTATTCTGCTATTCTGGGCAATAAGCACGGGTGTGGTGCGGGTGTGGCACAAGTTGCAGCTGAGACTCTCTTTATTATGTCTGGCAGTGAGAGTGATATGACTTAAGTTAACCCCTATTAAGCTGCTCTGTAAAAAACTGTACAGCGGTGTTAGGGTTAGGGGACATAGCCTTTGAGGAGTTATGTTTCCGGTGTTACACTGCCCCGGGTCCTTCTGGGGCTTCTGCCGTTCAGCAGGAGCCGCCATGGGAGTGCTTTGCAAAAAGCACTAACAACCATTGCAGGACGTTTAGCAGGCCCTCCTATGTGTCCACAGTTCAGTTTTCAACAACAGCACCTTTTGCCAGCGCAAAACCTGCTGCAACCTCCTACACCTAGGTGTTGCCCCCTCAGTGGATTAATACAGTTCCTGCTATATTGCAGGGTACGACTGATGCACCTATCAGTAGACCAGCTAAAAGGGTCTTGCTATCGTCACAGTCTATTGTAAGTGTGTCAACTGATGATGAACAACTTCTGGATGAACCTGACTATCTGAGCTATCTCCTCTGGAGGCAGGGGTCAAGTCTAATATATATATTCCAGGGTTAATACAAGCTGTAAAAGCAGCCCTGATCATCGAGAAGGATGAGCCTCCTGCGACTAAATCTAGGCATGCATATTTCAGGGAAGAAAAGGTGACTGAGGCTACATCCCCATTGTCTGACCAATTGGTGAATCACTTGGAGGTAGCTTGGAAAACTATATCAACCGCAGAAGCATCTAGTCTCTGCTTACCCTATTGCTGAGAATTATTTTTCCAAAATGGGAGACTCCGCCGGTGGTGGATTCCCATGTCAAGCGCTTGGTAAGAAGCGCAATGATTTCTATGCCTTCCATGTCATCCCTGAAGGATGTTACAGATGGAAGGTAGAGGTATGCCTTAAATCTGTTTATTCCCTTTCGAAGACTGCTTGCAGACCAGCTATGGCCATTTGCTGGGTGTCTCGGGCCATGGAATGTTGGGCTAATAGCCTTGAAACAGCCTTAGCCTCTAATGTTACCAGGGAACCGCTGAATCTATTGGGAAATCTCAGAGATTTGGCTACCTATATAAATGAGGCAGCTTTGGATATTGGCCCTACTAAATGCCAGGGTTTCTTCGGCGGCCATTGCGGCTCACCGCTCTCTGTGGCTCCGTTCTTGGAAAGCTGATGCGTAATCCAAGAAGGGGTTGGAATGTTTGGCTTATGACGGTAAAGTCTTGTTTGGCCCTGATTTGGACAAGATTGTGAATACCTTAGCATCAGCTAAGTCGGCTTGTCTGCCTTCTGCTCCAGCTTCTTCGGGGGCTCGGATTCCGTCCTCTCAGACCTATCGGGCCCCAGTTGAGGCTAGAACTCAGTCCTTTCCCAGGCCATTCACCTCCAAGAAATCTGCCAGGCCTAAGAAGCAGACGTCCGGCTGCCAAGCCTGATGACAAGCCCTCCGCTTGACGTGACGGGCCTCCCCTTGGGGGACTCTAGGGTGGGAGGCACACTTCTTCAGTTTGCCCAGTAGTGATGTCAAACTACCACAGATTCCTGAGTGAAGGAAGTGGTGTCTCTGGGGTACACCCTCTCCTTCCGCAGAAGGTATCCCCATCAATTCTTTTGCACGGGGCTTCCGAAAAATGCGGACAAGGCTTTGGCTATTCGACAGGTGGTACAATCCATGCTACAGGCATGAGTCATTGTACTGGTCCCGATGTCCCAAAGAGGAACAAGGTATTATTCCAGCCTTTTTTCTAGTCCAGAAGCCAAACTGTTCTTACCATCCTATTCTCAATCTCAGGTCCCTGAACAAATTCTTCAGGGTACCCAGGTTCAGAATGGAGACCCTACACTCAGTTATACTGGCTATGGAACCTGGAGATTTTATGGTAGCCCTGGATTTTCATGATGCATACCTGCAAATACCGATTGTTGCAGCTCACCAATGTTTTCTCAGGTTTTCTGTGTCACAACAACATTTCCAGTTTCAGGCTCTGATGTTTGGCCTTGCAACTGCACCTCAGGTGTTTACAAAGGTCATGGCGGTAATGGCAGCCCATCTTCGGCTGCAGGGGATCCGCCTGTTATCATACCTGAACGACCTCTTGTTACTAGCAGGATCTTCACAACCACCTGCAGCTAACGATATTTGTGCTCCAAGTACATGGGTGGTTGATAAATTGGAAGAAGTCCTCACTGATTCCATCTCAAAGGATGCTCCATCTGGGAGCCCTGTTGGATTCACAACAACAAAGGATTTTTCTGACAGCAGAAAAGATCTCCACTTTGCAGATGCATGTACGCAGATGCCTTCACAATCGCCGAGTGTCAGTCCACTCAGGAATGCATTCGACATGGTAGAGTATGCTCCATTTCATTCCCGGTCTCTGCAGCTATTGATCCTCTCCAAGTGGGATGGATTTCCCCATCATATACGGACTCAAATAATGGTGCTCTCTCCGAAGGTACACCTGTCACTAACCTGGTGGCTGCAGGCTGCTCACCTCACCAAGGGGCATCCCTTTTGGATCTCTGGGTCCTTCTGATGACGGATGCCAGTCTTCAGGACTGGGGCGCAGTGACTGGTCCTCACTCCTTTCAGGGAAGGTGGACCGCAGTGGAATCTGCGCTTCCAATCAATATACTGGAACTGCGGGCAGTCTTCAGGGCTCTGCAGCAAGTCAGGGTGTTGCTTCACAGATAACCCGTGCAAGTACAGTAAGACAATGCCACGATAGTGGTTTATTTAAACCGTCAAGGAGGAACTCTAAGTCAGGCGGCAATAACAGGTGTCACGCATTCTGACATGGACAGAAGGCCATCTTCCAGCCATATCGGCGGTGTTCATTCCAGGAGTACAGAATTGGGAAGCGGACTTCCTCGGCCATCACAACATGCATCCAGGGGAATGGTCTCTTCACCAAGAAGTGTTTCAACTCCTAGTGGACAGGTGGGGCCTTCCAGACCTGGACCTCATGGCCTCTCAACTAAGTCACAAGCTGCTTCAGTATGGGTCCAGGACAAGAGACACCAGTGCTCTCTTGTGGACGCTCTGTCAGTGGAGGAAACAGGTACACAAACTGGAAAGTCCACTTCAATCTCCTTCCTTCCTCGAGTAATTCGGAAGTTCAAACAAGAGGGAGGCATGGTCCTGCTGGTGGCTCCATCGACACTCCGTGGCTGTTGATTCAACGTCCGGACCTGTTGTCTCAGGGTCTTTGCCTCTACCCATATCTGGGTTGTCTGTCTTTGATGGCGTGGCTCTTGAGACATCCCTCTTTAGGTCCAAGGGTTTTCCATCTCTGTGGTTAACACCATGCTCTGAGCACGTAAACCTGATTCTGCCAGAATTTACCACAGGGTATGGCATACCTATTTTGAATGGTGTCGTCCAAAAAGTTATGACCCCCAGGTGTTTAGGATACTCAGAGTGTTGGCTTTCCTGCAAGTGGGTTTAGACCTTGGTCTCCGCCTTGCTACACTGAAGGTTCATATCTCTGCCCTTTCAGTGTAGTTCCAGCGAAGGATTGCTCCTCTTCCTGACATCTGCACTTTCTGCAGGGGGTCCTTCGTATCCAGCCTCCCTTTGTCCCTCCTGTAGTGCCTTGGGATTTGGCTGTTGTCCTTAAGGCTCTCCAGAGCCCTCCATTTGAACCACTGGGCTCAGTGTATCTCAAATGGCTTACTGCCAAGACTGTTTTTCTTCTGGCCATTGCTTCCACTAGAAGAGTTCTGATTTAGGGGCTCTCTCTTGTCGTTCTCCACTTCTAGTTTTTCATAGGGACAGGGCCGTGCTTTGAACTCGCCCTGTGTTCCTTCTTAAGGTGATCTCTAGTTTCCACATTAATGAAGAAATTATTGTTGCCGGCCTCTAATTCCTCAGACCTCTCGGCAGGGGGAACCTCATTGGATGTAGTACGTACCCTCGGGATTTATGTGGATCATACCAGTTCACTTCGTAAATCGGACTCCTTGTTTGTTCTTTATGGCTAGATGGCTCCGCATGACTATCTCTGAGGCTTACATTCACAAAGGCCTTCGTCACCACCTATACCCCAAGGTTTCCTGTGGACCCTATGGACCTTGTAGAAAAAGAGATAACAAGGGTAAGTTCTTACCATATCTCAAGGGATAAGCTGTTGGGATTGGGAAGTGTTGCAGCCAGCATGATTACAGCAGATTTCCCAGGCGAATTACACATATAGATCCACGGGACATTTGGCAGGGGTAAATCTCAAGGCAAAAAAGTTGAAAAAGTAGCCAGGGTCATCACAAGTCAAAACCAGAAAAACACCTTGTGAGGTGCTGAATGATGCAAAGAAGTATGTGTAATCAAGTACAGGACTCCACATGATATATATAGTGTTATTTTAAGAGGTTCTCCCTTGCTTCACCGGGAAAAACATGGAAGGGCCCAAGATTGTTTTTATAGTCTGAGAACCTGATTTTTTTTTTGGTACTTAGCCATTGTCACAGACTTTGGAGAGAGATGAGTAATCGCATACAGCAGTGCTATAGCAAGAATTGTCCCACACACAGGACAGTGGAGGAGAAATGAAGGGTCAAGTATGTAATGCAATAGGTGCAGATCAACACCAAAGCCAATACAAGATGATAAAGGCACCTTTCAACTTATATAAGGGCCCCTCAGTGGCAAAAAAAACATTGGATGACACATTGGGAAGAGCAATGAGCCAAGGTCTGTCTAATGTGGCACCTAAAATGGAGTTGAAATTGTCAACAAGGAGTTCAGAAATAACCTTGGTACACATTAAGTTCAAAATAAAATAGATTTTAACAGTTAAACTAGATATAAAATATTTCAAGTCAACAAGACTACAAAAAGTGAAGGGTCTGTCTGCTTAGAAAACTTACTTCCCAATTTTTGGCCACTCCAATGACTGAGCGGTTTAGCCCTTCCATACGCATGATCCTGCTGTTATCCTTGACGGCCAGAGTACTCTTTGTGCCACCTTAATAATTTAGGTTAGCCACTGAATTATTTGATTGGATATTTATGGCCATTCCTCACAAGAACTGATGTCCTCTGTAAAGATCATTAAAAACCTCTGATTTCCAACATGTTTATCAGGAACTTGATTGCTGTGGAGTTCAAAAACCTTGTAACCGGGACTGTAGAGCAACAGCCCTTCAGCTTCAAAGGCTGGAATCCGTTGTCACAATCATCATGTCCTAGGTAAAGAATGATTTAAGGTTTCAAGCTCCCAGCCAGCAGCAGATTGATGGAGACTGATAGAAAAGCTTGCTAGTCAGCTGATGGTGAGAGTTGTTCAATTCGAGTGTATATCAAGCTAATTTCAGTAATGACCTGTGAATATTGCACTGCCTTTAAGATAGAAACCATCTTTCCTGGGATCTCCATACAAAGATGAACACCACTTCACAAGCTCATGGAAAGAGAGTTTTTTTTTCTTCTGGTAAGAACACTATT
The DNA here is from genome assembly GCA_031769625.1 of Taudactylus pleione. NCBI lineage: Eukaryota > Metazoa > Chordata > Amphibia > Anura > Myobatrachidae > Taudactylus > Taudactylus pleione. The sequence continues at coordinate 22,717,682 of JAUIMM010000092.1, read as the reverse complement.
TTGGCTGATGTCAAACAGAAGGTCCAGGAAGATCACCTCATAGGATGATGTCATTTGGATTTCTTTCAGTTGATGATCTAACCATGTAACTCTAATGCTGGGTACACACTAGACGACATTGTAAACAAATTTGCCAATAACGACCAATCGTTACGACAAATCCGTTAAATCGTCCAGTGTGTACGGACAGTGTCACTGACTATGCACGCTCCCGCCATATCGTTAGCAGGGGCCATGCTGCTGAATGCAGCATGGACCCCGATGTAGTTCCATCACTGCCGGCATTGGGTCCCATCGCAAGTTTGGTCGGTACACACTAGACATTGTCTATTGTGTACCCAGCTTAAGGTTTGGGCTGTTTTTAGAACATGACCCTGCAGCAAATCTGGAAAGTCCTTAATCAACAGGTCATACAGATAAGGTATTACCCCCTGGATTTGAGATCTTTGCCATAATCTTTGTGAAGTCTTTCGGGGCCATAACCAGGCCAATACAGGTAGGTATAAATATAGAAATTAGAACACTGATATAGCTAAATATCTAGATCAGGTGCAAAAATGTACAAGTATTAATAGCCAATTGTTACCTGTATTGCAGCTCCCAAACAGGTTCTAGAAACACTAAATACACAACAGAAAAATACACACAAATTAATTTAACATAACATGATTGTTAAGATATATTTTACAATATGGCCAAAGATAATTTAAATAAAAAACTAGTATAGAATAGGGCAAAATAGCCTCAAGAACAAGTATAAAGTCCACTATGCCTTTAGAAATCCGTTTAAATTGCGGGGATCCACTTAGTGAATTAACATGTATATTTATCCAGTTATACAATATAAGGATCAATAAGCCCAAATGCTGGTTTTTCAAGCTCAACCTCACAATGAATCAACCTCACCACCTTGCAGATCTCGATCCCCAGTACTCTGTCCCGGAGTAGCAGTGGTGGGAGGGCAATACCTCAGTGGACTACGCTCCCCGTGAGGTGTACATGCATCCACCTGATGTTGAGGATGGAGCTGTGTCAGCGGGAGCAACACATCATCGGCCGGTGTTTAAGGACGAACGCAGATGGAGTAACGTAATAGATCCAAATTGCTTGTATCCACAGGGTCCCGATTGTTCTCATATAAATCGTCGGAATCTGTGGCAATAGTGGGCAAGCCTGCGGATAAGTCCTTAACCGGTTTCTCTGTTATAAATGTGTAACGGTTTCTTCAAAAGGGTATTGCACGTATCTCACAGGTAAGATATTTAAATGGTGTCATAGCCAATGGCTTCCACCAACAATTAACTTGACCAAGCAGTCACAGATGTATTTAATTAGGAAAGAGGAGGTAAGTCTGCTTGTGATCAGAACTTATTTGTAACAGCTTAACATACGAATAATCATAGTACAACAGGTCATTATCAGGAAAAAAGTTTGATAATAATAATAAACAACCAATTACATAGAGAAAAATAAAAATGTACATATTAAACAGTTATAAATATATTTTGTTGCCATGTTATATAGACTACATTTGTTATTGCTCAATTTATTACATATGATAGGACAGTACACTACACAATGTTTTCATCTACTCATTATACCAGTTGCACTACAAGACCACTTCCCTTTGCTATTAAATTTACAAAAATGGAGGGATTTCCTAAAGTGGATGAGCAGTGAAGACAATTATTTTGCACTTTTGTGAATTAAACAGTCTAACCTATGTTATCAAAGCAGTTATTTGAAAAAGTAGAAAAGCAGACTTTGGAGTACATAGTAATATTCCCATTGAGATATTCAATAAACAGAAATATGCATCACACTATTGTAGTAAGCATTTAATCCTTTCACTGTGGTACACAAATGGGTCTTGTCCTCCAGAACTGGGACTGAATGTTTTTACATTTTCCCCATCGTACCAACGTCACTTTTATAAAAAAAAAAAAAAAAGAATTAGAAATATGGGGGGAGGGATTTTAAGTTCCTTTATCTGCCCAATCCCAGCACCTAGAGAGATGGAGCACCCATGTTCAAAAGAGGGGAGTCCCCTGTTTCAAACTATATGCGCCCATACAGATTATTTCCTTATGATCAGTGTGATCACTAGACAAAACCCCCTTAACTATGGAAAAATCATGGAGTCTGGGGATGGGGAAGACCTCCCCCAAACTGGCTTACAGTAATTAAAAGACACCCATTTTAGAATGGGAGTCCCCTCTTTCACATGATGAAACTGAATGCAACACTACTCCCCTGTGCTTGCGGCTTGCACGCCTCTCTGGTGGGGGACTGCACACCGGTCTATCCAGTTTCTTTGTGGAGCAGTAAAGGTAAAGGTGCTTGTGTTGTGGCGCTATGACATGTGGGAAGGACTGAGGATAACTGAAGGGCATGTGGTGTGGTTTTATGGCATGAGAGGAGGACTGAATTGCACTGATGGGGCACATGAGATGGTGTGATAGGCATTGCAGGGGCAGTTGAGGTAGTCTGATGAGCATTAAAGGTACATGTGAGATGTCTGAGGGCAATTAAAGGTGCATGTAAGGTGGTCTGAGCTGCATTGAAGGGGCATGTGAGGTGGTCTGAGGGGTATTGGAGGGGCATGTGAGGAATTGAATGGGAAATATTTATTATATATATTATTATGCCACACATTATTGCCTACAATTCCTAATACATTTGAACAGTTGTAGCGATGCAAGCACATCCAGTATTTTCCCCTTCAAAATTAAAATGTGCCCTGTGAAGAGACCAGCACCTTGTCCAAAAAAATCCTAGAGGAGCTTTATCCCCCCCCCCATCTCCCCAACCCTGGCACTTAGACATGAGGGGCACTGTAGCTTGAAAGAGGAGGTTCCCCTATTTCAAACTAGGTGCCCCAATAGAAGTTAATGTCTGCCGAACAGTGTGATCACCAGACATTATTATTACCAGTTATTTATATAGCGCACACATATTCCATAGTGCTTTACAGAGAATAGTTGGCCATTCACATCAGTCCCTGCAATAAGAAATAGGTTAATTCTCAGGTCCAGTGAGTATATCTTAGACAAACTCTTTCTGTATCCTTAACATGTTTCTCCTTGTGCATGCTGCTTTAACTGAGAGTGAATACCCAGTCGCTGTATTAAGAACACTGTTGTTCCACTGCAATTTATTGCGAATACGGACCCTGCTCTCATTACTTTCTTGGAGACGCTGGGCAACTGCTGGAATACGCTGGGTCTCCTGGCAGAGAGCTGCACAGCTTGTCTGGTGCATACGGATGATCTGGACACTTCAACTCACTCACACATACAGCGTAATTAGCAGGGCCAGATTAAAGGGGGAACAACAGGAGCGGTTGTCCCTGGGCCCCCACACACGGAGGAGCCCCCACACAGGGTCAGTGTGACCCTGCCGAGAATAGGTGTCCAGTGACACCTGTTCCCGGATTGAGGCTCACTGTAGCGATTTGCTCTTAATTTATGCGGCTACTGTATACAGAGACGAGCGGCTCCCGAGTCTTCTCCCCGGCGCCACGTGACACATTACGTCCATGACGCCAATGAGAGGACCAGGGAGCAGCTCTGCTGGGAGGAGGTCACGCCCTCACGCCGTCACTCAGGAAAGTCAGCGGCGGAGGCTTTGGGGGAAAATCTGTGTGGCTTGAAGGGGCCCCCGCAATTTAGTTGCCCTGGGGCCCCCACAAGCCTTAATTTGGCCCTGCTAATTAGTGAGGAGATGGATAATTTCCTACATTATACTAATCTAGGATTGTGAGTATATGAAATCTACTCAGACATTCTATAAAAAGGATCTTTTAGAAGTGTGTCACTAGAACTTTAATACAGTAACGTATTAACTTTACTGCAACATTGCTACATTATAGAATCATTGTGGCTACATAAATATAAACTTTCAATTATTTGAAACAACACAGGCACCTATTTGTTTAGTACCGTGTGGAATCAGGATATATAGGCCATCTTTTAGACACCTGCTGAGATTCATTTTACTGTTTGGATATTTAATATGCACGTGAATGTTTTTTTTTAGGATATGTGTATTTTGCATTTTTATTGTGATTAAAATAGGTTATTAATCCTTATTGCCTTGTGTCTGATAAGCGCCACCTCACACCATTTCTTTGTTACAGTGGGCCGTGACCTGGATCCTCACTGAGTAAAGTCCTCATCCTCTTGCAGAGATCTCTGGTGAAGTCCAGTGGAGGTCTTATCTCATTACACACTATGCGCTGTTCCCACAGTGCCAAGACTCCATGTATCTCATTGCATGCTACACACTGTTCCCACAGAACCAACATTATGTGTATCTCATTGCATGCTACACACTGCTTAAAAGTGCAAACACATCCGTGCCTCTGTTGCCACAGTGCCAGCACTCTGTGCATCTCATTGCACGCTACACACATTTTTTTATACAGTGCCAACACATCTGTGCCTCTCATTGCACACTACACACTGTTCCCAAAGTGCCAACACATCTGTGCCTCTCATTGCACACTACACACTGTTCCCAAAGTGCCAACACATCTGTGCCTCTCATTGCACACTACACACTGTTCCCAAAGTGCCAACACATCTGTGCCTCTCATTGCAAGCTACTCACTTTTCACACAGTGCCAACACATCCGTGCCTCTGGGTAGTGCTGGGGTGCTGAAAGCTAGGCTTCTGGTCCCAAGGGTTCAGCACTGCAGCCTACGGTTATATCCAGTGGCGGTTCCAGAAGTGGACCTGCAGTGCAGTCCAAAATTTAAATAGGGGAGCCACACCAATTGCCCCTTCGAACATCGCCAGTCTGGACACACTGGCAGTTGGTGTGGCTCGCCTATTTGAATTTTGGACTGCTTTGCAGTCCCACCTCTGGAGCCATCACTGGTTATATCCTGGTCACAGCTGGCCTTAATTTACACGCTGCATCGTGGGGTTAACGACTGCATACTGCCACTGCCATTAAACTTGGTATGGGCTGCACTGCTGTATGAACACATAAAAGTACCTAAATTCAATACAAGGTGTCTGATGCTGGCATTTTGTTAGCGACTTTTGGTTCATTTGAAAATGGCGCTGCAGCATGAGGGATAACCCCTTCAGTGCTGCAGCCACCTCTTCTGAAAGTTTATTTGGAAGGCTTAAGTGCCCTTGTATTGCCTTGGTGAAACTGCAAGTCTAAATCTAATGGGGTATCAATTTTCCACAGTTGCTTCATTATAGTAATGCTGCTATCTTGAGATACCTTCATGAGTGGATACATTGTAGGGATATGTAAGCGTTGCCTAACAACTGGTAATCTTATTAGCTTCCTACATCAGCGTGATGCTGAGACTCCTCAGGAGGTGAAGGGCAATCCCTTGTGGTCAACACGAAAACTATGACTTGTTCTGAGACACAGGTACAATTTCACCGTTCACAAGTTGCTGTTTCTGTCATTGGACAATCCTGAGATTCAGCATGGAGAGACAGACTTTCCATCGTACTTGATGGCATATGGACGGACGGTGTGGGTAGAATAGGTTTTCTGGTGGATCGTTATTCCAGGAGACCATTCACATTCAGTCAGGCTGTAGATAAAATATCCACCTCTTGCATTTTTTCAAGGGCAGCATTATGTTAGTTCCACTATTAAATAGTTCTGGCAGAAGTAAATGGAATGACAGAATTTGCTTGATGAATTACTGTGTTGCATAAGGTAATAGACCATTCCCAAACAAATTCTGGAATGAATCAATGGACATAGGGCCTGATTCAGCAAGGAACGCACAGGAGAGAATGCACGCACTTGGCCGATGTTTTAGCTCTGCGCATGCCTATGCATCGCAGTGCACGAACTAGCTATTGTGATGGGTACAGCGTTTGCAGAGGCTACACAGACCCAGAGCACAGTGATTGACAGGAAGTGCCGTTTGTGGGTGGTGACTTCGGACAAACGCAGGCGTGCCTGTGCGTTCGGATGCCATTGCCGGGACATGCATAAATTGTCCACTGCAATACCATACGCAGTCTGAGGCCTCATATCATGTGCTGAAGTTAGCAATTCCTGAGTTAGGTCTGACCTGAGTTAACTGTGCATAAGAGTCCGATGTTACAGATTATTTCACTATATTGCCCAAGTATACGGATGTGTGTAATGTGGGCGTCATCATGTTAGGCTGAGATCGCATTGCGAATGCTAACATTTGCATATCCCCGCAGATATTAGCAGCTGCAGTGCGTACGTATTGGCAGAATAGTGATCCTTGCTGAATCAGGCCCACAGTCCTTCCTGACACTCTCCTGTGAGCTGCTGATTGAGGTTCTGAATAACTCTTGTATAAACTCCCTAGGGCTCAGTATCAGGAGATGTTTGTCAAGCTTATTTTTCTCCCCACAGATATTTTCTAGCAGGAATGTCCATCTCCTATGCCCCTTTGCAATGTACTACAAGATGATTTATTATACTGCATTTGGGACTGCCTCCTTCGGCTGTTTTAGTTCCAAGTTAAGGGGCCTATCCTTTAGAAGATTTTTTTTGTGAAAGACTAAAGAGTTTTCCTGCCAAAACAGTCTTTCATGCAAAAAATCTTTCACAAATATGAAAGACTTTGTGAATGATATCTTGAAAGGCCAAGGCCCAAGGATTGTCCCTGAAGAGACAAGGGAGTGGACATTTTTAATGAATGGAGTGAATATTCATTAAAGAAGGTGTACCCTTGATGGGTTGCAAAAAGATACATTAGTGGGTGACCCACCCGCATGGCCGCTGACCACCACCACCGATTCCCCCCCAGTGCATTTACATTGGTGGTCAGTGGGTCCCCACCCCCGTATCCCCCCGTACCCTGACCCCAGTACTTACCTTAAAAACTTGAAATACAGCGTGGTCCCCCGGCGTCAGCTTGCTGCTACTTCAGGGCACAGGAGATGACTGGCAGCTGCTGGGAGTGTCCAGGGAGTGGCTTCGCGGCAAAAAGTAATTTGCCGTTGGTTGTTTACTGCATATCCACTGAATTACTTTTCTAAAGTCGTTCAGCAATATGCAGAAATTGACCAGCGTGTTCGAACGGCAAAAGACTTCTTTTGTCGTTCGCGGGAGTGCACGGCACAGGACGTTTGCATCCTATCCATTAGACGACTTTTTGAACAATCTGACCAAAACCTCCTGGTTTTGGTCGGATCATTCAAAAAATCGTGTAATGGATAGGCCCCTTTAGACTCTTTGGTACAGATAATTTAGTCAAATATGTACCCCTTTCTGGTGAGTGGGCCATATTCAGCATACTCCCTGGTGAGCAAAGGGATGTAGAAAGTAACTCTTAGCCACTAGTGCCGAGGCAAAAAAAAAGGCTATACTCCAACATTTAGCCCTGCCCCACCAAAGTTAGGGGGATGAGTGATGCACTGCAGGAATGCCCTTATGGGATGGGCAATTGCAATGTTAGCAATGGCTGGTAGAGGGGAAGCCCAGAAGAGAAGATGAAAATATCTGCCCAAATTCTGGCATGTGGTGTACTGTGTATACCAAGGGTTCACAGCTGCAGTCCTCAAGTGCCACCAACAGGTTATATTTTGTGGAATTCTTTAATCGTGCACAGATGAGCTAATCTATTTTGCATGGTCAGTTACTATCCAACCTGCTTCCTCAAAACATGACCTGTTTGGAAAACCCAAGGGTTGAGGTTGTAAACCATAGAGAGATGTCTGCTGTGCTACCAAGTAATAAGTTTAATGTTTCAGGGGTCTGAGGGGAAAATACAATCACTCCTGCTTAAAGTCCAAATCTCCTGGGAAATATCACAGTGGAGGGACAGTTTAAATATGCAGAGCAGGAAGAGGAGATTGTATCATCAAGTCACCATGCTTTTCAAAAACTTGATGCGCATATATAACAGTTATCTCAGGCTAATTGCTACTGTTTGCAAATACTCAAGTAAAGTGACAGTTTGGTTCTTAGGCTCTCTGGCTCTAAACAACCACAGTTGACTGTGAGTATGTCTGATGGTATGTCAAGTGGAATATAAGTAGGTCTGAAGGCATGTCATGGGCACGTGGGGATGTCTAATGTATGTAGAGATGACTGGTGGGGGCTTATAAAGAGGTCTGATGGCATGTCAAGAGCATCTGGGTAGATAGGGTAGCATGTCAGGGGTATATGAGGCCGTCTTATGGCATGTCATGAGTTGGAAAGAGGGTATTTGGGGGGGCCGGGGCAGTTAGGTGAAGCTTTGCTAGGGTGCCTAGAAAACTTGCTTTGACCCTGACCCTTGTATGGCACTTCTACATTAGCAAACATTCATGAAATGCTGTGGCCAGTGACTACATTACATAGGGTATGTTTGTATTTAGATTTTCGCTAAATTATTGTAAGAAATATATAAGTAAATATATTGGTCGGTTTTGTATTTAAATTTTCTCTAAATTATTGTATGAAACAAACAAGTACATACAGTATGTTAATAAAGATCTTAAGTGATATAGAAATACCCAGCTAGACAAATAAAACCATGCTTTATATGTATAAACTTAAAGCTTACATCACAGGCTGTAACTATTTATAGCACAACGATTACATACATGGCACCATGTGATATGTAATTCAGCAGTGCTTATATTACCATGTCTATATCTTGATATATCAAGTTACTAGTCTGATTTAAGGTACAAAAAAAGTAAATTGGGAAAGGACAAGTAACACAGATAAAGTTGAATTCCATTTATTGAAAGTACAGATTGCCTAAAATGGCCTGAGATCCTGAAGAGGTGTAAATCTGAAATAAGATAAAAAAACAGAAAAGATTTTGTTAGTTGTCTGCTAAAAATATCATATTCCTACCCACTATATAATGAAGCAAACACATTATATTTAATGTAATTTTTTTTTTTTTTCACTTTAATCCTTTGTTAAAGTCACTGTCAGACTGTGTTTTATTTCTAATATTTTTACTAATTCTGCCAGTCATTGCCCCTCAACCTGTTTCTTCCAATTTGTGGCAACAAAAATATTTAAATATTCATGTGCATGTAATTTTAAGAAATCGTATTTAACAAAAACTGTATAAAGTGATGTAATTCTCAATTAACCCTGCTGTTCTGCTCGGGTCTACTATACTCATGTACTGTTCAGGTCAATATGACCCGTATCATAAAATGACGCTTTTCATTAATATTCAAACAAGGGATTTTCTCCAAACTTTTATTAGAGTAAATAAACATTCAGATGAACAAACCAAAACAAACAAAAATTACTAACAAACTGACACCGAAACAAATTTTATTTCGGGTCAAATAGACCCGAACAGTACAGCAGGGTTATTACACTTGATACAAAAAGGTGAAAAGATGATATAAGCCAAATGTAAACCAATGAACTGACATAGTATTCATAATTTTCATAATTGTTATTGTTGAAGTAATGTGTTTCGAAACATTTACGGTCACTCACTAGTATAATATTCACATCAGGTCATATTGACCCGAACAGTACATTAGTACTAACTACTCATAACTTGAAAAAAAAGAAAACATTTTTTTTGATCATAACAACTGTTTGACAAAAAAATAAAAGTCATAAATTATGGAAATCATTTACATAAATAATGAACTGACACCAAAATGAATTTAGTTTTGGGTCAAATAGACCCGAACAGAACAGCAGGGTTAAATCATAATGTATACACTCAGAGGCCACTTTAATACACCTGCTCATTAATATAAAATATCTAATCAGCCAAAAATGTGGCAGCAACTCAATGCATAAAATCATGCAGACATGGGACCTGATTCAGACCCACTCGCAAGCGGCCACTCGCTCGTTCGTGGGCGATATTTCCAATCTGCGCATGCGTATGCATCCCAATGTACGTGCGTGAACCACTGCGAGTGGTCTGGAAGGGCTCGCTCGTCCAGCATAGACAGCCCATCTGAATGAGTGACTGGAGAGGCAGTTTGTGGGTGGTAGCAGGAGCAGGGCACTACTAACGGAGGAGTGGAGGTGTGAACACAGGCGCGCCTGAGTGTTGCAACACCGTTTTAGAGGCATGCATAATTAAAAGGCAGCGTCATAGTTCATGTCACTTGGTGGAATTTCACACTGAAGTGCTCGCAGTGCTTGCAGCAGGGTATAGTCAACCTCAAGCGCTGCGATTGCATTCGATGTTGCTCGATGTACCAATGGTTTCATGCACTTCCTGGAGATGACGTACGCAAGTGGGCGTCTACAAACAAAAAGTGATCGCTCGCCCAAATAAAAGTGGGAGTGCTTACGACTTGCCCTGCGAGCGGCTGCCTCGACGTCACTTAGCCGAACTTCCATATGCTCTTAGCGAGTGATCACATCTAGCGAGTGGGTCTGAATGAGCTCCATGGTCCAGAAGCTCAGTTGTTGGGAAGACTAAACCACAGAATGGACAAAATACAGACATGGACAAATTGTGAAACTGTGGAAAGAGATGATATTGTGTATTCTCCAAAGAAATTCTAAAATGGGCAGAACAGATTAGTTGGTACCCCTTAGAAAAATTTATAAATAATTGTATTATAGTGATATTCCACACTAATTGCTTTCTTGAATTACATGTCTTCAATCTTCTTATCAGTCATTCAGGCTAATTAAATGGAGAAAAGTAGGGACTCTGCTGTTTGGTACCATCGTGTGCACCAAACTGAACATGGACCAGAGATCAGAAAGAAATGATACACAATCATGTTAAAGGCAAAGGCTAAAAGACTATCTCCATGCAGCATGGTGTTCCTGTGACTATAGTTGCAAAAATTATAAAGAAATTTTTAAAGTCCATTGGACTGTAGCCAACCTCCCTGGAATCGACTGCAGGAGGAAAATTGACCCCAGATTAAACAGAAGGATAGTGAGAATGTTAGAAAAGAGCCAAGGAAAACATGCCAAGAGATACAAGCTGATCTCCAAGGTCAATGTACGCCAGTGTCTGATCGCACCATCCAACGCTTTTTGGGCAAGTTGGCTCCATGGAAGAAGTTCCAAGAGGAATCCATTTTTTAAAAAAAACATAAAAAAGCCAGACTGGAAATGCATTTTGACAGACCACCATACTTCTGGGAGAATGTCCCTTGGACATATCAATCAAAACTGGAGCCTTTTGGCAAGTTATATCCGCTCTATGGGCTTGATTCAGGGATGGAGTCTATGCCAATGTTTACCCAGCTGAGCCATTATCGGTGATCTGCGTATGCATGTGAGTTACACTGCGCATGCGTCAAGTTTCATCACCGTTGCCGCTCACAGTGAGCATTTATTCGCAAAGTGATTGACAGGCAGGGACCGTTTGTGGGTGGCAACGCGATTGTGTTCAGGATGCGTCTCTGCCTGCGATTCTGTATGCAGTAAAAATAGATCCGGTGTTCCGCATGTTCATTAGGCGATAATCGACTAATCTACAACTGAGCTGCGACTTTCTATGCAGTCGCATGGATTTACAAAACTGCTGGTGGGTGTCTCAATACAGATCCCAGCAGCTGCGGCATTTGCCGCTACGTAAAGATTTACCCCTGTCGCAGCATTAGTGTTCATCTGTGATTTGGACAAAATGTCGACAAGCCTATATTTTGAATGCAGGGTAAACCACTGTATGCAAGCCGGTGTCTGACCAATGTCTTATACCTGGCATGCGGCGGGTGCATGTGCAGATAGTAATGATGGCGGTTACTGCAGTTGGCATACAATCAATGAGAGACACAGGTTTCCACTTGCAGACACATGAATCCCCGCATTAGCCCTATGGATTCTCACAAATCATATGTTAGTGGCTGCCCACAGCTACAGCCGCTGGGCCTGATTCAGAGACAGACGCAATGCCGATACGAGAGTTCACTGCATGTCAGGAGAGCGACCGAGTCTGCGGCTGGTCAATCTTGCCACATACCATGCCATGGTTTCCCGATGTGCATCGGTGGTACCGATGTTTACCTTGTTGCACGTCATCATATGGATATGAGAAGGCAACAGTGGGCGTCCCTATGCTCAGCTATGCTTTGGACGGTATTAGCATATTTTAGCAACTGTGATCCGTGAGAAAATGCAGTTGCAATTGAATTGCCGTCAGTCTCTGAATCAGGCCCACCATCCCTGCCTCTCTGCAGCAGCCCATGTATGTGCTTTATCTGACAGCGTGTGCTAGCTGTATGTGGAAACTTGGAAGTGAAGGAAAGATTTATTCCTGGGTAAAGATGACATTGGGTGAGGATCAATAAATGCTCTCAGATACACACTAAAATAATTCTTAATAAAAGTACAAATTTGGAGGGATTCTAATGCATTTGAAAAGCCTACTATCATTTTGTATTATTTATGCCTCATATTATCAGAGCTATTCTTACCTAGGATTTCCAGGTTTGTTTGTACTTTTAAAGCAGATGTTTATTCAGTTTCTCACCCTCAGATGGTCTGTCATAATCTGTATCAGTCGCCCTCTGCTGACCTGTCATGGTGTTTTCTGCTGTATTAGTAACGGGAACTTCCACAAGGTAATGCGCAGATCTTGCCCCACCAGAGATAGAGTGGGTGCCAAACAGTCTTTCTAAGTCATCGACTCTAATCATGACCGAGACATAAATTGGAGCCTTTTGGGTGCCCTCATCTAGCATTTGTTTCAGAGGAGCATGGGAATGTCCATCTGTGGTAACAGGCAATGAGAAGGGTGTCTGTGGCAAATTCTGCTTGATGAGAGGAGAAATATTCACCACTTCTTTGGCCTCATCAGCCACCATATAAGTGGGAGTTTTGGCTGCTAATGGCTGCACACTGGATGATGGACGCTGTTCCATGTATTGATAAAGTTGGGATTCCACATTCTTTTGTTCCCAAATTAGTTGCGCTGTTCCTTGGGCATCTGGCGAACGCACGGTTTGGTCTGGGTGCTCGGGTTTTGATAATTCCTCATTCCTCATAAACACATTACTACTCTGTTCAGGTTTTTCCAGACAGGTTTTTTGTTGGTTCAATTCAGAAAATCGATTTGTAAAAGATGCATTTACTGTTTTATTCTCACCTAAAAGTAAAATGTTAAATTATTTTAGTGTTACATATTACATTATGTCGAAGCTAATTTTATATTCCACATATGAATACATTTTATTTTATCACATTGTAGATCCATAGAAATTAAGAATATAGTGATCTGATTTTATCAGCCATATTTATCACAATCCGCATTACAGATGCGTTTGTGATGTGATACATTAGATCAGAGGTTCCCAAATGCCGTCCTCAAGGCTCCCCAACAGTTCAGGTTTTAGAGGTAGCCATGGTTGAGCACAGGTGGCTTAATTAGTACCTCAGCCAATTTGATTTAACCACCTGTGCTCAACCTGGGATATCTCTAAAACCTGAACTGTTGTGGAGCCTTGGGGACCATGTCTGGGAACCTCTGCATTAGACTAAATTCACATTGCAATATTTGAAAATGTCGGATGAATATATTAAAATGTGGGTGGCGGGACAGAACTTGCGAGAAAGCTCTGTCCTGGCGATGTGTCCACTATAGGCTTGTTCAAACGTGAAAGCCTTCACTTGCGGGATCACACTCTGCACATGCCCAGTAAAACAGTGGAGAGTGTGGAGATGAGCATGCAGCATGTGTTGGATAGGACACTGGCTGCATGCAGAAACAAATTAATGTTTGTAATAGAAGATAAATAAAAAATAGCTTACCTACATCCAGGGATTGGTGGTCGGTGAGCTCCTTCTGTAACCCGGTCAGATGAGCTGTGTGATCAATTGAAATGTCAGCCGGGAGCAGTTCAGCTAACAGAGTACAGAAGGAGCTCACCGATCACTGGGTGCAGATAAGCTATTTTTTAAATTAATTTTCTATTACTAACATTATTTTCTTTCCTCGTGCAGCCAGGTGTCAAAATCTGTTGTGTGAGGGATGGGTGAGTTGCTGAGTTGCAGCTCACTCATCACTCACTCTCAGTGACATCGGTTTTGCTCTGTTGAGCATAGCAGAGCAGGAGAACAAGGGAGGGATCTACCTCTGTGCCCTGCTGAATGGAGGGAAGTCTCTGATGGCGTTAATTTTGTGAGGCTCTCTCCAGTATTATTTTATAATTTATCATGCTAAAATTATGCGAATTTTAAGGCATGGAGAATTTTCCTTCAAAACTTTTCATGCATTTCAGTGATACTAAAATAATGTGAAATGTACCCCTAAATGTGGCAAAAGCTTTTGATAAAAGATTACTTTGGAGATATAGGGGCATATTCATCAATCATTTCTTTGCTAAAATAATGTGAAAACTGATGTTTTCACACCCATTTCACAGTATTCTCGTATTTCTGAAATGCATAAAAGGGCTTTTGGCAGAGAATTAGCATAATTCCCCTCCATGTCCTAAAATTTGCATATTTTTAGTATGTAAATTTTTATTTTGCAGTCCACGTAATGGGAAATTCGATCTGTTTAGAGTTACTAATGGCAAATGTAAAAAATAAATAAATCGGAAACCTTAGTAAAGGTTTCCCCTCTTTGCAGCAGATGCGATAAGTGTGCTTTGGTTCACTCCTCTTCTCTTCCTCTGTGAGTACACAGCTAGGCCAGATCCTGTGAGTACACAGCCGAGTCCTGTGTGCAGTGTCGGACTGGAGCATGAGGAGCCCACCGGAAAAAGCAGTGGTAAAGGCCCATGTTTAAGGGGAGTGGTCATCCACCAGAGGGGGTGTGGTCTGCCACCACAAACGGTTGGCTAACCATTAGGCAAATCTTGGTGTAAATTCTATAGAAGTGAAACAAGCCCCCTTGTTAATCAGTGGTCCTGCTCCACCAGGTAACTGACTGTCTAATAGTGTAACAATTTATAATATGAAACCTGACACCTAGAGGAGGGGGTGGGCCCACAGGCAGTGGGGCCCATCGGGGATTTCCCCTATACCCCTGTGGGCCAGTCCAACCCTGCCTGTGTATTTTCTCTATCTGAGTTCTATGCTGCTTCAGTCCCTTGGAACAGTAGTTTCAGAAGTATTTTTTGTTTATAAATACCTTTATACTATCCTTACAGCTTTATTTTATTTCATGATTGATTGCTGCCATTATGAATGTATGTAAATATGTCTTGCACGCATAATAAAATCATAGACAATATTACCATATAATGAACATAGTAAATACTTGACACAAAATTATAAATAAACAAATAGATCATATTTGTTTATTTATAATTTTCTGTCAAGTATTTTCTATGTTCATTATATGCTAAAATTGCCTACGTTTTTATTATGCTGGGTCCCATGCATTTATGTATTTATTAAATGTTTATATTAAATACTTTATTCTTATGATAAATTATATATGCTGATTGATTTAGCGCAGTTCCTTATATTTATTTATGGTTATTATTTTCTTGGGACAGACTACAGAGTTTCTTTTGTAACAGCAGCTTTTTCAGTCTCATTATTTAGTCCCGCTACACTTTTTTGATAATTAGCGCCGACTGGTTTTGTTTAACCCATTGTTATTTATATGTTTTGCATGCAGCCATCCTTTTTTTTCCTATAATTGCTGCCATTATACAGTGAGTTTTATATACAGGAGGCTCTCGTCTTTTCTGCTGCACATGCACAACAAAATTCTGTGGATATACAGTCTTTTTCATTTGTGATAAATAAACGAGAAGTGCAGGGAAGGGGATTTGCTGGGAATCAAATTTTAATACATTCATGTAACATTTTTAAATTTCGCAATGCCAATCTAGTCCAATTTATCGTATCACAAACGCCTCTGAAATGGGGGTGATAAATATGCCTGTTAGTTTGTAAAGATAGGTAGGTTTTTCTATTGCGCTCAGCCCCTCTGTTGTGGTGTTGTCTATGCTGTGGTCTGTCTGGTGTGATGTGCGTGCTGGGTTTGTGAAAAAAAAAACAGGTTGTGGGGCAGATGAAAATATGCTTTTCACAACTTGTTTTTTATTCTCACAAACCCAGCACCCACATCACACCAGACAGACCACAGCATAGAACCTGCCTCAACAGAGGGGCTGAGGGCCTGATTCAGACCCGGTCGCAAGCGTTGTGCGCTCGCAACCGGGTCAATGGTAGGCCAGTGCGCATGCGCGAGACCCGGATAGCGACGGGCAAACCGTCGCTCTGGGTCTCGCACCAAAGGGGGCGTGCTGTCGATGTTGAGTGACAGCATGCCCCCTTTGGTGGGCGGGCCGGGGGGGTGGCTGCCCAGATGGAAGCGTTACCATCTGGGGCCGGCCCCACTGACATCACAAGTGATGTCAGTGGGAGAGCTTTCAGCTCTGTTAGAGCCGAAAGCTCTCTGGGGCTTGCGGCAATGAGACCCTACCACAAGGGTCTCGTCGCAAGCCCGATGGTCACGATGGTCTTGACTATCGCGACTATCTTCCTGGCCACTTGCTATAGCTGTGGGTGGTCACCCACAGCTATGTGAGCGGCCAGGAGGCCGTTCTAAAAAAACAGAAGGCCGGCCCTGATTCAGAACGAGCGCTCTGTCAGAGCGTCCAGCTCTGAATCAGGGCCTGAACGCGATGGATAAAACCTTATCTATCCATTGTGAGGTTGGGCTACCTCCCCTATCAGCAACACACCTCACACCAATTGACTAGTACCCCAGTGTGCAGGGAACCCCAGTATTTTTGCTGTTAGTTTTGCAATGTGCAAACAATTCTGCCATAGATTTGTTGTCCCCTCAGTGAGAAGCCTATTTTAAATACCTGAAATTCAAGAAGTCAGACATATTGCAAATAGGACAGCTCTGACAAACCAAGCTATATCTGCATATTTACAAGAATAAAGTCTACATACTCAGAGGGAATATTTTTCTCTCTTGAAACAGAAAAAAAAAAAGGCAAAAGCACAATAACATTTGCCACATTGCCTTTCAAGTTTATAGATAATTTTAAATGTCATAAAGGATCAATTACATTCTACTCTCTTACTTTGACTGTCCAGTATGTTCCGCTGCATTACATTAGTGCTTTCAGGTGACTCAGGAGTTGTACATTCACTTGAATATTCTGCAATGTTTTTCTCATAGACTTGCAGTGGGCTTGAAAATTTTTGGGGAACACGGTACTTCCTAAATTCAGCCTTGCTGAATGCTGGAGCTTGCTGTTGCACAGTAGGTGGGAACTTCTTATACAGATGCTGACGTTTGTTTCCAGATTGTGAAGGACCCAATATAGTTTGTGGAACATGCTCCACATTAAATGGACCATATTGCCCTATGACCGAGGTATACTGAGCAGGATCTTGAGAAGAGGCTGGAAGCTCTGTTGTGACTTTGGCCTCTTCTGGTAAACAAAAAGTGACTCGGTTTTTTGGTTTTGCTCCAAAATAGGCATATACTTGGTCAGCGAAAAACATTTTGGGCTCGGTCATGCCAGTGGTTGCATTACTAGTGTTAGCCATATATACATCCTCCTGAGTAGAGCTATATACAGTCTTATCAGGCATTACATCCATTGACCTGTTCCCCTCTACTTGTACATTATATAAGGGGGTAGATGGAATCTCAGCGGATTGTGTCTCTCCAGATATCTGGGTTGTCTGAGTTGAAGGAATAATTGCTGCCTCATTATTGTATGACTTTGAATACACCTTTTGTCTTGCTGTAAACATTGTCGATTTTAGATCGGTTGACAGCAATCCTGCAGCATCTGCGTCTGTGGTTATGACTGCTTCAGGTAAATACTGTAAGGTACTGGAAAGAATATTGTCAACAGGCCCAGACACATTATTTTGGAGTTTAGAAATTACACTTTCATGAGTGTGCTCTCCTTCCATTCGGTTATCAGTCAGGACACCCCAGGGCTTTGAATATTGTCTATTGAGTATTTCTTGCAATGCAATGGTGTTTACACAAGCCAGCTCATTGGACATTATTGGTTCCATTCTGTTTATCATTAGAGGAGGTGTGCTTGGCATAACAGTTGCTTTTTCCCCAGTGCTTTCTGTTGTAAGTGGTTGTGTTGTTGATATCACATTGTGTATGTTCTCAGTAGTATTTAAATAGGCATCAGCACTTTCTTTCAGAGATCCACCTGCTCCTGAGTTGTTCTGTTCCTGTGGTTGGCACGGCTCATTTTCCTTACACACTACTACTTCCTGTCCTGGACCATTTTCTGCTGCTGGCTGCTGGAAGCTTGGGTCTGATATAAGCCGGTGCAGAGGAAGCCTACGTGCAGCTTGTACAGGAGTTAAGTTTTGATTCATGTTCTCTGCAGTTTGAGATGCTTTTTTTCCTAGAGTTATGTCGTTAGAAATGTTTGGTTTTGTTTCCTCAGCAGCCCCAGACTTTGGCCGTGCATCCACTATAGTTCATAAAAAAAAAAATTATGATAAAGTTTATTAGACAAGACATAGAGTCTATGAACTTAAAATTCTTACCGCCCGACAAAATTTGACACCAGGCCTATTTCTCTCCTAAAAACCTATGCCTAATTGCCTCTCCTCTGAAAATGTCTACCCAAAATGGATGTGGTATAAGAGATAGACAGTAATTAGACAGACAATGTCTAGATAGACACCAGATGTTAGATAGTCAATAGTTAGACAGGGACAAAAGGTCAACAGGGACAAAAGTCAGACACACTAAAGTTTGACATGTAAAAGGTCGACAGGTACAAAAGGTTGACACATTTTTTTTTTTTAGCCCTAATCTTCACCCAAACCCCTTGGTTCCCAGCCCTAACCCTCCCCCCTGGTGCCTAACCCTAACTTTCTGGGTAAGTACCTAACCCTAACCGTGGGGGTAAGTGACAAACCCTAGTCCTAAAGTAAGTGCCTAACCCCAGTGACATTCCTGCCCACGGTGTCACCCGGTGCAGGGAGCCTCCCCCCCAAAAAGGGGGTGTGACCTCATGAGAAGGGATGTGGCCTCGTGGGACGGGGGCGTGGCCTTGTGGCCCGATCCCCCGTGGTTCCATTTTTAATATTAGTGGGGAGGGGGGTGCACGGGGTGCTGACTGCCTTGTGTAACAGTGCCAGCTCCCTCACAGTGTCAGGAGCCGGGTGCTACACTTAATACTACAGTGCAGCACCCGGCTCCTGTCACTGTGGGGGAGTGTCAGTTTGCACCTTGGTGTCACCCCTTGGCAGGTGACACCCGGGTGCGGCCTACACCCCCCCACAGTGATGCCACTGCCTAACCCTAAAAAAATATCGACCATTCTTGTGTCGACCATTTTCATAACAAACTTTTGACCCCTTTTGTACCTGTCGACCTTTTTACATGTCGAACTTTAGTGTGTCTGACTTTTGTCCCTGTCGACCATTTGTCCCTGTCTAACTATTCACTGTCTAACATCTGGCATCTATCTAAGTACTGTCTATCTATAGTCAGGAACCCACCCAAAATATGGTTTCAATGATGCAGGCTTGTATCACTGCCCCTGGTAATGTCTTGTCATCCAACACTTCTGTGAGCGACCAGACTTTTATATAAGGTTTTTTTTTAGAAAGAAATATACAAATATTGCTGAGCAACTCTTCCCCCGTCCCCCAACTTTTGCCATGCAGGGAGGATACTTGCGTGTACTGTAGCACATAACTTACTGGGCAGCTTAGTTTTTACACTGAACTTTATAATAGAGCCAGGTAGGAGTCAGACCAGCAACTCCCCTGCAGTGCACCATGGTTTTGTCTAGGTGCACATTTGCTCCTTTTTTGCTCTGCTCCCAACTCTGCATAAGGCCCAAACTGCATAACATAGCATAGTTTACAGTCTAGACTAGTAAACACATAACGAGTTTACATGAATGCTAATATTGCATTTACAGTATTTAACTCTAGTATTGGTTAAAAAGAATTAGAAAAATCTGTTTGGATGATGTTTCTCCTGTCCTGTCCAGGAGCTGGGGGAATAGGAGATCATGGAATTCTGAAGCCTCAACTCAATTGGGCAAAACAATAATGTGATAATGGAAACAACACTGATCGCATTCACACACACCTGCCCGATGAACACTGAATACTACAGTGGAACGTTTTTGATCTGTCAATGTGATTAGGGCCGGATTACCCAATATGCAGGGTAGACGGACTCTTAGGGGGCCTGCCAGCCACCATTGCCAACCATTTAATGTTTTTTTTCTTTTTTTTTAAAGAACACCTTACTTATGAGCAGGCAGAGCACAAGGACCGGATGAGAAGGAGTCTGCATATTCGAATTGTGACCAGGCCAGCACTTAAAGGATTAATGGAACGGGGAAGACACTGGCCCAACAACTATAAATAGAGAGCAGCAGGGGCTGTTATTCCTGAGGCAGTAGTGTCTCTATTAGCTGAATCACAGGCTGGGTATCAGGGGTCAGGGGAGTGTGTGCTGAGCAGTGATTGGTAGGAATTATTACCTCTGTAGCTGTAAGGAAGGTGTTTTTAGAACTGTTCACATTATGGGTTTACAACTGGACAAATTGTGTAGAACTGCACACTACATTCTCACCTATGAGGGGCTGGCGGGATGTAATCAAAATATCGACATTTACAATGTCAACAGTAGAACTGCACACTCTCACCTATGAGGGGCTGGTGGGATGTAATCAAAATACCGACATTTACAATGTCAACAGTTATATCGGCATTCCTAAAATATCAACATTGAACACGTTGGTGTGTGCAGAATGTCAACATGTTCACATGCAGGAGGAGACGTGGGTTAAGCTGTGGGAGGGGAGGTTAGGGTTAGGGTTAGGCTGTGGGAGGAGAGATGGGTTGGGCTATGGGAGGGAGGTTAGGGTTAGGTATAAGGAGGAGTGTAAGGGATAGAGGTTAGGCATACTCACCGTGTCACTGAAACCACCAGAAGACATCTCTGGAGCGCCAAACCACGTAAGTCACCGCTAGACCACCAGGAATGTTTTGTTGACATTCTAATCATGTCAACATTTAATCACTGTTGACATGAGGAATGCAACAAAATATACCGCACCTAGGTTGACTAGATGCAGTAGCAACACTATTGGTATACTCAGGGCTTTTGTTTTTACTATGAATAAAAGTGCAGGTACTGTACTGAGAAAAAAGGCGCAGCTACATTACTCACCTAAAGTTACAAGTTGGTACAGGGGAAATCCTCGATGGGCCCAATGGCCTGATTGCCCCACCCCCTCCACTAGGGGTCAGTAACTTGGTGGAGCAGGATCATGGATAAACTTGGGTGCTTGGTTTCTTTCTATTGAAACTACACCAAGATTAGCCCCTCTGCCAATCAATGTGGGTGGTTCTGACACACATCAATCCCCTCCTTTATAAAGTAGCCCTGTTCTTTGCATGTTCTCTATTATATTTGGCCACGTCCCTCTGTGGTGGCTGGTCACACCCCCTGGTTGCTGGCCACACCCCTTAAGCCTGGATCCCTGCCACTGCATTCCCCGGTGGGCCAATCATGCTCCAGTCCAACACTGGTTTACATACACTGGACAAGCCTACAGATGCTTATTTTATTCTTTTATGAAATAATTTCACAGATCTGTTTTCAGAATAAAAAATTACATATAAAAAAGTGCTGGAATTGTGTAGTGTTTAGTAAAGTACCACCAGAAAAAGAAGCACTGGGTGTACCCTGTACAGGCACTCCACAAAGGACCATATTTGGATATCTAGCAGTAATGTACTGATATGTCCTCTGGCATCTTTGCTTCAGTTACACCAAGCAGCCCCTCTCGGCATTCCAGGTCTTGCGAGACTCTGCTAGCGCCGGGCATTTTTTTGCATCTTTTTTTGCCGGAAATGCATCTATGTGGCAATGTGATGTGACTAGGGCACCAAGATCCTGTGATTAATTTGATATGTGGCACTAGTGTATCCGTGTGCAACGGAGTCTCTGAATCAGCATGCGAAGTGCTACAATGCAGCGGCTTTTTCCATGTCAAGTTCCGTTTACAGACTCAGGTGTACACAGATATACAAATGTCACATATCAAATTAATCAGCACAGTCACCTGGTGCGTCCTAGTAACATTACATTGCGACATAGATGCTTTTTCCGCAAAAAAGACTCCGGACGCTAGCAGAGTTGTATGGGACTTGGCGGCTTACTCACGCCAGGCATGTCACACTGCGTGGCATTTGAAGATAAATGTAGGAGGACACATCTGTATATTAAATAAAATATGGATTACCTGGATTACCTACATATTGTAACATACTCAGCTCACCATCCTCCCTGTAATTCATTTTGCACTACCAGCACCAGCATCTCTCCCCTGTATTTAATGGGATGTGGATTGAAAGATCTACAGTAAAAAGGTAGACAATGTCTAGATAGACACCAGATTTTAGACAGTCAATAGGCCGAAAGGGATAAAAGGTAGACACACTAAAGGTCGACATGTAAGGAAGTCGACAGGTACAAATGGTCGACAGGGACAAAAGGTCGATATGCATATGGTCAAAATGAAAATGGTCGACACATGTTTCTTTTTCTAACCCTAATCTTCACCCTAACCCTCCCTTTGGTGCCTAACCCTAACCATCCCTCCTGGAACCTAACCCTAACCGTCGGGGTAGGTGCCTGGCCCTAACCGTCCCTTCTAGTGCCTAACCCTAACCCTCCGGTAAGTGCCTAACCCTCCCTCCTGGTGCCTAACCCTAACCGTTGGGGTAAGTGCCTAACACTAACAATCCGGTAAGTGTCTAACCCAGAGGTTCCCAAACTTTTTTGAATCACGGTGCCCTAGAGTATCAGCATTGTTTTCACGGCACCCCTAAGCCAAAAGTTTGTTATTGAAAGTTTTTTAAAAAGTAGTAAAGTGAAGTAAATTGTGCTTACCTGTCATCCTTAGGTTCAGTTATGTGATGGTGGACAGGTTTGTGCTTCTGTTTGTCCACATACAGTATTTACACTACATTGACTATAAATAATTTGATTTGGTGCTCGACCACCAACCTGAGGCACCCCTGCAAGTGCCCCTAGGTACCCCAGGGTGCCACGGCGCACAGTTTGGGAACCACTAACCTTAACCCTAAACAGGGGTGTGTCTATAATGGGTGCAGGGTGCGGGGCACACGGGCCCCTGGGTCCAGGGAGGCCCCGCACCGCACACCCTGCACCCATAGTATTACTTACCACTCCGGAGTCCCACATCAGCGCGGAGGTCCGGCGCTGTAAAAAAACCTGGAAAATGGCCACCGCGGCCATTTTCCCGTCGTTTGCGCATGCGTAGTACAGGGAAAATGGCCGCCACGGCCATTTTCCCGGTGACCTGCGCATACTCTATAGACTCTGGGCCCAGTCTAGCTCAGTGCGCTGCCGGCCACTGGACAGAGAGGAGGGGGCCCATGTTGGAGACGGCACACAGGCCCCCTCCTCTCTAGAAATGCCCCTGACCCTAAACCTAACCCTAAAAGAAACCCACCAAAAACAATGTGTCAACCATTTTCATGCCGACCAATGGCAACCTTCTTACATGTCGACATTTAGTGGGTCGACCTTTTGTCCCCCTCGACCTTTTGTCCCTGTTGCCTGTCTAACACCTGGTGCTATCTAGACATTGTCTACATTTTTACAGTAGATCTTTAGACCGGATCCCATTTAATGTCTGCTCCAGAAGTCTCCCATGTAAATTAACCACTACTCTCCCTTTCCCTGTAATTCATTCTCTCCCTTTTTCCTGGTATTTCATATATATAGCGGATAAAATAAGTATTGAACACATCAACATTTTTCTCGGTAAATATATTCGTGATGGGGCTATTGTAATGAAATGTTCACCAAATGTCAGCAACAACTCAAGCAATCCACACATGCAAAGAAATCAAACCATAGATGTCCATAAATTAAGTTATGTGTAATATTGAACACGCTTACTAAAATGTATTTAATACTTTGTACAAAAGCCTTTGTTGGTAATGACAGCTTCAAGACACCTCCTGTATGAAGAAACTAGTTGCATACATTGCTCAGGTGTGATTTTGGTCCATTCTTCCACACAAACAGTCTTCAAATCTTGAAGGTTCCGTGGGACTCTTCTATGAACTCTGGCCCTGATTCAGAGCCGGACGCTCTGACAGAGCGCTCGCTCTGAATCAGGGCCGTCCCACCTACCTTTTGGAGCGGCCTCCTGGCTGCTCACATAGCTGTGGGTGACCACTCACAGCTATAGCGAGCGCCCAAAATGATGGTCGCGATGGTCAAGACCATCGCGACCATCGGGCTTGCGATGAGACTCTTGCGGTAGGGTCTCGCTGCCGCAAGCCCTGGAGTGCTTTTGGCTCTATCAGAGTCAAAAGCACTCCCACTGACATCACTAGTGATGTCAGTAGGGCCGGCCCCAGACGGTAGGCGTTCCCATGGGAACGCCTCCATCTGGGAGCCACGCCCCCGGCACGCCCACCAAAGGGGGCGTGCTGTCAATCACCATCAACAGCACGCCCCCTTTGGTGCGAGACCCATAACGATGGCTTGGCCGTCGTTATTCAGGTCTCGCGCATGTGCACAACAGAGCCGGCTCCCTCGTGCGCATGCGCACTTGGGCAACATCGACCCGCTTGCGAGCGCTCAGCGCTCGCGAGCGGGTCTGAATCAGGCCCTCTGATCTTTAGTTCTTTCCATAGAATTTCAAATGGATTCAAGTCAGATGATTGGCTGGGCCATTCTAGCAGCTTTTATATTCTTTCTCTGAAACCAATTGTGAGTGTCCTTGGCTGTGTGTTTGGGATCATTGTCTTGCTGAAATGTCCACCCTCATTTCATCTTCAGCATCCTGGAAGATGGCAGCAGATTTGTATCAAGAATGTCTTGGTACATTTTTCCATTCATCCTTCAATGATATGAAGTATGCCAGTACCGTATGCTGAAAAACAGCCCAACACCATGATATTCCCACCTCCAAACTTCTGGGGTGATGTGCAGTGCCATTTCTCCTCCAAACATGGTGTGTATTATGGTATCCAAAGAGTTCAATTTTGGTCTCATCTGACCAGACTATATTCTCCCAGTATTTCACAGGTTTGTCCAAATGTTGTGCAGCAAACTTTATACGAGCTTCAACATGCTTTTTCTTCAGCAATGGAGTCTTGCGTGGCGAGCATGCATACAGGCCATGGCAGTTGAGTGCATTACTTATTGTTTTCTTTGAAACAATTGTACCTGCTAATTCCAGGTCTTTCTGAAGCTCTCCACAAGTGGTCCTTGGCTCTTGGACAACTCTTCAGCTAATTCTTTTCACTCCTCTGTCAGAAATCTTGCGAGGAGCACATGGCCGTGGCTGTTTTATGGTGAAATTATGTTCTTTCTACTTCCGGATTATGACCCCAACAGTGCTCACTAGAACATTTAGAAGTGTAAAAATCCTTCTGTAACTAATGCCATCAGTATGTTTTACAACAATAAGGTTGTGAAGGTCTTTAGAGAGTTCTTTGCTTTTACCCATCATGCAGGGCCGGACTGGCCATCGGGCACTTCTGGCAAATGCAGAAGGGCCGATGACCAGATGGGCCGGTCTGGGCAAGCGACTGGGTTCACCTGTTTATTTACTATGTCGCCGCGGCCACATCGTCTTTACGCGAGCGGCGGCCGGGTTTGAGGATGGCTGCTGCACACACATCACCGCCGCACGGCGGCGATGTGTGTGTTAATCAGCAGCCAATGAGAGTCAGACAGACTCTCATTGGCTGCTGCTGCAAACACATCGCCGCTGCGCGGCGGCGATGTGTGTGTGTGTTATTCAGCAGCCAATGAGAGTCAGACAGACTCTCATTGGCTGCTGCGCCCACTGCAAGAGCCGGGCTTGAGCTCACTCGCCTTCTAGCTCCTGTAGTGAGTAATGGGAGAGACGTCATGACATCTCACCCATAATGCAGAGCGCGCCAGCCCGGGAGGACTGACGTGCGGCGATAGCTGTGGCCGGAGCGTGGATTCAGGTAAGTGTATTTTTTAAAATGTTTTTTTACATGTTTGTATCTGCACTGCATCGGAGGGGGGGCACTTCTGGGGGCACCACTACTGGGGGGGGACCTCTACTGGGGGTGGGGGACTTCTACTGGGGACTACTATTGGGGGGGGCTACTGCTGGGGGCACTGCATCGGGGGGACCACTACTGGGGCGTACCCCTACTGGGGGGGGAATTACTGCTGGGGGCACTGTAACAGGAGGGGGGACCTCTACTGGGGACTACTGCTGGAGTGCGGGCTACTACTGGGGGCACTATATAAGGGGCTTACTACATGGGGCACTGCACTGGGGGGGACCAATACTGGGGCACTGAATAGGGGGATCACTACTTGGGGCCTCCATAAGGGGGACCACTATTGGGGGCACTGCATGGGGGGACTATATAAAGGGCACTGCATAGGGAGTACCACTACTAGGAGCACTGCATAGGGGAGGACTACTACTGGGGGCACTATATAAAGGGCACTGCATAGGGGGTACTGCATGGGGACTACTACTGGGGCACTATATAAGGAGCACTGCATAAGAGGGACCACTACTGGGGGCACTGCATAGGGGGACCACACCTGGGGGCACTGTATAAGGGACACTGGATAGGGGGATCACTACTGGGGGCCTGCATAAGGGGGACCACTATTGGGGGAACTGCATGGGGGGACTACTACTGGGGGCACTATATAAAGGGCACTGCACAGGGGGTACCACTACTGGGGGCACTGCATTGGGGGGGACTACAACTGGGGGCACTATATGAGGGGCACTGCATAAGGGGGACCACTCCTGGGGGCATTGCATACTGGGGTTACAGTATAAGGGGAACTAATGGGGGGTTGCATAAGGGGGACCACTACTGGGGGTACTGTATAAGGGGCACGACTAGGGGCCTGCATAAGAAGGACCACAACTGGGGACATTGCATACTGGGGGTACTGTATAAGGGGCACTACTGGGGTTTTTGCCCTCCTTCTGGAGGGCAAAAAGCACCCTGCCCTAACAGCCTGCAGGTGCCGTCTTCACCCGCGGGTTGCAGTGTCTCGCAGGTGGGGAAATGTGTGGTGACCAGGTCACCGCCGGAGAATAGACGCCAGGCGCATGTGCCCAGCATCTATTCTCCCTGTCGGCAGCGCTTGGGGGCTGCCCGGCGTGTCCGTAAGTGCTGGGCACGCCCCCAAGAGTGATGAAAAGAGGACGCATCTTATAGACATGCCCCCTTTTCAATGGCCATGCCCCCTTTTTGGCGCGCGCACAAAAGTGCCCTCCCTAGCTCCAGCACCCTGCCTGCCGCCGGAGCTAGAGTGAACACTAGTTAAGGTGCATATGGAAAGGCATGTTCAGAGTGATGAGAAAGGGGTGTGTGTCACGTTGACATTCCCCATTTTTAAGTGACCACGTCCATTTTTTTTACATGCACACATAGGGGGGGTCTCCATTTTAAAATTTGCCCTGGGCTCTAAATACCCTTGTTACGCCACTGCTTGTATGTTCTAATATTAATTATATTTGTATAAGCATAGACTAAGAAGTGGGAGGGGTCATGATTAGTAAGGGGATGAGTCTTTGCCTGGAATCAGATGCTGATGCGAGGTGGGCCTGTGTGCTCTTGAAATGCCAGGGCCTCTTTTTAGGCCCAGTCCAGCCCTGCCATCATGAGATGTTTCTTGTGTGACACCTTGGTGATGAGATACCTTTTTATAGGCCATCATTTGGGACTGAACCAGCTTATATTAATTTGCACTGACAAGGGGCAGGATTGCTTTCTAATTGCTGATAAATTTCAGCTGGGGTATTGGCTTTCCATGTCTTTTTGCACCTCCCTTTCTTCATGTGTTCAATACTTTTTCCCTGTATCATTTCACATCACTACACAACTTAATTTATGGACATCTATGTTTGATTTCTTTACATGAGTGGATTGCATGGGTTTTTGCTGACATTTGGTGAAAATTTAATTACAGTATCCCCATCACAAATCTATTTACTGAGAAAAATGTTGATGTGTTCAATACTTATTTTACCCGCTGTACCTATATTCCAGCAGAAGGTACATACTAGATATAACACCCCATACTACTGCTCTGAGTCTGTAACAAGCCATGAGCAAGCACAAAAGTGGAGAAAACATAACTGGAACGTCCACAGCCAATCAATGGTGATGTGTGATACCAGGCTCATCCCTTCCTCTACTATAACTGAACCTGGCCTTGCATCACTCACCAGATATCCCATACTGCTTTAGACAAATGTGTAATCACTGTTAAAGATAAATAATTAAAAAACACAACCCAACAGATCACTTAATTAGGCACAAATGAGTCTATTTCAAATGGCATTCAAGCTGCCTATCCACAAATGGTGGCAAAGACAGCAGATGTCTCATGTAGATAGACCACAGACCAATAATAAAATCATTACTGATAGTGTACAACAGTTGTTAACTTACCCTAATCGGGCAATAAAACAAGGATTGGTTGCACCACTTTGTTATATGGCTGCCTGTATGTGCTGTAGACAAAGTTGGGTGTGGTATGCAAGCAAAATGTATAAAAAACAAAAAAGGTATTTAAAAAAAAAATGCAATTTTCACAAAACATTACAAAGGTTTTGCATGGACAAATCCTGCCATATGGTGTCCCAATTTCAATTCAGACCCTCATCTGGATGTCCAAATTGTGCAATTCCAGCCACTTAACACATAGTCAGCCAGATGGAACTGGGGGCCTATAAGTGCAGTCAGTAGATGCCAGCACACACAGGACAACTTTGAACACATTTCTAGACACAACAGTCAATGTAGAATGGATAACTCCTGGAAAAACTGATAATATTAGGTCATATGTAGACTATATCACTGCAGATTTTACCAGTATAATGGTATTAACAGTTCAGACATTATACAGCTCAGCAAACCATCTTCAAGATCAAAATGGAAAGTCAACGTGTATTAAACACATTGTTTTGCACACAAGAGCTAGGATCCTATTCATCATCTGATACATGGGCCGGTAACCATGCGGAAATGCATATTTAGGTTACCGGGCCATTCATCATCAGGGGTCGGAATAGGACTACACGATATTCAGCAAACAGTTTGCCTGTAAGAACAAGCGCCATCTTTATCTTCAGTTCTCGTAACCCCTCTCCTTCCTATGGGAAGGAGTTCCAGGGATGTGAAGAGGGATCTGAGCAGATCCCTCCACCACCTCTCACTGACTCCCCAGTGGCTTTGCGCATGTGTGACCTCAGGTCACGCATGTACAGAAGCCGGCCATGGGGACAGGTAAGTAACAATAATTGCTACTAATCGCGCTACTGTTGCGTGGACAGCTGCTTTTTGTTGTTTAGTATCCCCCACAGCGAGTGGGATACTAATCTATCACCCCACGGTGAGGTGAATACTTCATCATATGGCCCCCGATGATGAATAGGCCCCCTACAAAGAACATTACTACTGCCAGCGTACATGCAAAAGACCTGTGGGTAGTAGGCACACAATGCGAAGTGGCCATTGTCATTGATATCGCCAAGGTTCACCATAATTAGGAGTACTATCACATGGAGCACTTTCTGTTCCTATTTTTTTAAGCAAAGGCAACTGTTTCCTTGCACACATTAGCAGCATACCCTCTGAGAATCTGTTACGCTATTTAAGAATGAGTTATAACCCCTTTAGCACTAATTTCTGAGTATGACCGCAATCCTATAGCGAACAGCAGTGAGCTTAGCTTACTGCTGTTTTTGGATAAACCCTTACTTCGTCTATAGATGGCATAAGAGGTATGGTCCAAGGCTGTAACTAGTGTAATGCAGGGCAGGGGGCGCTGTTTGGGCCTGTCAATTTTCCTGTTTATTATCATTCACACCTGTATCTTCCTCTTCTTTTGTACCCAGCATCTCCTGGCCTCCCCTATCTCTACCCCAACCCTTCCCCATGAAGCCATGGTCCTTTTTCTGGTGCTTATGTCCATATTTAAAAAATAGGGGGGGGAGAATTGTAGTTTTGGCCCTGGTATGGTCCAAAATGCCGGCAATGGGAACCCAGCAAAGCCTTTCTTTGTTCAGCGAAGCATTCCAGGCTCAAAGGTTTCCCCCCTCCTCTAAAGGGGTGTGGCCATGCCCCTCTTCCCAGTCCGGCTCTCTATGGCCCTGTTGGTGTATTAATTTAGTTGGCACACAAGCACGTGCTTCCATGATAATTGTGCCTTTATATAGATTTTATTTTTACTTTTAGGTCTCAGAATTAAAAATCTGTTACTTTGCCAAATTGTACAGCGAAAGCATGTTCGAGTATTTGCAACTGAGGCAGACCCGCACACAGATGCAGATATACCTAGCAGTATTCTTATTACTTGCAGGTGCCTGAGGGTTGGTGTTAATTAGGGATGGACATCAGAAGCTCACCATCAGATAATGACTGGGTTCCCACCTTTGAAACTCTCGATGCAATGGTAACTAACCATCGCATCAAATTAATTCTATGGCAAAAACTATTTATATGATGTGTGCGTTCGCAAAAAAACCCTGCAGCGCAGTTAGCAAGGGTTGGACCGGGGATGTAACAAGGGGCAGGATTGGGGGCGGGTCCCGGAACTGGAGAAACAGCAAACATACATAATTACATATATTGTCTGTCATTGTGACTGTACTTTCCATGTAGCTGCGCTGTGCTGCGGGGACTGGACGACGGGTAACACTACTATATATACATAGTAACATATACAGTGACAGTCCAGCTCCCATCTAGCATGCCTGGCACAGGTAACATTAGACTAGTCAATGGGACCTGTTATCTTACAGTGCAGACTGCGCGTGGTTTATATTAGGGATGAGCACCGGACGGCTCTGATTCGTCATCCAGATTTGAATTTGGATTTAGATTCCTAAACCTGCCATGACTGGCTTTGGATTTTGATTATTTACAAAAATCAACAAAAAAAGCTAAAATCACATCATTAGATTTTTTTTTTTGTTCCTAGAGTATTATTAACCTCAATAACTAATTTCCAGTCATTTACAGTCAATTTAGACCACCTCACAGCTTATAATATTGTTTTCACCATTATGAGCCAAAGGTTGCAGTGAGCTGGCTGATTAAGCAACAAAGCAGCGGCACAGACACCACGGAGTCACATTACTTGTATACACAGAGGGCTAAGGCCCACAGAGCAGGGTTGCCTACCTTTAACATTCTCTTCCCGGGAGAAGCCCGGGTAAGAGATGCAGCAGGTGGGCGACGGGGGCGGGGCTTGACGATTTGCGTCATTAAGCCCCGCGCCCTCGCGGTAAAATTGCCGCGATTGGGCACAATTTACATATGGGGCGGGGCCAAATGCTGTGATTCATGCAGAATCACAGCTTAAGCCCCGCCCCCTTCACGGAGACCCGCGATTGCCGCGGGTATTCTCCTAATTCTGCCCACTTCACTAGGAAGTGGGCAGAATGCGGGAGAAATGCCTACCCTTCCGGGGTTGCGGGGGGTTACCCGAAAAATCGGGAGCCTCCCGCGAAAACCGGGAGGGTAGGCATGTATGCCACAGAGTCACAGTACTTTTAATTTATTTTATACAGAGGCTAAGGCCCACGGAGTAACGGTGCTTGTATACACAGAGGGCTAAGGCCCACGGAGTCACAGTGCTTGTATACACAGTGGGGTACAGCACCAAAAAATAAGTTTTCTTTTTTTTTTCTTTTTAAACTTTTAACTTTCTTTTTTTAACTTTTTAAACTTTTTTTTTTACACACATCCACTTGTGAGTCTCGATACTTTAATCAGTATAGCGGAGCAATGCAGCATACATCAGTGTGCAGTCAGTGTGCACCCTTACACAATCACTTTTGCCAGCACAGCCACTTGTGAGTCTCTGGACACAGCACTTAATCAGGATACTATAGTGCAGCATCAGCGTGCAGTGTGCCCCCTATACAGCCACTTTGCCAGCTCAGCCACTTTTCCCACTCAGCCAGCCAATGATCAGCAGAGCATTGCGCAGCATACATCAGCGTGCCCCCTATACAGCCACTTGGCCCAGCCAGCCCAGTAGCAGAGCAATGCGCAGTCCGGAGCATGCAGGAGAAATGGTGCCGAGTCGCGGGACTTGGCGCCTTATGTAGATCCGACGTCAGGATGCTGACGTTCGGCTCGCAGTGGGATCCGAGGCGGCGGGAACACCCGAGCCTCGGCTCGGGTGGGACTCTGATCCCCATGTTCGGAGCGGTTCAGATTCCACAGAATTCAAACCGCTTATCTCTAGTTTATATATATACTGTTCCAGCACTGAGCGTACTCTCTGTGTATACTACTCCATCCATGGCCGGTGCTTCCATTAGGGGGGATCATTAATTATATAATGGCTGGGGCTGAGGGGGGATCATTAGTTATATAATGGCTGGGGGTGAGGCGGGATCATTAATTATATAAGGGATGGGGTGAGGGGGATCATTAATTATATAATGGCTGGGGGTGAGGGGGATCATTAATTATACAATGGCCGAGGGTGAGGGGGATCATTAATTATGTAATAGCTGGGGTGAGGGGGATCATTAAATATATAAGGGTTAGAGGTGAGGGGGGATTATTAAATATGTAAGGGCTGGGGTGAGAGGGGATCATTAATTATATAATGTGTGAGGGGTGTCATTAAATATATAAGGGCTAGAGGTCAAGGGGGATCATTAAATATTTTAAGGGCTGGGGGTGAGGGGATGGATCAATTAATATAAGGGAATGGAGTGAGAAGATCATTAAATATATAAGGGGTGAGGGGGATCCTTATTAAATATATTATATAAGGGTGGTAGCGCTGAGGTGTTGGGAAGTGGATCCCCTGGTGGGCAGCTGTCTAAGCTGACAGCCTGCCGGGGGCTAGCATCAGGGGCACTTCCGTGTGCGTTGTGTGTGTGACGTCATAATAAATAAAAAGAGCGATGTGTGTTCTGGCAGTGTGGCGCCTGTTTGTTGCGCAGTGCTCCCCTTTATATTTACAAATATAATTTGTAGGTGCCTGCATGAGGGAGGTAGGGTGAGGGAGGGGAAGTCAGTGGCTGTTTTATAGGGCATGGTGCTGGCCTGCTATAGTGTGGAGGGGGGGAGTTGGCGACACTGATATATAATGGGGGCTGGAGTGAGAGGAGGCTTAAGGCTGGAGTGTCAGGGGGTTTGAAGGCTGAAATGATGGGCTATAGGCTGGAGTGGCAGGGTGTTTCCCACACAAACAGGCATCTTCTGGACCATATGATCTCCTACATACATGAATAGTGCATACTGACTGAAGACACTAGCCCTGATTCAGAGCCGGACACTCTGACAGAGCGCTCGCTCTGAAGCTCTGAATCAGGGCCGGTCTTTTTTTTTTAGAGCGGCCTCCTGGCCGCTTGCATAGCTGTGGCTGACCACCCACAGCTATAGCGAGTGGCCAGGATGCTTGCGATGAGACCCTTGTGGTAGGGTCTCGTTGCCGCAAGCCCCAGAGAGATAACAGAGCCGGAATCTCTCCATTGACATCACTTGTGATGTCAGTGGGGCCACCCCCAGATGGTAGGCGTTCTCATGGGAACGCCTCCGTCTGGGCAGCCACTCCCCCGGCCCGCCCACCAAAGGGGGCGTGCTGTCACTCAACATCAACAGCACGCCCCCTTTGGTACGAGACCTGGAGCGACAAATTGCCTGTCGCTATCCGGGTCTCGCGCATGCGCACGACGGAGCCGGCTCCGTCGTGCGCATGTTCTCCGGGCCACCATCGACCCTGTTGTGAGCACTTGCGACCGGGTCTGAATCAGGCCCACTGTCTGCCCATGGAGGATCAATTTCTTTAGAGGTTTCCAATTGCAGAGAAACCACCATATAGGTGAGGTGTATTTTTATTGAGTACACACAAAACTGGATTTTCTTAGTGATATTATTTTAGTAAGGTGGAATATATTTAGCCCTCCATGTCCCAGTTTGTACTGCCCCATGTCTTTATTTTTACTTCTGTTTACTTTAACCCCATATGAACCCGCCTCCTCCCTGGAACACTTGCGGGGGCGCCATAGCACGCACGTGCACCGGGCGCCTTGACTACACGCTACACCTCTGATTGGAGGGAGCAGGGGCGGTAGGTAAATCGTTGCCTAGAGCACCCAGAAACCTTGCACCAGCCTTGACGCCATCACTTGGAGTAGTATATATATGTATATATATATATATATTAGGGGTGAGCGGGTTCGGATTTCTGAAATCCGAACCCCCCCGAGCCCCCCCGATCCGAGTCTGATCCGAGTCAGGCTCGACTTTTCCCGCCTGACTCAGATCTGAAATCGAGGCAAAACGTCATCATCCCGCCTTCCGAGTCTCGCGGGTTTTGGATCCTATATAAGGTACCCGCGTCGGCGCCATTTTCTCACTCGGCTGTGGACAGTGAAGAGGGAGGGTGGGAGTTAGGGCTGTGTAGTGTAGTGTAGTGTAGTGGTGCTGTTGTCCACTACTTCAAAGTCCATAGGGGCTGGCTGTGTTGTGCTGTGCTGCTGTTGTTAATAGGGGCTGTGTCCACTACTTCAAAGTCCATAGGGGCTGGCTGGACTGTGTTGTGCAGTCAGTTCTCCATAGGGGCTGTGTCCACTCCAAAGTCCTGTGCAGTGTCCCAGTCCTAAAGGAGTGCTGTAGTGTTGTCCAGGGGGTGCTCTGTCCATCAGGGGTGCTCCCCCCAAGTGCTAAAAAAATAATATATTTTCTGTGTTTGTGAATTGTGTGCGCAGTAGCCGCACGTGCATCAACAAAGTAGTGCCAAGCGTGCGCCTGTGTCATAAGTAAAGGGCCGGCTGGCTTGACCGTTAAAGGGTGCTGTAACCCCCAAAGTACACTCCAGTCCAAACCAAAAAAAAAATTATTTTCTGTGTTTGTGAATTGTGTGCGCAGTAGCCGCACGTGCATCAACAAAGTAGTGCCAAGCGTGCGCCTGTGTCATAAGTAAAGGGCCGGCTGGCTTGACCGTTAAGGGTGCTGTAACCCCCGAGAGTACACTCCAGTCCAAACCAAAAAAAAAATTATTTTCTGTGTTTGTGAATTGTGTGCGCAGTAGCCGCACGTGCATCAACAAAGTAGTGCCAAGCGTGCGCCTGTGTCATAAGTAAAGGGCCGGCTGGCTTGACCGTTAAGGGTGCTGTAACCCCCGAGAGTACACTCCAGTCCAAACCAAAAAAATAATTATTTTCTGTGTTTGTGAATTGTGTGCGCAGTAGCCGCACGTGCATCAACAAAGTAGTGCCAAGCGTGCGCCTGTGTCATAAGTAAAGGGCCGGCTGGCTTGACCGTTAAGGGTGCTGTAACCCCCGAAAGTACACTCCAGTCCAAACCAAAAAAAAAATTATTTTCTGTGTTTGTGAATTGTGTGCGCAGTAGCCGCACGTGCATCAACAAAGTAGTGCCAAACGTGCGCCTGTGTCATAAGTAAAGGGCCGGCTGGCTTGACCATTAAAGGGTGCTGTAACCCCCAAAGTACACTCCAGTCCAAACCAAAAAAAAAATTATTTTCTGTGTTTGTGAATTGTGTGCGCAGTAGCCGCACGTGCATCAACAAAGTAGTGCCAAGCGTGCGCCTGTGTCATAAGTAAAGGGCCGGCTGGCTTGACCGTTAAGGGTGCTGTAACCCCCGAGAGTACACTCCAGTCCAAACCAAAAAAAAAATTATTTTCTGTGTTTGTGAATTGTGTGCGCAGTAGCCGCACGTGCATCAACAAAGTAGTGCCAAGCGTGCGCCTGTGTCATAAGTAAAGGGCCGGCTGGCTTGACCGTTAAAGGGTGCTGTAACCCCCAAAGTACACTCCAGTCCAAACCAAAAAAAAAATTATTTTCTGTGTTTGTGAATTGTGTGCGCAGTAGCCGCACGTGCATCAACAAAGTAGTGCCAAGCGTGCGCCTGTGTCATAAGTAAAGGGCCGGCTGGCTTGACCGTTAAAGGGTGCTGTAACCCCCGAGAGTACACTCCAGTCCAAACCAAAAAAAAAATTATTTTCTGTGTTTGTGAATTGTGTGCGCAGTAGCCGCACGTGCATCAACAAAGTAGTGCCAAGCGTGCGCCTGTGTCATAAGTAAAGGGCCGGCTGGCTTGACCGTTAAAGGGTGCTGTAACCCCCAAAGTACACTCCAGTCCAAACCAAAAAAAATTTTTTTTTCTGTGTTTGTGAATTGTGTGCGCAGTAGCCGCACGTGCATCAACAAAGTAGTGCCAAGCGTGCGCCTGTGTCATAAGTAAAGGGCCGGCTGGCTTGACCGTTAAAGGGTGCTGTAACCCCCGAAAGTACACTCCAGTCCAAACCAAAAAAAAATTATTTTCTGTGTTTGTGAATTGTGTGCGCAGTAGCCGCACGTGCATCAACAAAGTAGTGCCAAGCGTGCGCCTGTGTCATAAGTAAAGGGCCGGCTGGCTTGACCGTTAAGGGTGCTGTAACCCCCGAGAGTACACTCCAGTCCAAACCAAAAAAAAAATTATTTTCTGTGTTTGTGAATTGTGTGCGCAGTAGCCGCACGTGCATCAACAAAGTAGTGCCCACCGTGCGCCTGTGTCATAAGTAAAGGGCCGGCTGGCTTGACCGTTAAGGGTGCTGTAACCCCCGAAAGTACACTCCAGTCCAAACCAAAAAAAAAATTATTTTCTGTGTTTGTGAATTGTGTGCGCAGTAGCCGCACGTGCATCAACAAAGTAGTGCCAAGCGTGCGCCTGTGTCATAAGTAAAGGGCCGGCTGGCTTGACCGTTAAAGGGTGCTGTAACCCCCAAAGTACACTCCAGTCCAAACCAAAAAAAAAATTATTTTCTGTGTTTGTGAATTGTGTGCGCAGTAGCCGCACGTGCATCAACAAAGTAGTGCCAAGCGTGCGCCTGTGTCATAAGTAAAGGGCCGGCTGGCTTGACCGTTAAGGGTGCTGTAACCCCCGAGAGTACACTCCAGTCCAAACCAAAAAAAAAATTATTTTCTGTGTTTGTGAATTGTGTGCGCAGTAGCCGCACGTGCATCAACAAAGTAGTGCCAAGCGTGCGCCTGTGTCATAAGTAAAGGGCCGGCTGGCTTGACCGTTAAGGGTGCTGTAACCCCCGAAAGTACACTCCAGTCCAAACCAAAAAAAAAATTATTTTCTGTGTTTGTGAGTTGTGTGCGCAGTAGCCGCACGTGCATCAAAAAAGTAGTGCCAAGCGTGCGCCTGTGTCATAAGTAAAGGGCCGGCTGGCTTGACCGTTAAAGGGTGCTGTAACCCCCAAAGTACACTCCAGTCCAAACCAAAAAAAAAATTATTTTCTGTGTTTGTGAATTGTGTGCGCAGTAGCCGCACGTGCATCAACAAAGTAGTGCCAAGTGTGCGCCTGTGTCATAAGTAAAGGGCCGGCTGGCTTGACCGTTAAGGGTGCTGTAACCCCCGAGAGTACACTCCAGTCCAAACCAAAAAAAAAATTATTTTCTGTGTTTGTGAATTGTGTGCGCAGTAGCCGCACGTGCATCAACAAAGTAGTGCCAAGCGTGCGCCTGTGTCATAAGTAAAGGGCCGGCTGGCTTGACCGTTAAAGGGTGCTGTAACCCCCGAAAGTACACTCCAGTCCAAACCAAAAAAAAATTATTTTCTGTGTTTGTGAATTGTGTGTGCAGTAGCCGCACGTGCATCAACAAAGTAGTGCCAAGCGTGCGCCTGTGTCATAAGTAAAGGGCCGGCTGGCTTGACCGTTAAAGGGTGCTGTAACCCCCAAAGTACACTGGAGTCCAAACCAAAAAAAAAATTATTTTCTGTTTGTGAATTGTGTGCGCAGTAGCCGCACGTGCATCAACAAAGTAGTGCCAAGCGTGCGCCTGTGTCATAAGTAAAGGGCCGGCTGGCTTGACCGTTAAAGGGTGCTGTAACCCCCGAAAGTACACTCCAGTCCAAACCCAAAAAAAATTATTTTCTGTGTTTGTGAATTGTGTGCGCAGTAGCCGCACGTGCATCAACAAAGTAGTGCCAAGCGTGCGCCTGTGTCATAAGTAAAGGGCCGGCTGGCTTGACCGTTAAGGGTGCTGTAACCCCCGAGAGTACACTCCAGTCCAAACCAAAAAAAAAATAATTTTCTGTGTTTGTGAATTGTGTGCGCAGTAGCCGCACGTGCATCAACAAAGTAGTGCCAAGCGTGCGCCTGTGTCATATGTAAAGGGCCGGCTGGCTTGACCGTTAAGGGTGCTGTAACCCCCGAAAGTACACTCCAGTCCAAACCAAAAAAAAAATTATTTTCTGTGTTTGTGAATTGTGTGCGCAGTAGCCGCACGTGCATCAACAAAGTAGTGCCAAGCGTGCGCCTGTGTCATAAGTAAAGGGCCGGCTGGCTTGACCGTTAAAGGGTGCTGTAACCCCCAAAGTACACTCCAGTCCAAACCAAAAAAAAAATTATTTTCTGTGTTTGTGAATTGTGTGCGCAGTAGCCGCACGTGCATCAACAAAGTAGTGCCAAGCGTGCGCCTGTGTCATAAGTAAAGGGCCGGCTGGCTTGACCGTTAAGGGTGCTGTAACCCACAAGAGTACACTCCAG
Organism: Taudactylus pleione; assembly: GCA_031769625.1. Taxonomy (NCBI): domain Eukaryota; kingdom Metazoa; phylum Chordata; class Amphibia; order Anura; family Myobatrachidae; genus Taudactylus; species Taudactylus pleione. The sequence continues at coordinate 22,679,294 of JAUIMM010000092.1, read as the reverse complement.
TCCAAACCAAAAAAAATATTATTTTCTGTGTTTGTGAATTGTGTGCGCAGTAGCCGCACGTGCATCAACAAAGTAGTGCCAAGCGTGCGCCTGTGTCAAAAGTAAAGGGCCGGCTGGCTTGATTGTTAAGGGTGCTGTAACCCCCGAAAGTACACTCCAGTCCAAACCAAAAAAAAATTATTTTCTGTGTTTGTGAATTGTGTGCGCAGTAGCCGCACGTGCATCAACAAAGTAGTGCCAAGTGTGCGCCTGTGTCATAAGTAAAGGGCCGGCTGGCTTGACCGTTAAGGGTGCTGTAACCCCCGAGAGTACACTCCAGTCCAAACCAAAAAAAAAATTATTTTCTGTGTTTGTGAATTGTGTGCGCAGTAGCCGCACGTGCATCAACAAAGTAGTGCCAAGCGTGCGCCTGTGTCATAAGTAAAGGGCCGGCTGGCTTGACCGTTAAAGGGTGCTGTAACCCCCGAAAGTACACTCCAGTCCAAACCAAAAAAAAATTATTTTCTGTGTTTGTGAATTGTGTGCGCAGTAGCCGCACGTGCATCAACAAAGTAGTGCCAAGCGTGCGCCTGTGTCATAAGTAAAGGGCCGGCTGGCTTGACCGTTAAAGGGTGCTGTAACCCCCAAAGTACACTCCAGTCCAAACCAAAAAAAAAATTATTTTCTGTGTTTGTGAATTGTGTGCGCAGTAGCCGCACGTGCATCAACAAAGTAGTGCCAAGCGTGCGCCTGTGTCATAAGTAAAGGGCCGGCTGGCTTGACCGTTAAGGGTGCTGTAACCCACAAGAGTACACTCCAGTCCAAACCAAAAAAAATATTATTTTCTGTGTTTGTGAATTGTGTGCGCAGTAGCCGCACGTGCATCAACAAAGTAGTGCCAAGCGTGCGCCTGTGTCAAAAGTAAAGGGCCGGCTGGCTTGATTGTTAAGGGTGCTGTAACCCCCGAAAGTACACTCCAGTCCAAACCAAAAAAAAATTATTTTCTGTGTTTGTGAATTGTGTGCGCAGTAGCCGCACATGCATCAACAAAGTAGTGCCAAGCGTGCGCCTGTGTCATAAGTAAAGGGCCGGCTGGCTTGACCGTTAAGGGTGCTGTAACCCCCGAGAGTACACTCCAGTCCAAACCAAAAAAAAAATTATTTTCTGTGTTTGTGAATTGTGTGCGCAGTAGCCGCACGTGCATCAACAAAGTAGTGCCAAGTGTGCGCCTGTGTCATAAGTAAAGGGCCGGCTGGCTTGACCGTTAAGGGTGCTGTAACCCCCGAGAGTACACTCCAGTCCAAACCAAAAAAAAAATTATTTTCTGTGTTTGTGAATTGTGTGCGCAGTAGCCGCACGTGCATCAACAAAGTAGTGCCAAGCGTGCGCCTGTGTCATAAGTAAAGGGCCGGCTGGCTTGACTGTTAAAGGGTGCTGTAACCCCCGAAAGTACACTCCAGTCCAAACCAAAAAAAAATTATTTTCTGTGTTTGTGAATTGTGTGCGCAGTAGCCGCACGTGCATCAACAAAGTAGTGCCAAGCGTGCGCCTGTGTCATAAGTAAAGGGCCGGCTGGCTTGACCGTTAAGGGTGCTGTAACCCCCGAGAGTACACTCCAGTCCAAACCAAAAAAAAAATTATTTTCTGTGTTTGTGAATTGTGTGCGCAGTAGCCGCACGTGCATCAACAAAGTAGTGCCAAGCGTGCGCCTGTGTCATAAGTAAAGGGCCGGCTGGCTTGACCGTTAAAGGGTGCTGTAACCCCCAAAGTACACTCCAGTCCAAACCAAAAAAAAAATTATTTTCTGTGTTTGTGAATTGTGTGCGCAGTAGCCGCACGTGCATCAACAAAGTAGTGCCAAGCGTGCGCCTGTGTCATAAGTAAAGGGCCGGCTGGCTTGACCGTTAAAGGGTGCTGTAACCCCCGAGAGTACACTCCAGTCCAAACCAAAAATAAAAAATTATTTTCTGTGTTTGTGAATTGTGTGCGCAGTAGCCGCACGTGCATCAACAAAGTAGTGCCAAGCGTGCGCCTGTGTCATAAGTAAAAGGCCGGCTGGCTTGACCGTTAAAGGGTGCTGTAACCCCCAAAGTACACTCCAGTCCAAACCAAAAAAAATTTTTTTTTCTGTGTTTGTGAATTGTGTGCGCAGTAGCCGCACGTGCATCAACAAAGTAGTGCCAAGCGTGCGCCTGTGTCATAAGTAAAGGGCCGGCTGGCTTGACCGTTAAAGGGTGCTGTAACCCCCGAAAGTACACTCCAGTCCAAACCAAAAAAAAATTATTTTCTGTGTTTGTGAATTGTGTGCGCAGTAGCCGCACGTGCATCAACAAAGTAGTGCCAAGCGTGCGCCTGTGTCATAAGTAAAGGGCCGGCTGGCTTGACCGTTAAGGGTGCTGTAACCCCCGAGAGTACACTCCAGTCCAAACCAAAAAAAAAATTATTTTCTGTGTTTGTGAATTGTGTGCGCAGTAGCCGCACGTGCATCAACAAAGTAGTGCCCACCGTGCGCCTGTGTCATAAGTAAAGGGCCGGCTGGCTTGACCGTTAAGGGTGCTGTAACCCCCGAAAGTACACTCCAGTCCAAACCAAAAAAAAAATTATTTTCTGTGTTTGTGAATTGTGTGCGCAGTAGCCGCACGTGCATCAACAAAGTAGTGCCAAGCGTGCGCCTGTGTCATAAGTAAAGGGCCGGCTGGCTTGACCGTTAAAGGGTGCTGTAACCCCCAAAGTACACTCCAGTCCAAACCAAAAAAAAAATTATTTTCTGTGTTTGTGAATTGTGTGCGCAGTAGCCGCACGTGCATCAACAAAGTAGTGCCAAGCGTGCGCCTGTGTCATAAGTAAAGGGCCGGCTGGCTTGACCATTAAGGGTGCTGTAACCCCCGAGAGTACACTCCAGTCCAAACCAAAAAAAAAATTATTTTCTGTGTTTGTGAATTGTGTGCGCAGTAGCCGCACGTGCATCAACAAAGTAGTGCCAAGCGTGCGCCTGTGTCATAAGTAAAGGGCCGGCTGGCTTGACCGTTAAGGGTGCTGTAACCCCCGAAAGTACACTCCAGTCCAAACCAAAAAAAAAATTATTTTCTGTGTTTGTGAGTTGTGTGCGCAGTAGCCGCACGTGCATCAACAAAGTAGTGCCAAGCGTGCGCCTGTGTCATAAGTAAAGGGCCGGCTGGCTTGACCGTTAAAGGGTGCTGTAACCCCCAAAGTACACTCCAGTACAAACCAAAAAAAAAATTATTTTCTGTGTTTGTGAATTGTGTGCGCAGTAGCCGCACGTGCATCAACAAAGTAGTGCCAAGTGTGCGCCTGTGTCATAAGTAAAGGGCCGGCTGGCTTGACCGTTAAGGGTGCTGTAACCCCCGAGAGTACACTCCAGTCCAAACCAAAAAAAAAATTATTTTCTGTGTTTGTGAATTGTGTGCGCAGTAGCCGCACGTGCATCAACAAAGTAGTGCCAAGCGTGCGCCTGTGTCATAAGTAAAGGGCCGGCTGGCTTGACCGTTAAAGGGTGCTGTAACCCCCGAAAGTACACTCCAGTCCAAACCAAAAAAAAATTATTTTCTGTGTTTGTGAATTGTGTGCGCAGTAGCCGCACGTGCATCAACAAAGTAGTGCCAAGCGTGCGCCTGTGTCATAAGTAAAGGGCCGGCTGGCTTGACCGTTAAAGGGTGCTGTAACCCCCAAAGTACACTGGAGTCCAAACCAAAAAAAAAATTATTTTCTGTGTTTGTGAATTGTGTGCGCAGTAGCCGCACGTGCATCAACAAAGTAGTGCCAAGCGTGCGCCTGTGTCATAAGTAAAGGGCCGGCTGGCTTGACCGTTAAAGGGTGCTGTAACCCCCGAAAGTACACTCCAGTCCAAACCCAAAAAAAATTATTTTCTGTGTTTGTGAATTGTGTGCGCAGTAGCCGCACGTGCATCAACAAAGTAGTGCCAAGCGTGCGCCTGTGTCATAAGTAAAGGGCCGGCTGGCTTGACCGTTAAGGGTGCTGTAACCCCCGAGAGTACACTCCAGTCCAAACCAAAAAAAAAAATTTTTTCTGTGTTTGTGAATTGTGTGCGCAGTAGCCGCACGTGCATCAACAAAGTAGTGCCAAGCGTGCGCCTGTGTCATATGTAAAGGGCCGGCTGGCTTGACCGTTAAGGGTGCTGTAACCCCCGAAAGTACACTCCAGTCCAAACCAAAAAAAAAATTATTTTCTGTGTTTGTGAATTGTGTGCGCAGTAGCCGCACGTGCATCAACAAAGTAGTGCCAAGCGTGCGCCTGTGTCATAAGTAAAGGGCCGGCTGGCTTGACCGTTAAAGGGTGCTGTAACCCCCAAAGTACACTCCAGTCCAAACCAAAAAAAAAATTATTTTCTGTGTTTGTGAATTGTGTGCGCAGTAGCCGCACGTGCATCAACAAAGTAGTGCCAAGCGTGCGCCTGTGTCATAAGTAAAGGGCCGGCTGGCTTGACCGTTAAGGGTGCTGTAACCCACAAGAGTACACTCCAGTCCAAACCAAAAAAAATATTATTTTCTGTGTTTGTGAATTGTGTGCGCAGTAGCCGCACGTGCATCAACAAAGTAGTGCCAAGCGTGCGCCTGTGTCATAAGTAAAGGGCCGGCTGGCTTGACCGTTAAAGGGTGCTGTAACCCCCAAAGTACACTCCAGTCCAAACCAAAAAAAAAATTATTTTCTGTGTTTGTGAATTGTGTGCGCAGTAGCCGCACGTGCATCAACAAAGTAGTGCCAAGCGTGCGCCTGTGTCATAAGTAAAGGGCCGGCTGGCTTGACCGTTAAAGGGTGCTGTAACCCCCGAGAGTACACTCCAGTCCAAACCAAAAAAAAAATTATTTTCTGTGTTTGTGAATTGTGTGCGCAGTAGCCGCACGTGCATCAACAAAGTAGTGCCAAGCGTGCGCCTGTGTCATAAGTAAAGGGCCAGCTGGCTTGACCGTTAAAGGGTGCTGTAACCCCCGAAAGTACACTCCAGTCCAAACCAAAAAAAAATTATTTTCTGTGTTTGTGAATTGTGTGCGCAGTAGCCGCACGTGCATCAACAAAGTAGTGCCAAGCGTGCGCCTGTGTCATAAGTAAAGGGCCGGCTGGCTTGACCGTTAAAGGGTGCTGTAACCCCCAAAGTACACTGGAGTCCAAACCAAAAAAAAAATTATTTTCTGTGTTTGTGAATTGTGTGCGCAGTAGCCGCACGTGCATCAACAAAGTAGTGCCAAGCGTGCGCCTGTGTCATAAGTAAAGGGCCGGCTGGCTTGACCGTTAAAGGGTGCTGTAACCCCCGAAAGTACACTCCAGTCCAAACCCAAAAAAAATTATTTTCTGTGTTTGTGAATTGTGTGCGCAGTAGCCGCACGTGCATCAACAAAGTAGTGCCAAGCGTGCGCCTGTGTCATAAGTAAAGGGCCGGCTGGCTTGACCGTTAAGGGTGCTGTAACCCCCGAGAGTACACTCCAGTCCAAACCAAAAAAAAAAATTTTTTCTGTGTTTGTGAATTGTGTGCGCAGTAGCCGCACGTGCATCAACAAAGTAGTGCCAAGCGTGCGCCTGTGTCATATGTAAAGGGCCGGCTGGCTTGACCGTTAAGGGTGCTGTAACCCCCGAAAGTACACTCCAGTCCAAACCAAAAAAAAAATTATTTTCTGTGTTTGTGAATTGTGTGCGCAGTAGCCGCACGTGCATCAACAAAGTAGTGCCAAGCGTGCGCCTGTGTCATAAGTAAAGGGCCGGCTGGCTTGACCGTTAAAGGGTGCTGTAACCCCCAAAGTACACTCCAGTCCAAACCAAAAAAAAAATTATTTTCTGTGTTTGTGAATTGTGTGCGCAGTAGCCGCACGTGCATCAACAAAGTAGTGCCAAGCGTGCGCCTGTGTCATAAGTAAAGGGCCGGCTGGCTTGACCGTTAAGGGTGCTGTAACCCACAAGAGTACACTCCAGTCCAAACCAAAAAAAATATTATTTTCTGTGTTTGTGAATTGTGTGCGCAGTAGCCGCACGTGCATCAACAAAGTAGTGCCAAGCGTGCGCCTGTGTCATAAGTAAAGGGCCGGCTGGCTTGACCGTTAAAGGGTGCTGTAACCCCCAAAGTACACTCCAGTCCAAACCAAAAAAAAAATTATTTTCTGTGTTTGTGAATTGTGTGCGCAGTAGCCGCACGTGCATCAACAAAGTAGTGCCAAGCGTGCGCCTGTGTCATAAGTAAAGGGCCGGCTGGCTTGACCGTTAAGGGTGCTGTAACCCACAAGAGTACACTCCAGTCCAAACCAAAAAAAATATTATTTTCTGTGTTTGTGAATTGTGTGCGCAGTAGCCGCACGTGCATCAACAAAGTAGTGCCAAGCGTGCGCCTGTGTCAAAAGTAAAGGGCCGGCTGGCTTGACTGTTAAGGGTGCTGTAACCCCCGAAAGTACACTCCAGTCCAAACCAAAAAAAAATTTATTTTCTGTGTTTGTGAATTGTGTGCGCAGTAGCCGCACGTGCATCAACAAAGTAGTGCCAAGCGTGCGCCTGTGTCATAAGTAAAGGGCCGGCTGGCTTGACCGTTAAAGGGTGCTGTAACCCCCAAAGTACACTCCAGTCCAAACCAAAAAAAAAATTATTTTCTGTGTTTGTGAATTGTGTGCGCAGTAGCCGCACGTGCATCAACAAAGTAGTGCCAAGCGTGCGCCTGTGTCATAAGTAAAGGGCCGGCTGGCTTGACCGTTAAAGGGTGCTGTAACCCCCAAAGTACACTCCAGTCCAAACCAAAAAAAAATTATTTTCTGTGTTTGTGAATTGTGTGCGCAGTAGCCGCACGTGCATCAACAAAGTAGTGCCAAGCGTGCGCCTGTGTCATAAGTAAAGGGCCGGCTGGCTTGACCGTTAAAGGGTGCTGTAACCCCCGAAAGTACACTCCAGTCCAAACCAAAAAAAAATTATTTTCTGTGTTTGTGAATTGTGTGCGCAGTAGCCGCACGTGCATCAACAAAGTAGTGCCAAGCGTGCGCCTGTGTCATAAGTAAAGGGCCGGCTGGCTTGACCGTTAAGGGTGCTGTAACCCCCGAGAGTACACTCCAGTCCAAACCAAAAAAAAAATTATTTTCTGTGTTTGTGAATTGTGTGCGCAGTAGCCGCACGTGCATCAACAAAGTAGTGCCAAGCGTGCGCCTGTGTCATAAGTAAAGGGCCGGCTGGCTTGACCGTTAAAGGGTGCTGTAACCCCCAAAGTACACTCCAGTCCAAACCAAAAAAAAAATTATTTTCTGTGTTTGTGAATTGTGTGCGCAGTAGCCGCACATGCATCAACAAAGTAGTGCCAAGCCTGCGCCTGTGTCATAAGTAAAGGGCCGGCTGGCTTGACCGTTAAAGGGTGCTGTAACCCCCAAAGTACACTCCAGTCCAAACCAAAAAAAAAATTATTTTCTGTGTTTGTGAATTGTGTGCGCAGTAGCCGCACGTGCATCAACAAAGTAGTGCCAAGCGTGCGCCTGTGTCATAAGTAAAGGGCCGGCTGGCTTGACCGTTAAGGGTGCTGTAACCCCCGAGAGTACACTCCAGTCCAAACCAAAAAAAAAATTATTTTCTGTGTTTGTGAATTGTGTGCGCAGTAGCCGCACGTGCATCAACAAAGTAGTGCCAAGCGTGCGCCTGTGTCATAAGTAAAGGGCCGGCTGGCTTGACCGTTAAAGGGTGCTGTAACCCCCAAAGTACACTCCAGTCCAAACCAAAAAAAAAATTATTTTCTGTGTTTAGCCGCACGTATATATCAAATCGATATAACATAAATGGAGGACCAAACTTTCTCCGATAAAAATAAAATAGAGAAAGATCAAGAACCACTTCCTCCTAGTGCTGATGCTGCTGCCACTAGTCATGACATAGACGATAACATGCCATCAACGTCGTCTGCCAAGGCCGATGCCCAATGTCATAGTATAGGGCACATACAATCCCAAATGGCAAAGTTCAGGAAAATGACCTTGAAAAAGACATTTAAATCAGCTGAAGAGAAACGTAAACTTGCCAATATGCCATTTACGACACGGAGTGGCAAGGAACGGCTAAGGTCGATCCCTAGTATGTTCATGACTAGTGGTTCAGCTTCACATGACGATGGAAGCCCTCCTCCCACTAAAAAAATCAAAAGAGTTAAGCTGGCAAAAGCACAGCGAAGAACTGTGCTTTCTAAGAAGATATCACAAATCCCCAAGGAGAGTCCAAGTGTGGTGGTGGTTGCGATGCCTGACCTTCCCAGCACTGGACGGGAAGAGGTGGCTCTTTCCACCATTTGCACGCCCCCTGCAAGTGCTGAAAGGAGCACCCACAGTCCACTTGCTGATATGCAAATTGAAGATGTCACTGTTGAAGTACAACAGGATGAGGATACTGGTGTAGCTGGCGCTGAGGAGGAAGTTGGCGAGGAGGATTCTGATGGTGATGTGGTTTGTTTAAATCAGGCTCCGGGGGAGACAGTTGTTGTCCGTGGGATGAAAAAGCCCATCACGGTCATGCCTGGGCAGAAGACCAAACATTCCACCTCTTTGGTCTGGCAATATTTCTATCCAAATCCGGACAACAACTGTCTTGCCATATGTACCATATGTAAAGGTGAAATAAGTAGGGGTAGGGACGTCCACCACCTAGGAACATCCTCCCTTATACGGCACCTGCAACGCGTTCATAAAAAGTTACTGTCAAGTTCAGAAACTTTGGCTAAGACCGTAAGCAGTCCAGGGACACCTAAATCCCGTTGTCCTGTTGTATCCAAGCGCCTGCAAACCACACCGTCAACTCCCTCCTCGTCAATTTCCTCCTTAGTCAGGATCGGAAGTAGTCCTGCAGGCCATGTCACTGGCATGACTGACTCTCCTATCCGGGATTCCTCTGGAGGATCCTGCATTGCTACGCCTACTGCTGCCGCTGCTGCTGTTGCTGCTGCTGGGAGTCGTTCGTCATCCCAGAGAGGAAGTAGGAACACCACTACTTTTACTAAACAATTGACCCTCCAACAATCCTTAGCGAGGAGGATGAAGTACGACAGCAGTCATCCTGAAGCAAAACGTATAACTGAGGCCTTGACTGCTATGTTGGTGTTAGACGTGCGTCCGGTATCCGCCATTAGTGCAGTGGGATTTAGACAATTGATGGAGGTAGTGTGTCCCCGGTTCCAAATCCCGTCTAGATTCCACTTCACTAGGCAGGCGATACCGAGACTGTACAGAAACGTCAGAAAAAGTGTCCTCAGTGTCCTGAAAAATGCCGTTGTACACAATGTCCACTTAACCACGGACATGTGGACAAGTGGAACAGGGCAGACTAAGGACTATATGACTGTGACAGCCCACTGGGTAGATGTATCACCTTACGCAGCAACAGCAGCAGCGTCACCAGTAGCAGCATCTCAGAAACGCCAGCTCGTTACAAGGCAGGCTACGCTGTGTATCACCGGTTTCAGTAAGAGGCACACCGCCGACAACCTCTTAGAGAAACTGAGGGAAATCATCGCCCAGTGGCTTACCCCACTTAGACTCTCCTGGGGATTTGTGATATCTGACAACGCCACCAATATTGTGCGGGCATTACATCTGGGCAAATTCCAGCACGTCCCATGTTTTGCTCACACAATAAACTTGGTGGTGCAGAATTTTCTGAAAAGCGACAGGGGCGTGCAGGAGACGCTTTGGGTGGCCCGAAAAATTTCTGGCCACTTTCGCCATTCAGCGACTGCGTGCCGAAGACTGGAGCGCCAGCAAACACTCTTGAACCTGCCCCGCCATCACCTGAAGCAAGAGGTTGTGACGCGGTGGAACTCAACCCTCTATATGCTTCAGAGGATGGAGGAGCAGCAAAAGGCCATACAAGCCTATACATCCACCTATGACATAGGCAAAGGAGGGGGTATGCACCTGACTCAAGCGCAGTGGAGAATGATTTCCGTGTTGTGCAAGGTTCTCCAGCCCTTCGAACTTGCCACACGTGAAGTCAGTTCAGACACAGCCAGCTTGAGTCAGGTCATTCCCCTCATCAGGCTTTTGCAGAAGCAGCTGGAGAAAGTGAAGGAGGAGCTAAGACGGAGCGATTCCGCTCGGCATGTGGGACTTGTGGATGAAGCCCTTCATTCGCTTTGCCAGGATTCCAGGGTGGTCAATCTGTTGAAATCAGACCACTACATTTTGGCCACCGTGCTTGATCCTAGGTTTAAAGCCTATGTGGTGTCTCTCTTTCCGGCCGACACAAGCCTGCAGAGGTGCAAAGACCTGCTGGTGAACACACTGTCAGCTGAAGCGGAACGTGACACGTCAACGGCTCCTTCATTTTCTCCCGCAACTGGGGCTGCCAGGAAAAAACTTAGGTATCCTAAGCAACCCGCTGGCGGTGATGCAGGGCAGGCAGGACCAAGTTTGGACATCTGGTCCGGACTGAAGGACCTGGCAACAATTTCTGACATGTCTACTGTCACTGCATATGATACTGTCACCATTGACAGAATGGTGGAGGATTACATTGGTGACAGAATCCAAGTAGGCATGTCAGACAGTCCATACCTGTACTGGCAGGAAAAAGAGGCAATTTGGAGGCCCCTGTACAAGCTGGCTCTATTTTACCTGAGTTGCCCCCCCTCCAGTGTGTACTCCGAAAGAGTGTTTAGTGCAGCCGGGAACCTTGTCAGCGAAAGGCGTAGGAGGTTGCTTCCACAGAATGTGGAGAAGATGATGTTCATCAAAATGAATTATCAGCTCTTCCAGGGAGACCAGCCTCCAGAAGGTACAGAGGGACCTGTGGTGGTGGATTCAAGTGGGGACTAGTTAATACTTTGTGAGGATGAGGATCTACACACTGAAGAGGGTGAGGAATCGGTGGAGGATGAGGATGACATCTTGCCTCCGTAGAGCCAGTTTGTGCAGGGACACATTAATTGCCAGCTTGTTTTGTGGGGGCCCAAACGAACCAATCATTTCAGCCACAGTTGTGTGGCAGACCCTGGCGCTGAAATGATTGATTTGTTAAAGTGTGCATGTCCTGTTTATACAACATAAGGGTGGGTGGGAGGGCCCAAGGACAATTCCATCTTGCACTTCTTTTTTTTCTTTGCATTATGTACAGTTTGGGGCCTAGTTTTTCTAACTGCCATCCTGTCTGCCACTGCAGTGTCACTCCTAGATGGGTCACGTGTTTGTGCCGCCCACTCGTGTCGCTTAGCATAGTCATCCAGCTACCTCGGTGCAACCTTTTGGACATGAAAACACTATTGTGAGGTGTGAGGTGTTCAGAATAGACTGGAAATGAGTGGAAATTAAGGTTATTGAGGTTAATAATAGCATAGGAGCAGAGAAACCAACAAATTCTGTGATTTTAGCTGTTTTTATGCTTTTTAAAAAAAAAATACAGATCCAAAACACAAAACCCAGAACCCAAAACACGGAAGGGTGGTTTTGGCAAAACCAATCCAGATCCAAAACACGAAGAAAGATCCAGATCCAAAACCAAAACACAAAACACGAAAAGTGGCCGGTGCACACCCCTAATATATATACATATATATATATATATATATATATATATATATACAAAGTTACAAACACAATGCTCAGTGCTGAAGTAGTATATACAGAGGGTACTCTCAGTGCTAATGGAGCAGTATGTATGTGTGTATATATATATATATTAGGGGTGAGCGGGTTCGGATTTCTGAAATCCGAACCCCCCCGAGCCCCCCCGATCCGAGTCCGATCCGAGTCAGGCTCGACTTTTCCCGCCTGACTCGGATCTGACATCGAGGCAAAACGTCATCATCCCGCCTTCCGAGTATCGCGGGTTTTGGATCGTATATAAGGTACCCGCGTCGGCGCCATTTTCTCACTCGGCTGTGGACAGTGAAGAGGGAGGGTGGGAGTTAGTGCTGTGTAGTGTAGTGTAGTGTAGTGCTGCTGTTGTCCACTACTTCAAAGTCCATAGGGGCTGGCTGTGTTGTGCTGTGCTGCTGTTGTTAATAGGGGCTGTGTCCACTACTTCAAAGTCCATAGGGGCTGGCTGGACTGTGTTGTGCAGTCAGTTCTCCATAGGGGCTGTGTCCACTCCAAAGTCCTGTGCAGTGTCCCAGTCCTAAAGGGGTGCTGTAGTGTTGTCCAGGGGGTGCTCTGTCCATCAGGGGTGCTCCCCCCAAGTGCTAAAAAAATAATATATTTTCTGTGTTTGTGAATTGTGTGCGCAGTAGCCGCACGTGCATCAACAAAGTAGTGCCAAGCGTGCGCCTGTGTCATAAGTAAAGGGCCGGCTGGCTTGACCGTTAAAGGGTGCTGTAACCCCCGAAAGTACACTCCAGTCCAAACCAAAAAAAAATTATTTTCTGTGTTTGTGAATTGTGTGCGCAGTAGCCGCACGTGCATCAACAAAGTAGTGCCAAGCGTGCGCCTGTGTCATAAGTAAAGGGCCGGCTGGCTTGACCGTTAAGGGTGCTGTAACCCCCGAAAGTACACTCCAGTCCAAACCAAAAAAAAAATTATTTTCTGTGTTTGTGAATTGTGTGCGCAGTAGCCGCACGTGCATCAACAAAGTAGTGCCAAGCGTGCGCCTGTGTCATAAGTAAAGGGCCGGCTGGCTTGACCGTTAAGGGTGCTGTAACCCCCGAAAGTACACTCCAGTCCAAACCAAAAAAAAAATTATTTTCTGTGTTTGTGAATTGTGTGCGCAGTAGCCGCACGTGCATCAACAAAGTAGTGCCAAACGTGCGCCTGTGTCATAAGTAAAGGGCCGGCTGGCTTGACCGTTAAGGGTGCTGTAACCCCCGAAAGTACACTCCAGTCCAAACCAAAAAAAAAATTATTTTCTGTGTTTGTGAATTGTGTGCGCAGTAGCCGCACGTGCATCAACAAAGTAGTGCCAAACGTGCGCCTGTGTCATAAGTAAAGGGCCGGCTGGCTTGACCGTTAAGGGTGCTGTAACCCCCGAAAGTACACTCCAGTCCAAACCAAAAAAAAAAATATTTTTTGTGTTTGTGAATTGTGTGCGCAGTAGCCGCACGTGCATCAACAAAGTAGTGCCAAGCGTGCGCCTGTGTCATAAGTAAAGGGCCGGCTGGCTTGACCGTTAAAGGGTGCTGTAACCCCCAAAGTACACTCCAGTCCAAACCAAAAAAAAATTATTTTCTGTGTTTGTGAATTGTGTGCGCAGTAGCCGCACGTGCATCAACAAAGTAGTGCCAAGAGTGCGCCTGTGTCATAAGTAAAGGGCCGGCTGGCTTGACCGTTAAAGGGTGCTGTAACCCACAAAGTACACTCCAGTCCAAACCAAAAAAAAAATTATTTTCTGTGTTTAGCCGCACGTATATATCAAATCGATATAACATAAATGGAGGACCAAACTTTCTCCGATAAAAATAAAATAGAGAAAGATCAAGAACCACTTCCTCCTAGTGCTGAAGCTGCTGCCACTAGTCATGACATAGACGATAACATGCCATCAACGTCGTCTGCCAAGGCCGATGCCCAATGTCATAGTAGAGGGCACATACAATCCCAAATGGCAAAGTTCAGGAAAATGACCTTGAAAAAGACATTTAAATCAGCTGAAGAGAAACGTAAACTTGCCAATATGCCATTTATGACACGGAGTGGCAAGGAACGGCTAAGGTCGATCCCTAGTATGTTCATGACTAGTGGTTCAGCTTCACATGACGATGGAAGCACTCCTCCCACTAAAAAAATCAAAAGAGTTAAGCTGGCAAAAGCACAGCGAAGAACTGTGCTTTCTAAGAAGATATCACAAATCCCCAAGGAGAGTCCAAGTGTGGTGGTGGTTGCAATGCCTGACCTTCCCAGCACTGGACGGGAAGAGGTGGCTCTTTCCACCATTTGCACGCCCCCTGCAAGTGCTGAAAGGAGCACCCACAGTCCACTTGCTGATATGCAAATTGAAGATGTCACTGTTGAAGTACAACAGGATGAGGATACTGGTGTAGCTGGCGCTGAGGAGGAAGTTGGCGAGGAGGATTCTGATGGTGATGTGGTTTGTTTAAATCAGGCTCCGGGGGAGACAGTTGTTGTCCGTGGGATGAAAAAGCCCATCACGGTCATGCCTGGGCAGAAGACCAAACATTCCACCTCTTTGGTCTGGCAATATTTCTATCCAAATCCGGACAACAACTGTCTTGCCATATGTACCATATGTAAAGGTGAAATAAGTAGGGGTAGGGACGTCAACCACCTAGGAAAATCCTCCCTTATACGGCACCTGCAGCGCGTTCATAAAAAGTTACTGTCAAGTTCAGAAACTTTGGCTCAGACCGTAAGCAGTCCAGGGACACCTAAATCCCGTTGTCCTGTTGTATCCAAGCGCCTGCAAACCACACCGTCAACTCCCTCCTCGTCAATTTCCTCCTTAGTCAGGATCGGAAGTAGTCCTGCAGGCCATATCACTGGCATGACTGACTCTCCTATCCGGGATTCCTCCGGAGGATCCTGCATTGCTACGCCTACTGCTGCCGCTGCTGCTGTTGCTGCTGCTGCTGGGAGTCGTTCATCATCCCAGAGAGGAAGTAGGAACACCACTACTTTTACTAAACAATTGACCCTCCAACAGTCCTTAGCGAGGAGGATGAAGTACGACAGCAGTCATCCTGAAGCAAAACGTATAACTGAGGCCTTGACTGCTATGTTGGTGTTAGACGTGCGTCCGGTATCCGCCATTAGTGCAGTGGGATTTAGACAATTGATGGAGGTAGTGTGTCCCCGGTTCCAAATCCCGTCTAGATTCCACTTCACTAGGCAGGCGATACCGAGACTGTACAGAAACGTCAGAAAAAGTGTCCTCAGTGTCCTGAAAAATGCCGTTGTACACAATGTCCACTTAACCACGGACATGTGGACAAGTGGAACAGGGCAGACTAAGGACTATATGACTGTGACAGCCCACTGGGTAGATGTATCACCTTACGCAGCAACAGCAGCAGCGTCACCAGTAGCAGCATCTCAGAAACGCTAGCTCGTTACAAGGCAGGCTACGCTGTGTATCACCGGTTTCAGTAAGAGGCACACCGCCGACAACCTCTTAGAGAAACTGAGGGAAATCATCGCCCAGTGGCTTACCCCACTTAGACTCTCCTGGGGATTTGTGATATCTGACAACGCCACCAATATTGTGCGGGCATTACATCTGGGCAAATTCCAGCACGTCCCATGTTTTGCTCACACAATAAACTTGGTGGTGCAGAATTTTCTGAAAAGCGACAGGGGCGTGCAGGAGACGCTTTGGGTGGCCCGAAAAATTTCTGGCCACTTTCGCCATTCAGCGACTGCGTGCCGAAGACTGGAGCGCCAGCAAACACTCTTGAACCTGCCCCGCCATCACCTGAAGCAAGAGGTTGTGACGCGGTGGAACTCAACCCTCTATATGCTTCAGAGGATGGAGGAGCAGCAAAAGGCCATACAAGCCTATACATCCACCTATGACATAGGCAAAGGAGGGGGTATGCACCTGACTCAAGCGCAGTGGAGAATGATTTCCGTGTTGTGCAAGGTTCTTCAGCCCTTCGAACTTGCCACACGTGAAGTCAGTTCAGACACTGCCAGCTTGAGTCAGGTCATTCCCCTCATCAGGCTTTTGCAGAAGCAGCTGGAGAAAGTGAAGGAGGAGCTAAGACGGAGCGATTCCGCTCGGCATGTGGGACTTGTGGATGAAGCCCTTCATTCGCTTTGCCAGGATTCCAGGGTGGTCAATCTGTTGAAATCAGACCACTACATTTTGGCCACCGTGCTCGATCCTAGGTTTAAAGCCTATGTGGTGTCTCTCTTTCCGGCCGACACAAGCCTGCAGAGGTGCAAAGACCTGCTGGTGAACACACTGTCAGCTGAAGCGGAACGTGACACGTCAACGGCTCCTTCTTCATTTTCTCCCGCAACTGGGGCTGCCAGGAAAAAACTTAGGTATCCTAAGCAACCCGCTGGCGGTGATGCAGGGCAGGCAGGACCAAGTTTGGACATCTGGTCCGGACTGAAGGACCTGGCAACAATTTCTGACATGTCTACTGTCACTGCATATGATACTGTCACCATTGACAGAATGGTGGAGGATTACATCGGTGACAGCATCCAAGTAGGCATGTCAGACAGTCCATACCTGTACTGGCAGGAAAAAGAGGCAATTTGGAGGCCCCTGTACAAACTGGCTCTATTTTACCTGAGTTGCCCCCCCTCCAGTGTGTACTCCGAAAGAGTGTTTAGTGCAGCCGGGAACCTTGTCAGCGAAAGGCGTAGGAGGTTGCTTCCACAGAATGTGGAGAAGATGATGTTCATCAAAATGAATTATCAGCTCTTCCAGGGAGACCAGCCTCCAGAACGTACAGAGGGACCTGTGGTGGTGGATTCAAGTGGGGACGAGTTAATACTTTGTGAGGATGAGGATGTACACACTGAAGAGGGTGAGGAATCGGTGGATGAGGAGGATGAGGATGACATCTTGCCTCCGTAGAGCCAGTTTGTGCAGGGACACATTAATTGCCAGCTTGTTTTGTGGGGGCCCAAACGAACCAATCATTTCAGCCACAGTTGTGTGGCAGACCCTGGCGCTGAAATGATTGATTTGTTAAAGTGTGCATGTCCTGTTTATACAACATAAGGGTGGGTGGGAGGGCCCAAGGACAATTCCATCTTGCACCTCTTTTTTTCTTTGCATTATGTACAGTTTGGGGCCTAGTTTTTCTAACTGCCATCCTGTCTGCCACTGCAGTGTCACTCCTAGATGGGTCACGTGTTTGTGCCGCCCACTCGTGTCGCTTAGCATAGTCATCCAGCTACCTCGGTGCAACCTTTTGGACATAAAAACACTATTGTGAGGTGTGAGGTGTTCAGAATAGACTGGAAATGAGTGGAAATTAAGGTTATTGAGGTTAATAATAGCATAGGAGCAGAAAAACCTACAAATTCTGTGATTTTAGCTGTTTTTATGCTTTTTTTCAAAAAAATACAGATCCAAAACACAAAACCCAGAACCCAAAACACGGAAGGGTGGTTTTGGCAAAACCAATCCAGATCCAAAACACGAAGAAAGATCCAGATCCAAAACCAAAACACAAAACACGAAAAGTGGCCGGTGCACACCCCTAATATATATATATATATATATAGATATATATAGTTTTTTGTTGTAGCAGCCTCACTATGGTACTCAGCCAGCCGTATCCCCTCACAATGTTCTTCTACTCCAAGCCCTCCTTTACATGAAAACAGATGATAAGCACATACTTGAAAATGCCACTCTGGTCTACATCCATTCCATGGTAAGTAACCATTGCATCAAAAGTATTCAATTAAAAAAAACATTCCTTTTAATGGACCATGCGCAAAATACCATGCTTGCACATGTGCAATAGCCCTATAGTACGGCTGGCAAGGGACTGGGGGTGAGACGTATGGGCTTGGGGGCAGGACCTGGAGCAGGTTCTATGACACGCTACCTGATGCTGAGAGCTGCATTAAGGTACAGCGCAGCTGTCAGCATTAAAAAAAAAAAAGTAAACTAAAAAATAACCATCAGAACACGGATGAATCATTACCATTCGATGGTGGCAAACGTCGAAATGTCGCCATCGAATGGTAAAAATACTACCATCACAAAAAAAACATTAACGAACCCAGTATGAACCATGCATGAGCCATGAAGATTTTCTGATGCAGAGACACAGCACACAGCAGCCAGGGGAGGCATAGCTTTTAGGATTTAATGAAAACAAGCCACCATCAGAACACCATCGAGTGAGTATCATTCGATGGCGGCAAACATTGGAATGCCTTCAACAAATTGTAAAAACATTACCATCATCGATGGTCGGCAAACATTGACCATCGATGTCCATCCCTAGTGTAAATATACACTGATGATGACGATGATGGTCACCAGCACTAGCTAAGCACTTCTAATTGGCTGATTGCAATAAATCCTTTGCTATCAAAATAAATGTAAAAAAAATTGGTTTACAAAGGTGTTGAATTGGGTGTAAGGGTGATGTACATGTGACATAAAACTGTTGCCTTTGACTGTATCACCGGGGGGGGGGGGGCATGGCCTATCTGCAGAGCTGGATGGATGTGTTTCGGGAGAGCTCCAGCCAAACAACCCTTTAAATTACCCCTTTCACCGTGTGAGAGGGGCTTTGACAAGCTTTGCCCACAGATTGCGGCTTACTGGACCCCATGGACCCATTTTCAGTGGCTTTTTAGCTATTACAGACCTGTCCCTGGCACCCTGCGTCCTGAGATACCTGCTGGGATACCTGCTGTGCCGGCGAAGTGCACAGATAATCACCCGCTGAGGCCGCTGCGCAGGTGAACGTTGTGGCCCCCATATATAATACAAAGTTGTTGTGGGGGGGGTTGGCCTGACTACTGAGCTGAACGGAGGCACTCTAAGCAAGCTCCAATAAAAACCCAGCAAAAACCCCTTCACACTAACAAAAAGGGACACAAACAGCACTTGCCACACAGCATGTAGCCTGCTGTGTCCTGCTGACTTACCTGAGGGGCTGATTGAGACTCTGGAGAGCAGCTCCCAGATCCCGGAGATCCTGAGGCCTACCACCCATCAAAAGTAGCGGTCTCAATTGCCGTCGATACCCGCCGCTGACAGTACACCACCGCGGACATCAGCGCGGTGCCGCGGGACTTAAAGGTACCTCTCCCGCTTACCAAGCAGACCCCAAGGGACCCGGTTGACCACCGCTACCTGCCGCACAGAGATAGTGAGCCTGGAGGGGTAATCCTGCGGTAGCACTGAGGTGACGCCGTTCCCCTTCTGCAGCCAACTCCCTTGCTCCTGGACGCTGCGATCTCCATCTGTGACCTCCCCTGCTCCTCTGGTTGCCCTGAAGACCAGTACTACCCCAATTTTGCACCTGGCTGGCTGGGGGGAAATTAATTAACAACAGGGGACATTCTGTAATACACAGCCTATCCCTGTGTAGGTGACCTTAGATACACTCTCCCATACTTGTACAGATTGATGAAAGGTCTGCCACCATTATAACCTATAAAGAGAATTATTCACAAGGACTTATAAAGCAATTGGAAATTACACATCACTGATATTAAAATCTTATATCATTGCTTAACTGGTTTGGAGCTCCCTCCTGTGGCCACTGGTGAAATAACAAATAATAAACTCCAAACATATAACCCTGGACATTTCTCATCTGCCGCATAGATAGTTACCAGATTCCCTCCATAGAATCTGAATCCCAGTATCGACAGAGGCCTTCAGGATACCGCCAGGAAAGTGTGGCTATAGCCCCGGCTCCCTGTGCATCACGTTGGGAGATTCCTGTTTGCAATAAATTTCACAGGGAGACACGTAGTAGAGAAACACCAACTTAGATGGCCCCCAACAAACCGGGACATAACAACTAAAAAGGCTCTGAAAATTCTTTAAACAACAAATACAAGAGGACCTCCAGTGGGCGGCTCAGATTGACTGGCCGCTTTTAAATAAGAGCTCCCTGCAGACGCCTGAGTCAAAACCACTATTGGCCACGAATATCATTACTTGGCTCTCTCGAATCAACAAAGGCCCCCGGGAAACTGCCAGGAAAGAGTGGCTATAGCCCCGGCTCCCTGTGCAACATACCACTGGAGTCTAGCTGCACGTAAGAGTAGCGTCGCTCATAGCCACAATTTTGAGTTTGTGGCTGAGCATCTACTTCCACATCAGCCCCTTGTTCTAAATTACTATAAACATTTTTAGTAATAAATCTGAACTCTCGCACAGGCCTCTGCATAACGTACAGATCCACGGACCGAAACAAAGATTAATATCTGATAATACATGACATAGGTGGGACTCTATCGGCGTATCCTTATACATCTACGCTCATTGCAGCCACTCGTAAGCAACACTGCAACAGGCAATCCTGTAGTGTACGTTTCCAGTTACTTGCCCTTTCGGTGACTACACACATCATTATAGGTGCAGCTGTTCCACTGCACTCCAGATAGAGAGATCAATCTCAACATATCATGGAGAAGTTTGTAAAGTCCCAGAGAGGCCCCAGAGGCTCTCAAGCAACAAAAAATAAGGATAAAGCGACAATCTCGGGACCCTCTTCCTCTCCGACCTCCCCGTCTCCGTCTCCTGAGGACCCTCTAGACAATCTGTTTGATTCAAACAAATACAGTACGGTTTCCGTTCAAAAAGCTAAAGAAATAGCTGACATAATTTCACCTTTACTAGACCAAAAATTAGCCCCACTGACAGAAGCTATAAATTCAGCTGTTACCCAACTATCGCAACACTCACTGAGGCTGACGGAAGTGGAGGAAAGAGTGTCGGTGCTAGAGGATGAGTTACATGAGATCAAAAAAATGGTACAAACCCATGAATCTACTATAATGGCAATGCATGATAAAATAGAGGACCTGGAAAATAGAAGTAGACGTAACAACCTCAGACTAATCGGACTTCCTGAATCGATCAAACCAAGGGAACTCCTGTCGCTTGTCTCCTCATGGCTACCTACTGCTTTAGGTCTTGAGACATCGGTGAATCCCATCCTGGTTGAGAGAGCACACAGAATTGGCCCGCTCCGACAAGAAACACAACAGCGCCCAAGACCGGTAATCTTCAAGATCCTGAATTATGCTGACAAGATGCGAATTATGGAGGCATATCACAAAAATAACTCTCTAACCTTTGAGGGCCACATGTTGCTTCTATTCCAGGACTTTTTGTTCCAAGTCTCATCTCAACGTCGAGAGTTTTCTTCTATCTGCAAGGAACTATTTAACAAGGGAATACGCTTCGCACTGATGTATCCAGCAAAACTACGTATAATGCATGAGGGCAAGCCGGTATATTTTGATTCACGTAAACCTGCCCAGAACTTTCTGAAATCTCTGGACACTAGTTCTGCTTCGCCTCGCCCAATCCGAAATGACAACAACTGATCTGTGAAGGAGATATGTTTCTGATAAGTATTTTTTGATATCAATATGTTGAGGAAAATGTATTTTCTATTATTCCATGTGATGTTTATATTGTGCACTACTTCTAATGTTTCAGGGAGTAATGCACCATTTGGTTCGGATTTATTATCTCAGTTTTACTACACGTATTATATTCAATAGCTTTTAGGGTTGTTCTACTGGAATCATTACTTATGTTTATTTCACAGTAAGTATGAGCAACTATTTTGGTTGCTCTCCTGGGTTCTTAAAATTAAAAACGTTGTTAGGATTCTATGGATAATTGCTATTAATTGCTACCAAAATGCAGTTTTTGTTTCTAACATGTGCACCATGGTAAATGGATTGAGTTGCACGATCGTTCTCCCTTGTCCGGCTTGCTGGGACCGGACGGAAGAAACCGGTAGGTATATATACGAAAACTTGTTGCCTAAGACTGGTATTGGATGATGACTACTTCAAATTCAGGGGAGCCACTAGCTAAGAGTACATTGAAATTCCTGATATCTGACCATGCTCCAGTGTGGTTCTCTCTCCGTTTGCAATCCCCTACTCTTTCTTCTTATAATTGGCGTTTCCCAGACTATTTCTCCTCCTCGGAAGATTTTAAACAGCAATTAATAAGTAATTTTCAAAACTATATAAGTGATAATCGAATTCATAAACAGGATATAAATCTTCTCTGGCAAGCTTCTAAACCAGTCATGAGGGGCCATGTGATAGCCTATGCCTCATACAGGAGAAAATCTCTTAAGCAAAGATTCCATCAGGCCAGTATTTCGGTAGCCACTGCTTATGCCAAAATGTTACAAGATCCTTCCGATTCTCATACTAAGGGATATAGGGATGCCAAGGCTTTATATGACCAGATATGTACCGAACAAGCCCAAACAAACCTCAATTATCAAAAACACAAGCACTTTCTTTGGGGAAACCGTCCTGGTAAGCTTTTAGCAAGAATGGTAAAATCTTACACGTCTTCTAAGCCTATTTCTCTAATCAATTTGACCCCCTCCGAGTCCACTAGAATGCCTGATAAAATCGCAGAAGCATTTTTACAATATTATGAAACATTATACCAGGTACCTATGGATGACTCAGATAAAGGAATGAAGTTTTTAGAACAGGCAGGATTAACCAAACTTACACCATTAGATAGAGAGAGTCTTCTTTTACCCATAACAGAGCAGGAGATTACTTCTATTATAAAAGCGTTACCTACTGGTAAAACCCCGGGCCCTGACGGACTATCAGCGGCATACTATAAAATGCTCACACCGCAGATCACACCCCATCTTTCAGCTTTATACAATTCAATACTTAGCGGAAATCCTGCACCACCTGCATTTAATACCGCGCGCATTATAGTTATACCGAAACCCAATAAAGACCCTGCTTTAGTTGCCTCATACCGCCCAATTTCTCTGCTCAATCAGTACATGAAATTGTTTTCCAAGATAATGGCCCAGCGCTTACAATCTTTACTACCTAAATTATTGCATCCGGCTCAAACAGGCTTTATTAAAGGACGTCACTCTACTCACAATATACGCACAGTTTTAGCAGCAATGTATCAGTCACATACGGAGAAAAGTAAAAGAAACATTGTGGTGAGTTGTGACGCTGACAAGGCATTCGATAGAGTCTTGGTCTCATTTAATACGCATATTTAAATATCAAGAGTTTGGTCCTGATTTTATTCATATATTTGAAACATTATATCAAGATCCGAAAGTCTTTTTGACAATAAATCTCTTAAATACCAGACCATTTTGCCTAACTCGAGGCACGAGACAAGGTTGCCCACTTTCGCCACTACTTTTTGATTTAGCCCTAGATCCCCTCTTGCGTCATTTTGAAAAAGCAAGAGGCTGGCGAGGCATTTTTTTGGCAAAACACGAGATAAAATTTTCGGTATTTGCCGATGACCTCTTATTATATTTTGCCAACCCTAAGGAAGGTATTCCACTACTCCTACACATTCTGCAGGTGTTCGAGGAGATAGCGGGTTTTAAAATTAACTATGCTAAAACAGAGGCCTTGGCCTTTTTTGGGGAGGCGAAGACAGGCTGGGAAAATTCCTTCTCCTTCAAATGGGCAGATAAATACATTACCTACTTAGGGGTCAATGTTCCTTCGCACCCTTCTCAACTATATGAGGTTAACTATACCCCACTATTGTTAAAAACATATAATGATTTCAATAAATGGGCCCATCTTCCACTATCCTACATAGGTAGATGAGACCTTTACAAAATGATCAGTTTCCCCAGATTCCTTTACATTCTCCAAATGTTGCCAATTATCCCAGACAAAAGAGACCTCAAACATTGTAATCAGACTCTACCAAAATTTATATGGTCAGGAAAACGACCCAGAATTTAATTGTTTAAATTGCAACAGCAGACACATTTAGGAGGGGTAAATCTGCCATGCATCAGACAATATGCTATGGCTGCTAATTATCGAATAGCAATGGACTGGATTGGAGGTCATAACATTTACACCGCATACTCTATGGAGCAGGCATTTATTCCCCACCACAACTTGGTATCTCTTTTACATACCCATCCTCGTAATATACCTTCAGAAGCTAGAGAAAACATATTAATAAATACGACATGTATAGCATGGCGAGTTATTAGATCACAATCCCATTTACCCAAATTGTCATTAATTTTTTTACCGTTATGGAAAAATCCGTCTTTTTCCCCTGGTAACTCCGCCCAATTTAAATGCTGGCACGCCAGTGGTGTTCAGTAGATTTACCAATTTTTACACGACCAAACACTTCAACCTCTCACTCGTTCACAAATGCAGGAGAAATTTCCTCTGGTCACGATCCTTTTATTTCCATATTTACAGGCGATGAGTTATATTCAAAATATGTTACGTAGACTTTCGGAAACCGATCTAAATTGGTGTCTAGATAGCGCACTACGCTGTAAACCAAAAGAACCCTTTCAACATCTTTTATATACTCCTGTGCCCGGCCACTTATAAATTTAGAAACAAGTACTACAGGACTTGCAAAATGGAAGGAGGTCTTCCCACAAATCCCCATAGAGCCTATTGCTCTTTCATGTTTTAAAATTAATAAACAATTGGGATCAGTCTCTTATGCTGAAAAATGCATCTAATAATATTACACAGAGCATACTACACCCCTAAATTGAAATATATTATTGGTGATGCGCCTGACGCCAACTGTTATAAATGCTCAGTACCTGATGCTGATATCGTGCATTGCCTGTGGGATTGCCCACAGGTACAAGTTTTCTTGGAGGAACTTAATAATTATATTAAAGAAATTCTAAACATTGATTTTGTGATTCTTAGAGAATGGGCTTTTGGAATATATCGGAAAACACACATTCTCAGAGATTGCCTAAGGGAAATAAGCTACTTATGACCAAATTGACGGCAGCAGCTAAAAAGACCATTCTCTCACAATGGATTGACCCTAACCCACCTACTCTTACATTATTACACCCTAGAATTATATTTTTGTTTACAATGGATTGGACAGAGACGTCCACTAATAAAGAATAATATACTGAAAGATTTTTTGGCCTATGGTTGCCCTATATTCGTACTCTTTCCCCATCACTTATGGACTCCATACGGAAATGCTTCCAACTAACATCATGGTATAATTTGGAAGTGCTTGATAATGGCCCCCCTTTTTGACCTAACTCACTCTATGATTTTGATCTATACCATTAATGGCAACCGATTTACTGACAGTATTAATATATGTAACAATGTTTGTAAATGTTTCTTATATGTGCAACTAACAATTTATATCTGGATTTCCGCACTACAAATATTATAATTGTTTTGTTGAATGATTGTTCTTGCAAAGTGATTGTTCTATTTACTATGTTGAAGATGATTGTGCATATATCTGTATTACAATATTTTGTTGACCTAACAATAAAAATTATTTTGAAAAAAAAAAGCTGGTGCATTTGCAATCGGTGCAAGCGGGACATATTTACATTTTTTGATGCATCCAATTCAGCCACAGACCTACAGAGCTTCATTCGTAGACAAATAAAATGATCTTTAAGCAGTAAAAGACATGAAACTTATTTGAAATTGAGCATACATACATAGTTACACATTTCCATACTGCACATGTTTCAAAATGCATTTGTCTCTAGATTTGCACCTGTTTTCAGAGTCTGGGAAGAGTAAGCTTAGTACCAGTTATGTATAATCACATACCTCCCAACTGTCCCGATTTCATTTCACTGCTCTGCTTTCTCCCCTGCAGGTCACAATGGCCCACAGCAGCCAGGAGGTTGGGGACACTCTGCCACAGCTACTTTGCATAGCTGAGCAGCAGTGAATGGATGCCGGGTGCATGCGCCAGGTGCAGAGTGCCCGAGTGCTGGGCTCACCCCCAGAGTAATGTGAAATAGGGGCATGAAATACAGTCACAACCCCAAAATGTCATACTGCTGAGGGCGTGAGCAAAAAGTCCCCCTTCAGAAAATTCCCATGTGGGGAAGTCTGCAATCAGGGTGTGTTCACATAAATGTGGCGTGATACAGTCATAATGCCTGCAGCAGGGAAGCCGTCTGACTAAATCCCGGCATCTAAATACCGACGCGGGACTAAAGACAGGTGTCGGAATCCTGACGCCGGAATCTAGACAGACGGCTTCTCGAACGAAGGTAAGCCGGGCAGTGTTAGCTCTTAACCACGGGGGGAAGGGTTAGGTTTAAAGACCCCCTGGGGGACTTAGAGTTAGGCACCACCCCGGGAGGGTTAGGTTTAGGATGCAGGGAGGAGGGGTTAGGCTTAGGCACCACCCTGGGAAGGTTAGGATTAGGATGCGAGGAGGGGGGGTTAGGGTTAGGCACCACCCTGGGAAGGTTAGGATTAGGATGCGAGGAGGGGGGGTTAGGGTTAGGCACCACCCCGGGAGGGTTAGGATTAGGATGCGAGGAGGGGGGGTTAGGCTTAGGCACCACCCTGGGAAGGTTAGGATTAGGATGCAAGGAGGGGGGGTTAGGGTTAGGCACCACCCTGGGAAGGTTAGGATTAGGATGCGAGGAGGGGGGTTTAGGGTTAGGCACCACCCCGGGAAGGTTAGGATTAGGCACCACCCCGGCAGTGTTAGGTTTAGGCACCACCCCGGGGGGAGATTATGGTTTAGGGGGGGGAGAGGGGAGGGTTAGGGTACTTACCAGCCCCAGTCAGGATCTCCAGCATTCAGGCTTGCGGTGTCAGGATTTAGTTAGACAGCTTCCCGGCTGTCTGCATTTCATACCCAACCCAAATGTGGCAGGACAAGTGGAGAGACGACCTTAGGAAGCATATATTTTGCAAGTACAAGAGTCCTGGTGTAAAGATACAGTATGTGGTGGTGATAATGGTGACACCTGCAGCGCTATCTATGATATAAGATAGGTTGCTTGCATACTGAAACCCTGCAGCATATAGCACTTCAGCCAATAGCGTTGTGGCTATATTAATAATATCAAGTCAGATGTCTATCTGGATTACTGCAGGAAAGAAGTGGATGTTTAAAGCTGGAAAAGGTGCTTGTATTTCATTACTTGTTGTATGGGAAAGGCAATTTTCACATTTACATTATTTACATTATAAAACCATTCTCTCCCATATATATGACACTCAAATACATTGAGCCAAATGTAATAGGGTGAGAGTTTAGCAGTAAGCTCTCACACTTTTATACTCGGCCAATGTCCGAAACTCGATTGTTTTTAGACTCAAAAAACTCTCACGATATAAACTCTCATTCAGATTTTTCCATTTTGAAGATAAAACTCGACCAATGTGAGAGGTTACTGCTAAATTCTCACATTTTCTAAACTCTAACCCTATTACATTTGGCCCATTATATTGTGTCAGGCTTGCCTACTCTCCCGATTTGGTCGGGAGCCTCCCGAATATCGGGTGCCGCTCCTGACCCCCCGGAAAGACAGGCAAGCCTCCCAGCTGCCGCCTGCCCTCCCTACAACCTACTAGAAACCCCCGCAGTGGGGGGCCCGATGATGCGATTCGCGCTGAATCGCGTCATCGTGGCTCCGCCCCCTGCTTCACAATGCCTTTATTTTTGGCATTGTGTGGAGGGGGCGGGGCCATGATAATGTGATAGTGTGGCCCCGCCCACAGTCACTCCCCCAAAATGGACCCATTGCCCGACTACGCCCCCCAGCTGTATGCAGGCATTCAGCTCCCTCCTGGAAGGAGGGAGCTTAATGTCGGCAAGTATGTATTGTGTGCGCATACAGTGTGACACTCCATTTATCACCAACAATGTTAAGTGTGTGCATGTTAATGCATGATGTACACCTGATGCAGAAATTATGTTGTGTATTGCGTTAGACGCATATTTAAATTGATATGACTCAACATGCACATCCAAGTATACTCTTTGTGGAAAAAAAATTACAAGTATGTTTGGAGAGCAACGTGTGTCAAACTCTGGATGAGGCCCTATAGACCCAAAGTAGTGCAGGAAACGCAAGCAATGTAAATATATAATACATTATTCTCTCTGTAGTGTAACAACTCTGTAGAATATTTAGAATTACTGTATCAGTACCTTGTAGATGCTGAAATTCTCTCACAAAATCCTTGATGTCCAGATCAGGGTTTGCTGTAAATAACACAAAGAAAGAAAAAGTGGCATGAAATGTATACAGTAAATTAATACAAATACCATATGTCAGAGCTACTGTAAAATCCAAAGCAAAATAGTCTGCAGCTCCGTGCAGGTCAAGTTTTAACCAGTTCACTTTTGTGCACAATCAGCCCATAGGTGATTACTATATCAGTAGGTAATGGGTCTGACTCTGGGACGGACGCATGTGCGACTGCTTTTTACGGACACAATAGCGTACTTACTAGTGGTGACTCCAGAGGTGAGGCTGCCGTGCAGTCCAATAATTAAACAGGGGAGCTACACCACACCAACTGTCCTCTCAAACTGTGACAAACATTGCCAGCCGGGACTCACTGGCTGTTGATGTGGTTCCCCTATTTGAATTTGGACTGTGCTGCAGCCCCACCTCTGGAGCTATTAGCTATGCTAATTCAAGAATCCGTCCATGTATGCCAAATGCATGTGGAATGCAGTCGCACCCACTGTTTTTCCATCTCTAGCTGCAACCATCATCATTAGTAATTAGTTCCATCTCACACGCTACAGAAGTTGGCTAACACGACCACGATACCATACGGAACAATTTTGAGGGTGAGATTCAATTGCTGCTCTGATCGGGTGTGAGTGCCGCGGGCGCCCTTTATTTTTACTTGAAAGTGTGAAAAGTCAGAAGAGCCAAAAGTCCGTTTTAGCAGCGCACCCAACAGTTTAGACGGGTTTAGCCACTTTACGCAGCTAAACACGGTACATTTGGGCACGACAAGCACGATAAATAATGGGCGCCTGCAGCATTCGTGCTCACCAGAACTTCAATTGAAAGGCTCATTTACCCATTACTTTTGGATGCGCAAAAGACAATTGAATTCCCCACGGATTGCCCGCATTGTTACTGCACATATACTGCTCATTTCACAGAAAGTATGGTCCGATCAATTTGTATACACTTACAATCTCCACCTGTGTGCGTATGTCAGTGAGGACAATTTCCTTCTATGATACATGCACAGTATGCTGAAATCTGCGAGATTGTGTCTGTAAACCCACTATCATCCGACTCAGAATCAAGTCCAATGTGAGTGTAATTACGTATTTTCTGGATTTTATGATGAATAAAAAAAATTATACATCTGTGTAGCTTTATATTTTTCAGTATCCAGAACCCACTACATGCTATGTAAGTAGCAAAAGACAAACTTGCAGCCAGATCTATCCAAACTCGCACAACCACACATACATTCCCTCAAAGCCACGCTATCTTTTAGTCAGTTCAAAACCTCTGGGGGTTCAAGAATTACTGTAGGACGGCTATGCCAAAAAATCAGGCATGTTGGTGGGTATGTAAAAGTGGGGAAAAAAAACAAATTACCCCAGAACACCATAATGGACCAGCAAAATCAACATACATCCTACATGATAATAGCAATGCAGAGATGTCAGTCATACATTTGCAAACATATGGCAAGCTACCAGCTACATCAAGGCATCCCTTCTCTGGTGGTCCTACGCTACATAATAATAACACCTACTTTGGGTACCTTGCCATGGCTTGTAGCTTACCATATGTTTGCAAATGTATGTAATAGACATATCTGCATTACTATTATCATGTATGATGTTTTTGCTGGTCCATTATGTTATGCTGGGGGGATTTGTTTGTTTGTTTGTTTTCTAGTCTAGATTAACCCCTCCATTACATGCACAAGTGAGTGACCAATAACTTAATTTGAGTAAAAGTAAATGTTAAGTATAATGAACATATATAAAATATAAAGTTGCATCAAAGGCCAACATATTGAAAATCACTCTAAGCTCCCGGACATATACTGGAAACTTTGACTCCTCTGGAGCCCAAAGACTCTGCATCCAGGACAAAACAGCAAATTGTAGTGTCTCAAAGGCAGACACTATCTTTCCCAGGACAGTCATGCAAAGACAAACAGACACCCGTCTACGTGCTAACAGGATCTTTCCAGTTCTGCTGAAAGAACACCCTCTGCTTATGGGTGTTAAAAAAGGCACAGGAATATAGGCTTTCTTGAAGTAGAGAATCCAAATGTGAGACTCCAAAGTTCAAGCTGCCAAAACAACATGAGTCTGCAGCAAGGCTAAAGAGCTTGCTTTGATCAGCCAGTTGTACAGGAAAAGGAGGACCATTACTCCATAGGTCAGAGAATGTCAGCCATAACTGCTAGGACCATTGTGAACAGCCTTGGCACTGTGGCCATGCCGAAGAGTAGGGTCCCATATTGAAAATGATTTGGGGAATGCTAAAGAAGCACTGGCTTCCCTCCCAGATCTTAACATGTAAGTAAGTGTCCTTCATGTCCATAGATACCATAAACTTGTCCCATACCTTGTAGTTGGTAACTGTCCAAGAAAAGGTCCACAAAAGGTCAAAAGGAACAGTCCGGTTTCTTGACCAGTAAAATTTGAGTAAAAACCCAAACCTCTACTTTTTTTGGATTAGAGTTACTGTGGAAATATGAAACTGAATGACTTCCCTCAGTGCAAAAAGTTTTGTTGTGTCTTCTGTAGTGGAAAAGCAACTGGACAGGGGTATCAGGAGAACTATTATGCATTCCTGATTTATGATGACTCTCACGCAGGCATTTTTGGTGGGAAAAATAAAAACATTTGACACTGAAGAGATTCAAATCGGCTCCCACCAATGGGTCACCTTCCTGTCATGCTGTTTATCAGGGGGCTTGGAAGCTGGCCATCTTCCCGTTCAAGCCTGTTTATCTCTTTGCAGTACTCCATGAGGAGTGGAGAGCTGACCCATGGAGGCTTAACGACTCACCTTCCCATAGGGTCAAAAGTAGCAAAACCCTTGGGTCTAGTGGCATTGACAAATACTTCCTCAGTGGCATGGGAAACACTCCTATCCAGTTTGGGACCAAACGGAGCAGAGTATGGCAACAAATCCAGAGTCCTCTTGGACTCCCTTTCCGCCACCTAAATATGAAGTTTCAGTGCCCGACATTCTAACCCAAATGCGTACCATACTGTAGCAATAGGACTTTCCCCACGACCTTAAGAAGCCTTACAGATATGCCCCACCAGCAATTGGTCTGTCAGAATACAGAACAAGCCAAGCCTAACTACAGTATGTCTAAGTTCCCTGCTGTGGGTAGAAACTTGTCCCAGGCTGGCACTGTGATCTCAGTAGCTGAACTTGTAGATGAGAACAGTCATTTGTCCTCTGTCTCACACATTGCGCACAGAGGGGGCTATTCAATTATTTGCTAAAATTAGCTCTCATCTACACTAGCCAGTAGCTAATTAAATTGTTTGTATGATTAGCCCCATACTGGTCACAACAGATACATTCTTGCATGAGAATGCATGGGATTTGCAGCATAAAGTAGCTTTTCCCATGCTAAGTGCCAGGTTAGAGCAGTTACGGCGCACCTGGCACTCGCGCCTAGTCTCAAAACCCTTATTTACTCAGGAGGGTGCAAGCAAAAATCGGTGAAAAGTGGTGCCTCTGGGCTGGTCATTCAAAATAATTGAATTAGCTCATGGACACTTTAGATGGGAGAATTCTGTCAAACAACTAAACCCCCCTCTCCAGAGTATCCACCGTGTACTGAGCAATTTGGAATGACTGGAGCAGAAATGCCTCTGACCCTCAAGCTCATGCCTGGATGTACTCCCCTTTCTTATTTTTTTTTAAGAAATGGACTAGACAGCTGCAGTTGTACAAAACAGGAGGATATTGGGCTGCAAAAGACACATGCCAAAGACAGGGTAGAACCCACTGAAAACCCAGCACTCAATACAACTCCCTACTATTTCCTAGTAGATGGGGAGAAGTAGATGCTGCTATCCGAAAATATCTGTTGGATAGGTTATAGCTTACCAAGTGGGTAGTAATACCATGGAGCAAGTTCCAAAGGGATCGTACCTCTCACCAAATCTCAGCACTGAAGGTTGCCAGTCAACCAAAGAATGTCCCCTTAGCCACCACAGTGCTCAGTGAGGTTCTGTAATAACAGATACCCCTGCACGTGACTCCCTCTCTCAGCACTAGTTGCCCTGCACCCTTGTACCCTGTGCATGGGTTGAATAGTAGCTAACATCTGGCTTTCCACTCCAGGAGGGGTGGGTGGCCCCTTACCTCTGGTGCATGGTCCAGCACTGGTCTGGCCATATAGCTGAGAGGCAGAACCTGTGATAGAACCTGCCCCGAGGGGACCCAAGAGAAGAAGTGAGTTCTAAGCAGGAGTAGCTGGACACACTTACGCAGCTCACTCTAAGCATCCTCAAAACAGAAAAACAATGAAACTGTAATACAAAATAAAACTGCTTTTAGCAGTCATAAAGAGGAACCTAGCTCTGGCATGAGCACTTCAAAACTGAAGTTCCCAGGAGGTAATGGGGTGTAGAGGCAGTGCAGTTTGAACTATTTGATGGCACATTTAAAGTGCCCAATTTCCTGTTCACTATACTCTATACCACTGATCAGGGTTGGACTGGCCCACAGGGGCATAGGGGAAATCCCCGGTGGGCCCTACTGCCTGAGGGCCCCACCTCCTCTTCTAATGTCAGGTTTCAGACAGTCCACTTGAATACATTGTAGAGACAGACCAAGCAGTGTAGATTCCACGTTGTCTACACGCTATATCATCTATAATGGTTAGCCAAGCCTCTGTGGTGGCTGGCCACACCTTTAAGAATGGGCCCCTACGACTTCCTTCCCCCGGTGGGCCCTTCATGCCTCAGTCTGACACTGCCACTGATACACCAGTGTCTCCAATGGGTGATAAAGAAATTGGCTTAAATAAACAGGAAACAAGAAAAAAAGCTCTGCTAAGATAGTCTGAAAGGAACTTGGCCTTTTCTGTACTGCATTAACGCAGTGAAGTACAAAGATGCAAACTGAGCAAAGTTTTAAGGCTGATTTGTCATTACAGCTCGGCTCAGGCCCTCAATCAATGTTTTGCCATCTAGTACAAGACTCCTAAGTTTTGTGGGCATCATTTTTGTTCTATAAATTTACAAGGTATCCTGTCAAAAAATGGATTCTGATGACAATACGCAACACCTTCTCCATAGATAATCAAAGCGTTTCAATTCCCAAACTTTTCAGCAGTCATGATATGGAAAATATAGAAGCTCCAGTAAATAACCAGACTCTTACATCAATTGTTGGTGCTTCCCATTTCAACTGCAAGGAGTATATTTACTAAAGTGCAGGTTTTTAGAAGTGAAATTGCCCATAGCAACCAATCAAATTCTAGCTATTATCTTCTAGAAGGTGCTAGATATATGTTAAGTAGAATCCGATTGGTTGCTACGGGCAATATCTCCACTTCTAAAAACCCACACTGTAGTAAATATACCCCAAGTTACTAATGAGACAAAATAGCTATTTGCTAAAACTTTAGATCAAGTACAAAACATCCAGGAGAAATTATTGAGCATCTCTACAAATACTGGCACTTTTGGCTCTGATCCACTTCCCATATGCTGCATATTCCTTTTGTGGGTTACATCTTTCCAGCATTACATTGAAACTTCCTATTGGAGATTACAGTGATCAGCGACATGCAGCTTGCAGACACATGGAGTTC
Organism: Taudactylus pleione; assembly: GCA_031769625.1. Classification (NCBI taxonomy): domain Eukaryota; kingdom Metazoa; phylum Chordata; class Amphibia; order Anura; family Myobatrachidae; genus Taudactylus; species Taudactylus pleione. The sequence goes on along the minus strand of JAUIMM010000092.1, from coordinate 22,646,166 downwards.
TGAGCCTGAGATGCTGCAGGTTCCATACACAGTGGAATATTGCCTTGCTAGCAGGCACCTGTCAGCTAACAGCGCGATTTGGAAACATTCTACGGGTGACTCACCTGGGTAATCCCAAGTGACCGGAACTGTTAGCACTATCACTTTAAATGAACCTGTTTTAATGCATTTATTTATAACTGCTGTGTTATATATACACTAAAGGAATTTGGGGACATTATAATGGGTGCATTGTGTCCAGGGGGGCCCGCACCGCACACCCTGCACCCATATTATCTAAAACTTACCTCTCAGACGTCCCGCATCGGGTTGTCTCAGCACTGCACAAAACGCAGAAAAATGGCGGCCGTTCCATTTCCCCAGCGATCTGCGCATGCGCAGTAGACTCTGGGCACACTCTAATGGTCAGAGTCTACTGATGCTGCGGTGGCCGGCCAGCCACGTCAGTCAGCTGCCGGAAGGGAGGAAGGGACCTGGACGGGGAATGCACATGGGCGCTCTCCTCTCTTAAGACGCCCGTTTGGTGTTAAAGGAGCCCATTTCACAAACAACAAGCCGAACTACTGCTGGCAATTTGGGATCTTCTAATACAGAACCTGATATTGTCTTATATACTTTACAAAGAACTTCCAGAGCCACTATCTGTATAAAACGTTTTTTGTGCCACAAAAACCACTACTCATTGACATACTGCCTCACAGCACTGAGGTTCGTTGGTTCGATTTCCACCACGGCTCTGTGTGGAGTTTGTATATTCTCCTTGTGCTTGCGTGGGTTTCCTCCCACACTTCAAAAATATACTGGTAGGTTAATTGGCTCCCAACAAAAAATTAACCCTAGTCATGGGCACCGAGGGGGGGGGAGCGGGTACAGTTTACCCGGGCCCGGGCTTGCTAGAGGGGCCCGGCGCACAGCAGCTCAGCACACAGCTTGTGCTGGGCTGCAGTTTGAGACTGCTCGCGACTGCTGCAGCAGCCGGAGCAGTCTCCTGTGGCTGTCGGGGGGGGGGAGCGATCACACTGATCGCGCCCCCCCCTGCTTAGCGCCGGGCTGGGGGGCTTACAGTTCCCCCCCTCCCTGGCGCTGCAAAAGTGATATATATATTTTATTTTTCAAGGGGACATGGCCACGCCTCCCACGATTAGGCCACACACCCTCCTTTACCCGGGCCCGGCCAGGCTCTCTACCGCCCTGACCCTAGTGTGTATGTGCGTATGGAAGAGCATATACACTATAAGATCCACTGGGTCAGGGGCTGATGCGAATAACCAAATATTCTCTGTAAAGTGCTGCAGAATATGTGTGCATTATATAAATAACTGGTAATAAATAAATAAATACATAAATAAATGGAGTAGTGGGTAAGTCTGTGAAACAAGTTTCGTGTCAGGGGTTTGAATCCAAGAAGGTGAAATAAAACAATTTTAATGTTTATAGGATTTTGCGGGAAACTGTACCTTCCTTGTATTGACAGTTTATGTAGGCTTAAATGTTGTTACTTTTTTACCAGCTCTCTATACAGTGTTTGATATTTTAGATCAGTTATTGTGTGTAAATAAATGTTGTTGTTTTTTATTCTATATACAGTCAGGTCCATAAATATTGGGACATTGACAGAATTTTCATATTTTGGCCTCTATTCACCACCACAATGGTTTTGAAATGAAACAAACATGATGTGCTTTAACTGCAGACTTTCAGATTTAATTTGAGGGTAATTACATCCAAATCAGGTGAACGGTGTAGGAATTACAACGGTTTCTATATGTGCCTCCCACTTTTTAAGGGGCCAAAAGTAATGGGACTATCAATTCAAAAGATATTTCATGGACAGGTGTGGGCTATTCCCTCGTTATTTCATTATCAATTAAGCAGGTAAAAGGTCTGGAGTTGATTCTAGGTGTGACATTTGCATTTGGAATCAGTTGCTGTCGACTCTCAATATGAGATCCAAAGAGCTGTTTATCAGTGAAGCAAGCCATCATTAGGCTGAAAAATCAAAACAAACCCATCAGAGAAATAGCAAAAACATTAGGTGTGGCCAAATCAACTGTTTGGAACATTCTTAAAAAGAAAGAACGCACCAGAGAGCTCAGCAACACCAAAAGACCCGGAAAACAACTGTGGTGGATGACAGAAGAATTATTTCCCTGGTGAAGAAAAACCCCTTCACAACAGTTGGCCAAATCAAGAACACTCTCCAGGAGGTAGATGTATATGTGTCAAAGTCAACAATCAAGAGAAGACTTCACAAGTGTGAATGTAGAGGGTTCACCACAAGATGCAAACCATTGGTGAGCCACAAAAACAGGAAGACCAGATTAGAGTTTGCCAAACAACATCTAAAAAAGCCATTAGAGTTCTGGAACAACATCCTATGGACAGATGAGACAAAGATCAACTTGTACCAGAGTGATGGGAAGAGAAGAGTATGGAGAAGGAAAGGAACTGCTCATGATCCAAAACATACCACCTCATCAGTGAAGCATGGTGGTGGTAGTGCCATGGCATGGGCATGTATGGCTGCCAATGGAACTGGTTCCCTTGTATTTATTGATGATGTGACTGCTGTCAAAAGCAGCAGAATGAATTCTGAAGTGTTTCGGACAATATTATATGCTCATATTCAGTTAAATGCTTCAGAACTCATTGGACGGCGCTTCACAGTGCAGATGGACAATGACCCGAAGCATACTGCAAAAGCAACCAAAGAGTTTTTTAAGGCTAAAAAGTGGAATGTTATGCAATGGCCAAGTCAATCCCCTGACCTGAATCCGATTGAGCATGCATTTCACTTGATGAAGACAAAACTGAAGGGAAAATGCCCCAAGAACAAGCAGGAACTGAAGACATTTGCAGTAGAGGCCTGGCAGAGCATCACCAGGGATGCAACCCAGCGTCTGGTGATGTCTATGCGTTCCAGACTTCAGGCTGCAATTGCCTGCAAAGGATTTGCAACAAAGCATTAAAAAGTGAAAGTTAGATTTAGGATTGTTTAGTTTGTCCCATTACTTTTGGCCCCTTAAAAAGTGGGAGGCACACATAGAAACCATTGTAATTCCTACACGCTTCACCTGATTTGGATGTAATTACCCTCAAATTAAATCTGAAAGTCTGCAGTTAAATCACATATTGTTTGTTTCATTTCAAAGCCATTGTGGTGGTGAATAGAGGCCAAAATATGAAAATTCTGTCAACGTCCCAATATTTATGGACCTGACTGTATGTGTCCCGATTGACCTAATTTCTGCCATCTCATATTAAAGGACTATACTGTATTTTTTATAGCACAGTTCTTAAGTTGTTGTTTTTTTTTATTGTACTAATATAGGTGAGTTTCCACATACCATTAAGATAATGCTGCTCTAATAACAATTTAGCATTTACTATATTAATAAATAATTATATATTTTTTTTGTATATTTACAATTGTGATATTTTCTCTATATAAGCGCCAGAAGTTTATGCTGTTTTAAAAAAATTAGCAAAATAGCCATTTTGATGGTGGAGTGGTTAGGGCCATATCAGGTTTTAAGGCGATATATTATTTGGCATTGGTAACCTTGTTTTGAATGGAGCTTATTATTACCCTTAGCAAGTTTGTCTGTTGAGGAGGAATTGTTTTTTTAAATTGATTTACAATCCAGCTCTGTTTCTGCAAGTATCCCCTGTGACTAGTGGCGGCACCGACAAGTTTGGATGACTAGGAGGGCTGCCTGTTCTACAGTCAGGTTGGCCTTCCAGACTGTTGCGGCGCTTTCCAGGTCCATCCGCGACTTGGTATGGAAGACGGACAGGCAGGTGGAATCTTTCTTTGCTAATCACAGTTCGGACTTCCTGTCTGGCGTTTGATTAGAAGATAGTGCTTCCAAAGGGAAGCCAATGCACAGACTCACTGGCTGCATTCCTGCAGCCCCCAGGTAAAATCTGCCATTGGGCTCTTCTGGATTTTACTCCATGTAATAATGTTTCCAACATCAGATTGTGGTACAGTTACAACATGAGACTCTGTTTTCTTAATACAGCTATTAATGTCACTAATAGCTATTGGGAAGGTTCTTGGAGATGTTTCCAGACAGAAAAGTAACTGGATGTGCTGTACCTGGATCCAGAAACTCAGGAATTTCTATGTTACGATTGCCTGATTCCATACAAAACTGTTTGGCACTAACGTATTTGTTGAGTTTTTTTCAGATCCATAGGGTTTCAAGGAATAGTTTGAAATACAGTATAAGCCTTTGCCTTTCTGATGTACAGATGTGCCCTTATTCACTCTGGGCCTGATTCAGAGCCGGACGCTATTTGTGCTCGCTCGGTCAGAAAAAGGGGCCGGCTATTTAAATTGAGCGCTCACTCTTTGCGGTCTGTTGACGCCTCTATGTCTGAGCGAGCGAACGAAACATGCGCTCGCTATTTTGTAAAGACGCCCCCTGGCCGCTCGCATCATACGTCATCTCCGCTATTTATTTGATTAATCGAGTACATCGAAAGGCGTCTGAACTGCTCGCAGTGCTTGTGGTAGGATTTTCCTACCGCAATCATGCGAACAGTTCAGGCTAAGAAACAACCAAGTGACGCCCGTTTTGACCGTTTGGCACACCTGCGTTCGGATCACCACTCCCCGTTTTCAAGCACCTTCCTCTGCTACCACCCACAAACGCCTCATCCTGTCACTCAAATTAGCAGGCACTCGCTAGTTTGGGAGCGCTTGATTTCCGACCGCAATGACTATGCAAGCGCAGATGTGCGAACATCGCTCGGAACGAACGAGCGGCCGCTTACGAGCGGCTCTGAATCAGGCCCTTAGCCTCAAAGTGCAACAAACAGCCCCGTTTGGAGTGTTATGAAATATTGGACTAAGCCGTGCCATGTTTCCTGCATCTCAGTATTTTGGGGGTCATTCAGACCCACTCGCGAGCGGCAGTATGCTAGCAAGTGGGTCGATGTTCCCCACAGCGCATGCGCACAACGGAGCTCCGTCGTGCGCATGCGCGAGACCTTGCGAGCGACGGGCTTCCCATCGCTCCGGGTCTCGCACCAAAGGGGGCGTGCTGTCGATGTTGATTGACAGCACGCCCCCTTTGGTGGGCATGCCGGGGGCGTGCCTGCCAGACGGAGGCGTTCCCTGGCGTTCCCATGGGAACGCCTACCGTCTGAAGCCGGCCGGCCCCACTGACATCACTAGTGATGTCAGTGGGAGTGATTTTGGCTCTGATAGAGCCAAAATCACTCCAGGGCTTGTGGCTGGGAAACCCGACTGCAGGGTTTCCCTCGCAAGTCCGATGGTCGCGATGGTCAAGATCATCGCGACCATCTTCTTGGATGCTCGTATATGCTGTGGGTGGTGACCCACAGCTATACGAGCGTCCAGGAGGACGCTCCATTTTAATGGAGGAGGGCCCTGATTCAGAGCGAGCGCTCTGGTCAGAGCATCCGGCTCTGAATCAGGCCCTTTGTCTTTTTCACTAATGATAATCAAACAAAAAATGCGATAGTAGCACAAAGAATGCACACTTGTGTGCTATCAAAGTGTGACAAAGACATTAATCTGAGAAAAAGGCAAGAGATTAGGAGACGATATGATTGAGCAGCTCCATGTGCCCCACCACGCAACATCTTGCAAATTCACACTGCCACGATTGCAGAAATGTACAGATTCTATGGTTCTATGGCCCCAGTACACTACAATCCTCTTTGTGTCCGGCTGCGGTGCCAAAAATTACACTAAAGTGCAAAACACCAAAATTAGCTATCCATGATGCAGTGTCTAAGTCGCACCATTCACCTCACATAATATGATGCAGGAACAGATGCAATAGCTTTGGCTTTGATTAAGTTTTGTTTTTAGTTCTGCTGACTCTGGTACAACTACAAATACATTTAGTTTTGGGCACTGGGGGAATGGTATCCTATAGTATAGCACTCTTTAGCAATTTCTAGTGCACACTGATCTTTAATGGAATATGTACATATGTCTGGATACTGCATATTTCTGTCCCCTACTGATGTTGAATGGGACTGATCCTGACAATAGACATTGGGGGGTATTCAATTAAATGCGATGCTGAATAGCCCCAGGAATGAGTTCCCAGAGCAATTCAATTGGCTGCGCTGTTAACCCTCCTGAGGTGTAAGCAGAAATCCGACTAAACTAGTGCCGTGATGCTGGATTCCGGCACTGACTTTTTACATTTCTAAACTGCTGATGTGAGGTTGGTTGAATATACAAATGTGCCCTCATACTAGTGTGTTTGCACTAAATGACACAAGACACTTGACGTGATTTGACGATGCAGCATGGGTAGCTAGTTTTCTACTTTTGCATTTAGTGTCTTTTTTGCGCTGCAGCCGCTTACCAAAAGGCTTGCAGTGTGCTGGGGACTTTGTATTTGCACTTTTCTCACAATTGTGGCAGTGTAAATTCACACAACGCTGCATGACAGGAGGCATGGCGCAGCCCCAATCTCTTCCTTTTTTTCTCAGATCAGTATCTTTTTCGCACAGCTATAAGCAAATCCACTAGTGCTGTATATATCTATACCTTGTGCTTTATCACATTAGCAGTCTGAAAAAGATGCACATTTATTAAAATATTGGGTGAAAACGACTCATGGTGCATTTTAGTTGCATTTTACATGGCGTGCCAAGCAGGGCTACTTGGTGTGATTTGAGGATATAGATGTGTCCTCCTTATACACTATTGCTGCAGTCACGCTGATAAGCCCCTTTCAGTGCCCAGGTCCTGTGCGACTTTGGATGCGCCAAGCGTCTTTCTAGCCCAAAAATGCATCTTGGTTGCAATGAGATGCAACTAGGATGCACCAGGAGACTGCACTAATTAATTTGCTATGCAACACTTGTATATGTGTGGTACTGAGTCTGAATCTGTATATGAAATGCGACAATGCAGCGGCCGCGGCTTTTTTCCACCCCAAGTTCCATAATGCTTAATTTAAGACTGAGGTCCTGATTTAGCTTTGGGAATAGACTAAGGGCCTGATTCAGAGCCACTCGTAAGCGGCAGCTCGTTTGCTCCGAGCGATGTTTGCCCAACAGCGCATGCGTACGGATCGTTATACGCATGCGCGAACCAGTCAGTGCGGTCGAAATTCATGTGCTCGCAAAATAGCGAATGCCTGCTAATTTGAGTGACAGAATGAGGCGTATGTGGGTGGTAACAGGGGAAGGTGCTTGAAAACGGGGAGTGGAAATCCGATCGCAGGCGTGCTTAAAGGTCAAAATGGGCGTTTTAAGGGAGTGCATAATTAATCCAGCAGCGTCATTGACCACGTCACTTGGTTTTTTTTAACTCAGAACTGCTCGCAAAATAGTGGTTGAAAAAACCAACCACAAGAATAGCGAGCAGTTCATACGCTGGTCGATGTACTCGATTAATCTAATAAATAGCGGACATGACGTATGGTGCGAGCGGCCAGGGGGGCGTATTTTTCAAATTTACGTTTGCATGTTTTGCTCGCTCGTTCAGACTTAGAGGCGTGAACAGACCGCAAAGTGCGAACGGTTCATTTGAATAGCCACCCCTGTTTAGAAAACGAACGACCGCAAATAGCAAACGGCTCTGAATGAGGGCCTAAGATATAACAAGTAACTATGCATCTTGGTAAAACCATGCTGCACTGCAGGTGGTGCAGATTAACATGTGCAGAGAGATTTACATTTGGGAGGGTGTATCCAAACTAAAATGTAAATTGCAGTATAAAAATAAATCTGTCCAACACTTGTGGGCTACATGCAAAAGCAGGCAGTATGAAATACATATGTGAGACCGGCCGTCTGGATGCTGAGGGTCAAAAGATTAACAGCGGCATCCTGATGCTAAGAATCATGAAAGGGGCTCTGTAAGTATACTAACCCTCCCTCATCACCCCCAGAATATCGGCGCCGTAATACCGACATTAGTGGACATCCTGACGCTGGAATCCCAACAACAGGGATGACGATCGCAAGTATAGCGGGGCTTGTTAGGACTTAGCCACAGGGGGGAGGGGAAGCGTATTCAGGTTTAGGAGTCATGTTTTAGGCACCGGGGGGGGGGGGGGGGGGTTAGGTTTAGGCACTAACAGAGAGGGTTAGGGTGGTTTGGTGGGGGGGTAGTGTTAGGATACAGAAAAGCAGGGTTAGGGGGAGAAGGGGGGCGGTTAACATACTTACCGGACCCTTTTCGGGATCCTGAGCATCAGGATGCCGCTGTTGGTATATTGACAGCAGGCATCCTGAGTGCCGGGATTTCATACCGATTCCCTTACTAACTTTCTTGGTCGCTCATTTACATTTGGATGGAAATCAATTTTATGGCACGTCTCTGAGATGTAGCAGTACACATCCAATGTGCGGCCGTAGGTGTTGCTTTCACAATCTCCTTGAAATACTTTTTCAAAAGTCGGCAAGTATGACCTGGCTGCTCCAAACTGTCCTTGAGGCAAACAATATTAGCTGTTTCTCCAAAACATTTCTGTACCATTAAATCAGAGTTCTACAGGAATAGAAACATCCGTACGTTTTGGCAATTAGTCAAAAAAAATGTACTTGAAAAATCCATTCATATGTGAGATGAAACCAACTACATATCTTTCTCTATTGTAGTAAATGTTGATTTAAATGTTTATTATATTCTTAATTATTACTATATTTTTTTCATATATTTTACCTTAAACATAATGTATTCTTTTATTATATATACACTACCAGTCAAAAGCTTAGAACACACCCTTTTTCCAGTTTTTATGGAAATTTAAGCATTTCTGGTCCAATGAATAACATGAAATGGTACAAAGGTAAGTAGTAAATTGCTAGAAGTTACAAAGTTTAGGTTAGCAGAAACTGAAAAGTAATGTAATGTTATAAAAATGGTCTTTTTCAAGGAACAAGTAATGGATTAAAAACTTAGATGATTTTCAAATACAGTGTGTGTGTATATATATATATATATATATTCAAACATCAATAGGACTGACATAGCCATATGTCAGTCCTATTTGTTAAATCATCCGGACTCGCCAGTCAACACATCAGAGCGTCTATGCGCTTACTCCTCAGGACAGATACACTTACTTGCTCATAGACGCTTGATCATGCCGGATGGCTTAACAAATATGCTGTGAATATGGCTATGTATGGTCTCATTGGTGTTTGAATATATACACTGTATTTTAAAATCCTGTGAGTGACACAAAGTATACTGTATGCATGCGTATGTATGCGGAAAAATATATATATTATACATTCATACATACATACACATACATGCTACACATACACGCTCTCAGGTACTGACATCACTGACACTGGTAGGAGGGGTCAGAGTTCAGTCCAACTGTCAGTAAGTGCAATGCGGCTGTTGCTTAGTAACGGTGTTGTAAGGTCACTCCTTTCATTAGCCCTAATATAAAGAGACAGTGGTCAGATGGGGAACATCCAGGAGACATTTTTCAGAAATACTTTGTGCAACCCTATGGCCACCTAACAGCCTGCACAGCAACTGACCCCACAGTGATCGCTCCAATCACTCATTACATCTCACACAATAGAAATATTTACACCACCACTCTGGGCCAGCTTGGCCAGGCCACTCATCCACCTGCTCCACTAACTTATCCAATCATTAGCCTGAAAATATGCTTTATATGTGCTGAATTGTGTAACTGCTTTGGGGCTCTTTTACAATTGGTCAGAAGTAAATGTTATGGCCCACCTATTACGCCATGCATCTGCACCCAACTCAGCACTTAAAAGGGACATACTATACCTGCCAAAGCAGAGGAACTGAGCTCTTAAAGTGGGTCTGCTCCGCCTAAATCATTTGGGAAGTGCATCATAGGTGCATGGGTTGTAGTTGCTATGGGACCCGCTTCCCTTGTCATAAGCACCATATGTATGTAAATTTATATTTTTTAATTGGACAATACTTGGGGAGCCTTATAAAATTTTGCTGTAGAGCCAAAAATATCTAATTACACCCCAGGCTCTGCATATTAATGCAAATATTGGTGCTCATACTGTATATTGAAAGATGATATGTATCATCTCAGTCACGGCATATAAATAACCAAAGGCAAGTATAAATGTCTTAAATATACACTTGAAACAATAATCCTACATCAGTGACATGCTGTCAGATGCACAGTAACACGTAACTACCACCAATACCCTGACTTACATGCACTAGGTGTGTCAGGGCTATCAGCCAGGCATCGGACTGTTGTTTCTCCACTCTCCCCGGGAAGTGACTGTTAAGCAGCTAGTGCACCCGGCAGGCCGGCCACCAACGGCTAGGTTAGCTTGCCGCCTGCACACTGCCTCTCCCACCAGATTACTTATCTCCATGTAATCCCCACCACCACTTTTTTATAATGTGCTTAAAAAATATTCTGCAATCTGACTAGTAACATTTGACAATTTAAGTGAACAAAACTTGTGCAATACCATGGAACAGGCATCATGCAGGGATGGTATAGGGATGGTACAGGATTGATACACGAATTGTACAAGTGCAGTTAGGATTTATATAGTGACACAAGATAAAGCAAAGCTTAGATGAGTGGGTCCTGTACTCAGAGAACCGGACTCACCCGAACTTCCAGATCTGAGGGGAGAACCAAGTTAGGTTTGGGTTTTCTTGCATTACTAGGATGGCAAAACGTTTTCCTCCCACTGTCAGATTCTTGCGGGTTTTGGATTCTATAAAGGTCCCTGTGACTGGCGCCATTTTCACCCCGGGTGTGGAAGGTAAACTCTGTATCAGTGTGTTGACCAACTTGTCCTGTCGGGGTCTGGGGCTGATAGGTTGCTGCAGTGTTGTCCATAAAGGGGCTGGGGCTGCAGTATATAAAGGGGGGCTTCAGTGGGTGCTGCAGCTGCTGTGTCACTTGTCCTGTCAATCAAGGGGCTGCTACTGTGTTATCATATTATACATCAGGGCTGCTGTTGTTGTCCTGTCCATCAAGGGGCTAGGGCTGCAGTCCATAAAGGGGTGCTTTGTTGTACATGTGGAGGTGCTCTGTCAATAAGAGGTGCTCTTCCCCAGTGTAAAAAAAATAAAAGGGCTTTTTTTGTGTGTGCGTTAGCAACTTAGCTGCGCTATTATTGTATAGTGGCACTGCCGCAGTTTATCGTCCACGTATTTGTGACTCTGCAGGTGGTCTGTCCGCTCTCGGCAGGGGTGCTTTGTTGTCCATAAAAAAGGGGTGCTGTCTGTGTTGCTCATCAGGGGGCTGCTGCCTTATTCATGGGTGCTCTTCCCCAGTGTGAGAAAAATAAAAGTTAAATTAATAATATCAATATCAATCCATAAAAAAGCAATATTTTTTGTGTGTGTGCGTTAGCAACTTAGCTGCGCTATTATTGTACGGTGACACTGCCGCAGTTTATCGTCCACATATTTGTGCCTCTGCAGGTGGTCTGTCCGCACTCGGCAGGGGTGCTTTGCTGTCCATCAAAAAGGGGTGCTGTCTGTGTTGTTCATCAAGGGGCTGCTGCCTCATTCAGGGGTGCTCTTCTCCAATGTCAAAAAGAATATCGTTCGGTGATCCTGCTGGTCAGACCGCAGTGTAAATTTATTGATATGGAGGATGATCAAATGAGAGGAGAGCAGGGACCACACACCATTCTTGCAGTTGCTGCCAGCAGTCATGATGACATTGCAAGGCCTTCAATGTCATCTACGATGGACAATGCCCAAGTGCTTAAGTCAAAATCAAAACAAGCAATGTTTTAGAGTGTTAAAGAAAAAAAATAAAAGTTGTTAGCTGCAGAGAAACAAAAAATTGACAATATGCCATTTACTACACAAAGTGGCAAGGAAAGGATAAGGCCATGGCCTTTATTTTTTGACTGGTGGTTCTGCATATTATGCTGATGTAAGCCCTTTTCCTTGTAGAAGTGTCAAAAAAATTAAAATCGCTAAGGGACATGAACCACCTGTGTGCTCAGAAAAGTCACAGATCCCCGAGGAGAGTCCAAGTGTGTGCGCGGTTGCCATGTGTGAGCCTGACCTTTCTAATACTATACTTGAGGAGGATCCTCCTTCCACCATTTGTGTGCCCTCTGCAAATGTGGGGAGGAGCAGCACAAGTCAACATGCTGATGTAGAAATCAAGGATGCTTCTGTGGAATTGCACCAGGAGGATGAGGAGGATATTTCTGTAGTTGGCGCTAATAAGGATGATGAGGACGTTGATGATTCCGAGGAGGTTGTTTGTGTAAATAAGGCAACAGTTGTTGCCCATGGTATGAAAAAGCCCATTGTTGTCATGCCGGGGTAAAAGACAAAATAATCCACTTCTCATGTGTGGAATTATTTCCACCCAAATCCGGACAACAGTTGTCAAGCCATCTGTAACGTTTGCCAAGCAAGAGTAAAGGTAAGGACCTTAACCATCTAGGAACCTCCTCCCTGTTATGTCACTAGCAGCACATTCATCAAATTCAAAAGTGTTTTTCAAATGCATAAACTTTGGCTAAAAATGGAACAATCAGTCCAGTGTCACCTAGATGCTCCCTCCTCTGTGTTAGATCCAAGCATCTGCAACCACCAATACCTGCATCATCATCAACATCCTCAATCATGATCAGGAGTAGTCCTGCATCCAATTTCATAAAATGTACTGACTCCTCTCCTATCCGTGATTCCTCAGAAGGGTCCTTGAGTGCTACGCCTGTTGCTGCTGTTGCTGTGAGTGGATCTTCATCCCAGAAGAGGACCAGGAAGATTTATACTTTTAGTAGTTTAACAAAGCAAATGACTGTTAAACAATCATTTGTATGGAGGAACAAGTATGACAGCAGTCACCCACTTGCACAGCTGATTACTGACGCCATAACAGCTATGCTGGTATTAGATGTGCGTCCAGTATCCACCATTAATGCAGTGAGTTTTAGACAGTTAATTCAGGTCCTGTGTCCCTTCTAGAATCCACTTCACTAGAACAGCAATTCCCAGTCTATAAAAGGACATTAAAAAAACCTTATTAGTGTCCTCCGAAATGCCGTTGTGCCCATGGTCCACTTAACCACAGATATGTGGACAAGCGGGACAGGGCAAACTAAAGATTACATGACTGTGACAGCCCACTGGGTAGGTGTATTGCCTCCAACAGTGCAAACAGGAACAGCAGCATCTAACAAATGCCAGCTCATTTAGAGGCAGGATACTTTGTGTATCACTGGTTTCACGAAGAGGCATACCGCTGAGAACCTCTTAGAAAAACTCAGGGAAATCATTGCAAAATGGCTTACCCCGCTTGGTCTCTCCTCAGGATTTGTGATTTCTGACAATGCCACCAATATTGTGCGAGCATTACATCTGGGTGAATTCGAACACGTCCCATATTTTGGTCACAATTATTTTGGTGGTGCAACATTTTTTAAAAAATTACATGGGCGTGCAGGAGATGCTCTCGGTGGCACGAAAGATTTCAGGACATTTTCGACATTCAGCAACTGCATGCCAAAGAATGCAGCACCAGCAAGTACTGTTGAATTTGCCCTGCCATCAGCTGAAGCAAGAGGTAGTAACTAGGTGGAATTCTACACTCTATATGCTTCAGCGGATGGAGGAGCAGCAAAAGGCCACAGAATAATTTCCATGTTGTGCAACGTTCTCAAACCCTTTGAACTTGCCACATGTGAAGTTAGTTCAGAGGTACTGCCAGCTTGAGTCAGGTCATTCCCCTAATCAGACTTTTGCAAAAGTAGCTGGAGAAACTGTCGGACTTGTAGGTCAAGCCCTTAATTCGCTTCGCCAGGATCCAAGGGTCATCAATCTCTTAAAATCAGATCACTATATACTTGATCCTAGGTTTGTCATACTTTGTGTCTTTCTTTCTGACAGACATAAATCTGAAGAGATGCAAAGAGCTGTTGGTGAAAAAATTGTCAGCTCAAGTGGCACTTGACACGGCAGCATCTCCTCCTTCAGTTTCTGCGGCTGCCAGGGAAAAACTAACTTTTCCTAAGAGACTCACTGCTGGTGATGCAGATCAGTCACCAAAACCTAATGACATCTGGTTGGGTCTGATATAACTGCCTACAATTAGTGACATGACTACAGTGACTTTGTCTGATACAGTCACCATTCAGAGAATGGTGGATGATTATTTTAGGCATAGCATCCAAATAGGCATGTCAGACAGTTCATTTCACTATTGGCAGGAAAAAAAGACAATTTGGAGTCTCTTACACAAACTGGCTTTGCTTTATTTAAGTTGCCCACCCTCCAGTGTGTACTCTGAAAGAGTTTTCAGCGCAGCCGGGAACCTTGTCAGTGATCGGAATAAGAGGTTACTTCCCCAAAATGTGAAAAGATGATGTTCATCAAAATGAATTACAAATTCCACAAGGAAGACCTTTACCGGCAATTAAGTAAAAATAAAATACAGAGGCGCATGTAATGGTGGATTCCAGCGGGGACAAATTAATATTGTGTGAAGAAGAGGATGTACATACTGATGGGGATGGTGATGATGATGACGATATCTGATCTTACCTACTATATGTTGTAAAGCCAGTTTGTATATGGGATCATTGCCACCAATGTCCACTGCGCATTGGCAGCTTGTTTTGTGAGGGTCCAAACAAACCAATCATTTCAGCCACACGTGGCAGTCTCTGTCACTGAAGTGATTGGTTTATTAAATTGTGAATATCCTGTTTCATATATACATAAGGGTGGCTGGGAGGTCCGAAGGACAATTCCATCTTGCACCTCTTTTCTTTGCATTGTGTGCTGTTTGGGACATAGCTGCCTGACATTTTAATTTTATGGTTTATGAATGTCCAGAAATTGTACAGACATCATCTCCTGTATGCCCCTTTTATTTAAAAAAACAAACAAATCTGAACTACAAAGTTGATGGGGTGGGCAATTTTATGAGCAGCAGCACAGAGCATCTTCCTGCCAGGATGCAAATACATTTAATACAAAAATTCATTGTGTATTTTGGGCACATACATACATATTTACATGGTACATACAGTGCGTAAAGCAGGCTGAGGTAACCTGAAGCACGCCACCTGTTGTTGACAAATAACTTCCAGTATGCCCAGCAAACATCACAGATGCTGGGAGTTCTAGTTCAGCCGGAGAACTACAGGCTGCTTTACTCTGATGTAAACAGCAAGTCTTGGTCCCATTATCCCTAACAACCTCCATGAGTACAAAGTAAACATCTGTTTATAGTATGTTCTAGCAGCACCTCCACAAGCAAGGCCACCTAATTTCTATTAGATGTATAGTATAGAAATGTAAAAACCTCCTCCAGATCAAAGATGTCTTTTAGGAACTGAAGAACTTGATACTAGATTGATCTTCCTTAATACATTTTTTTATGAATCAAAACATTAAAATAAATAAATTAAAAACTAATCAATCCTTCCGTCCTTTCAGTGTCTTCAGTCCATAAACATATTCCAACTCCGTCGGGCCTTAGACCTAGTTAAGGAAAAACATTGTTGGTTTTTAAAATTCCTAGGGGTCTTATAGTTTATTAAACTGCCATCCTGTCTACCACTGCAATGCCACTCTGTGCCATGTTGGAAACTGAACTGCCACATGTTAGTGCCACCCACTGCTGTCACCTAACTTAGGGCCTGATTCAGACCCGCTCGCGAGCACTGAGCGCTCGCAAGCGGGTCGATGTTGCCAAGTGCGCATGCGCACGAGGGAGCCGGCTCCGTCGTGCGCATGCACAAGACCCGAATAACGACGGCCAAGTTGTCGTTATGGGTCTCGCACCAAAGGGGGCATGCTGTCGATGGTGATTGACAGCACGCCCCCTTTGGTGGGCGTGCCGGGGGCGTGGTTGCCCAGACGGAGGCGTTCCCATGGGAACGCCTACCGTCTGGGGCCGGCCCCACTGACATCACTAGTGATGTCAGTGGGAGTGCAGGGCTTGCGGCAGTGAGACCCTACCGCAAGGGTCTAGTCGCAAGCCTGATGGTCACGATGGTCTTGACCATCGCGACCATCATTTTGGCCGCTCGCTATAGCTGTGGCTGGTCACCCACAGCTATGCAAGCGGCCAGGAGGCTGCTCCAAAAAGGAGGAGGGATGGCCCTGATTCAGAGCGAGCGCTCTGTCAAAGTGTCCGGCTCTGAATCAGGGCTTTAGTCAGCCAGCTAGCAATGCAATCTTTTGGCCCTAAACTAGATGAAAAAAAATCAATATTGTGAGCCATGAGGTGTTCAAAATTGTTTGCAAATGACTGGGAATAAATGTTATTAAGGTTAATAATACTGTAGGAACAAAAACAGACCCAAATTATGTGGTTTTACCTGTTTTTATCATTTTTCGAAAAAGATCCAGATCCAAAACACGCAAGGGTGGTTTTGTAAAACCAGATCCAGATCCAAAACATGAAGGAGAACTGCCCTCACAGATTTGGTTCTGTATTTTTTTTTCACCAAAAGATAAAAACTGCTAAAATCACATAAGTATTATTAACCTCAAAACCATTAATTTCCAGTAATTTACAGTCAATGTTGACCACCTCACAGCTCACAATATTGTTTTCATCCAGTTTAGGCCAAAAGGTTGCACCAAGCTAGCTGGCTGACTAAGCTAAGCGACAGCAGTGAGTGGCACAAACACATGGCAGTTCAACTTCTAACATAGCACATCTACGAAACAGAGTGGCACTGCATTGCAGACAGGATGGCAGTTTAATATAAACTATATGATGCTTTAAAATGTTTTCAATTATCAAGAACTAGATCAGAGGCCCCAAATGGAGGTGGAGTATGTAGTGGAAGAGAGATTGATTACATACTTACCTACTTTCCCGGAATTTGCAGGAGGCTCCCGAATTTTCAGTGAGCCCCCCCACACCCCCTGAAGAGTATCCGGATCTCCCGCATCCCGCCCACTTCCAAGAGGTGTGGACAGGAAGGGGAGATAATTACTGGAAATCGTGGCATAAATGCCATGAATCGCAGCACCGTGTGGCAGGAGAAGGGCTAAATAATGCAAAAGTGTCATATCCATCTGTGTATACAAGCACTGTGACTCTGGTGTCTGTGCCACTGCTCTGTCGCTTAGTAACGAGTCAGCTCACTGCAACCTTTGGCCAATAATGGTAAAAACAATATTATAAGCTGTGAGGTGGTCTAAATTGACTGTAAATGACTGGAAATTAATGTTATTTTTATACAGAGGGCTATAGCCCTCTGTATAAAAAATACAAGCACCATGACTGTGTGAGCCATAGCCCACTGCTCAAAAAATTTACAATTGGGGAGGGAGGGAAAGTCCAAGAAAAAAGAGGCAGAGCTCTGCCTATCCTTGTACTAAATAAAATAAATCTCATCCCACCATCTATGACCCCACTGATTCTAATAGGCTGACATTAAACTCCAAATATTAACCCTATAAATACCACTGCACTGGAACCTATCTATGCTCACAAATACCTAGGGGTTTAATCTTGTTCCTGTACATAAAGTACACTCTCTCCTCAATACTGTGCACAGAGGACTAGCAGAGAAAGCCCACATGCAAGAGACTGCATGTGGACTGGATTCAAATGAAATGTAGAATGTTTGCTTTGATGAGGGCCCTCCTCCTCCTCGATGGGAACAACTGTGTGGAGTTCCTCCTCTTTTTCCTCCTGGTCCAAAGTCAGGGCTGGGGCCTCCTCCTTCAGCCTGACATGGATCCTCCTCCTCCACAGGAGATGGAGCCAGGAAAATCCTCCTCCTCAAAAGATTTAGCTGGGGCCTCTTAGGGATGGCCATCGACCATCAATTTTTAGAAATCATCGATGGTCGCCAGTCGATGTCGAATAGTTTTACCATTGGTTTCCCGCCATTGATGATAGCTGTGGGCCTGATGGTTCCCATCCTTGACAATGCTGCATTGTGTGTAAGTACCGGAGCTGGGGGCAGTTCTATAGCTGACTGCCAGCTTAGCCTGTCATGTCAGCTATAGAACAAGGTGGACCATCAGAATCTTAGTATGCTGTATGTGAGACAAGGAGTCGGGGTTCCCGATGGCCCACCTCGCTCTATCGCTGACAAGACAGGCTCATCAGCCCTGCACCATCACCACCTCCAGCTGTTACATGCAGTGTGCCAAATCATGATGCCAATCGAGACTTCTCCCTCAGGCCCCACTCCCAACTCAGAAGTTGACCTGCCGCCGCACATGTGCAAAAGAAACTGCCCAGCTGCACAGGTAGTCTCTTCTGCGCATGTGCGAATCTTCAATGGTCTAAACTAAGGATGGGGAACCTCAGATACAGGGGCCGTATAAGGCCCCTGGAATCATTTTTTCTGGCCCTCAGAGCTTTTTTCTGCTAGCCTCATCTGGCTAGCAGGGAGCCTAGAATGGCACCCTGCACATAACAAAATAGAAAAGTGTTGATAATACGGGCACTCACTAACCAAATGGCACCCTGCAGCCAGAATCTATGCAGCAGTGCCACCTGGAGTGTCCTAAGGATGCTTCAGACGGTCACACCAGTGCCCTCACAGCTCCCCGGAGCATCCTCAGTGTTTCGATCATTGCTGTAACCACCGGCGATTGTGGCCCACCCCAAAGTGACAGGGGGTATGGCCTGCACCAGGCCTGCACATAATGGTATATATATCAAAATGGCCATCGCTAGAAAAAAGGTTCCCCACCCCTGGTCTAAACTATCGATGGTTCTGAACTAAATAGTTTGTTACCATCGAGGGTTCATGCCACCATCCCTATTATATAGCTGAGACCTCCTCCACCAGCGAGACATGGATCCTCCTCCTCCATAGGAGATAGAGCTGGAAAATCCTATTCCTCACAACATATAGCTGAGGCCTCCTCCTCACAAGAAATAGCTGTGGCCTTTTTCTGCAGCCAGATATGGAGCTGGGAAATCCTCCTCCTCAAAAGATATTATAATATATGCAGTGACTAGTGCTGCACTATCTTCAAGGTGATTTGTAGAAGCAGCTGCTAGATCCTGCACCCCCCCCCTACAAATTGCACCAGTGAATAAATGGGGGGATGGGTCTGCGCTATTGATTTATTGTTAAGGAGATATGCAATCTTAACACTTATTGAATATCTTAATGTCAGTATGTAGATGAAACAGTACGTAGAATCAGGGTCGTATCTATAATGGGTGCAGGACACACAGGCCCCTGGTCCAGAGGGGCCCACACCACACACCCTGCACCCACATTTTTAATACTTACCTCTCCGTAGTCCCACGTCGGCGGTAGCAGCACTGCACAAATCACCTGGAAAATGGCTGCCGCAGCGACCTGGGCTGCACCATCCTTGTCTCACATGCCATTTCCCCAGTAATCTGTGCATGTGCAGTAGACTCTGGGCATAGACTAGTGCCCAGAGTCTACTGCGGCACTCAGTGCGCTGCCAGCTATGCCCCTGAGTAGAATATACCATATAAGTTGTAAAACATAAAGTTAATAACAATGCAGTATTTATAGATTAATAACTATAAGCTATGTGAGTGACCAAATAAATGATGCATATAGCGATAGATGGTTAAAGTATGTTGAGTTTTATTCGGTAGGCAAAGTGCTCCAACCATCATACTTAATGTCCTATTGTGGATTATGCTGAATGTTAAGGTGCCCGCAGAAGTCACTGATCACCTTATTGTAATGCACCTTATTACAATGTTCGGGGAATGATGGTGTTCCAGTCTTGGAAGTGCAGGGGATGGTGTGAGTCCATAAGTGGTGCAAGTCCTGCCAGGGCAGTCTGCTCTGGAGGGGCGGCGTTTCGTGCCTTCCATTTGTGTCTTGCTGTTCATTCCCCTCTTGGTGAGCAGTATCTTGATGTTGTTGTCTTGCACTCCTGATTCTGCCCCTAATGCTGACCCGCAGTGCGTCCACACTCTGGAGCAGGCCTGGCAACAGGGGGATACAAAGGGGACACCTGCTCCAGGCCCCAAGGATCAGAGGGGCCCCAAGGTCCAGCACCTAATTGTGATTAATTTAATTAATTATTTAAATAATCAAAGCTGCCAGTCAGGCACGGTGCAAATAGACAACATTATATAGTTTCAGTTCATTGTGTGAGCCCCTTCCTCCAGTGGCCCTATCATCTGGTCCAGCTGTGATGACATTGCAATGTCTCTTGCCTGTCACTGCCGCTACAGCCACCAAGAGAAGCCGGGAGGAACATAGTCACAAGCAGCCTAGCAAGCGTTAGCGTAACGGAACCGCCACCTGTAATATTAAGCAGCAAGCAGCAGCATCTGCTCAGGAGTCACTGGTGTTCCACTGGTCTTCCGGGTACCACAGTCTCGCAAGATCTCGCTGTCCCTCAGCATCTGCTGCAGTCACCAGCTGCATTGTCAATGTTCTTCATAAGATGTTGCCAGAGCCGCATCCTCCACTGTGGCCCCCGACGGCATGTTCTGTGTAGGGTTGTGCGCCGGACCATTTTTGCCGGATTTGGATTTGGTTCTAATTCGTCATCCGGCTTTGGATTTGCCAAACTGCGGTGACTGGCTTTGGATTTGGATTTAGTATCATTAACCTCAATAACATTAATTTCCAGTCATTTATAGTCAATTTAGACCACCCCACAGTTTTTAATAATGTTTTCAACATTATTGGCCAAAGGTTGCAGTGAGCTGACTGGTTACTATGGGCTCTATTTACTACAATCCGCATATTGAATGCGGATTGTAGTGTGATATTACCGAGTGAATTCGCATTGCGAATTCAGGCAATATCACAGGGATTTACTATAAATCCCTTGCAGGGACAGAGCTTGCGATAAAGCTCTGTCCCTGTGGATCCCATCCGCACTCTAGTCACGGTATTTTCGGAAAAAATAACGCGACTAAGAGCCCGCGCATGCGCCGACCGACCACCGCTACTACCCCCCCCACCGACGCTAAGCCCCGCCCCCGGTGCTAAGCCCCACCCCCACGATCGCGGACCCCCCGCGACCCCCCTCCCTTCATTACACTTACCTGCATCCTCCTGGCCTCCGGTGATCTTCTCCGGGCTTCCCGATCAGGTGATCTCCCATACTGCACTGGGACCCGATCACCTGATGACCGGGCCCCAGTGCACTGTGGGAGACCAGCTGACCGGAGAGGAGCCATCACCGGAGGCCCGATCACCGGTCCCTGGATTCAGGTAAGGAAAAAAAAAAATGTTTAATTTTTTTTTCTTTTTTTTACAGTAATCAGCTTGCGGTCTACTTAGACCACACAGCTGATTACTGGTACCGGCTCCCGCCTCTGCTCTCCCCATTAGAGCAGAGTGGGAGCCCGGTAACCGGGGGAGACCCTGGATAACGCCACCTCCAGGTGGTGTTATTATCACAGGGCTTCCCCCGGTATTTTTTTACAATTTATTTTTAGTAACTTGCACACAGATCACATTTCCCATTACAATTATGGGAAATGCGATCTGCTTTACTAAAAATAAGTGATACTGGGGGTTGGAGTAGAATTTTACTAATTCTACTCCAATTGCCCTATAGTAACTACAGGTGAAACTAAAATAATGTGAAAAGGGTGTGAAAACACCCTTTTTCACTTTATTTTAGTAAAAATAATGTTAATAAATAGAGCCCTAAGCGACAAAGCAGCGGCGCAGCGGCACAGTCACCACAATTTAAAGCACATCTATGACACATTGCCACACAGCAGTGGCAGAAATGAAAAGCAGTGCATCCACCCAGTGGGATACGGCCAGCAGAATCACAGTACTTGTTTACATAGTGGGCTACGGGCCAAGGAGTCCCAGTGCACAATCTTATTCACATTACACCACACATAGTGCCCCTGATTCACATTACACCATAAAGTAATGTCTCTTATTTATGTTACCACACACAGTAGTGCCCATTTTACACAATGCCCACAGTAGTGCCCCTTTTACACAATGCCCACAGTAGTGACCCTTTTACACAATGCCCACAGTAGTGACCCTTTTACACAATGAACACAGTAGTGACCCTTATACAGAAAGCCCACAGTAGTAATGCCCCTTATACAATTCCCACAGTAGTAGTGCCACTTATACAATGCCCCCAGCAGTGGTGTCCCTTACACAATGGCCCCAGTAGTGGTGCCCCCTATGCAGTCCCTTTAGAGTAGGGCCCCCTATACAGTGCCCCCAATAGTATGCCCCCCATTAGCATGCCCCCCAGCAGTATGCCCCCTGTAGCAGTGCCCCCATTAGCAGGCCCCCAGTAGTAGTGCCCCCATTAGCATGCCCCAAGTAGTAGTGCCCCCATTAACATGCCCCATTAGTGGTATGCCCCCCATTAGCAGGCCCCCAGTAGTAGTATGCCCCCCCTTAGCAGGCCCCCAGTAGTAGTATGCCCCCCCTTAGCAGGCCCCCAGTAGTAGTATGCCCCTCCCTTAGCAGGCCTCCAGTAGTAGTATGCCCCCCCATAGCAGGCCCCCAGTAGTAGTAGTGCCCCCATTAGCAGGCCCCCAGTAGTAATATGCCCCCCCTTAGCAGGCCCCCACTAGTAATATGCCCCCCACTAGTAGGCCCCCAGTAGTAGTAGTAGTGTCCCTACTTAGCAGGTCCCCAGTAGTAATATGCCCCCCACTAGCAGGCCCCCAGTAGTCGTATACCCCCCATTAATGCCCCCTTACACACACGCATAAAAAAAAAGAAGAAAACTTACCTGAATCCCCGCTCCCGCTATTCTCTGCTGACATGCGCTGAGGAGGGAGCCGGAAGACGGACCAACCGGCTCCCTCCGTGCAGCAGCCAATGACAGTCTGTGTGACTCTCATTGGCTGCTATTACAAACACACGCTGGCGGCTGTGTGTTTGATCTGTGTAGGGCAGACCGCTATCACAGCGGTCTGCCCTACACTAGAGGAGAATCCGCGAGAATCCGACGTCAGGGAGCTGCGGCTTGGTCTCGAACGGGGATCCGAGTCCGACGGAGAACACCCGAACAGCGTTCAGGTGGACTCGGATCCCCAATGTTCGGAGCGGTTCGGATTCCACAGAAAACCGTTGCAAGGCATGCTGTGATGTGTAGTTTTACAACATCTGGGGGCCGCTTATTGCCCACCCCTAATCTAAAGCAATAAGGGGTAGATGTACTAAGCCATGGAGAGAGAAATCAAGTGCCAACCAATCAGCTACTAATTGTCATTTTTCAAAAACAGCCTATAAAGTGACAGTTAGGAGCTGATTGGTTGATACTCCTACTTTATGGCAGGTAACGGGGTTGGTCAGCAAAAAATGCAGGCATGTCGCAACTGTGGGTGTGTCATATCCTGCGTCTGCGATCATGTATGGAAGAAGAAGGTCTCCGGTGTCTTCGGGAGCACGCCCATTCTGCGTGACCAGAGGGTGACTCAGAAGACCGATATTCAAAAGATCTGCTTCTGTGTACGCAGATGCTTGGATTTGCAAAGCGGAAAGGGAGCATCTGAATACATTACTGGGCGTCTGTGACATTTGTATATTTTCGCACAACAGTTGCGTACGGAATCGCAGCTGCAATGACTTTATCATACATGTCTGAGGGGCCTATTCATTAAACGTAAAAATTAAATGGAGATAATTAGCTTTAGAACTCTCATGGAGTTCTAGCTAATTATAGGTGGAATTCATCATTCCACCTCTCCATAAGTATCTATTCCGAAAAGCTGTCATTTTTGCGATGACAGCTTTTCGGGAAATAGATACTTTTCCCTGCCTACACTAACTTATCGCGTCTGGAAACAGTGCTGCGCATGCGCTGTTACATCTGTAAAACCAGCGCATGCGCAGCACTGCCTACAGATGCATTAAGTTTTGTACCCCCCCGACCCCCCTCCCCCCTCCGCTCACCTCCCCCCCCGACTTACCTGTCCGCGCAGCAGCCTCCGGCTCCGTCCTGCTGGTCTGTCATGTGGTTTCCCAGCAGACCACATGACAGATTAGAAAAAAAAAAAAATAAATTTTTTTTCTTTTTCTAAACTTTCTTGTGCTCTGCTGGGGAGCACACATGACAGACCAGCTTCCGGAGCCTGAGGAAGGAGCAGAGCGCTGGAGGGACTCGTCGGGGGACCTGCACACGCTGATACAGGTAAGTGGATTCTGCTATTCGCCACCTCACAGTGGCGAATAGTAACTGCATCAAATTCTGAAAATTGATAATTTTCGGAATTTGATGAATACCATAATTTCCACATCCCCATACTAATGTATGGGGAGTGTGGAAATTAACGCAGGGGAACTTAGCAAGGAGATATCTGTGATATCTCCTGTGCTAAGTGGCTACATGAATACCAAAATAACGTTATTTAAGGAAAATGTCCTTAAAAACGTTATTTTAGTGTTGATGAATAGGCCCCTGAATCAGGCCCAGAATACAATAAAATGTGTTTGGAAAAAATACTTATTTGACATAAAACTTAAAATTGATATTACACACACACTTCTCATTATCAAGTATAACACACATGGCATTAACAGTGGAATGTTCATATAGTATGTTATACAGACCTGATGTCATAAGCAGTGGCCTCCAGCTACACCTAGAATAGCAGGTAGGTGAGGAGGGTGTGCAGCAGCTGGAGACCGCACATGATGGCCCCATACCGGTTTGGATACCAGATCTGCACGGCTATACAAGGCATGTCTGGGTTGTATGTCTGGCAGAGGAGAAGGAATAAGCAGAAAACTACATTTAGCCAAAGAGTGAGGAGAAGTCACAAGGGGAATTCAACTTCGTATATATCCCTTTTCCTTCTTCACTATCATGTGCCAGCAATTTCCCTTACTATACAGAGTGCCGGCAATCTCACTAACTATACAGCGTGCCAGCAATTTCATTACCCATTTAGCGTGCCAGAACTCTCACTGACTATACAGCGTGCCAATAATCTCATTACCCATACAGTGTGCCAGCACTCTCATATTACCCATACATCATGCCAGCACTCTCACTAACCATACAGCGTGCCGGCACTCATTACCCATACTGCGTGCCAGAACTCTCACTAACCATACAGCGTGCTCGCATTCTCATTACCCATACTGCGTGCCAGAACTCTCACTAACCATACAGCATGTCGGCACTCTCATTACCCATACTGCATGCCAGAACTCTCACTGACTATACAGCGTGCCAATAATCTCATTACCCATACAGTATGCCAGCACTCTCATATTACCCATACATCGTGCCGGCACTCTCACTAACCTTAGAGCGTGCCGACACTCATTACCCATACTGCGTGCCAGAACTCTCACTAACCATACAGCATGCCAGCACTTTCATTACCCATACTGCGTGCCAGAACTCTCACTAACCATACAGCGTGCTCGCACTCTCATTACCCATACAGCATGCCGGCAATCTCATTACCCATACTGTATACGAGAACTTTACTGCGTGCCAGCACTCTCATTACCCATACTGCATGCCAGAACTCTCACTAACCATACAGCGTGCTCGCACTCTCATTACCCATACTGCGTGCCAGAACTCTCACTAACCATACAGCGTGCTCGCACTCTCATTACCCATACAGCATGCCGGCAATCTCATTACCCATACTGTATACGAGAACTTTACAGCGTGCCGGCACTCTCATTACCCAGACAGCATGCCAGAATTCTCACTAACCATACAGCGTGCTTGCACTCTCATTACCCATACTGCGTGCCAGATCTCTCAATAACCATACTGCGTGCCAGCACTCTCATTACCCAAACAGAGTGCCGGCACTCTCACTAACCATACAGCGTGCTCGCACTCTCATTACTCATACTGCGTGCCAGATCTCTCACTAACCATACTGCGTGCCAGCACTCTCATTACCCATACTGCATGCCAGAACTCTCACTAACCATACAGCGTGCTCGCACTCTCATTACCCATACTGCGTGCCAGAACTCTCACTAACCATACAGCGTGCTCGCACTCTCATTACCCATACTGTATAGCAGAACTCTCACTAACCATACAGCATGCCAGCAATCTCATTACCCATACTGCGTGCCAGATCTCTCACTAACCATACAGCGTGCTCGCACTCTCATTACCCATACTGCGTGCCAGAACTCTCACTAACCATACAGCATGCCAGCAATCTCATTACCCACACTGCGTGCCAGATCTCTCACTAACCATACAGCGTGCTCGCACTCACATTACCCATACTGCGTGCCAGAACTCTCACTAACCATACAGCATGCCAGCAATCTCATTACCCATACTGCGTGCCAGGTCTCTCACTAACCATACTGCGTGCTCGCACTCTCATTACCCATACTGCGTGCCAGGTCTCTCACTAACCATACAGCGTGCTCACACTCTCATTACCCATACTGCGTGCCAGATCTCTCACTAACCATACAGCGTGCTCGCACTCTCATTACCCATACTGCGTGCCAGATCTCTCACTAACCATACAGCGTGCTCACACTCTCATTACCCATACTGCGTGCCAGATCTCTCACTAACCATACAGCGTGCTTGCACTCTCATTACCAATACTGCGTGCCAGATCTCTCTCTAACCATTAGGGGTGAGCGGGTTCGGATTTCTGAAATCCGAACCCCCCCGAGCCCCCCCGATCCGAGTCCGATCCGAGTCAGGCTCGACTTTTCCCGCCTGACTCGGATCTGAAATCGAGGCAAAACGTCATCATCCCGCCTTCCGAGTCTCGCGGGTTTTGGATCCTATATAAGGTACCCGCGTCGGCGCCATTTTCTCACTCGGCTGTGGACAGTGAAGAGGGAGGGTGGGAGTTAGGGCTGTGTAGTGTAGTGTAGTGTAGTGCTGCTGTTGTCCACTACTCAAAGTCCATACAGGCTGGCTGTGTTGTGCTGTGCTGCTGTTGTTAATAGGGGCTGTGTCCACTACTTCAAAGTCCATAGGGGCTGGCTGGACTGTGTTGTGCAGTCAGTTCTCCATAGGGGCTGTGTCCACTCCAAAGTCCTGTGCAGTGTCCCAGTCCTAAAGGAGTGCTGTAGTGTTGTCCAGGGGGTGCTCTGTCCATCAGGGGTGCTCCCCCAAGTGCTAAAAAAATAATATATTTTCTGTGTTTGTGAATTGTGTGCGCAGTAGCCGCACGTGCATCAACAAAGTAGTGCCAAGCGTGCGTCTGTGTCATAAGTAAAGGGCCGGCTGGCTTGACCGTTAAAGGGTGCTGTAACCCCCGAAAGTACACTCCAGTCCAAACCAAAAAAAAATTATTTTCTGTGTTTGTGAATTGTGTGCGCAGTAGCCGCACGTGCATCAACAAAGTAGTGCCAAGCGTGCGCCTGTGTCATAAGTAAAGGGCCGGCTGGCTTGACCGTTAAGGGTGCTGTAACCCCCGAAAGTACACTCCAGTCCAAACCAAAAAAAAAATTATTTTCTGTGTTTGTGAATTGTGTGCGCAGTAGCCGCACGTGCATCAACAAAGTAGTGCCAAGCGTGCGCCTGTGTCATAAGTAAAGGGCCGGCTGGCTTGACCGTTAAGGGTGCTGTAACCCCCGAAAGTACACTCCAGTCCAAACCAAAAAAAAAATTATTTTCTGTGTTTGTGAATTGTGTGCGCAGTAGCCGCACGTGCATCAACAAAGTAGTGCCAAGCGTGCGCCTGTGTCATAAGTAAAGGGCCGGCTGGCTTGACCGTTAAGGGTGCTGTAACCCCCGAAAGTACACTCCAGTCCAAACCAAAAAAAAAATTATTTTCTGTGTTTGTGAATTGTGTGCGCAGTAGCCGCACGTGCATCAACAAAGTAGTGCCAAGCGTGCGCCTGTGTCATAAGTAAAGGGCCGGCTGGCTTGACCGTTAAAGGGTGCTGTAACCCCCAAAGTACACTCCAGTCCAAACCAAGAAAAAAATTATTTTCTGTGTTTGTGAATTGTGTGCGCAGTAGCCGCACGTGCATCAACAAAGTAGTGCCAAACGTGCGCCTGTGTCATAAGTAAAGGGCCGGCTGGCTTGATCGTTAAGGGTGCTGTAACCCCCGAAAGTACACTCCAGTCCAAACCAAAAAAAAAATTATTTTCTGTGTTTGTGAATTGTGTGCGCAGTAGCCGCACGTGCATCAACAAAGTAGTGCCAAGCGTGCGCCTGTGTCATAAGTAAAGGGCCGGCTGGCTTGACCGTTAAGGGTGCTGTAACCCCCGAAAGTACACTCCAGTCCAAACCTAAAAAAAAATTATTTTCTGTGTTTGTGAATTGTGTGCGCAGTAGCCGCACGTGCATCAACAAAGTAGTGCCAAGCGTGCGCCTGTGTCATAAGTAAAGGGCCGGCTGGCTTGACCATTAAAGGGTGCTGTAACCCCCGAAAGTACACTCCAGTCCAAACCAAAAAAAAAATTATTTTCTGTGTTTGTGAATTGTGTGCGCAGTAGCCGCACGTGCATCAACAAAGTAGTGCCAAGCGTGCGCCTGTGTCATAAGTAAAGGGCCGGCTGGCTTGACCGTTAAGGGTGCTGTAACCCCCGAAAGTACACTCCAGTCCAAACCAAAAAAAAAATTATTTTCTGTGTTTGTGAATTGTGTGCGCAGTAGCCGCACGTGCATCAACAAAGTAGTGCCAAGCGTGCGCCTGTGTCATAAGTAAAGGGCCGGCTGGCTTGACCGTTAAAGGGTGCTGTAACCCCCAAAGTACACTCCAGTCCAAACCAAAAAAAAAATTATTTTCTGTGTTTGTGAATTGTGTGCGCAGTAGCCGCACGTGCATCAACAAAGTAGTGCCAAACGTGCGCCTGTGTCATAAGTAAAGGGCCGGCTGGCTTGACCGTTAAGGGTGCTGTAACCCCCGAAAGTACACTCCAGTCCAAACCTAAAAAAAAATTATTTTCTGTGTTTGTGAATTGTGTGCGCAGTAGCCGCACGTGCATCAACAAAGTAGTGCCAAGCGTGCGCCTGTGTCATAAGTAAAGGGCCGGCTGGCTTGACCGTTAAAGGGTGCTGTAACCCCCGAAAGTACACTCCAGTCCAAACCAAAAAAAAATTATTTTCTGTGTTTGTGAATTGTGTGCGCAGTAGCCGCACGTGCATCAACAAAGTAGTGCCAAGCGTGCGCCTGTGTCATAAGTAAAGGGCCGGCTGGCTTGACCGTTAAAGGGTGCTGTAACCCCCGAAAGTACACTCCAGTCCAAACCAAAAAAAAATTATTTTCTGTGTTTGTGAATTGTGTGCGCAGTAGCCGCACGTGCATCAACAAAGTAGTGCCAAGCGTGCGCCTGTGTCATAAGTAAAGGGCCGGCTGGCTTGACCGTTAAGGGTGCTGTAACCCCCGAAAGTACACTCCAGTCCAAACCTAAAAAAAAATTATTTTCTGTGTTTGTGAATTGTGTGCGCAGTAGCCGCACGTGCATCAACAAAGTAGTGCCAAGCGTGCGCCTGTGTCATAAGTAAAGGGCCGGCTGGCTTGACCGTTAAGGGTGCTGTAACCCCCGAAAGTACACTCCAGTCCAAACCAAAAAAAAAATTATTTTCTGTGTTTGTGAATTGTGTGCACTGTGGCTGCACGTGCATCAACAAAGGAGCAGCGCCAAGCGTGCGCCTGTGTCCCATAAGTAAAGAGCCGGCTGGCTCATTTCTTAAAGGGTGGTGTAACCCACAAAGTGCACTACTCTCCAGCAAAAATAAAATAATATTTTCTGTGTTTGTGTGCGCTTTAGCCGCACGTATATATATCAATATAACATAAATGGAGGACCAAACTTTCTCCGATAAAAATAAAATAGGGAAAGATCAAGAACCTCTTCCTCCTAGTGCTGTTGCTGCTGCTGGGAGTTGTTCATCATCCCAGAGAGGAAGTAGGAACATCACTACTTTTACTAAACAATTGACCCTCCAACAGTCCCTAGCGATGAGGATGAAGTACGACAGCAGTCATCCTGAAGCAAAACGTATAATTGAGGCCTTGACTGCTATGTTGGTGTTAGACGTGCGTCCGGTATCCGACATTAGTGCAGTGGGATTTAGACAATTGATGGAG
Source organism: Taudactylus pleione (assembly GCA_031769625.1). Classification (NCBI taxonomy): domain Eukaryota; kingdom Metazoa; phylum Chordata; class Amphibia; order Anura; family Myobatrachidae; genus Taudactylus; species Taudactylus pleione. Next base: position 22,616,268 of record JAUIMM010000092.1, on the reverse strand, counting down.
GTAGTGTGTCCTCGGTTCCAAAACCCGTCTAGATTCCACCTGCATCCTCAAAGCAGCAGCGACAAGCGTGCGTCTGTCTGTTAAAGGGTGGTGACACCCTCAAAGTGTGCTACACAAACAATTAAAATATTGTTCTTTTTTTTCTGTCTTTGTGAATTGTGTGGGCTGTAGCCGCACCTGCATCCTTAAAGCAGCAGCGACAAGCGTGCGTCTGTCTGTTAAAGGGTGGTGACACCCTCAAAGTGTGCTACACAAACAATTAAAATATTGTTCTTTTTTTTTTGGTCTTTGTGAAATGTGTGGGCTGTAGCCGCACCTGCATCCTTAAAGCAGCAGCGACAAGCGTGCGTCTGTCTGTTAAAGGGTGGTGACACCCTCAAAGTGTGCTACACAAACAATTAAAATATTGTTCTTTTTTTTTTGGTCTTTGTGAAATGTGTGGGCTGTAGCCGCACCTGCATCCTTAAAGCAGCAGCGACAAGCGTGCGTCTGTCTGTTAAAGGGTGGTGTAACTCTCAAAGTGCTCCAAAAAATAAAAAACAATTTTTTTAATGTGTTTGTGACTTGTGTGCGATGTAGCCGCACCTGCATCCTTAAAGCAGCAGCGACAAGCGTGCGTCTGTCTGTTAAAGGGTGGTGACACCCTCAAAGTGTGCTACACAAACAATAAAAATATTCTTCTTCTTTTTTCTGTCTATGTGAATTGTGTGGGCTGTAGCCGCACCTGCATCCTTAAAGCAGCAGCGACAAGCGTGCGTCTGTCTGTTAAAGGGTGGTGACACCCTCAAAGTGTTCTACACAAACAATTAAAATATTGTTCTTTTTTTTTCGGTCTTTGTGAAATGTGTGGGCTGTAGCCGCACCTGCATCCTTAAAGCAGCAGCGAAAAGCGTGCGTCTGTCTGTTAAAGTGTGGTGTAACTCTCAAAGTGTTCCAAAAAATAAAAAACTATTTTTTTAATGTGTTTGTGACTTGTGTGCGATGTAGCCACACTTGCATCCTCAAAGCAGCAGCGACAAGCGTGCGTCTGTCTGTTAAAGGGTGGTGACACCCTCAAAGTGTGCTACAGAAACAATTAAAATATTGTTCTTTTTTTTTCTGTCTATGTGAATTGTGTGGGCTGTAGCCGCACCTGCATCCTTAAAGCAGCAGCGACAAGCGTGCGTCTGTCTGTTAAAGGGTGGTGACACCTCAAAGTGTTCTACACAAACAATTAAAATATTGTTCTTTTTTTTTCGGTCTTTGTGAAATGTGTGGGCTGTAGCCGCACCTGCATCCTTAAAGCAGCAGCGACAAGCGTGCGTCTGTCTGTTAAAGGGTGGTGACACCTCAAAGTGTTCTACACAAACAATTAAAATATTCTTCTTCTTTTTTCTGTCTTTGTGAATTGTGTGGGCTGTAGCCGCACTTGCATCCTCAAAGCAGCAGCGACAAGCGTGCGTCTGTCTGTTAAAGGGTGGTGTAACCCTCAAAGTGTGCTCCACAAACAATAAAAATATTCTTTTTTTTTTCTGTCTTTGTGAATTGTGTGGGCTGTAGCCGCACTTGAATCCTCAAAGCAGCAGCGACAAGCGTGCGTCTGTCTGTTAAAGGATTACATCGGTGACAGCATCCAAGTAGGCATGTCAGACAGTCCGTACCTGTACTGGCAGGAAAAAGAAGCAATTTGGAGGTCCCTGTACAAACTGGCTCTATTTTACCTGAGTTGCCCCCCCTCCAGTGTGTACTCCGAAAGAGTTTTTAGTGCAGCCGGGAACCTTGTCAGCGAAAGGCGTAGGAGGTTGCTTCCACAAAATGTGGAGAAGATGATGTTCATACAACTTCAACAATTCAACTCTTCCAGGGAGACCAGCCTCCAGAACGTACAGAGGGACCTGTGGTTCCAGCAGGGACGAATTAATACTCTGTGAGGATGAGGATGTACACACTGAAGAGGGTGAGGAATCGGTGGATGAGGAGGATGAGGATGACATCTTGCCTCCGTAGAGCCAGTTTGTGCAGGGACAGATTAATTGCCAGCTTGTTTTGTGGGGGCCCAAACGAACCAATCATTTCAGCCACAGTTGTGTGGCAGACCCTGGCGCTGAAATGATTGGTTTGTTAAAGTGTGCATGTCCTGTTTATACAACATAAGGGTGGGTGGGAGGGCCCAAGGACAATTCCATCTTGCACCTCTTTTTTTTCTTTGCATTATGTACAGTTTGGGGCCTAGTTTTTCAAACTGCCATCCTGTCCGCCACTGCAGTTTCATGCCTAGATGGGTCACGTGTTTGTGCCGCCCACTCGTGTCGCTTAGCATAGTCATCCAGCTACCTCGGTGCAACCTTTTGGACATAAAAACACTATTGTGAGGTGTGAGGTGTTCAGAATAGACTGGAAATGAGTGGAAATTAAGGTTATTGAGGTTAATAATAGCATAGGAGCAGAAAAACCTACAAATTCTGTGATTTTAGCTGTTTTTATGCTTTTTTTCAAAAAAATACAGATCCAAAACACAAAACCCAGAACCCAAAACACGGAAGGGTGGTTTTGGCAAAACCAATCCAGATCCAAAACACGAAGAAAGATCCAGATCCAAAACCAAAACACAAAACACGAAAAGTGGCCGGTGCACACCCCTACTAACCATACAGCGTGCTCGCACTTTCATTACCCATACATCGTGCCGGCACTCTCACTAACCTTAGAGCGTGCCGACACTCATTACCCATACTGCGTGCCAGAACTCTCACTAACCATACAGCATGCCAGCACTTTCATTACCCATACTGCGTGCCAGAACTCTCACTAACCATACAGCGTGCTCGCACTCTCATTACCCATACAGCATGCCGGCAATCTCATTACCCATACTGTATACGAGAACTTTACTGCGTGCCAGCACTCTCATTACCCATACTGCATGCCAGAACTCTCACTAACCATACAGCGTGCTCGCACTCTCATTACCCATACTGCGTGCCAGAACTCTCACTAACCATACAGCGTGCTCGCACTCTCATTACCCATACAGCATGCCGGCAATCTCATTACCCATACTGTATACGAGAACTTTACAGCGTGCCGGCACTCTCATTACCCAGACAGCATGCCAGAATTCTCACTAACCATACAGCGTGCTTGCACTCTCATTACCCATACTGCGTGCCAGATCTCTCAATAACCATACTGCGTGCCAGCACTCTCATTACCCAAACAGAGTGCCGGCACTCTCACTAACCATACAGCGTGCTCGCACTCTCATTACTCATACTGCGTGCCAGATCTCTCACTAACCATACTGCGTGCCAGCACTCTCATTACCCATACTGCATGCCAGAACTCTCACTAACCATACAGCGTGCTCGCACTCTCATTACCCATACTGCGTGCCAGAACTCTCACTAACCATACAGCGTGCTCGCACTCTCATTACCCATACTGTATAGCAGAACTCTCACTAACCATACAGCATGCCAGCAATCTCATTACCCATACTGCGTGCCAGATCTCTCACTAACCATACAGCGTGCTCGCACTCTCATTACCCATACTGCGTGCCAGAACTCTCACTAACCATACAGCATGCCAGCAATCTCATTACCCACACTGCGTGCCAGATCTCTCACTAACCATACAGCGTGCTCGCACTCACATTACCCATACTGCGTGCCAGAACTCTCACTAACCATACAGCATGCCAGCAATCTCATTACCCATACTGCGTGCCAGGTCTCTCACTAACCATACTGCGTGCTCGCACTCTCATTACCCATACTGCGTGCCAGGTCTCTCACTAACCATACAGCGTGCTCACACTCTCATTACCCATACTGCGTGCCAGATCTCTCACTAACCATACAGCGTGCTCGCACTCTCATTACCCATACTGCGTGCCAGATCTCTCACTAACCATACAGCGTGCTCACACTCTCATTACCCATACTGCGTGCCAGATCTCTCACTAACCATACAGCGTGCTTGCACTCTCATTACCCATACTGCGTGCCAGATCTCTCTCTAACCATACAGCGTGCTCGCACTCTCATTACCCACACTGCGTGCCAGAACTCTCACTAACCATACAGCGTGCACGCACTCTCATTACCCATACTGCGTGCCAGAACTCTCACTAACCATACTGCGTGCCAGAACTCTCACTAACCATACAGCGTGCTCGCACTCTCATTACCCATACTGTATAGCAGAACTCTCACTAACCATACAGCATGCCAGCAATCTCATTACCCATACTGCGTGCCAGATCTCTCACTAACCATACAGCGTGCTCGCACTCTCATTACCCATACTGCGTGCCAGAACTCTCACTACCCATACAGCATGCCAGCAATCTCATTACCCACACTGCGTGCCAGATCTCTCACTAACCATACAGCGTGCTCGCACTCACATTACCCATACTGCGTGCCAGAACTCTCACTAACCATACAGCATGCCAGCAATCTCATTACCCATACTGCGTGCCAGGTCTCTCACTAACCATACTGCGTGCTCGCACTCTCATTACCCATACTGCGTGCCAGGTCTCTCACTAACCATACAGCGTGCTCACACTCTCATTACCCATACTGCGTGCCAGATCTCTCACTAACCATACAGCGTGCTCGCACTCTCATTACCCATACTGCGTGCCAGATCTCTCACTAACCATACAGCATGCTCACACTCTCATTACCCATACTGCGTGCCAGATCTCTCACTAACCATACAGCGTGCTTGCACTCTCATTACCCATACTGCGTGCCAGATCTCTCTCTAACCATACAGCGTGCTCGCACTTTCATTACCCATACTGCGTGCCAGATCTCTCACTAACCATACTGCGTTCTCACAATCTCATTACCCATACTGCGTGCCAGAACTCTCACTAACCATACAGCGTGCACGCACTCTCATTACCCATACTGCATGCCAGAACTCTCACTAACCATACTGCGTGCCAGAACTCTCACTAACCATACTGCATGCCAGCACTCTCATTACCCATACAGAGTGCCGGCACTCTCATTACCCATACTGCGTGCCAGAACTCTCACTAACCATACAGCGTGCTCGCACTCTCATTACCCATACTGAGTGCCAGATCTCTCACTAACCATACTGTGTGCCAGCACTCTCATTACCCATACTGCGTGCCAGAACTCTCACTAACCATACAGCATGCCCACACTCTCATTACCTATACTGCGTGCCAGAACTCTCACTAACCATACTGCGTGCTCGCGCTCTCATTACCCATACTGCGTGCCAGATCTCTCACTAACCATACAGCATGCCAGAACTCTCACTAACCATACAGCGTGCTCGCACTCTCATTACCCATACAGAGTGCTGGCACTCTCATTACCCATACTGCATGCCAGAACTCTCACTAACCATACTGCATGCCAGCACTCTCATTACCCCTACAGAGTGCTGGCACTCTCAATACCCATACTGCGTGCCAGAACTCTCACTAACCATACTGCGTGCTCGCACTCTAATTACCCATACTGAGTGCCAGATCTCTCACTAACCATACTGTGTGCCAGCACTCTCATTACCCATACTGCGTGCCAGAACTCTCACTAACCATACAGCATTCCAGCACTCTCATTACCCATACTGCGTGCCAGATCTCTCACTAACCATACAGCATGCCAGAACTCTCACTAACCATACAGCGTGCTCGCACTCTCATTACCCATACAGAGTGCTGGCACTCTCATTACCCATACTGCATGCCAGAACTCTCACTAACCATACTGCATGCCAGCACTCTCATTACCCCTACAGAGTGCTGGCACTCTCATTACCCATACTGCGTGCCAGAACTCTCACTAACCATACTGCGTGCTCGCACTCTAATTACCCATACTGAGTGCCAGATCTCTCACTAACCATACTGTGTGCCAGCACTCTCATTACCCATACTGCGTGCCAGACCTCTCACTAACCATACAGCATTCCAGCACTCTCATTACCCATACTGCGTGCCAGAACTCTCACTTACCATACAGCGTGCTCGCACTCTTATTACCCATACTGAGTGACAGATCTCTCACTAACCATACAGCGTGCCAGCACTCTCATTACCAATACTGCGTGCCAGATCTCTCACTAACCATACAGCGTGCTCGCACTCTCATTACCCATACTGTGTGCCAGAACTCTCACGAAACCATACAGCGTGCTCGCACTCTCATTACCCATACTGCATGCCAGAACTCTCACTAACCATACAGCATGCCAGCACTCTCATTACCTATACTGCGTGACAGAACTCTCACTAACCATACTGCGTGCTCGCGCTCTCATTACCCATACTGCGTGCCAGATCTCTCACTAACCATACAGTGTGCCAGAACTCTCACTAACCATACAGCGTGCTCGCACTCTCATTACCCATACTGCGTGCCAGATCTTTCAATAACCATACAGCGTGCTCGCACTCTCATTACCGATACTGCGTGCCAGAACTCTCACTAACCATACAGCATGCCATCACTCTCATTACCCATACAGCATGCCGGCACTCTCATTACCCATACTACGTGCCAGAACTCTCACAAACTATACAGCGTGCTGGCACTCATTACCCATACTGCGTGCCAGATCTCTCACTAACCATACAGCGTGCCAGAACTCTCACTAACCATACAGCGTGCTCGCACTCTCATTACCCATACTGCATGCCAGATCTCTCACTAACCATACAGCGTGCTCGCACTCTCATTACCGATACTGCGTGCCAGAACTCTCACTAACCATACAGCATGCCAGCACTCTCATTACCCATACAGCATGCCGGCACTCTCATTACCCATACTACGTGCCAGAACTCTCACAAACTATACAGCGTGCTGGCACTCATTACCCATACTGCATGCCAGAACTCTCACAAACTATACAAAAGGCTGGCACTCATTACCCGTACTGCATGCCAGAACTCTCACAAATTATACAGCATGCCGGCACTCATTACCCATACTGTGTGCCGGCACTCTCACTAACTATACTGTGTGCCAGCAATCTCATTACCCATACTGTATGCCGGCACTCTCACTGACTATACAGCATGCCAGCACTCTCACTAACAATACTGTATGCTAACAATCTCATTACCTATATTGTATGCTGGCACTCTCACTAACTATACAGCATGCAGGCACTCTCACTAACTTTACTGTGTGTCAGCAATCTCACTAACTATATAGCGTTCCAGCAATATCACTAACTATACTGTATGCCGGCAATCTTACTAAATAAAATATACAGCATGCCGACACTCTCACTAATTATACTGCATGCCAGCAATCTCACTGACTATACAGCGTGCCGGCACTCTCACTAGCTTTACTGTGTGCTAGCAATCTCTCTAACTATACTGTATGCTGCCATTTTCATTACCCATACTGTATGCTGGCATTCTCCCTGACTATACAGCATGCCGGCAATCTCACTAACTATACAGCGTGCCGGCACTCTCACTAACCATACAGCGTGCTGGTACTCTCACTAACTATACTGTGTGCTGGCAATCTCACTAACTATACTGAGTGCCAGCAATCTCATTACCCATACTGCATGCTGGCACTCTCACTAACCATACAGCGTGCCTGCAATCTTACTAACTATACTGTATGCCGACAACCTCACTAACTAATTACTTATACTGTGTCGGCAATCTCACTTACTATACCGTATGCTGGCACTCTCACTAACTATACTGTGTGTCAGCAATCTCACTAACTATACTGTATGCTGGCAATCTCACTGACTATACATCGTGCTGGCACTCTCACTAACTATACTGTGTCAGCAATCCCACTAACTATATTGTATGCTGGCTATCTCACTGACTTTACATCGTGCTGGCACTCTCACTAACTCTACTGTGTGTCAGCAATCTCACTAACTATACTGTATGCTGGCAATCTCACTGACTATACATCGTGCCGGCACTGTCACTAACTCTACTGTGTGTCGGCAATCTCACTAGCTATACAGTATGCTGGCACTCTCACTAACTATACTGTGTGTCAGCAATCTCACTAGCTATACTGTATGCTGGCAATCTCACTGACTATACATCGTGCTGGCACTCTCACTAACTATACTGTGTGTCAGCAATCTCACTAGCTATACTGTATGCTGGCAATCCTACTGACTATACATCGTGCCGGCACTGTCACTAACTATTCTGTGTGTCAGCAATCCCACTAACTATATTGTATGCTGGCAATCTCACTGACTATACATCATGCTGGCACTCTCACTAACTATACTGTGTGTCAGCAATCTCACTAACTATACTGTGTTTTGGCAATCTCACTAACTAACTATACCGTATGCTTGCAATCTCACTGACTATACAGCATGCTGGCACTTTCACTAACTATACTGTGTTTCGACAATCTCACTAACTATACTGTATGCCGGCACTCTCACTGACTATACAGCGTGCCGGCACTCTCACTAACTATACTGTGTGTCAGCAATCTCACTAACTATACTGTATGCCGGCAATCTCACTGACTATACTGTGTGTCTGCAATCTCACTAACTATACTGTGTGTCTGCAATCTCACTAACTATACTGTGTTTTGGCAATCTCACTGACTATACTGTGTTTTGGCAATCTCACTGACTATACTGTGTTTTGGCAATCTCACTCTCACTAACTGTACAGTGTGGCGGCACGCAAATATAACAAAGAAATACAGTAATTTAAGCCATTAAAACCATTAATTGAGGCTTTTCTATCAGGACAATTGGACAATACATAGAACAATTAAATTACTAGGAGCCACAAGGTCTTCATATACTGCTTTACGTGGTGAAATATGCCAGGTCCTTTAAAAATAAACAGAAATATATACATATGTTCTTATCAGGGCCAGATTAACAATGGGGCGGATGGAGCTACAGCTCCAGAACTCCACATAACAATAGGCCCATTAACATTACATGTATGATTACCAGCTGTATTTATTTCAATAGTTTTTCTAGTCCCCCCACCCCTCCCCCCCAAAAAATTTTTCTAATTCTTTCTAGTTAGTGTTCATAGTGTAGGGGATGTACACACCAAGGTGACTCTGCACACACTCACACCGCACCGATCACAGCTCTTCCCCTTCTCAGTATAGGCCTTTGAACATTTTCAGCTCCAGGCCCATGTGGGCCTTAAGGTGCCCACACACATAGCGATATTTTACACGATCTGGCCGATTCCGACGAATCGTGACGACAGATCGTGTAAAATATGGCCAAATCGTGAGGAAATCGTGAGTCCTAACTCACGATCACGATGCGATGCGATGCGCGTCCCCGCTGGTCGCACATCGCATCGTCAGATCTGCCGTGCAGTAGGGCAGATCTGACAATCTGGGACAAAATGCACTGGGGAAAAAAAAAAAAAGTTAAGAAGCAGAATAGATCTTATGCTTTTTACTCCAAATCGTGTGTAGGAGCTGCCGGGGAGCTGCTGGGGGAGAGTTCAGGGGAAATCGCACACATCGTGGGATCGTGTGCAGATCGGTATGTGTGTGGGCACCTTTAATCCGGCCCTGGTTCTTATTAATGAGGAAAATTGTATTAGTATTACACCAGAATAAGTATTTATGTCTCTCAGGGTATGGAGACAACATGGATAAATAGGACATTGTATTATCCATACATCACAGAGCTATGAAGCTCTCAGTCACCTCTGCCTCCATGCAGGGCTACCGGTGGTATAGCCGGTGCATTGCACCGGGGCCCGTAGCAATGAAAGGGCCCACAGCTGGTGGCATTATCAGAGAGCAGTACCAATAAAGAGTCACACTGACTCATTACACTACGGGCCATAAATAAGGAGAGGTGGTCCGGCCGGTAGAGAAGACCCCTCCCCTTAGTATGCTCAAGCTGTCACTCTACCGTAGAGTTACTCCATTCTAAAGCTGGGTACACAGGACCCAGTGATGGTGCATTGCACTGTAACAATAGAGTGCGTGCGTCTTACACAATGCACAATCCTGTGTACGATGACGAAATGCATTGTTACATGCTGCATGTAACATCATGCTGCATATAACAACATCATATGAACAGCAGATGGGATAATGTGATGAATGACCATCGATAATGAACCATCGGGCGAACACACTGATCCATGTTAGAATGATATATCGTACGATATATTGTTTAGTGTGTACCCAGTTTCAGTTCTACATACTCTGCCCAGGCCCGCCAAGAGCCAAGGCGGGCCCCGGTAATAGGGGGCGTGGCCTAATCTTGGGAGGCATGGCCACGCCCCCTTGCCGGAGAGGGGGGCGCTCTGAGCCCCCTCAGCCCGGCGCAAAGCCGGGGGGGCACGATCAGTGTGATCGCTCCCCCGCACAGGCATAGGAGACTGCTGTGGCTGCTGCTCAGCCACGAGCAGTCTCCAACTACAGCTCAGCACACGTTGTGTGCTGGGCTGCTGTGAGGGAGGGGGGGGGGCGGCGCATTGCGAATTCAGGCAAAATCACAGGGATTTACTACAAATCCCTTACAGGGACAGAGTTTGTGATAAAGCTCTGTCCCTGCAAATCCCCTTCGGAGCCTTATCATGGTATTTTCGTAAAAAATACCGTGATTAAGTGCCCGTGCATGCGCCGACCGGTTGCCGCTGCTACACCACCCCCGGCACTAAGCCCCGCCCCCATTGCTAAGCCCCACCCCCAGTGCTAAGCCCCGCCCCTGCGATCACGAACCCCCCCGTGACCCCCCTCTCCTCCCCCGCAAAACCCCTCCCCCTTAATTACACTTACCTGCATGTTCTGGGCCTCCGATGATATTCTCCATTCCTCCGGTCAGGTGATCTCCCATACTGCACTGGGGCCCGATCACCTGATGACTGGGCAGCAGTGCACTATGGGAGACCAGCTGACCGGACGGGAGTCATCACCGGAGGCCCGATCACCGGTCCTTGGAGTCAGGTAAGTAAATTTTTTTTTTTACTATTTTTTTTTTCTTTTTTTTATAGTAATCAGCTTGCGGTCTGTTTAGACCACACAGCTGATTACTGGGACCGACTCCCGGCTCTGCTCTCCCCGTTAGAGCAGGGCAGGAGGCCGGTAACCGGGGGAGACCCTGGATAACGCCACCTCCAGGTGGCGTTATTATCACAGGGCTTTCCCCGATATTTTTTCACATTTTATTTTTAGTAACATTACAATTATGGGAAATGCGATCTGCTTTACTAAAAATAAGTGATACTTAGGGGTTGGAGTAGAATTTTACGAATTCTACTCCAATTGCCCTGTAATAACTATAGGTGATACTAAAATAATGTGAAAAGGGTGTGAAAACACCCTTTTTCACTTTATTTTAGTCAAAATAATGTTAATAAATAGAGCCCCTTGTGTGCTGTGAGGCCACACCTCTTCCCCATGAGACCACACCCCTTTTTTGTGGGCTCACATCTTTATCACGTGCAAAAATTCCCTAATTTCCATTTCCTCACCTCTTCTGCTCGCAGTCCCTTTGCTTCATCTCTGCCTGCCCCTTGTTCCCCCAAGTCACCCTGCCCTTTGCCTCACCCTTCCATCTCCCAACTTCTATTACTTTCTGTAACCTTGTGACATCACCCTCCCCTTCTCCATGCCCCCCTCCTCCATTCTGCTCTCAGTATTCCTGCACCCCACAGGGCCCAGATTTTGTGGAAAGGCCACAAAAACTCAGACCACCATAGAGGACACACGGCACCATTGTGATACAACATTGTTGGAGGGGGTGTGGGCAGCCCTTGGTGGGCCAGGCCGGCTGTGGAAGGCTATTGTCAGCCGCAGAAGGTGCGACTTGTGGTTAACACTTGTTTCTCTCCCCCCATTACTGCTGTGTGCACAAGTCTTTGTCATCTCTCGCTTTACACTGCCCTACACTACACGTAATTCACTCACATAGTACAATGCCATCAATGTACAGAGACATTATAAGAAAATAACACCCACTTGTGTATACATAACTCAAATGATTTACATGCACAAGTGTTTGCCATGCAAGCCAGGGACTATCTGTGTTATTTATATTAAAAACATGTGTAACAAATATATACTTACCCTTTTCTCCCATCTCCTGCATGAAATAGGCCTCATATGCCTCCGGGCTGGTATACTTCTCTGCAAAGAAGAATAAATTGATTACAAACACTAATAAGCCATGTATTGTCCAGCATCGGGCTAGTGAACTATACTTCTGACTAAACCCCTACCATATCCCAAACACACAAAACATCTACCACACAGAGCGGCCTATTTATCAAATACAGTTGCAGAAAATCCTCATTTTCGGGGGATAGACACAAATACATATTAAGGGGTAAATTTACTAACATCCGATTTTGAATTTTTGAGTGATTTGGCGTTTGATTTGCATTCGATTTGTATTCGATTTTGCATTTGGGTATTTACCCAAATCAAATGTAAAATCGAATGTAAAACTGCAATTTACTCAAATCGAACATCGGAAAAACATTAGTACTTTTACATAGACCAACACACAAATTCCTTATTTACTATCATTCGATTTGAAATCGAACACAAAATCGAACTTCAAATTGAACTTCAAATCCCCAAATGAATAGACCTGCTTCATGCTTTCGATTTGAGTATGAGCAGGTCGGATTGACACATATACATGCATACATCAGTGAGATGCATGCATGTATCTTACTGTAAAAAGCAAAGAAAGAGTTTAATGTAAAAACAAATAGACGTGCCCCCCCTCTACAACAGAACCAGCCCCAGACTTTTCATAGCCAGTCCTGGCTGTCTAAATACAGGGAAAAAAATACGTAGGGTTCCACTGTACTAAGTCAACCAGCACTTGCCTCTGGGAACCAGTCCTGGTTCTGGACTTACAGGGAAAAAATTGCGTAGGGTTCCCCTGTAAGCTCCAGAACCAGCACAGGACCCTTTCTAGCAGGGGACTGATGCCACAGCCAGGGGAGCCCTATCACCAGGCCCCCCAGCCGCAGCATCAGCCCAGACCACTACTCAGCCCAGGCCAGGGATCCCTGGGGAGTTGGGGACCCCCCAATAAAGAGGGCCCCCTCCCCAGGGCACCCCTAGCCTAGGTTGGTAGCCTGGGGCTATCCCCGCCCCCCTGGGCAGTGGGTGGCGGGTTGATAGTGTAAATGTAGTGTAAAAATAGAAGACTTAAAACATTGTCTTTACAGTAGAACTGCAGGTCCCAGCAAGCCTCAACTGCATGCTGGTACTTGAAGAACCACAAGTACCAGCATGCAGGGCATTAAGGGCCCACTGGTACCTGTAGTTCACCTGTAAAGAAATGTATAAAAAAACATAAGACACACACCGTGAAAGTACAGTTTTAATACATACATACACATACTCACCGACATTACCTGGAGTGGTCCCCTTGTCCCTGTAGGCATCCATGGTCTTCTTAAAACAAAAAAATGACATACGCGAACCACGCACTTAAGTAATAACCAGAATGGTTATTACTTCCCGACTGAAGCACTCAGACAGGGCTTCTTCCTTTGAAAGTCCGTGTCTGAGCGTTCATTGGCTGAGAGAGGTCACCCTCTGACTTTTCTGGTGCCTGGAGCTTGCGCTCCACCAGAGCCGCCCTCCCTATGCCCCTGACTACCGGCAATGCCCGGTGTAGTCTGGCCTTTATATATTTTTTTTTTCTCTGTCCCCCCTTCCTCTGTCTCTCTCCCTCATCCCCACCTCTTTCCCCTCCCTACACTGTCTTTCTCTATCACTGCCCCCTCACTATTTCCTGTAACACTGGTGGGAGTTACCTGCCAATGTGATGACGTCATTTTTTATCAGCAATCAATATTTTTCTTTATAGAGATTGGAAAAACGTATTTGATAAATAAAAACTCACCATGTATTTTCATGTACGCCGGACTTTCCGGGGTTGTATCTGCAGACAAAAAATATATTGAATTGTAACATTGTCTGAAACCCATATTTGGGCGCTCAGTTACATTGTGTAAAAAAAGGAAATTGTTCAAATAAAGTATACAAATAACAGAGACAGGGACATAAGGGTCCATGTACTAAGCCTTGGAGAGATATAAAGTGGATGGAGATAAAGTACCAACCAATCAGCTCCTACCTATCACTTTACAGGCTGTGGGGGAGATGTACTAAGCTCTGGAAAGTGATAAATTGGAGACTGATAACTACCAGCCACTCAGCTCCTAAGTGTCAGTTTACACACTGTGTTTGAAAAATTACAATTACAGTAGGAGCTGTTTGGCTGGTACTTTATCTACATCAACTTCATCTCTCTCCACGGCTTAGGGCCTGATTCAGACATGGACGTAATGGCGATTACACACGCAGATTGAGCGATTGTTTGCCATCGCGCATGCATATAAGCAGCACTGCACATACACAGTGATTGCATTGCGATTGCAGACGCACAGAGGAATTCATCGCAAAGTGAGTGATAGATTGTCAGGGTATGGGGATGGTAACAGCGTTGTGGTCAGTGAAACGCAGGCTTGTCTGACCGGTTACACGCCGTTACATGGGCGTGCATAAATTAGCCCTTGTGATCTTCTATGCAGCATGAAAGCCCTCTGTGTGTCAGGAGAGCTGACGAGCCTGAGGCAGGTCAGATCTTCCGCAAGGACAAGATGGCCGCTTGACGTGCATAAATGTTACTGATATTTACGCAGGTAAGTAATGTCGCACGCAGGTAAGAAGGCAGCAGGGGGCGTCTCTATGCTCGGGTGATCTTTGGAATCATTAGCATAGTTTTGCAGCTGGTTTGCGCACGAAATCGCAGCTGCGATTGCATTAGCAGCCATCTCTGAATGAGGTCTTATGTACATAGACCCCACAGTGCCTTATTCAAAGTCAGATGCAAGTGCAATCACATTTGCATTTTTTTTTTTTAAGTGCAGCCGCGACTCCCTCCACGTGTTGTACTCTTCTGAGATGTGGGCAAAATGCAAATGGAGGCATGGCTTCACTGTGTACAGACATTACTGCTATGGCCCTAACTGTGTGGGGTTTGTATATTCTCCCTGTGCTTTCGTGGGTTTCCTCAGGGTGCTTCGGTTTCCTCCCACAATTCAGGTAGGTTAATTGTGTGTCCCAACAAAAAATTAACCCTAGTGTGTATGTGTGTGAGCATGTGATGGGGAATACAGATTGTAAGCTCCACTGGGGCAGGAACTGATGTGAATGGACAAATATTCTCTGTAAAGCGCTGCAGAATATCTGTGCGCTATATAAATAACTGGTAATAAATAAAATCACAGCACACAATGGAAATATATTGAAGCTAATGGCAGCTTATAAGTACCCAAGTGGCTTGGTGCATATGATTTGCTCTGCAAAGCAGATTAAATTATAATTATTTTTATTTATTTCAACACTTATAAATATATGTGCAGGCTTGCCCTCCCCCTGTCGTGCATGAATCAGTCTTCATTACTGAGAATGAGAGCTCCTGCTGTGTAAAGTATATTTTTAAACACTGCTTTTACGGTTTTTATGTATTTGAATAAATGGGTGTGTTTTTCACATTTGCAACCAATCAGATGCAGTCATCAATATCAATGTTACACTTACACCAGGGTCAGAGCACACGCAGCTCAGACCCCACAGGAGGCTGCATTTTAAATGTTTATATTAGACTCAATTTGTGAATACACACACACCACTCCCTTAAGCTGGCCACACACTAGACCAATTTACATCCAACCAGCCAACTAATTGATTGGTTGGAATGAAAATCTGGTAAGGGATGAAAGTAAATGACAATCAGCAATTTGCTCCCAAACACCAGAAAATGGACAAAAACTGTTGTTTGAACAAATTGTTTAGATCAAACATTTAACAAACTTGTCTGACGCCCATTTCCATCTATTTTCTGCCATTTAGGAGCAAAATGCTGATCATCATTTACTCCCATACATTACCAGATTTTCATTCCAACCAGCCAACTAGTTGGCTGGTTGGACAGATAATCTTTAGATGTGTGGCCAGCTTAAGGGTACTTTTGCTGTGACCGTTCCAAGCCAGGTCACGTCTCTTTCCCCTAATCGAACACAGGGCCTTTGCAGTATGGGCCCCTCATGTGCAGTACGGGCCATGAGTGTCCGCACACAGAGCGGCAGCAGACTGTCAGTGATTGACAGTCTGCTGCCATTTATGGGCAGGGTGAGGGGCGGCAACAATCTCCATTTCCCAAAATGGAGACGTGTCGCCACAGTTGGGGGTGAGGGAAGAGACCAGGATCTTCGTCGGCTGATGGAGACTTACTGGCCTCTTTCCCTCACTCAGACAGACAGGGAGTACTGTACACTGATAATCCGATGCTGCGTCCGTGGATGCAGGTCGTATCATTAATGCATGCAGGAGGAGTGATGGCTTGCGTGCAGCTTTGCAATTCCATCCTAAGCTGAATCACCCCCACAGTCTCAAGTCAAGTTCTGATATCAAATTGTCTTTCAGATTGACTTCGTTAAGGCCCATAATCAACAATATGTATAATAAATATCTTAAATAGTTTTATTTTTTTACTTAATTTTATAAAGTTTTTCACCACTTTAATAATTACATAAAAAGAAAGCAAAGAGCCCTTCCTGTGACAGGAAGAGCTGTTTATGAAGGTAAAAGGCTCTTTGCACTTGATAAATAATAATTCTAAATAAATTGATTTAGAACCTTTTACTATAATAAATTCATATAAATTAATTGTTACTTACCTTCGGATAATATGCCAAATAGGCAAAGCAAGCAAAAAACAAAGAGCATTTTCCTATCACTCTGTTGCTATCCCTCACTAATCTAAGAGTGAGGCCACAGGTCCCCATCACGGTCTCATCTCACAGCCTGTGATGTCATAATGATACCTATTACATGCTATGTATCCACCAGTCTGTATTGGGCTCAGTATATTTATTGGATGTGATTTATTATTGCCGACAGAACTAAGAATATTTGTTGCATCCATGTGCTAAATTTTAGTTGAAAGTTACTGGTGCCGTAGTTAATACCTATCTCCCTATTTATCCCCCTCACTCAAAGGAGGTATAAGATGGAGAGGAGGGCATTATTACTGATATTAGATGGATGTTTTCTAAGGCCTAGTATAGTGTATGCCCAATGTCCTAATCTTCCATATACGACAATATTAAAGAATGCCCAATGTATGAGATGCATTAAAAGGATTTATTTTACATTCAAAAATGACTTTTCTTTACAATAACACAGGACAAGCGCAAGGTCTTCTCTCATACCCCATACACAGATACACAAAGTGATCATTTAAGTTTCATAAGACATCCCATAGATAAATACCCCATACATACATATCTTACAAACATACATACATACATACCATACTTGCCTACTTTTGAAAAAGCATTTCAGGGAGATTGTAAAAGCAGCAACTATGAGCGTGGTGGTAACGTGTTCTGCTGCATCTGAGAGACATGGCATAAAACTGACTTACATCCAAATGTAAATGAGCCCCAAAGCAGTTAGTGAGATCTACTTGTTGATGAAAGTACACTGAGGGGCCTATTCATCATTACTAAACTTTCCCTGGAGGTAATTAGGTTTAGCACTCGCATGGAATTCTACCTACTTACCAGAGGAATTCATCATTCCTCCTCCCTATAACTATCTATTCTGAAAAGTTGTCATTTTTGCGATGACAGCTTTTCAGGAAATAGATAGTTATCCCTCTCTACACTTATCGCAGCTGGAAGCAGTGCTGTGCATGCGCTGTTACATTCGTAAACCCAGCGCATGCGCAACACTGCCTACACATGCGGTAAGTTTGTGTCCCCCCCTCCGCTCCCCTGCACCCCCCCGCTCACCTCCCCCCCTTCAGCACTTACCTGTCCATGCAGCATCCTCTAGCTCCATCCTGCTGGTCTGTCACATGTTCTCCCAGCACACCACAGTACAGATTAGAGAAAAAAAAAAAAGTTGATTTTTTTTTCTAATCTTTATTGTGTTCTGCTGGGAAAACACAGTATACGACCAGCCTCCGGAGCCAGAGGATGCACCAGACCGCCAGAGGAAGACACCGGGGGACCTGTCCAGCTGGAAGCAGGTAAGTTTCAGATGCTATTCGCCACCTCACAGTGGCGGATTGTACCTCCATCAAATTCCGAAAATTTATAATTTTCGGAATTTGATGAATACCATAATTTACACATCCCCATACTAATGTATGGGGATGTGGAAATACTAATGTATGGGGAGTGTGGAAATTAACGCAGGGGGACTTAGCAAGGAGCTATCAGTGATATCTCCTGTGCTAAGTGGCTTCATGAATACTAAAATAACCTTATTTAAGGAAAATGTCCTTAAAAACGTTAATTTAGTGTTGATGAATAGGCCCCTTATACTCTACAGAAAATACATGTAGCCATAGGGATCATTGTACCTTATAACCAAACCAATGCTTATAGCTCCATTTGAAAGTATATATTTTGGTTTATATATACAGCTTCATAATGTGGGTAATGTGCAATCAGGGAGATTGCTACTATTTCAGGGAGTCTCCCTGACAATCAGGGAGAGTAGGCAAGTGTGATACATACATACCTTACATACATACATACCTACCTTACTTACATAAATACATACCTTACATACAAACATACATACCTTACATACAAACATACATACCTATAGGGACTATAGAAAAGGACTCTAGACTGCACACCATGAATTATATAATGGGAGGTGCTACTTGTTGAGACTATTATTGTAGGCAAAAAAAGACAAATTACAAGTGCACAACTCCAAATTACTAATTATATACAATACATTTTGCAATAAAATTTTGCAATAAATAGAGGTTTTATCATAATCATGGCCAAGGTTATGGGCCTACCCACCACTTCATGGTAACCTCTTAGGGCAGGTTCCTAGCATGCTAAGGTTCAAAATCAGAACATAGGACACCCCCAAACCAGCCAAGCTGAGCCATCCCAGGGCATCACTCTAATAAGAAAAGTGAAGTGTAAAATTGGATAGATGAGAGCAGCAACTGCTGCATATATAAGAATATAGATGTGAAAATACATATATAATAAAGAAATAATAGAAGTGTAAAAAGTGCAAAAAATAAAAAAGTGTTATAACGCGATACCCTAAAGCAGCCCAACCAAAGCGATCCAGGGGACCCACGCCCCCAAAATGAACCCAAAGCTGAACTACAGTTGGACTTTACCTATATTGTGCATTTTACTACTGTGCAGTCACAATGCCAGACTCCCTGCTTAAAACCAATAGGAGAGGGGTGCTAGCCCATACTGAAGGTGTCTCATGCCTTCAGGTGTGCAAAGGAGCACACTGATTAGAGTATATAGAAAAGGACCCTAGACTGCACACCCTGAATATATATAATGAGGGCTGCTACTTGTTTAGACTATTATTGTAGGCAAAAAAAGACAAATTACAAGTGCACAACTCCAAATTACTAATTATATACAATACATTTTGCAATAAAATGTATTGTATATAATTAGTAATTTGGAGTTGCGCACTTGTAATTTGTCATTTTCTGTATACATACCAGGACGTAGAGTGCGAGCTCTGGGCACCGAATTTGGCAAAGGGTGCCCTGAAGTCAGACTCTGGAAGCAGCTTTCAAATTGCTGACAGCCTGCTGAGTCCGTTTCCAGCCTGCCAGGTGCTGCGGAAGTGTGCATACAGAGCAGCTCCAGTCCTGCCTTCCTGCTGTGTGACTTCGTGGTAGGGATGGCCATCGACCATCGATGATTCATAATTATCGATGGTTTATGGCCGATGTCTAATGTTTTTGATATCGATGGGGGAGAACCAGTCGGTTTCCCTCCATCGATGTAAAAGCATAACCGAATGGTTCTTTTTTTGTTTTATTTTCCAAATGCCATGACATGGAGCATAGCTCCACCCTCAGAACCCATGAAGCACCACCCCCATGTTCTGATTGGCCCATGGACCAGTCAGTCAAAGGACAGGGATGACTATCAGTTGGTGAAACAATCGATGGTCATACAGTGAATAGTTTGTAACCATCGATGGCTACTCCCCCGATGGCCATCCTTACTCCGTGGTCAGAGGAGCTTGTGCTGAGCCCTGATTGGTTGAGCTCAGCACATGCTCATCTGACCCCAGCAGAGGGTGGGGCTAGAGCAGCATGTCGACATCAGGGGTATGTTTATGGTAGAGCTTTTTTTTTTTTCTTTCATACTAAGGACTTGGAAGCAATGGTGTAAGTTCATTTCAGACTCCCGGAGGCAAGTTATAATTTGGTGTCTCCTTCCTCCCCATCACGTCCGCTGACAATGTAATGTAGAATTTCGCGAGCAGGTACACCCCCAGTTTCATACAGAATATAGGCATGCCACAGATCATTTTAAACAGCAGACGCTGCTTCTGCACTAATAACATGCATTTGAAGGGAAAAATGAGCACAAAAAGATGCTCAGCGCTACCGAGTTACTCTGCACTCAAGCGTTATGTGTCGCACGGAGGATAGATGTTTGTTGACACATCTGGATGCATTAGTCACAGATAAGACAGCGACCTGTATGGTGCAATTAGCATGAGGCTCAGAGTTCTCCTGATGGAGACAAGAGCCACCTGATGTGGGGTAGGAAGCCTTACTGATACCCCTGATGTGGTGACTTTGAGTTTAAGTCAAAATACTGTAAGACTGCCAGCGTGGTGGGACTACAAATCACAAAATGCCCAGTCTACTGCCAACTGCATCACATGTCGGGAGGTTGCTCTACCAAGGATCTGCCTCCCAGACTCCGTCGTTGGTGCCCCAGGCCCCCGCCACCCATGCCCTCTTAGCCGCAGCTCCGTTCGATGCATTCTTGTTGACATCCAGCTCCTGGAAGATCTGCAGTCGCGATTATCCTCCGGCCATCCACAAAGGACTATGCTGCAAGGGTCTGCAGTTATAGCTGCCACCAGGGAGGAGTGGGACAGGAAGTTGTTGGTGAGGGGATGTGCCAGGACTGCTACACGGGTCCGAGCGGCTAGGGCTATCACCATGAAGGAGTGAGACAGAGAGTTCTGGGTTTAGGGGGGCGCTGGACATGTCACACTGACATAAGAAGCTGCAACACCAATGAGTAGGAATAGGCTATAGATAGATGGAGGTGGCAGCTAATGGTCTGACATGGAGCTCTCCACTAGTGGCTTCTCAGGTCCCGGGAAGAGGTGCCATGTATTGTGCGGCCATGATGGTACACTCCGGGTACATAATTACAGCCCTAAGTGGGGTGAATATATTGTGGGCAATGGAGGAGGTGCCCCTTCAGTACTGGAGCCCGGCGGCAGGCGCCTCCATTGTCTTCCATAGTTCTGCCCCTGCTTGGAAGTGACATGCAGTCTGGGCGGAAGTGCGGTTCCATGCCCATAAAGTACACCTAAAGAAGAAACTTGTCCCCTCGCATGCTTGCTTCGCTCGCCACAATTAGGGCGCATTTTTTTCGATACGGTCACCACAAGATTATATTCCCCCTTGTCCATGTGGATGGTAAGGAATGATGTTGGACAGTCGCTGATGACGTCAGGGTCCTCTCCGTGAAGGGCACTCCATATGTTTATCCTGTAACATGGCGGAAGAAGCTGCCAGGTCCACATAAAGGTGAGAGAGGTACCCCAGTTATGTCTATGACCCTCCCTACCTGTATGTGTCTATGTGTGACCCTCCCTGCCTGTATGTGTGACCCTCCCTGCTTGCAAAGTATGTGTATATGTGTTTAAGGGCTCATTTATCAACATTATTTTTACTAAAATAAAGTGAAAAAGGGTGTTTTCACATCCTTTTCACATTATTTAGTATCACCTAAATTAACTAAAGGGCAATTGGAGTAGAATTCGTAAAATTCTACTTCAAGCCCTAATTATCACATATTATTAGTAAGCAGATCACATTTCCCATAATTGTAACAGGAAATGTGATCTGGTCAAAGTTACTAAAAATAAAATGTGAACAAATGCTGGGGGAAGCCCGGTGATAATAATGCTTCATTGAAATCTCTGGTCCTGATTCAGAGCCGGATGCTCTGACAGAGTGCTCTCTCTGAATCAGGGCCGGCCTTCTTGTTTTTTAGAGCGGCATAGCTGTGGGGGACCACCCACAGCTATAGCGAGCGACCAGGAAGATGGTCGCGATGGTCAAGACCATGGCGACCATCGGGCTTGCGATGAGACCCTTGTGGTAGGGTCTCGTTGCCGCAAGCCCCAGAGAGATTTCGACTCTAACAGAGCCGAAATCTCTCCTACTGACATCACTCGTGATGTCAGTGGGGACGGCCCCAAACGGAGGCGTTCACATGGGAACGCCTCTGTTTGGTCAGCCACTCCCCCGGCCCGCCCACCAAAAGGGGCGTGCTGTCACTCAACATTGACAGCACTCCCCCTTTGGTACGAGACCCGGAGCGACGGATTGCCCGTCGCTATCAGGATCTTGCGAATGCATACGACGGAGCCGGCTCCATCGTGTGCATGCGCACTGGGCCACCATCGACCCGCTTGTGAGCGCAAAGCGCTCGCGTGCGGGTCTGAATCAGGCCCTCTGTCTCTGCAAGGGTTTTTTAATAAATCCCTGTGATATTGCCTGAATTCCCAATGCGAATTCAGTCGGATTGTAGTAAATAGGGCCCTATGTGTGACTATTCCTGCCTGTATGTGTGACCCTCCCTGTATGTGTCTCCCTGCCTGTTTGTGTGTATGTGTCTATTTGTGACCCTCCCTGCATGTACGTGTGTATGTATATATATATATATACTGTGTGTGTGTATATATATATATATATATATATATATATACATACACACAGTACTAGTTGGAGCACCCGGCGTTGCCCAGGATTTTAAGAATGTTTGTTTACACATCATTCTCCAACCAACCTCTCCTTAGACCGGCCTCATGAAAAGTGTGACAAACTTCCCTATCAACAGTCCTAAGGTCTTTGAAGGAAGTAGGACCTGTAACGGTGTAAAGCAAACTTCGGAGATAAAAGCATTCAAAATTTGTAGGATGCACAGTGTAAACACGGCCAAGAGCTTCTGTTGCTCTGATACCAGGATGACCATCTACAGTGACTCCCTGATTTCTGTGTAGAAAAACTTTGGGAGAAGCATTCCATGTGTAATATTTTGGCAGCTCACAGTACAGCAGGGTCCTTGCAAAGTCATCATTTTGACACAGTTGGAAGAAAGAAGTAAACGTTGTTGCGTAATTTGGTATAGTCAGAGAGCTGAGAATGCTGGCAAAGCCTGCTAAAGCTCTCTTCGATAATAAACATTAAGATCATGACAAAACATGACAACACAAAACGCTTGCTCCGAGGCCCTACCCATATGCCGTGAGGCCCCCACACTGAGCATCCAGCAAAAATTGTGGTTTTAAATTAATTAAAAATGAACAGTAATTCATTTCGATTTAACATTTTTTTAGTTGCCTCCGCCGTGTTTTAATACACTCGTATGTAAAATGTCACGATCTTCGCTTGTAAACTGTGGATTTGTATAGAAAGACAGAAGTACAGAAGGACAAATTTTTGCTTTGATACAGTAGAGAAGATAGAAAATAAAAAATAGTAGATAAGCTAAATCCTTTTGTAATTCCGTACCTGACCTGTAGAGGGTGAATGCTATGCAAAAATTGTGTTTTTTCATGAATTAAAAATTAACAGTAATTAATTTCGAATTCAAATTTTTTAGTTGCCTCCACCGTGTTTTAATATGCTCGTATGTAAAATTTCACGATCGTGGCTTATAAACTGTGGATTTGTATAGAAAGACAGTAGGACAAATTTTCGCTTTTATATAGTAGATATATATACATATACTGTATGTATGACCCTGCCTGTATGTGTGTATATATGTATTTATGTAGATTAGGGATGAACGGGTTCGGATTTCTGAGATCCGAACCCCCCCGAGTCAGGCTCAGGTTTTCCCACGTGGCTCGAATCTGAAATCAAAGCAAAACATAATCATCATGCTGTTGGATTCTCACAGGTTTTGGATTCTATAAAGATCCCGTGATCGCCGCTATTTTTCATTCTGGCTGTGGAGTGTGCAGAGTTAGGGAACTGGGAGCTCAGTGTTTGTTGTGTGTTAGACTGTTAGACTTAGTTATAAAAAAAAATAATAATAAAGTACTGCTGGCTGGCTACTGTGAAGAGGGAAGGAGGGAGCTTGGAGCTGTTACTGATGCTGACCATAGGGGCTGGCTGGCTACTGTTGTCCATATACAATACATAGGGCTGGCTGGCTACTGTTGTCCTTGTCCATATAGGGGGTGGCTGTTGTCCTGTCCATAGGGGCTGGCTGGCTAGCTGTAGTGCTATGTTGTCCAGGGAGTGCCCTGTCTGCTGTAGGGGTACACTCATACAAATTATTTTTACAGGGGCTGCCCTGTCTGCTGTAGGGGTACGCTCATACAAATAATTTTTACATGGGCTGCCCTGTCTGCTGTAGGGGTACGGTCTTACAAATAATTTTTACATGGGGTGCCCTGTCTGCTGTAGGGGTCCGCTCATACAAATAATTTTTACAGGGGGTGCCCTGTGGGTTGTACGCTGCCCTTCATCAAAATAATTTTTACAGGGGCTGTCCTGGACAAAAGTCCATGAAAGATGATGTTTGTCCATGAAAGATGACATTTGCCTCTTTCGGAGACCCAATATTTGGTGGAAAAAAATCAGAACTTGGCAGGAACATCAGAACTAATCTGAGCCTGCACATCCCTAATCTCTGCTACTGTGGGAACTCTCCTTTTGATAAGGATGAGAGATATGGCTTCTACTGGATCAGTGGCTGGAAGAGGAATCTGTCTGGGGTAGAATAATCAGATCCGTGACTGTACCAACTTTGGTGAGGCAGATAATGTGATGGCGAGTAACTGGTTTGGGCCATCATTGCTGTGCTGGGTCCATGAGGGGTTCCCGACCTATAAAAGTTATTCATCATTGCTTGTCTTTGAAGATTGTCCGGAGAAGACTAAGATCTCTGATAGTTTGGAATAGGAGGTGAAAGTTCATAGTATTTTGTAACTCCCCATTGCCATCATGCCTGCGGTCATGTGTTGATGGACTGTTTCCAGTAAACTGCCATTTCCTTGTGGTGAGTAGGCTGTGCTATTTGCTTTTATGGAGCCATGGCTGCTTCCTGATCTGAATTTAATTTTCAGCAGCCTCCCAAAGAGTTTGATTCCATTTAACAAACTCATTCCATAGAGAACATGTTTGAAATTGACAAAAGCAAATTGTTTAGACTTTCCATCCTTGTCCTTTGGAATTTTAACGTTAATTGCAGGACCAGCCTGCAGAAATAGCTCGAACAGGATCTCCTCGGCGGCCCTGGGATCTAAATTCCCCACGAACAGCGTCCTATCAGCCTCAGTGGCGCCCATCTCTCTCCTGAGTCCCGTCCTGTGTGCCCAACAGCAGCAGTCAATGGGTGTTGTGATAAGTTATCGCGCAGCGCCTTTTGGGGCCTAGTTTTTCAAACTTCCATCCTGTCTGCCACTGCAGTGCCATGTGTTTGTGCCGCACACTTGTGTCGCTTAGCATAGTCATCCAGCTACCTCGGTGCAACCTTTTGGCCTAAAATCAATATTGTGAGGTGTTCAGAATAGACTGGAAATGAATGTTATTGAGGTTAATAATAGCGTAAGAACAAAAAAAAAAACAAATTCTGTGATTTTAGCTGTTTTTATGCTATAAAATACAGATCCAAAACACAAAACCTGGAAGGGTGGTTTTGGCAAAACCTATCCAGATCCAAAACATGAAGAAAGATCCAAATCCAAAACATGAAAAGAGGCCGGTGCACACCCCTAATTATTATGTATTAATAAACTATATTGAAATCGATTGTTGGGAACAGTTTCCAACTGGCAGTGATTCCTATATTTTCTATTCTTTCTTTTCATGTCATTGAAATGCTTGATTTGTTAAACTGTGCATGTCCATTTTAATATACAGCATTATGGCCCAAGAACAATTTCATCTGGCACCACTTTTATATTAATTATGGGCTGTATTTTAGGAGAGCATTGGTGATGGTAATTTTTGCATAGACAAACATTTTTATTGGTTATTGCTCTAATACATTACTTATTTGCAACACATTTTTAACCAGAAATAATGTGGTTATATCTGATTAAGCATATTTAGTAATATTCAGTAATATGAACAAGATACATTGTATTATTTTGTGGCCTTTTCTCAGTTGCTGCAAAACAATGTCATGTCTCAAATTAAATTTTCTTAATCAATGAATCGTTTACTTCTCTTCCATTACATACATACTCCACCTCCATTTCCCTGTATCGACCATGTGCCTCTTACCTAGTTCTTGATTAATGAAAGAATTCTTTCTATGGGGTCATATAGTTTTTTAAACTGTCATTCTGTCTGTCACTACTGTTCTGCAATGTTTCATAGATGTGGTGTATTCTTTTAAACTGCTGTATGTTTGTGTCGCTGCTCTGTTGCTTAGTTTAGCCAGCCAGCAGCAAATATTGGTGAACAATATTGTAAGCAGTGAGGTGTGGAAAATTGACGGGAAATGACTGGACATTAATGTTATTGAGGTTAATACTACTGTAGGAACAAAAACAGGTCCAAATACCTGATTTTAGCTGTTTTTATCATGTGGTAAAAAAAATCCAGATCCAAAGACAAAAGGTGGCAAAACAAAACAAGATGATTATTATTATCATTTATTTATATGGTGCCACAATGGTTCCGCAGCGCCTTACAAAGTACATAAACAAATAGGTGACCAGCGACTTACAGTACAATACAATACAATGCAGGACAAGGACATGGGTAATATACTGTACATTGCTACATTAGCGACCATAACACCCACATAAGCAACAGAGCTTAAGCAACCAAGTGTTAAGTGTCCTAGTAGAGAGTAAGAAGCAGATGAAAGTAAAGTAAGGATAATCACAAGAGGGTAGATGGTATTATGGATACAAGCGAGGCAAGAACTTAGTGTGAATTGAGAAGGCACAAGGGTTACTGAATAAATTAAACAGATTTATTTTCTCAGACCACCTGAAACAAAGGGAAAATAACAGAAATAAGTAGCAGAAACGAAAGTCAAGTCAGTTTCAAATAAACATCAACTTTGTTGCTATACTAACGGCAACTGTAGTAAGCGGTCAAAGAAGGTAAAAGTCAAAGGTTCGGCATAGGCCGAAAGTACATCAACTATGCCATACAGGTATCCAAGGAGTGGTCTTAAATGGCTTATAGTCCCAAAGTAGAAATTAGGCCAGGAGAGCTGTTAGGTGCGGCAGCAAACCGTGATGTGGCTAATGAGCCGTTTGTTGTGGCTATTGGAGCCAATGAAAGTATTTGGCCAGGAGGGCCTTGTGATGCGGCTAATGAACCGTTTGTTGTGGCTATTGGAGCCAATGTAGATATTTAGCCTGGAGGGCCTTTAGATGAGATGTAGTAACAGGATTGCTGGGTGGCCAGCAAGGCCTGGTATGCAGTGATGCTTTACACATGAAACGGAAGCAGGATTGCTGGATGGCCTGCAGGGCCTAGTAGACAGCAATGCTTTAACCGTGGTGTAGTAGCAGAATTGCTGGATGGTCTGCAGGGCCTAGCAGACAGCAATGCTTTAAACGTGATGTAGATGCAGGATTGCTGGATGGCCTGCAAGGCCTAGTAGACTGATGCTTTTATACATGGAACAGAAGCAGGATTGCTGGATGGTCTGCAGGGCCTAGCAGACAGCGATGCTTTAAACGTGATGTAGATGCAGGATTGCTGGATAGCCTGCAAGGCCTAGTAGACAGTGAAGCTTTTATCTGTGGAACAGAAGCAGGATTGCTGGATGGTCTGCAGGGCCTAGCAGACAGCGATGCTTTAAACGTGATGTAGTAGCAGGATTGCTGGATGGCCTGCAAGGAATAATAGACAGTGATGCTTTATCCGTAGAACAGAAGCAGGATAGCTGGATGGTCTGCAGGGCGTAGTAGACAGTGATGCTTTATCCATGGAACAGAAGCAGGATAGCTGGATGGTTTGCAGGACTCAGCAGACAGTGATGCTTTAAACATGTTGTAGTAGCAGGATTGCTGAAGGGCCTGCAGCACTTAGCAGAAAGCCGGTGAGCAGAGTTCACGCTGCATATGAAGATAATAACTGAGAAACTGGATGCACAGCAAGCAAGTAGCATAAACAAAAGTTCCACATGAAAACTCTATAGCCGATAGGGCGGCGTCAGTCCAGGAAGTTCAAATAGGATCAGCTGCCAATTAGGCAGCACTAGGAGGAAACATGTGAAGTCCTCTGACGTCTGGGTCTCCTAGCAACCGGCAACCTAGAAACATGGTCAGGAGCAGGAGAAATACTGGCGGGAAACAAGTCCTGGACTGGACTTGTAACAGTGGGCCCTGCTCATAAGAGCTTACATTCTAAAGGGGAGGAGCAGACAAACAGGTGTGGCACGGATGGGGTAGACAGGAAGGAAGATAATGAATTAAAACAAAAACACAGGAGACAGCGCACATCCCTAATTTCTGGTATAAGGTAGAAACCAGTTATTTATTAAATGTAACACACCCCCCCTGTATAATTAAAGAGAGACCTAAATCAGGAAGGTGTACAGGTCAAATATTGAGCATGAAAGACTGAATTTGTTCTGTTTACATTGTAATGTGGAAACTGACAAATAGTTTATGGTCAGCACCGGTGGTAAAAGTGGAAATTTATTATAAATGTAATGGCAATGTGGTGGGAGGAGGAGTGTGGAGGGGTGGTGGAAAATGAGATACAAGAGAGGGCGGAGCAGACTGTAAATGGAAACCACTGATTGATGATTGGTCCCATGGGAGGAGACCATGCTGATAATGCTTACATTGCTGCAATCCATGATCCTCCACCACATCCCAGTGGCCGGGTCCCAGCCAAATGCAGGGCAGCAGCAGTGGGGGTTGTGGTGACACTGGTGAGAGAGAAGCAGGGGGTTGTGGGGAGATGCAGGGGACTGTGGTGACATGGTGTAGGTTGTCATGAAATGCAAGGGGCATTGGTGAGATGAAATTGCTACCGTGCAAAGCCGGGGCGTATTGCTATACTAGCTTCTCTTTTGCAGATGTGATTTGGGATCCCGGTATGGTCTGGTCTAAGGAAACTGCCTCCCTGCCAATATATAGATCAGTTTTGCACACATTTAGTTCAATATCCCATAGGCTTATTTTTAGGGAGATTTGAAATGGTCCACTTAGGTTAATTCCTGAAACTGCAAGAATGATATTTGTCTTTTAAACTTTGGTTCTGTGTTACTGATTCTCACACTCAAGTCATTATCAGCAAAAATAATTAAAAAATGTTCATTTTAAGCCTGTCACCTGTGAAAAGCTAGTCTTACATAATTTTGTTACAGCAGATGATTGTAGTTCTCTGAGAGCTGATTTCATTAGTTTGTGGAATAGTGGACTCTACGAGGTTTGCCGTTGGCAATAATAAAAAAAAGTCATAATTATTAAATTTTTAGATTTTTTACTCAGTGTTTGAACTGGCTTGACCACTATTGAACAGGCTCAGACAATTCTTTAAAGGCTGTAGTCCTAAAGGGGTGCTGTAGTGTTGTCCAGGGGATGCTCTGTCCATCAGGGGTGCTCCCCTCAAGTGCAAAATATATATATTTTTCTGTTTGTGTGCGATGAAGCTGCACGTGCATCAGCAAAGTAGCACCAAGCATGCGCCTGTGTCATAAGTAAAGGGCCAGCTGGCTCGTCTGTTGAAGGGTGCTGTAACCCCCATAATGCGCTTAAAAAAAATATATATATTTTTTGTGTGCGCTGTAGCCACACGTGCATCAACAAAGTAGCGCCAATCGTGCGCCTGTGTCATAAGTAAAGGGCCAGCTGGCTCATCTGTTGAAGGGTGCTGTAACCCCCAAAGTGTGCTCCATCCCCCAAAAATAAGAAATCTTTTTCTGTGTTTGTGAACTGTGTGCGCAGTAGCCGCACGTGCATCAACAAAGTAGCACCAATCGTGCACCTGTATCATAAGTAAAGGACCGTCTGGCTCGTCTGTTAAAGGGTGGTGTAACCCCCAAAATGTGCTCCTTCCAAAAAAAAATAATATATTTTTCTGTGTTTGTGACTTGTGTGCGCTGTAGCCGCATGTGCATCAACAAAGTAGCGCCAAGCGTGCACCTGTATCATAAGTAAAGGACTGGCTGGCTCGTCTGTTGAAGGATGCTGTAACCCCCAAAATGTGCTCCATCCAAAAAAAAAAAAAAAAATTTTTTCTGTGTTTGTGACTTGTGTGCGCTGTATCCGCATGTGCATCAACAAAGTAGCAGCGCGAAGCGTGCGCCTGTGCCATAAATCAAGGGTCAGCTAGCTCGTCTGTTGACAGGTAACCCCCAAAGTGCTCCAAAAAATTAAAAAAAATTATTTTCTGTGTTTGTGTGCGCCTTAGCCGCACGTATATCAATATCACATAAATGGAGGACAAAAATTTGTCTGATAAAAATAAAATAGGGAAAGATCAAGAACCACTTCCTCCTAGTGCTGAAGCTGCTGCCACTAGTCATGACATAGACGATAAAATGCCATCAACGTGGTCTGCCAAGGCCGATGCCCAATGTCATAGTAGAGGGCATATAAAATCCCAAATGACAAAGTTCAGGAAAATGCCCTTAAAAATTACATTTAGATTGTCTGAGGAGAAACATAAACTTGCCAATATGCCATTTATGAAACGGAGTGGCAAGGATCTTTCCCTATGTTCATGACTAGTGGTTCAGCTTCACATGACAATGGAAGCCCTCCTCCCACTAGAAAAATCAAACGAGTTAAGCTGGCAAAAGCACAGCGAAGAACTGTGCGTTCTAAGAAGATATCACAAATCCCCAAGGAGAGTCCAAGTGTGGTGGCGGTTGCGATGCCTGACCTTTCCAGCACTGGACGGGAAGAGATGGCTCTTTCCACCATTTGCACGCCCTCTGCAAGTGCTGAGAGGAGCACCCACAGTCCACTTGCTGAGATTCAAATTGAAGATGTCACTGTTGAAGTGCAACAGGATGAGGATATCGGTGTAACTGGCGCTGAGGAGGAAGTTGACGAGGAGGATTCTGATGGTGATGTGGTTTGCTTAAATCAGGCACTGGGGGAGACAGTTGTTGTCCGTGGGATGAAAAAGACCATCACGATCATTCCTGGGCAGAAGACCAAACATTCCACCTCTTTGGTCTGGAAATATTTCAGTCCAAATCCGGACAACTACTGTCTTGCCATATGTACCATGTCGAAGCTGGATAATTGGCTGAGACAGAGACAGAAGAGAGTGAGGAATTGGCGGATGAGGATGACATCTTGCCTCCGTAGAGCCAGTTTGTGCAGGGACAGATTAATTGCCAGCTAGTTTTGTGGGACCCCAAACGAACCAATCATTTCAGACACAGTCATGTGGCAGACCCTGGCGATGAAGTGTGCATGTCCTGCTTATACAACATAAGGGTGGGTCGGAGGGCCCAAGGACAATCCCATCTTGCACCTCTTTTTTTTCTTTGCATTATGTACTGATTGGGGCCTAGTTTTTCAAAACTGCCATCATGTCTGCAACTGCAGTGTCACTCCTAGATGGGCCATGTGTTTGTGCCGCCCACTTGTGTCGCTTAGCATAGTCATCCAGCTACCTCGGTGCAACCTTTTGGACTAAAAACAATATTGTGAGGTGTTCAGAATAGACTGGAAATGAGTGGAAATTAATGTTATTGGGATTAATAATATCATAGGAGCAGAAAACCCCACAAATTCTGTGATTTTAGCAGTTTTTATGCTTTTTAAAAAAAAAATACAGATCCAAAACACAAAACCCAGAATCCAAAACATGGAAGGGTGGTTTTGGCAAAACCAATCCAGATCCAAAACACAAAGAAAGATCCAGATCCAAAACCAAAACACGAAAAGTGGGCGGTGCATACCCCTAATTTTTAATATATTGAAGTTGCGGCACAATGTATGTCAATTGCTTAATGAATTGATATTGTTTAGTACAGTGGTTCCCAAACTGTGGGGCATCTCAGCAGGAGGTCGCGAGTGCCATTGGATGTACAATTGTACAATGACGATGTTTGGATACATTTCTTTGTGAAAGTGGTAAGCCGGATACATCAGGAAATGAAATATCAATATTGAATTGGAATAATATGTATATTATATTTAATTGAAAATATAAGTAAATGCCTATGAATTACTGTACCATGTGTGTCTTACTTTAACTCATGTATGCAAGTAACATGGAAACCATAGGAAAAGAATGCTAATATTACATTATGATAAAAAATAAAAAACCATTGGAAGTAATTGTGCACTCACATCTGTGGAGAAGTGCATTCAGCATTTAAAGCAAGAGGGGGATCAGGTGAACAGCTGCATAAATCTATTTTATTCCCACGTGTTGCTTTTTATAAATTAAATTACAATAAATAGCTTTGGGATTAATTTACGTGTACTCCATATACTCAGGAGTTACATTTTTATATATGTTTGTTCTGTTGCTTCAGCTGTATATAGAATATTATGCATGTGTTAAGTTATATGTAACATATGCATATTTTATAAGCATTTCATATGTGTGCTGGAAGAATCAAAATGACCCCAATTATGAATCCTACTCACTAATAGACATCTGTAACTCCTTCCTCATCTTTAGCCTGGTGCAGTGGCAGGCAATAGTTTTCTCTTTCCTGCTGGATGTTCAACAGTACAAGCCCTAAAGATGTATTTCATACCACCTCCATTACAACTAGGGGTGTGCACCGGCCACTTTTCGTGTTTTGTGTTTTGGTTTTGGATCTGGATCTTTCTTCGTGTTTTGGATCTGGATTGGTTTTGCCAAAACCACCCTTCGGTGTTTTGGGTTCTGGGTTTTGTGTTTTGGATCTGTATTATTTTTAAAAAAAGCATATAAACAGCTAAAATCACAAAATGTGTTGATTTTTCTGCTCCTATGCTATTATTAACCTCAAAAGCCTTAATTTCCACTCATTTCCAGTCTATTCTGAACACCTCACACCTCACAATAGTGTTTTTATGTCCAAAAGGTTGCACCGAGGTAGATGGATGACTATGCTAAGCGACACGAGTGGGCGGCACAAACACGTGGCCCATCTAGGAGTGACACTGCAGTGGCAGACAGGATGGCAGTTTGAAAAACTAGGCCCCAAACAGTACATAATTCAAGAGAAAAATAAGAGGTGCAAGATGGAATTGTCCTTGGGCCCTCCCACCCACCCTTATGTTGTATAAACAGGACATGCACACTTTAACAAACCAATCATTTCAGTGCCAGGGTCTGCCACACGACTGTGGCTGAAATGATAGGTTCGTTTGGGCCCCCACAAAACAAGCTGGCAATTAATCTGTCCCTGCACAAACTGGCTCTACGGAGGCAAGATGTCGTCCTCATCCTCATCCACCGATTCCTCACCCTCTTCAGTGTTGTGTACATCCTCATCCTCACAGAGTATTAACTCGTCCCCGCTGGAATCCACCACCACAGGTCCCTCTGTACGTTCTGGAGGCTGGTCTCCCTGGAAGAGTTGATAATTCATTTTTATGAACATCATCTTCTCCACATTTTGTGGAAGCAACCTCCTTCGCCTTTCGCTGACAAGGTTCCCGGCTGCACTAAACACTCTTTCGGAGTACACACTGGAGGGGGGGCAACTCAGGTAAAATAGAGCCAGTTTGTACAGGGGCCTCCAAATTGCCTCTTTTTCTTGCCAGTACAGATACGGACTGTCTGACATGCCTACTTGGATGCTGTCACCGATGTAATCCTCCACCATTCTGTCAATGGTGACAGTATCATATGCAGTGACAGTAGACATGTCAGAAATTGTTGCCAGGTCCTTCAGTCCGGACCAGATGTCCAAACTTGGTCCTGCCTGCCCTGCATCACCGCCAGCGGGTTGCTTAGGATACCTAAGTTTTTTCCTGGCAGCCCCAGTTGCGGGAGAAAATGAAGAAGGAGCTGTTGACGTGTCACGTTCCGCTTCAGCTGACAGTGTTTTCACCAGCAGGTCTTTGCACCTCTGCAGGCTTGTGTCGGCCGGAAAGAGAGACACCACATAGGCTTTAAACCTATGATCGAGCACGGTTGCCAAAATGTAGTGGTCTGATTTCAACAGATTGACCACCCTGGAATCCTGGCAAAGCGAAAGAAGGGCTTCATCCACAAGTCCCACATGCTGAGCGGAATCGCTCTGTCTTAGCTCCTCCTTCACTTTCTCCAGCTGCTTCTGCAAAAGCCTGATGAGGGGAATGACCTGACTCAAGCTGGCAGTGTCTAAACTGACTTCACGTGTGGCAAGTTCGAAGGGCTGGAGAACCTTGCACAATACGGAAATCATTCTCCACTGTGCTTGAGTCAGGTGCATACCCCCTCCTTTGCCTATGTCATAGGTGGATGTATAGGCTTGAATGACCTTTTGCTGCTCCTCCATCCTCTGAAGCATATAGAGGGTTGAGTTCCACCGCGTCACAACCTCTTGCTTCAGATGATGGCGGGGCAGGTTCAAGAGTGTTTGCTGGCGCTCCAGTCTTCGGCACGCAGTTGCTGAATGGCGAAAGTGGGCAGAAATTTTTCGGGCCACCCAAAGCGTTTCCTGCACGTCCCTGTCGCTTTTCAGAAAATTCTGCACCACCAAGTTTATTGTGTGAGCAAAACATGGGACGTGCTGGAATTTGCCCAGATGTAATGCCCGCACAATATTGGTGGCGCTGTCAGATATCACAAATCCCCAGGAGAGTCTAAGTGGGGTAAGCCACTGGGCGATGATTTCCCTCAGTTTCTCTAAGAGGTTGTTGGCGGTGTGCCTCTTACTGAAACCGGTGATACACAGCGTAGCCTGCCTTGGAACGAGCTGGCGTTTCTGTGATGCTGCTACTGGTGACGCTGCTGCTGTTGCTGCGTAAGGTGATACATCTACCCAGTGGGCTGTCACAGTCATATAGTCCTTAGTCTGCCCTGTTCCACTTGTCCACATGTCCATGGTTAAGTGGACATTGGGTACAACGGCATTTTTCAGGACACTGAGGACACTTTTGTTGACGTTTCTGTACAGTTTCGGTATCGCCTGCCTAGTGAAGTGGAATCTAGACGGGATTTGGAACCGGGGACACACTACCTCCATCAATTGTCTAAATCCCACTGCACTAATGGCGGATACCAGATGCACATCTAACATCAACATAGCAGTCAAGGCCTCAGTTATACGTTTTGCTTCAGGATGACTGCTGTCGTACTTAAAGGACTGTTGGAGGGTCAATTGTTTAGTAAAAGTAGTGGTGTTCCTACTTCCTCTCTGGGATGATGAACGACTCCCAGCAGCAGCAACAGCAGCAGCGGCAGCAGTAGGCGTAGCAATGCAGGATCCTCCAGAGGAATCCCGGATAGGAGAGTCAGTCATGCCAGTGACATGGCCTGCAGGACTACTTCCGATCCTGACTAAGGAGGAAATTGACGAGGAGGGAGTTGACGGTGTGGTTTGCAGGCGCTTGGATACAACAGGACAACGGGATTTAGGTGTCCCTGGACTGCTTACGGTCTTAGCCAAAGTTTCTGAACTTGACAGTAACTTTTTATGAACGCGCTGCAGGTGCCGTATAAGGGAGGATGTTCCTAGGTGGTTGACGTCCCTACCCCTACTTATTTCACCTTTACATATGGTACATATGGCAAGACAGTTGTTGTCCGGATTTGGATAGAAATATTGCCAGACCAAAGAGGTGGAATGTTTGGTCTTCTGCCCAGGCATGACCGTGATGGGCTTTTTCATCCCACGGACAACAACTGTCTCCCCCGGAGCCTGATTTAAACAAACCACATCACCATCAGAATCCTCCTCGCCAACTTCCTCCTCAGCGCCAGCTACACCAGTATCCTCATCCTGTTGTACTTCAACTGTGACATCTTCAATTTGCATATCAGCAAGTGGACTGTGGGTGCTCCTTTCAGCACTTGCAGGGGGCGTGCAAATGGTGGAAAGAGCCACCTCTTCCCGTCCAGTGCTGGGAAGGTCAGGCATCGCAACCACCACCACACTTGGACTCTCCTTGGGGATTTGTGATATCTTCTTAGAAAGCACAGTTCTTCGCTGTGCTTTTGCCAGCTTAACTCTTTTGATTTTTTTAGTGGGAGGAGGGCTTCCATCGTCATGTGAAGCTGAACCACTAGTCATGAACATACTAGGGATCGACCTTAGCCGTTCCTTGCCACTCCGTGTCGTAAATGGCATATTGGCAAGTTTACGTTTCTCTTCAGCTGATTTAAATGTCTTTTTCAAGGTCATTTTCCTGAACTTTGCCATTTGGGATTGTATGTGCCCTCTACTATGACATTGGGCATCGGCCTTGGCAGACGACGTTGATGGCATGTTATCGTCTATGTCATGACTAGTGGCAGCAGCTTCAGCACTAGGAGGAAGTGGTTCTTGATCTTTCTCTATTTTATTTTTATCGGAGAAAGTTTGGTCCTCCATTTATGTTATATCGATTTGATATATACGTGCGGCTAAACACAGAAAATTATTTTTTTTTTGGTTTGGACTGGAGTGTACTTTCGGGGGTTACAGCACCCTTAACGGTCAAGCCAGCCGGCCCTTTACTTATGACACAGGTGCACGCTTGGCACTACTTTGTTGATGCACGTGCGGCTACTGCGCACACAATTCACAAACACAGAAAATAATTTTTTTTTGGTTTGGACTGGAGTGTACTTTCGGGGGTTACAGCACCCTTTAACGGTCAAGCCAGCCGGCCCTTTACTTATGACACAGGCGCACGCTTGGCACTACTTTGTTGATGCACGTGCGGCTACTGCGCACACAATTCACAAACACAGAAAATAATTTTTTTTTTGGTTTGGACTGGAGTGTACTTTGGGGGTTACAGCACCCTTTAACGGTCAAGCCAGCCGGCCCTTTACTTATGACACAGGCGCACGCTTGGCACTACTTTGTTGATGCACGTGCGGCTACTGCGCACACAATTCACAAACACAGAAAATATTTTTTTTTTTGGTTTGGACTGGAGTGTACTTTCGGGGGTTACAGCACCCTTAACGGTCAAGCCAGCCGGCCCTTTACTTATGACACAGGCGCACGCTTGGCACTACTTTGTTGATGCACGTGCGGCTACTGCGCACACAATTCACAAACACAGAAAATAATTTTTTTTTGGTTTGGACTGGAGTGTACTTTCGGAGGTTACAGCACCCTTTAACGGTCAAGCCAGCCGGCCCTTTACTTATGACACAGGCGCACGCTTGGCACTACTTTGTTGATGCACGTGCGGCTACTGCGCACACAATTCACAAACACAGAAAATAATTTTTTTTTAGGTTTGGACTGGAGTGTACTTTCGGGGGTTACAGCACCCTTAACGGTCAAGCCAGCCGGCCCTTTACTTATGACACAGGCGCACGCTTGGCACTACTTTGTTGATGCACGTGCGGCTACTGCGCACACAATTCACAAACACAGAAAATAATTTTTTTTTTGGTTTGGACTGGAGTGTACTTTCGGGGGTTACAGCACCCTTAACGGTCAAGCCAGCCGGCCCTTTACTTATGACACAGGCGCACGCTTGGCACTACTTTGTTGATGCACGTGCGGCTACTGCGCACACAATTCACAAACACAGAAAATAATTTTTTTTTAGGTTTGGACTGGAGTGTACTTTCAGGGGTTACAGCACCCTTAACGGTCAAGCCAGCCGGCCCTTTACTTATGACACAGGCGCACGCTTGGCACTACTTTGTTGATGCACGTGCGGCTACTGCGCACACAATTCACAAACACAGAAAATAATTTTTTTTTGGTTTGGACTGGAGTGTACTTTCGGGGGTTACAGCACCCTTTAACGGTCAAGCCAGCTGGCCCTTTACTTATGACACAGGCGCACGCTTGGCACTACTTTGTTGATGCACATGCGGCTACTGCGCACACAATTCACAAACACAGAAAATAATTTTTTTTTAGGTTTGGACTGGAGTGTACTTTCGGGGGTTACAGCACCCTTAACGGTCAAGCCAGCCGGCCCTTTACTTATGACACAGGCGCACGCTTGGCACTACTTTGTTGATGCACGTGCGGCTACTGCGCACACAATTCACAAACACAGAAAATAATTTTTTTTTTGGTTTGGACTGGAGTGTACTTTCGGGGGTTACAGCACCCTTAACGGTCAAGCCAGCCGGCCCTTTACTTATGACACAGGCGCACGCTTGGCACTACTTTGTTGATGCACGTGCGGCTACTGCGCACACAATTCACAAACACAGAAAATAATTTTTTTTTGGGTTTGGACTGGAGTGTACTTTCGGGGGTTACAGCACCCTTAACGGTCAAGCCAGCCGGCCCTTTACTTATGACACAGGCGCACGTTTGGCACTACTTTGTTGATGCACGTGCGGCTACTGCGCACACAATTCACAAACACAGAAAATAATTTTTTTTTTGGTTTGGACTGGAGTGTACTTTTGGGGGTTACAGCACCCTTAACGGTCAAGCCAGCCGGCCCTTTACTTATGACACAGGCGCACGTTTGGCACTACTTTGTTGATGCACGTGCGGCTACTGCGCACACAATTCACAAACACAGAAAATAATTTTTTTTTTGGTTTGGACTGGAGTGTACTTTCGGGGGTTACAGCACCCTTAACGATCAAGCCAGCCGGCCCTTTACTTATGACACAGGTGCACGCTTGGCACTACTTTGTTGATGCACGTGCGGCTACTGCGCACACAATTCACAAACACAGAAAATAATTTTTTTTTGGTTTGGACTGGAGTGTACTTTCGGGGGTTACAGCACCCTTTAATGGTCAAGCCAGCCGGCCCTTTACTTATGACACAGGTGCACGCTTGGCACTACTTTGTTGATGCACGTGCGGCTACTGCGCACACAATTCACAAACACAGAAAATATATTATTTTTTTAGCACTTGGGGGGAGCACCCCTGATGGACAGAGCACCCCCTGGACAACACTACAGCACCCCTTTAGGACTGGGACACTGCACAGGACTTTGGAGTGGACACAGCCCCTATGGAGAACTGACTGCACAACACAGTCCAGCCAGCCCCTATGGACTTTGAAGTAGTGGACACAGCCCCTATTAACAACAGCAGCACAGCACAACACAGCCAGCCCCTATGGACTTTGAAGTAGTGGACAACAGCAGCACTACACTACACTACACTACACAGCACTAACTCCCACCCTCCCTCTTCACTGTCCACAGCCGAGTGAGAAAATGGCGCAGACGCGGGTACCTTATATAGGATCCAAAACCCGCGAGACTCGGAAGGCGGGATGATGACGTTTTGCCTCGATGTCAGATCCGAGTCAGGCGGGAAAAGTCGAGCCTGACTCGGATCGGACTCGGATCGGGGGGGGCTCGGGGGGGTTCGGATTTCAGAAATCCGAACCCGCTCACCCCTAATTACAACATATACAAACATTTAAGCATATGCAGTTGGAAGGCAGGGTTTACTGAACAGAGGCCTAAGCTTTGCTGGTAATGCACGGCATGCTTGGGTTCTGCAGTTTGGAGATGGTTTAGTGTGTCGAAAAGGTCTCCTGTAAGGAAAAGAGGGGAAGCAGGAGGGGAGGAGGAGTGCAGCATACAGTGTTGGAGAGGGAAGGAACTTGTGGGTGCCACACAGAACTATTAGAAGAGTAAGTGGTGATAGTGTACAGGGTGGCACAAACTGTTAGGGTTAATGTGGCTTTCAATGTGAAATGTCAGCAGTAGTCCTCCAGACAGAAAGTTTAACCAGGGTATGATGTACTCTGGCCATGGTACATGTTATGTTAAATATCTAACATAGTTGTTGGTGCTGGTGGTGGTCAGTCCACATGTGGTACAGTGTAACAGTTCTTAGGTAGAACAACAAGTACAGTAGTATATGACACAGGGATATCACAGGTGTAACAGCGGTATGCAGAATAAACAGCAGCTTGGAGCTTAGGGTGTTGCTGGGTGTTGTAGTGCACTGGGTGTGATTGCAATGAATATATCGGTAGATGGTAGCTCTTTACACTAGCACTGGTGATACTGTGTACTTGCTGTTTGCTATTGTGGATCTACATGGCTCTGTATGGTGTAAATATCCTGGGTCCGATCATCCCCATGGAATGCCAGGGAGTAAAGACAAGAGAAGACGCATGTGCAGTAGAGCATGCCAGAGGTCAGGCCTGTCTAACTGAGTCCAGCAGGTGTAGTAACTACCTTGTCAGTGGACTGGGTGGAGGCAGCGCAGGAGAGCACTACCTCCAACACCCCTCTTCCCCTTGCTTCCCTTCGCTAAAGGCATCTTTACTAACACTCCCCCTTCGCTTTACTAAAGGCATCTCCACTAACAACCCCGCTTCCCCTCACTAAAGGCATCTCCACTAACACTCCCCCTTCCCTTCACTAAAGGCATCTCCACTAACACCCCCCTTCCCCTCGCTAAAGGCATCTTCACTAACTTCCCCTTCCCTTCACTAAAGGCATCTCCACTAACACCCCGCTTCCCTTCACTAAAGGCATCTCCACTAACACCCTCCTTCCCCTGGCTAAAGGCATCTCCACAAACACTCCCCTTTCCCCTCGCTAAAGGCATCTCCACCAACACCCCCCTTCCCTTCACTAAAGGCATCTCCACTAACACTCCCCCTTCCCCTCACTAAAGACATCTCCACTAACACACACCCCTTCCCTTCACTAAAGGCATCTCCACTAACACCCCCCTTCCCTTCACTAAAGGCATCTCCACTAACACCCTCCTTCCCCTCGCTAAAGGCATCTCCACTAACACTCGCCCTTCCCCTCGCTAAAGGCATCTCCACTAACACCCCCCTTCCCCTCGCTAAAGGCATCTTCAGTAACACTCCCCCTTCCCTTCACTAAAGGCATCTCCACTAACACCCCCCTTCCCCTCGCTAAAGGCATCTCCACTAACACCCCCCTTCCCCTCGCTAAAGGCATCTTCACTAACACTCCCCCTTCCCGTCACTAAAGGCATCTCCACTAACACCCCCCCTTCCCCTCGCTAAAGGCATCTCCACAAACACCCCTCCTTCCCCTCGCTAAAGGCATCTCCACTAACACTCCCCTTCCCCTCGCTAAAGGCATCTCCACTTACACCCCCCTTCCCCTCGCTAAAGGCATCTTCACTAACTCTCCCTTCCATTCACTAAAGGCATCTCCACTAACACCCCCCCTTCCCTTCACTAAAGGCATCTCCACTAACACCCTCCTTCCCCTCGCTAAAGGCATCTCCACTAACACTCCCCTTTCCACTCGCTAAAGGCATCTCCACTAACACCCCCCCTTCCCCTCGCTAAAGGCATCTCCACTAACACCCCCTTCCCCTCGCTAAAGGCATCTTCACTAACACCCCCCTTCCCCTCGCTAAAGGCATCTCCACTAACACCCCCCCTTCCCCTCGCTAAAGGCATCTCCACTAACACCCCCCTTCCCCTTGCTAAAGGCATCTCCACTAACACTCCCCCTTCCCCTCGCTGAAGGCATCTCCACTAACACCCCCCCTTCCCCTCACTAAAGGCATCTCCACTAACACCCCCTTCCCCTCGCTAAAGGCATCTTCACTAAAACCCCCCTTCCCCTCGCTAAAGGCATCTCCACTAACACACCCCCTTCCCCTCGCTAAAGGCATCTCCACTAACACCCCCTTTCCCTTCACTAAAGGCATCTCCACTAACACTCCCCCTTCCCCTCACTAAAGACATCTCCACTAACACACACCCCTTCCCTTCACTAAAGGCATCTCCACTAACACCCCCCTTCCCTTCACTAAAGGCATCTCCACTAACACCCTCCTTCCCCTCGCTAAAGGCATCTCCACTAACACTCCCCCTTCCCCTCGCTAAAGACATCTCCACTAACACACACCCCTTCCCTTCACATAAGGCATCTCCACTAACACCCTCCTTCCCCTCGCTAAAGGCATCTCCACTAACACTCCCCCTTCCCCTCGCTAAAGGCATCTACACTAACACCCCCCTTCCCCTCGCTAAAGGCATCTTCACTAACACTCCCCCTTCCCTTCACTAAAGGCATCTCCACTAACACCCCCCTCCCCTCGCTAAAGGCATCTCCACTAACACCCCCCTTCCCCTCGCTAAAGGCATCTTCACTAACACTCCCCCTTTCCTTCACTAAAGGCATCTCCACTAACACCCCCCCTTCCCCTCGCTAAAGGCATCTCCACTAACACCCCCCTTCCCCTCGCTAATGGCATCTCCACTAACACCCCCC
Organism: Taudactylus pleione; assembly: GCA_031769625.1. NCBI lineage: Eukaryota > Metazoa > Chordata > Amphibia > Anura > Myobatrachidae > Taudactylus > Taudactylus pleione. The sequence continues at coordinate 22,573,978 of JAUIMM010000092.1, read as the reverse complement.
TTCCCCTCGCTAAAGGCATCTTCACTAACTCTCCCTTCCCTTCACTAAAGGCATCTCCACTAACACTCCACTTCCCTTCACTAAAGGCATCTCCACTAACACCCTCCTTCCCCTCGCTAAAGGCATCTCCACTAACACTCCCCTTTCCCCTCGCTAAAGGCATCTCCACTAACACCCCCCCTTCCCCTCGCTAAAGGCATCTCCACTAACACCCCTTCCCCTCGCTAAAGGCATCTTCACTAACACCCCCCTTCCCCTCGCTAAAGGCATCTCCACTAACACCCCCCCTTCCCCTCGCTAATGGCATCTCCACTAACACCCCCCTTCCCCTCGCTAAAGGCATCTCCACTAACACTCCCCCTTCCCCTCGCTAAAGGCATCTCCACTAACACCCCCCCTTCCCCTCGCTAAAGGCATCTGCACTAACACCCCCTTCCCCTCGCTAAAGGCATCTTCACTAACACCCCCCTCCCCCTCGCTAAAGGCATCTCCACTAACACCCCCCCCTTCCCCTCGCTAAAGGCATCTCCACTAACACCCCCATTCCCTTCACTAAAGGCATCTCCACTAACACTCCCCCTTCCCCTCACTAAAGACATCTCCACTAACACACACCCCTTCCCTTCACTAAAGGCATCTCCACTAACACCCCCCTTCCCTTCACTAAAGGCATCTCCACTAACACCCTCCTTCACCTCGCTAAAGGCATCTCCACTAACACTCCCCCTTCCCCTCGCTAAAGGCATCTCCACTAACACCCCCCCTTCCCCTCGCTAAAGGCACCTCCACTAACACCCCCCACCCCCCTTCCGCTCGCTAAAGGCATCTCCACTAACACCCCCCTTCCCTTCGCTAAAGGCATCTTCACTAACACTCCCCCTTCCCCTCGCTAAAGGCATCTCCACTAACACCCCCCTTCCCCTCGCTAAAGGCATCTCCACTAACACCCCCCTTCCCCTCGCTAAAGGCATCTCCACAAACACCCCCCCTTCCCTTCACTAAAGGCATTTCCACTAACACCCTCCTTCCCCTCGCTAAAGGCATCTCCACTAACACCCCCCCTTCCTCTCGCTAAAGGCATCTCCACTAACACTCCCCCGTCCCCTCGCTAAAGGCATCTCCACTAACAACCCCCTTCCCCTCGCTAAAAGCATCTCCACTAACACCCCCCCTTCCCCTCGCTAAAGGCATCTCCACTAACTTCCCCCTTCCCCTCGCTAAAGGCATCTTCACTAACTCACCCTTCCCTTCGCTAAAGGCATCTCCACTAACACCCCCCTTCCCTTCACTAAAGGCATCTCCACTAACACCCTCCTTCCCCTCGCTAAAGGCATCTCCACTAACACTCCCCTTTCCCCTCGCTAAAGGCATCTCCACTAACACCCCCCCTTCCCCTCGCTAAAGGCATCTCCACTAACACCCCTTCCCCTCGCTAAAGGCATCTTCACTAACACCCCCCTTCCCCTCGCTGAAGGCATCTCCACTAACACCCCCCCTTCCCCTCACTAAAGGCATCTCCACTAACACCCCCTTCCCCTCGCTAAAGGCATCTTCACTAAAACCCCCCTTCCCCTCGCTAAAGGCATCTCCACTAACACACCCCCTTCCCCTCGCTAAAGGCATCTCCACTAACACCCCCTTTCTCTTCACTAAAGGCATCTCCACTAACACTCCCCCTTCCCCTCACTAAAGACATCTCCACTAACACACACCCCTTCCCTTCACTAAAGGCATCTCCACTAACACCCCCCTTCCCTTCACTAAAGGCATCTCCACTAACACCCTCCTTCCCCTCGCTAAAGGCATCTCCACTAACACTCCCCCTTCCCCTCGCTAAAGACATCTCCACTAACACACACCCCTTCCCTTCACTTAAGGCATCTCCACTAACACCCTCCTTCCCCTCGCTAAAGGCATCTCCACTAACACTCCCCCTTCCCCTCGCTAAAGGCATCTACACTAACACCCCCCTTCCCCTCGCTAAAGGCATCTTCACTAACACTCCCCCTCCCCTTCACTAAAGGCATCTCCACTAACACCCCCCTTCCCCTCGCTAAAGGCATCTCCACTAACACCCCCCTTCCCCTCGCTAAAGGCATCTTCACTAACACCCCCCCTTCCCCTCGCTAAAGGCATCTCCACTAACACCCCCCTTCCCCTCGCTAAAGGCATCTCCACTAACACCCCCCTTCCCCTCGCTAAAGGCATCTTCACTAACTCTCCCTTCCCTTCACTAAGGCATCTCCACTAACACCCCCCTTCCCTTCACTAAAGGAATCTCCACTAACACCCTCCTTCCCCTCGCTAAAGGCATCTCCACTAACACTCCCCTTTCCCCTCGCTAAAGGCATCTCCACTAACACCCCCCCTTCCCCTCGCTAAAGGCATCTCCACTAACACCCCTTCCCCTCGCTAAAGGCATCTTCACTAACACCCCCCTTCCCCTCGCTAAAGGCATCTCCACTAACACCCCCCCTTCCCCTCGCTAAAGGCATCTCCACTAACACCCCCCTTCCCCTCGCTAAAGGCATCTCCACTAACACTCCCCCTTCCCCTCGCTAAAGGCATCTCCACTAACACCCCCCCTTCCCCTCGCTAAAGGCATCTCCACTAACACCCCCTTCCCCTCGCTAAAGGCATCTTCACTAACACCCCCCTTCCCCTCGCTAAAGGCATCTCCACTAACACCCCCCCTTTCCCCTCGCTAAAGGCATCTCCACTAACACCCCCTTTCCCTTCACTAAAGGCATCTCCACTAACACTCCCCCTTCCCCTCACTAAAGACATCTCCACTAACACACACCCCTTCCCTTCACTAAAGGCATCTCCACTAACACTCCCCTTCCCTTCACTAAAGGCATCTCCACTAACACCCTCCTTCCCCTCGCTAAAGGCATCTCCACTAACACTTCCCCTTCCCCTCGCTAAAGGCATCTCCACTAACACCCCCTTCCCCTCGCTAAAGGCACCTCCACTAACACCCTCCTTCCCCTCGCTAAAGGCATCTCCACTAACACCCCCCCTTCCCCTCGCTAAAGGCATCTCCACTAACACCCCCTTCCCCTCGCTAAAGGCATCTTCACTAACACCCCCCTTCCCCTCGCTAAAGGCATCTCCACTAACACTCCCCCGTCCCCTCGCTAAAGGCATCTCCACTAACAACCCCCTTCCCCTCGCTAAAAGCATCTCCACTAACACCCCCCCTTCCCCTCGCTAAAGGCATCTCCACTAACACCCCCCTTCCCCTCGCTAAAGGCATCTCCACTAACACCCCCCTTCCCGTCGCTAAAGGCATCTTCACTAACTCACCCTTCCCTTCGCTAAAGGCATCTCCACTAACACCCCCCTTCCCTTCACTAAAGGCATCTCCACTAACACCCTCCTTCCCCTCGCTAAAGGCATCTCCACTAACACTCCCCTTTCCCCTCGCTAAAGGCATCTCCACTAACACCCCCCCTTCCCCTCGCTAAAGGCATCTCCACTAACACCCCTTCCCCTCGCTAAAGGCATCTTCACTAACACCCCCCTTCCCCTCGCTGAAGGCATCTCCACTAACACCCCCCCTTCCCCTCACTAAAGGCATCTCCACTAACACCCCCTTCCCCTCGCTAAAGGCATCTTCACTAAAACCCCCCTTCCACTCGCTAAAGGCATCTCCACTAACACACCCCCTTCCCCTCGCTAAAGGCATCTCCACTAACACCCCCTTTCTCTTCACTAAAGGCATCTCCACTAACACTCCCCCTTCCCCTCACTAAAGACATCTCCACTAACACACACCCCTTCCCTTCACTAAAGGCATCTCCACTAACACCCCCCTTCCCTTCACTAAAGGCATCTCCACTAACACCCTCCTTCCCCTCGCTAAAGGCATCTCCACTAACACTCCCCCTTCCCCTCGCTAAAGACATCTCCACTAACACACACCCCTTCCCTTCACTTAAGGCATCTCCACTAACACCCTCCTTCCCCTCGCTAAAGGCATCTCCACTAACACTCCCCCTTCCCCTCGCTAAAGGCATCTACACTAACACCCCCCTTCCCCTCGCTAAAGGCATCTTCACTAACACTCCCCCTCCCCTTCACTAAAGGCATCTCCACTAACACCCCCCTTCCCCTCGCTAAAGGCATCTCCACTAACACCCCCCTTCCCCTCGCTAAAGGCATCTTCACTAACACCCCCCCTTCCCCTCGCTAAAGGCATCTCCACTAACACCCCCCTTCCCCTCGCTAAAGGCATCTCCACTAACACCCCCCTTCCCCTCGCTAAAGGCATCTTCACTAACTCTCCCTTCCCTTCACTAAGGCATCTCCACTAACACCCCCCTTCCCTTCACTAAAGGCATCTCCACTAACACCCTCCTTCCCCTCGCTAAAGGCATCTCCACTAACACTCCCCTTTCCCCTCGCTAAAGGCATCTCCACTAACACCCCCCCTTCCCCTCGCTAAAGGCATCTCCACTAACACCCCTTCCCCTCGCTAAAGGCATCTTCACTAACACCCCCCTTCCCCTCGCTAAAGGCATCTCCACTAACACCCCCCCTTCCCCTCGCTAAAGGCATCTCCACTAACACCCCCCTTCCCCTCGCTAAAGGCATCTCCACTAACACTCCCCCTTCCCCTCGCTAAAGGCATCTCCACTAACACCCCCCCTTCCCCTCGCTAAAGGCATCTCCACTAACACCCCCCCTTCCCCTCGCTAAAGGCATCTCCACTAACACCCCCTTCCCCTCGCTAAAGGCATCTTCACTAACACCCCCCTTCCCCTCGCTAAAGGCATCTCCACTAACACCCCCCCTTTCCCCTCGCTAAAGGCATCTCCACTAACACCCCCTTTCCCTTCACTAAAGGCATCTCCACTAACACTCCCCCTTCCCCTCACTAAAGACATCTCCACTAACACACACCCCTTCCCTTCACTAAAGGCATCTCCACTAACACTCCCCTTCCCTTCACTAAAGGCATCTCCACTAACACCCTCCTTCCCCTCGCTAAAGGCATCTCCACTAACACTTCCCCTTCCCCTCGCTAAAGGCATCTCCACTAACACCCCCTTCCCCTCGCTAAAGGCACCTCCACTAACACCCTCCTTCCCCTCGCTAAAGGCATCTCCACTAACACCCCCCCTTCCCCTCGCTAAAGGCATCTCCACTAACACCCCCTTCCCCTCGCTAAAGGCATCTTCACTAACACCCCCCTTCCCCTCGCTAAAGGCATCTCCACTAACACCCCCCCTTCCCCTCGCTAAAGGCATCTCCACTAACACCCCCCCTTCCCCTCGCTAAAGGCATCTCCACTAACACTCCCCTGTCCCCTCGCTAAAGGCATCTCCACTAACACCCCCCCTTCCCCTCGCTAAAGGCATCTCCACTAACACCCCCCCTTCCCCTCGCTAAAGGCATCTCCACTAACACTCCCCCGTCCCCTCGCTAAAGACATCTCCACTAACACACACCCCTTCCCTTCACATAAGGCATCTCCACTAACACCCTCCTTCCCCTCGCTAAAGGCATCTCCACTAACACTCCCCCTTCCCCTCGCTAAAGGCATCTACACTAACACCCCCCTTCCCCTCGCTAAAGGCATCTTCACTAACACTCCCCCTTCCCTTCACTAAAGGCATCTCCACTAACACCCCCCTCCCCTCGCTAAAGGCATCTCCACTAACACCCCCCTTCCCCTCGCTAAAGGCATCTTCACTAACACTCCCCCTTTCCTTCACTAAAGGCATCTCCACTAACACCCCTCCTTCCCCTCGCTAAAGGCATCTCCACTAACACCCCCCTTCCCCTCGCTAAAGGCATCTCCACTAACACCCCCCTTCCCCTCGCTAAAGGCATCTTCACTAACTCTCCCTTCCCTTCACTAAAGGCATCTCCACTAACACTCCACTTCCCTTCACTAAAGGCATCTCCACTAACACCCTCCTTCCCCTCGCTAAAGGCATCTCCACTAACACTCCCCTTTCCCCTCGCTAAAGGCATCTCCACTAACACCCCCCCTTCCCCTCGCTAAAGGCATCTCCACTAACACCCCTTCCCCTCGCTAAAGGCATCTTCACTAACACCCCCCTTCCCCTCGCTAAAGGCATCTCCACTAACACCCCCCCTTCCCCTCGCTAATGGCATCTCCACTAACACCCCCCTTCCCCTCGCTAAAGGCATCTCCACTAACACTCCCCCTTCCCCTCGCTAAAGGCATCTCCACTAACACCCCCCCTTCCCCTCGCTAAAGGCATCTCCACTAACACCCCCTTCCCCTCGCTAAAGGCATCTTCACTAACACCCCCCTCCCCCTCGCTAAAGGCATCTCCACTAACACCCCCCCCTTCCCCTCGCTAAAGGCATCTCCACTAACACCCCCATTCCCTTCACTAAAGGCATCTCCACTAACACTCCCCCTTCCCCTCACTAAAGACATCTCCACTAACACACACCCCTTCCCTTCACTAAAGGCATCTCCACTAACACCCCCCTTCCCTTCACTAAAGGCATCTCCACTAACACCCTCCTTCACCTCGCTAAAGGCATCTCCACTAACACTCCCCCTTCCCCTCGCTAAAGGCATCTCCACTAACACCCCCCCTTCCCCTCGCTAAAGGCACCTCCACTAACACCCCCCACCCCCCTTCCGCTCGCTAAAGGCATCTCCACTAACACCCCCCTTCCCTTCGCTAAAGGCATCTTCACTAACACTCCCCCTTCCCCTCGCTAAAGGCATCTCCACTAACACCCCCCTTCCCCTCGCTAAAGGCATCTCCACTAACACCCCCCTTCCCCTCGCTAAAGGCATCTCCACAAACACCCCCCCTTCCCTTCACTAAAGGCATTTCCACTAACACCCTCCTTCCCCTCGCTAAAGGCATCTCCACTAACACCCCCCCTTCCTCTCGCTAAAGGCATCTCCACTAACACTCCCCCGTCCCCTCGCTAAAGGCATCTCCACTAACAACCCCCTTCCCCTCGCTAAAAGCATCTCCACTAACACCCCCCCTTCCCCTCGCTAAAGGCATCTCCACTAACACCCCCCTTCCCCTCGCTAAAGGCATCTCCACTAACACCCCCCTTCCCGTCGCTAAAGGCATCTTCACTAACTCACCCTTCCCTTCGCTAAAGGCATCTCCACTAACACCCCCCTTCCCTTCACTAAAGGCATCTCCACTAACACCCTCCTTCCCCTCGCTAAAGGCATCTCCACTAACACTCCCCTTTCCCCTCGCTAAAGGCATCTCCACTAACACCCCCCCTTCCCCTCGCTAAAGGCATCTCCACTAACACCCCTTCCCCTCGCTAAAGGCATCTTCACTAACACCCCCCTTCCCCTCGCTGAAGGCATCTCCACTAACACCCCCCCTTCCCCTCACTAAAGGCATCTCCACTAACACCCCCTTCCCCTCGCTAAAGGCATCTTCACTAAAACCCCCCTTCCCCTCGCTAAAGGCATCTCCACTAACACACCCCCTTCCCCTCGCTAAAGGCATCTCCACTAACACCCCCTTTCTCTTCACTAAAGGCATCTCCACTAACACTCACCCTTCCCCTCACTAAAGACATCTCCACTAACACACACCCCTTCCCTTCACTAAAGGCATCTCCACTAACACCCCCCTTCCCTTCACTAAAGGCATCTCCACTAACACCCTCCTTCCCCTCGCTAAAGGCATCTCCACTAACACTCCCCCTTCCCCTCGCTAAAGACATCTCCACTAACACACACCCCTTCCCTTCACTTAAGGCATCTCCACTAACACCCTCCTTCCCCTCGCTAAAGGCATCTCCACTAACACTCCCCCTTCCCCTCGCTAAAGGCATCTACACTAACACCCCCCTTCCCCTCGCTAAAGGCATCTTCACTAACACTCCCCCTCCCCTTCACTAAAGGCATCTCCACTAACACCCCCCTTCCCCTCGCTAAAGGCATCTCCACTAACACCCCCCTTCCCCTCGCTAAAGGCATCTTCACTAACACCCCCCCTTCCCCTCGCTAAAGGCATCTCCACTAACACCCCCCTTCCCCTCGCTATAGGCATCTCCACTAACACCCCCCTTCCCCTCGCTAAAGGCATCTTCACTAACTCTCCCTTCCCTTCACTAAGGCATCTCCACTAACACCCCCCTTCCCTTCACTAAAGGCATCTCCACTAACACCCTCCTTCCCCTCGCTAAAGGCATCTCCACTAACACTCCCCTTTCCCCTCGCTAAAGGCATCTCCACTAACACCCCCCCTTCCCCTCGCTAAAGGCATCTCCACTAACACCCCTTCCCCTCGCTAAAGGCATCTTCACTAACACCCCCCTTCCCCTCGCTAAAGGCATCTCCACTAACACCCCCCCTTCCCCTCGCTAAAGGCATCTCCACTAACACCCCCCTTCCCCTCGCTAAAGGCATCTCCACTAACACTCCCCCTTCCCCTCGCTAAAGGCATCTCCACTAACACCCCCCCTTCCCCTCGCTAAAGGCATCTCCACTAACACCCCCTTCCCCTCGCTAAAGGCATCTTCACTAACACCCCCCTTCCCCTCGCTAAAGGCATCTCCACTAACACCCCCCCTTTCCCCTCGCTAAAGGCATCTCCACTAACACCCCCTTTCCCTTCACTAAAGGCATCTCCACTAACACTCCCCCTTCCCCTCACTAAAGACATCTCCACTAACACACACCCCTTCCCTTCACTAAAGGCATCTCCACTAACACTCCCCTTCCCTTCACTAAAGGCATCTCCACTAACACCCTCCTTCCCCTCGCTAAAGGCATCTCCACTAACACTTCCCCTTCCCCTCGCTAAAGGCATCTCCACTAACACCCCCTTCCCCTCGCTAAAGGCACCTCCACTAACACCCTCCTTCCCCTCGCTAAAGGCATCTCCACTAACACCCCCCCTTCCCCTCGCTAAAGGCATCTCCACTAACACCCCCTTCCCCTCGCTAAAGGCATCTTCACTAACACCCCCCTTCCCCTCGCTAAAGGCATCTCCACTAACACCCCCCCTTCCCCTCGCTAAAGGCATCTCCACTAACACCCCCCCTTCCCCTCGCTAAAGGCATCTCCACTAACACTCCCCTGTCCCCTCGCTAAAGGCATCTCCACTAACACCCCCCCTTCCCCTCGCTAAAGGCATCTCCACTAACACCCCCCCTTCCCCTCGCTAAAGGCATCTCCACTAACACTCCCCCGTCCCCTCGCTAAAGGCATCTCCACTAACACCCCCCCTTCCCCTCGCTAAAGGCATCTTCACTAACACCCCCCTTCCCCTCGCTAAAGGCATTTCCACTAACACCCCCCTTCCCCTCGCTAAAGGCATCTCCACTAACACCCCCCTTCCCTTCACTAAAGGCATCTCCACTAACACTCCCCCTTCCTTTCACTAAAGGCATCTCCACTAACACCCCCCTTCCCTTCACTAAAGGCATCTCCACTAACACCCTCATTCCCCTCGCTAAAGGCATCTCCACTAACACTCCCCCTTCCCCTCGCTAAAGGCTTCTCCACTAACACCCCCCTTCCCCTCGCTAAAGGCATCTTCACTAACACTCCCCCTTCCCTTCACTAAAGGCATCTCCACTAACACCCCCTTTCCCCTCGCTAAAGGCATCTCCACTAACACCCCCCTTCCCCTCGCTAAAGGCATCTTCACTAACACTCCCCCTTCCCTTCACTAAAGGCATCTCCACTTACACCCCCCCTTCCCCTCGCTAAAGGCATCTCTACTAACACCCCCCCTTCCCCTCGCTAAATGCATCTCCACTAACACCCCCCTTCCCCTCACTAAAGGCATCTCCACTAACACCCCCCTTCCCCTCGCTAAAGGCATCTTCACTAACTCTCCCTTCCCTTCACTAAAGGCATCTCCACTAACACCCCCCTTCCCTTCACTAAAGGCATCTCCACTAACACCCTCCTTCCCCTCGCTAAAGGCATCTCCACTAACACTCCCCTTTCCCCTCGCTAAAGGCATCTCCACTAACACCCCCCCTTTCTCCTTGCTAAAGGCATCTCCACTAACACCCCCTTCCCCTCGCTAAAGGCATCTTCACTAACACCCCCCTTCCCCTCGCTAAAGGCATCTCCACTAACACCCCCCTTCCCCTCGCTAAAGGCATCTCCACTAACACCCCCCTTCCCCTCGCTAAAGGCATCTCCACTAACACTCCCCCTTCCCCTCGCTAAAGGCATCTCCACTAACACCCCCCTTCCCCTCGCTAAAGGCATCTCCACTAACACCCCCCCTTCCCCTCGCTAAAGGCATCTCCACTAACACCCCCCTTCCCTTCACTAAAGGCATCTCCACTAACACTCCCCCTTCCCCTCACTAAAGACATCTCCACTAACACACACCCCTTCCCTTCACTAAAGGCATCTCCACTAACACCCCCCTTCCCTTCACTAAAGGCATCTCCACTAACACCCTCATTCCCCTCGCTAAAGGCATCTCCACTAACACCCCCCCTTCCCCTCGCTAAAGGCATCTCCACTAACAACCCCTTCCTCTCGCTAAAGGCATCTTCACTAACACCCCCCTTCCCCTCGCTAAAGGCATCTCCACTAACACCCCCCTTCCCCTCGCTAAAGGCATCTCCACTAACACCCCCCCTTCCCCTCGCTAAAGGCATCTCCACTAACACCCCCTTTCCCTTCACTAAAGGCATCTCCACTAACACTCCCCCTTCCCTTTGCTAAAGGCATCTCCACTAACACCCCCTTTCCCCTCACTAAAAACATCTCCACTAACACCCCCCTTCCATTCGCTAAAGGCACTAAAGGCATCTCCACTAACACCCTCCTTCCCCTCGCTAAAGGCATCTCCACTAACACTCCCCCTTCCCTTCGCTAAAGGCATCTCCACTAACACCCCCCTTTCCCCTCACTAAAAACATCTCCACTAACACCCCCCTTCCATTCGCTAAAGGCATCTCCACTAACACCCCCCCTTCCCTCGCTAAAGGCATCTCCACTATCACCCCCCCTTCCCTTCGCTAAAGGCATCTCCACTGAAACCCCCCCTTCCCCTTGCTAAAGGCATCTCCACTAACACCCCTCCTTCACCTCGCTAAAGGTATCTCAGGACACAACATGATCATCACACAAATTTAGCAGATCTGAGTCGGATCCAAGCAGGCTCGATTTTTCCTCGTCTGACTCGGATCTCAAACCGAGGCAAAACTATAGAGTCTGAAATGTCGCAGTTCACAAGCTTTTGTCTCTATAATCAATGTAGTATATAAGGGACCACGCGACGGATGCCATTTCACTCCGGCTGTGGAGACTGAACAGGGAGGGTGGGTAGCGTAGGGCTGGGAGAGGTGCTTGTGCTGTCTGCTGTGTCCTGGTCTGGTGCTCATCCATTCTGGCTGGGCTGGTGCTGTCACTGTGCTGTCTGCTATGTCCATCTGGACTGTTGCTGATCCATTTGGGCTGTCTGTGCTGTCTGCTATGTCCTGGGCTGGTGCTACTGATCCATTCTGGGCTGGTGCTTTGCTGTCTGCTGTGTCCATCTGGGCTGGTGCAGAACTGAAGATACATCTGGGTTGGTGCTGTGTCCATCTGGGCCCAAGTTCTGGACTAAAAAAAAATATATAGTCAAAAAAAATCAATCAAAGAGTCTTTTATATTTTTCTGTGTGTGTGTGTGTGTGTAAGACTTAACCGCAGTACCGCACAAGATCCAGCCAGCAACGCAAGTTGCAACCTAATGCTGCCCGACTCCAGTCATGCTAAAAAAATAAAAATCAATAAAAGTGTCATTTATATTTTTCTGTGTGTGTGTGTGTGCGTGCATGTTAGGCTTAACCGCAGTACCGCACGACATCCAGCCAGCAACGTAAGTTGCAACCTGGTGCTGCCCGACTCCAGTCATGATCAATCTGTGCTCTGGACCCAAGTTCTGGAGCATAAAAAAAATTAAAGTCAATTGTCTTTTTTTCTAATAATTATCTATGTGTCTGTGCGTGTTAGGCTTAGCCGCACAAGATCTAGCAAGTCGGCAACACAACCTAGTGCTGCCCGACTCCAGTCGTGATCAAACTGTGTGCATGGGCCCAAGTTCTGGAGCATGAAAAAAATAAAAATAAATTATCTTTTTTTTGTCAAATTGTTTTGTGTGCGTGTCAGCCACACCTGGCTGTCACTGTCATCGGCATAGGTGCGCAGGGGTGCTGTGCTCCTGTCTGTCGAGGGGCTGCTGCCCAAAATAATAAATCAACTATTTTTATTGTGTGCGTGTCAGCCACACCTGTCATCGGCGTAGCTGCGCAGTGGTGCTGTGCTGCTGTCTGTCAAGGGGCTGCATGAATATTGCAATGAAAACTTTTTTTTCAAGCTATTGGTTTACAAAAAGTTGTTTTTTTTCATCTTAGGATAACATTTCTGCTATGTTTAACAGCTTATAAAGTTATATGCTCTAAAAAACGAAAGCCTATATTTATTTACAAACCTACATAGAGTAGACATCCTAAATTCTAAAAATAAACAAAAGTCAGGAGAGGCCTCAGAGAACATGAAAAAAGATGTTCTAGGTGCTGAACTTTCTCCATCATGTTCTGCAGTGTGGAAAGGTTTCATTCACATGTTTTCTATAAAGCAGTTCAAAGTTAGAGCCTTCAAAGTGTCTGGCTATAACACCCACCTTTACCAGGAATTACCAAAGATTATTACAAGCAAAGGATTCATATGTCCGGAATCTGTCTGGGAATTCATGGATCGTATTTGGCCTGAATGCACTAAGACATCCAGTGATTCTGTAACTGTGTTCTGTAACCGACTTTATTCCTACCTTTGTTATTCCGCTGCCTGAATGCCAACCAATACCTCCCAGACTACACCCACTGGGGGGACCAGGTCTTGATAATGACCATCCCCATCTGTTGCTAGGCCTTCTTCTTCCAAACCATCCATCCTGAACTTCCTGTCCAAAAAGGATGAGCAGGGTACAGAAAAAGGAGCTAGATGTCCCTGATGACATTTTTTTTTCATTTATAATAGATGATGTGGAGAGATAAGCGCTTCAGATGTTGGAGCAGGGGCTCCCACCTATTTGGCTTCCCTCCAGAGAACAGAGCTCTGTTCCTCAGGAAATGTCTATACCTGAGCTGATAGGTAGGTAGTCACTATCTGTTGGTAAACACCCTTCAGGAGATGGCAACCCAAAATCACAACAACTATAATAATGTGTCCACTGATAACCAGCCTGATCCCTTAACAGCAACATACCCCGTATGGCCAACTCATAACATGACACCCAGTTTGCAGCCTCCTCTTCCTTATGACACTAATCCAATTGCCATGGTTGATCAATCAGCCATGTGTGATCCACCCACTTTTTGACCTTCTACATTCTAACATATTCACATATCTAAGAAGTGGACAGTGGGAGCAATGGCAATTTGAAGGCCACTAACTTTTAATGTCCCTGTACAGGTTGGGAAATTCTGTTACAGAATAGAAGGTTTGCAAAGGATTCTTTCAGTCAATTGTTTATTTGTTTTTGGAAAGCAAGCTTCCTGGTCCCCTTCTGGGATGAAAAAAATCCACTCCCAGCAAGCAGGCATGGCGCTCAAGAAAGAATTCCCAAGAAAGACACAACCTAAGACTTAAACCTTAAATCTGAAATGTTGCATTTTCTGCTGTGTTCCGCTTGTTCACATATCTCATATGGTTAAGTGGACATTGAGAACAACAGCAGTTTGAAGGCCACTAACTAACTATGTTTTTTTTATGTCCCTGTACAGGTTGGGAAATGCCTTTATAGAAGATTTGCAAAACATTATTTAAGTCAATTGTTTATTTTTTTTGGAAAGCACTCTTCCTGGTGCCCTTCTGGGATGAGAAAATCAACTTCCAGCAGCAGCAGCCATGCTCAAGGATTCTTCTGTGGCAAGGACTGATGTAAAAGTACTGTATCACATTTTTTTGTAAATGCCTCCTCCCCTCCCTTTCTCCCTCATAAATTTTCTTTTGAATCAAAAAACTAAATTAAATTTACTACCGATCAAACCTTCCTGTCCCTGCCCTACCTTCAACTACATACATACTCCAACTCCCTCAGGCCTCTCTTGAATAATAAAAGTGTTTCCTGATGTGCCATTTTTGAAGTTGAACTGCCATGTGTTTGTGCCGCCCACTGCTGCAGCTTAGCTTAGTCAGCCAGCTATCTTGGTGCAAATTTTGGGCCTAAACTAGATGAACAAATCAATATTGTGAGCTGTGAGGTGGTCAAAATTGACTGGAAACGAGTGGAAATAAATGTTATTGAGGTTATTAATACTGTAGGAACAAAAAAAGGCCCATTTTATGTGATTTTAGCGGGGGTCGGCACACATCTCTAACAACATCTGATGTCACTCTTCTGTAATGGAAAACATTGAGGGTTAGGCAAAGATATTCAGCATAAAAAGTATCAACAATTCAAATATGTTCTATTCCACATTCCTGCAAGAAAAGAGTATGGAAAAGCAGCATTTTGGTCAACATTTCACTGGATGCATACACTGTGCTAGCTAAAGCATTCTCCATCCGAGCCCAATAAAGCTGTGTTTCGTAGCTATGGTGATGGCCCTCTCTGAACTAGACAAATTCAAATGACACAGTAGTCCCAGAGGTATACAGCATGCATATTTGGAGAGGGATGGAACTTGTGGGGGGTTTATTTATCAAGCAGTGAAAAGTGTGGAGAAGTGGACCAGTGGAGAAGTTGCCCATAACAACCAATCACCTCCTACCTATTATTTTATAGACTGTACTTGATAAATGCTACTGTACTTCAGAGCTGATGGGTTGCTATGGGCAACTACTCCACTGGTCTACTTCTCCACGCTTTTCACTGCTTAGACACCCCTAAGTCACTTTTCTTACTTCTCCACTTCCTTTCTTTGCAGTTGAGTAAACAGCACTTGATGCTCTCATACTTCTTGCACACTCAAATTGGAATTTAGAATCTATAGTAAACTTCCACTCTTGCCAATTATAGCTTTGTTTAGGATCATGGAGTGTCTCAGGTACGCATGGATCTCCTCACTAAACTTTCAAGCAAGCATATCCAGTGACACAGATCCCTCTGTCTGTATGACACTCCTATTAACACTAACTGAAGTAGTCTTGTGAATCACAACGTCCCCATGACAGTAGGAGCTTTCTGTTGTTAGGGTTCCAAAGTCGGTAACCCACTTGTATTAGCCTGGTGTCTAAAGAGATGATTAGTCTGTATATGATGATCTGTTAGCACGTGACTGCTGGGCCCATAACCTATGAACAGAGTAAGAGGTGATAGTGTACCGGGTAACACAACCTGTTAGAGTTAATGTGGCTGTCAATATGAAATGCAGATGGATGTGCCGGGAGCAGTGGTTCTCCAAACAGAAAGTTAAACTAGGGAATAATGCAAAGTACATGTGGTGTTAAATGTGTCACACAGATGTTAGTGCTGGTGGCAGTTAGTCCACTCATGGTACAACTTAACCAGTTCTTATATGGATTGAATCAGGTAGAACAACAAGTAGCATATGACACAAGGATATTAAAGGTGTAACAGCTGTATGCAGAATATATAGTAACAGCAGCTTGGAGCTTAGGGTGATGCTGGATGTTGCAGTACGCTGTGTGTAAGTAGGGTAAATACACTGGCGAATTGTAGCACTAGTGCCCTATACACTAGCGGCGGTGAAACAGCGTACTAGATATTTGGTATTGTGGCTCTTTCTGGATCTCTATGGTGGGAGTATGGCATGTCAGAGGTCAAGTTTGTCTAACACTGGCAGGTTCTAGTGACCACCAAGTCAGTCTACCTTGTCAGGGAACTGGGAGGAGGCAGTGCAGGAGTGCATCCCCCCCAAACAAGAACAACCTCACCTGCCACTTTTTATCAGACATGTCACAGGTCAGAGATGCCTGGCCCAGTGTTCTCATGAGATCTACTACAAGTCAAGTAGCTGAGACTGCTCTGTGTATGAATCAACCAATCAACTATTTAACTATGAAGCACATCTAACTGCCTGCTTATTTAGTGAAGTATAAAATGCACCTCATTACTAAAATAACAACTTGGTTTTCAATATTTATGAACTGCACAATACAGTGCAATTATTATTTTCTGCTATAATTCTCACCAATCCATTCTTATATCCTTAGCTTTATATGTTGGTACATAATTAAAAAGGAGTGTTGAACATGCAAAAATTATGTTCTACCATACTAGCCTACTCTCCTGTAATGTCTCTGATACTCCCAAATTTTGTTGAGTCCCACTGTCCCCAGAGAATAGACCAGCGTCCTACAGTAGATACCGCCTATCCTGCCACTATAGTGGGAAGTCCAGGAGCTTGATGATGCATTTCAAGCCACTCAGCACAATGCCATTAATCCTATTTATAGTACGCATTTCATCTTCACTGGGGGTAGACTTCGTCAGGGTAGGTGTGAAGACTGTGACAGTCAGAGTGCCTGAAATGACTACTCGCTCATTGAGAGGGTGGTAGGGAGAGGCAGAGAGTGACTGGGGAGACAGTGGGAGGCAGTAGTGGGTGACAAAAAGAGGCACAGAGTGTCATGGAGAGGCAGAGGGTGACTGAGCATTCAGTGGGAGGCAGAGGGTGTCAAGGAGAGGTAAAGCATGGCAGGGAAAGGCTTAGGGTGACGTGGGAGGTAGAGGTTGACAGGGTGAGAGGGGAGGTAGTGGGTGACAGAGGGAGGCAGTAGGTGTTGGGGAGGAAGTGAGTGGCAGAGAAAGGCAGAGGGTGGCAGGGAGAGGCAGAGGATGACTTGGGAGGCAGTAGGAGGCAGAGGGGGAGGCAGTGGATGGCAAGCAAAGGGTGACAAGGGCAAAGGTGTTGGTGTTTATTGTGGGCCATCTGTTTCCTTTTTATGTATAATTAATGTGTGCTTTTATTGATTTAGGACACATTCCCCTTACATGTTTAAGTTGTGCCACCTGCCACCCCTTATATATAAGTTATGCCCAGTGCCCTTCCTTATATATTTAACTTGTGCTCTCTAACCCCCTTATATAATATATTGTAGTTGTCAACCTCATCTTTTCACTTACCTTGCTCCCCCGCCGGTATGTCCCATTCGTTCATTTTGCCATTGGAGCCTCCAGGCTGTATGTAATTGAGGAACTGCTTCACAGCAAAGCAGTTCCTTCTTTTTTGGCTCCTCTTTATGTCCTTGCCATGGGTCTGGAGATGAGGCCAGTTTGTCAAAATCACAGGCCACCAGTGCAGTGAGTGGTGGAGGAGGCCAGGTTGCATAGAGGGGGTCAGCAGGGCCGGGTGCGCCGCTCGCCGATCAACCACTGTGGAGAGTGTCGGCAATCTTTTTCATGGAAAAAAAGCATGGTAGGCGAGCAGGGCGGGCTGGGGCAGTGGCAGGACAGACAGGAGGTCCGTCTAGCCTTCCTAAGGATAGGGTGCACTGCAGAACCCTCAGCATTAGGGTTGACCAACCATGCTTCCTGTTACAATTATTTGCAAATAGACATAGTGACATTTTACCTTTCTTAATTTATTCAGACCAGGCTGGTTTTATTGCCAACCGTCAAGCATCAGATAACATCAAACACATAATAGGTAGAATTTATCTTTTACAATCCATTAATACTACTTCAATTATTGTAATTGGTGGAGCAGAATAAGTGTTTGACAGAGATAACTGGTTATTCATGACCCTAACTCTGACTCCTGCGGGATTCAAGGATGAAATTCTCCTTTATTTCTTCACTTCATCATAATCACTTTGCAGTTCTGTCTGTCAATGATTGTATTACCCAACCTTTTAAATTATCAAACGGCATCAGACAAGGTAGTCCTGTATCCCCTCCTTTTTTGCCTTTGTCAAGGATGGAACCTCTGGCAGCGACATTCAGAACTAATATTGAGATATCTGGTGTCAAAATTGGTTCTAATGAATCCAAAGCACTATGGGCGGGATGCAGTATTGCACTTTTGCAGTCAAACCTCAGAAAATGAAATTTTTGGAGGTTTGGCCTCTCACCACATATGCACCAAACCCCGGAATGCGATACATTCTGGGGTTTGGATGCGGTGGGCAATGAAATCTTTAGATGGCATTGCCCAATAAAAAACTATTTACACCGCAATGCATGCAATTAAATTGTGATGCTTGATGTATCCTGCCCTGTATAATGCTGACACTCCTCACTCATACAGTCATTTTTTTCATTATGCACTCTTAAAACCTACAAATCAGAAATTATGAATTGATTATCCCCCTTTCCACATCAAAAATGTTGTTTTGAGAATATACTCCATGGATTCCTATATATACCCAAATAAATACACCTTCTGGAAATAAATAAATAAATTATAAATAGTCCTACTTGTTTGTAGTGTATATAGGAAAAAAACTTATTTCAAATATGTTCAGTTCTATAAGGTCTAAAAAACATTTGCATATTATATATATAAATAATATGTATATATATTGTAACAGGACTGGATTAGGGGTCCCTCTCCTGGGGTAGATGGGCTCCCTCTTCACACACACAGCAGCCGGAAAATAGTTCACCAGTCCAGTAGTTCACCAGTGCTAACTGGTCGGCACCAGTCTTTATTGTGCAATGTAAAAGAAAAACAAAACATAAAAATAAACCCTAGCCCGTCTGGGCGCTAACTAGACAAGAGGTTCCATCTCTACAGAAACAGTGGGGCCTATTGCCTCCACCATCAACACAAGCGAATGCACAGAATTCACAATTAGTTTTCACCAAGTGTCTCTGAGCCAGCCAGTCTGCTTGCTCCCTTGCTCCCCCAGGTATGAGACCCACAGCTACAACTGAACAGAGCTTATCACCACCAGTTTCAGATGGAAGCCCTAATGAGCCTGCTAACAGGCCAAAACCAAAACCTGGAGTGGGTTGTGGATGGAGCCCACCCTCTCCTCACACCCACACCCCCAGGTCCCAAACCGGCTTTTCAAAAAGCCGAAACTCAAACTTGCTTCACTGCAAACTTTCTCCTGGGGGTTTTAAAAACACATAAGTCAGAAACCTAGGACAAACGTATCTATCACTGACCACTTTACCAGTGATCCTATCACATATCCCCCCCCTTTGTTTCGACCTGTGGGTCAGAACAACTGAAGCCCCCAAGCAATGAACGCTTGACAACGCTTCTGCATTGGCCAGCTGGCTTCCTGGCCTGTGTTCTACCGAATACTTAAAGGTTTGTAGCACCAAGAACCATCTTGTTATTCTTGCGTTACTATCCTTGTTTTCGGACATCCATTTCAGAGGGGCATGGTCAGTAATCAATTTGAACTTTCTTCCCACCAAATAGTACCTGAGAGTCTCGAACGCCCATTTTATGGCCAAAGCTTCCTTTTCCACTGTGGCATAGTTTCTCTCATGTACGTTCAATTTCCTGCTCAGGTAAAAGATAGGGTGTTCCTCACTCTCTCTGCTTTGGGACAGGACGGCTCCGATGCCTACACCGGATGCATCGGTTTGTACCACAAATTCTTTATCAAAATCAGGGGTCACCAGAACAGGTTGGGTACATAAAGCTATTTTTAAATTTTGGAAAGTATTCTCCACTTCCGGACCCCATTCCACCATGATTTTTTGTTTGCCCTTGGTAAGGTCAGTAAGTGGGACCGCAATGGTGGCAAAACCGGGTATGAACCTCCTATAGTATCCCGTGATCCCTAAGAAGGCTCTCACCTGCTTCTTATTGAGGGTCGTGGCCAGTTCTGTATTGCCTCAATCTTATTGAGCTGTGGTTTTATCAAACCTCTGCCAATAGTGTACCCCAGATATTTTACTTCCTCCATCCCGAGACAACACTTTTTCGGGTTGGCTGTCAGACCTACCTTAAAGATGGAGTCTAACACTGCGTGTACTCTGGGTAATTGAGACTGCCAATCAGGACTATGTATGATGACATCATCCAGATAAGCTGCAGCATATCATCTATGGGGTCTTAGAATCCTAACCATCATTCTTTGGAAGGTAACAGGCGGTCCATGTAGCCCAAAGGGTAATATCTTATAATGAAACAGCCCTTCCCGCGCAGAAAAAGCTGTTTTTTCTTTGGCGTTTTCGGTTAATGGCACTTGCCAATACCCCTAGGTTAGGTCCAGAGTGGTTAAACACCTTGCTGTCCCCAGCCGTTCAATTAGCTCGTCTACCCTCGGCAACGGGTAGGCATCAAATTTTGAAAAACTGTTCAGTTTACGGAAGTCATTACAAAAACGCACACTCCCATCGGGCTTTGGAATCAACACAATGGGACTGGACCACTCACTGTGTGATTCTTCAATTACCCCCAATTCTAAATTTTTTTTTATTTCCTTTGACACAGATTCCCTTTGGGCTTCAGGCAACCTATAGGGCTTTAGGTTAACCTTAACCCCCGGGTCAGTAACTATGTCATGTTTGATGACCGTGGTTTTTCCTGGCAGGTCAGAAAGTACCCTATTTTGGATCAAAAATTCCTTGACCTCCTGCTGCTGACTGGCTGACAGGGTTTTTGCCATGGTCACTTTGGGTACCAGGGAAACGGGTTTTACTGGAGGGGCTTGGACGGCTGACAGTGCTGCTCTATCCCTCCAGGGTTTTATCAGGTTCACATGATATATTTGTTCGGGTTTTCTTTTCCCCGGCTGGTAACTTTATAGTTGACCTGTCCTATTCTTTCTAAGATCTCAAAGGGCCCTTGCCACTTAGCCAACAGCTTACTTTCTACCATGGGAACCAACACCAACACTCTGTCCCCAGGAGCAAAGTTTCTTAACTCTGCATTGCGGTTATATACCCTCTGCTGTGCTAGTTGGGCCTGTTCCAAGTGCTCCTTAACTATCGGCACTACAGCAGCAATTCTCTCTTGCATCTGGGAAACATGTTCAATCACTGTTTTATAAGGACTGCACTGCCCCTCCCATGTCTCCTTGGCAATGTCTAGTAACCCTCTTGGATGTCTCCAATATAATAAGTCGAAAGGTGAAAACCCGGTGGAGGATTGGGGAACCTCTCTTATGGCCAACAGTAGATAAGGCAACAAATAATCCCAATCTTTACCATCTTTGTCGACTACTTTCCGTAACATATGTTTTAAGGTCTTGTTAAACCTCTCAACCAGCCCATCGGTTTGGGGATGATAAACCGAGGTCCTTAACTGGTTAATCTTAAACAGACGGCACAACTCCTTCATAACTTTTGACATGAACGGGGTACCCTGATCAGTTAGTATCTCTTTAGGTATTCCCAACCTGCTAAAAACATGGACTTGGTAGATGTATTGCGTAGCGGTATCGCTTCTGGGTATCTGGTAGCGTAGTCCAGACTTACTAGAATATATTGATGTCCCCGGGCAGACTTCAAGAAGGGCCCCACCAAGTCCATAGCTATTCTTTCAAATGGTACCTCTATAATTGGTAGTGGGACTAGAGGACTATTGAATTGTGGTCTGGGAGCATGATACTGACATTCAGGGCAGGATGCGCAAAAGTCAGATACCTCTTTACGGAGCCTGGGCCAGAAAAACTTCTGCATAATTTGCTCCATGGTTTTTTCTACCCCTAGATGGCCTGCCGTTATATGACCATGGGCTAAATCCTACAAGGTTCTTCTGTAAGCTTTGGGCACTATTAGTTGTTCCACAATATCTTCCACCTTTTTAGACACCTGATATAACAAATCCTGACATACTGCCATGTGAGGATAGGACAAAGGACTATCGGGGTCTATGGGTTTACCATTAATCACCTTGACATTCTCCCTGGCTCTTACCAGAGTAGGGTCATTTAACTGCTCCACAGCAAAGACCTCCCTTCTGACCTCTAAATTAGGCAGACGATCAACTGGCTCAACACTTCCCACCTCAGTGGGAGGCACACCGTCTGGTGAGCCACCATCACTCTCGGGTTCGCCAACCATGCTAGAGAAAGGGAACGTCACATATTCAGAAGAAACTTCACCTTCCACTGCATCAATAACCTTCTCAAATGGCTCGGGGTTGTTCATTTCTGGAACAAACCAGCTTTCCCACAACTTCCAGAAGTGAGCAAAGTCTCTCCCCAATATGGCATCATACATTAGACCGTGCACCAAACCCACGGAGACTATCGCAGAACCACATGAAGTTTTGACGTTCACTTCGGCAGTAACATAATACCGAGTATCCCCATGTGTGCAAGTCACTCCAACAGTTTTCCCCTTACGCTTCAAGGGGTCCACCAGCTCAGCTTTCATAAGTGTCACCAGGCTACCAGAATCTAACAGTGCCTCAACTCGGTTGCCTTCTACACTGAGTACACACATGTGCTTATCTGTCTCAGCCTGCTGATCAGCAGTACAGGCTGGCTGTGCAAACAAAGACACCCTGCGGTGGACATGAGCAGTATCACATTGCATAGGCTCAGAGGTAAGTGAACAATTAGCGGCAATATGGCTGAAGCCACCACATTGGAAACACTGAGTCATATTAATGTCTAGTCGCTTACGGAGTAAGAACCTTCCCGGCCTGGCAGGCCTGTCTCAAGGCTCTACACCCTCAGTCTTAGGTACATTCCACCGCCCAGCACCCTTCTCCCCTGAAACAGTCTTACCAACATCCGTGGGAGTTCGCCGATGCGCCATCGGGGCTCGGTGGGGCATACTCATCAGCTCATCAGCCACCACGTACCTCTCCACCAGCTCGACCAACTGGTCCGCGGACTTAGGGTCTGCATGGCTCACCCACTTGCGCAAGGATGCAGGTAGGGATCGCAGATACTGATCCATTATGACTCGTTCGATGATTTGTGGTCCTGTCAAGGTCTCGGGCTGTAGCCACTTGGTTGATAGATGGATGAGGTCGTGCATCTGCGAGTGTGGCGGTCTGTCCATTTAGAACTCCCAGCGGTGGACCCGTTGGGCACGAACAAAGGTGGTGACTCCCAAGCGAGTTAGGATCTCCTGTTTTAGTTTTTTATAGTCCTTTGCATCAGCCAGGCATAAGTCGTAATAGGCCTTTTGTGGCTCCCCAGACAGAAAAGGTGCCACTAGACTTGCCCACTGCTCCTTGGGCCAACTCTCCCTTTCGGCCGTTCTTTCAAATGCGGTTAGATATGCCTCCACATCATCGCCCGAAGTCATCTTTTGGAGGAAGTGACTGGCTCATATGGAGTGAGTGGTGGTGGGAGGACTAGTATTAGCAATACCGGGCCGGGCGACCAGGTGCTGTACCACCTCTTTTATGGTCTTGCTGTTTTTCGCTAAGGCCTGGTGGGTTTCCTCAATGGTGACCTGTTGTTGCCTCTGGGTGGTCTCCAAGGCCAACAGTTGCACCCTGGTGGATTCCTGCTGAGCCCTGGTAGCTTCTTGCTGAGCTGCCGTAGCCTGAAGCAGGGCTTTTACAATGTCCTCCATTTTACCTCCAGGCGCTGGTTGGAAGCTGAACCTTGCCTCTCAGAGCATTGCCTGATGCCACCTCCAGGGATTCAACAATCACGTGTCTGTCCCTTTAAATTTTAAAGGACAAATTTTTCCTTGCTGCACTTTTCAGTGCGTGCTTGCCCGCATTCTCCACCAATTGTAACAGGACTGGATTAGGGGTCCCTTTCCTGGGGTAGATGGACTTCCTCTTCACACACACAGCAGCCGGAAAATAGTACACCAGTCTGGGGTCTCGTGCTAACTGGTCGGCGCCAGTCTTTATTGTGCAATGTAAAAGAAAAACAAAACATAAAAATTAACGCTAGCCCGTCTGGGCGCTAACTAGACAAGGGGTTCCATCTCTACAGAAACAGTGGGGGCCTATTGCCTCCACCATCAACACAAGCGCATGCACAGAATTCACAGTTAGTTTTCACCAAGTGTCTCTGAGCCAGCCAGTCTGCTTGCTCCCCCAGGTATGAGACCCACAGCTACAACAGAACAGAGCTTATCACCACCAGTTTCAGGTGGAAGCCCTAATGAGCCTACTAACAGGCCAAAACCAAAACCTGGAGTGGGTTGTGGATAGAGCCCACCCTCTCCTCACACCCACACCCCCAGGTCCCAAACCGACTTTTCAAAAAGCCGAAACTCAAGCTTGCTTCACTGCAAACTTTCTCCTGGGGGTTTTAAAACACATAAGTCAGAAACCTAGGGCAAACGTATCTATCACTGACCACTTTACCAGTGATCCTATCACAATATATATATATATATATACAGTGCTCGAAGTGAGGCGGTATACAACGGTATGGTATACCGCCTCTTCATTCCCCCACTGAATTTTTATGAACGGGCCATTCTCCCTGCTGAGCTGCAAGTCTTACTCACAGCTGTGCACTGCAGGCTTAGCAGCTCCGCTCAGTGCTTTCATTTCTGCACTGAGCGTCTGCTGCAGATTTTACTGACAATCCCCCTTCCTTCTCATTGGTGGATAGAGAGGAAGGGGGTGTGCAACAATTTCAAAGTGGCAGCTTGCAGGCAGGATGTGCTGGCCTGCTAAAGCTGCTGCTGCATCAATCAGTGCCGCGGTGCAAATGCAGATCCCCGGGCTGACAGGAGCTGGGACGTGTCGGCAGGAGCTGGTGGAGCTGGAGAAGGTGCAGTGACGAGGAGCCGATGCGCACCGGACACGGGCGCCATTAAGGTGTGGGCAGCAAGAGGAGGGACTCATGTGTCCAGCAGCGTCAGGGTGAGCAGTCTGTAGGTGGAACACAAGCAGGGAGCCTGGATCCGGATGATAGTCATTATGTCATTCAGATCCAAGCTCCCTGCTCGTGTCCTGCCACACTGTGGATCACATCTGAATGGGTAACAGGACAGGCTGTAGGGAAGTGCATGATGGCTGCCACCACCTGCGCTGCTGAGGGGGACAAATGTCCTCCTGTGCACCCGCAGCGCTGGGTAGAAGTTTTTAGGGGCGTGGCTACATCTCCCTAGATTTGGCCACGCCCCCTCTGTACCATACCCCCACTTCTAAAGGCTCACTTCGACCACTGTATATATATATATATAATATATATATATTATCATACAAACTCGGCACTCACATGCTTTTCAAACTGCAACTCCTTTGAATACAGGGAATGTTGGTTCCAAAATATTGCAATAATTTGTTAAGCTGACCACCACTTCACGGTCATTCCCATCTGGCCAGTCCCTACACTGATTCTCAGATAAATGATCTTGGTCTGCCACTTTTGGCCCAAGCCTGCATACATTTTAAACATGAATATGGGTCCTGGCTTAAAAATTATTGCAATATTTTGGAACCAACATTCCCTGTATTCAAAGGAGTTGCAGTTTGAAAAGCCTGTGAGTGCCGAGTTTGTATGATATTTTTTATGTAGATGGTGTGGTCACATACCAAGGGCACCTCAGATGGTTAAGTGACGTGGATTAAGCCTGTCGTTTATTTAAATTTTGTGGTCACACTTGCTAGGGCACCCTGTTTTTCAAATGTAAGACAAACTTTTGTTCTTTTTACAGGTGCTTATTAACTGATAGCCCTGGGTTTGGTCCTGTGTCTTTAAGCCAGGACCCACATTCATGTTTAAAATGTATGCAAGCTTGGACCAAAGGTGGCAGACCAAGATCATTTATCTGAGAATCAGTGTAGGGACTGGCCAGATGGGAATGACCGTGAAGTGGTGGTCAGCTTAACAAATTATTGCAATATTTTGGAACCAACAGTCCCTGTATTCAAAGGAGTTGCAGTTTGAAAAGCATGTGAGTGCCGAGTTTGTATGATATTTTTTATGTAGATGGTGTGGTCACATACCAAGGGCACCCCAGATGGTTGAGTGCCGCGGATTAAGCCTGTCGTATATATATATATGTATATATATATATTATTTATGATACAAATACATATATATTTGTACATATTTATTATTTTAGATACAGTAAAGGGGTACTATACTATATGTTTTGCACAGAGAAATTCTTGAAATTAAAGAATAATCCAAACCAAAATTTGAAGACTGTTGGTTTTATTAGACATTTAAATGAATAACACATTTTGTCTGAAAGATTTTTATTTTCAAAAGGTTTGCTACTGATTACAAATGTGTCTGTTGCATACTTTTTTATATCCAACAAATTGCCCCATAGTTTGGTTAGCTTAATAATGTTTTTTTTTTTTGTGCAAAAAAACCCCTCCAATTTTAAAATGTAATTATCGAAAGACAAGAATTGCCTGGGGGAAGAAAAGCAAATACTGTCATGAATATAATATCTCCCATATGTTTTACATAGAAAATAAATACATGGTTTCTTGGGAACAGATATTGCATAGGGACTTTACAGCTGCTTCAATCTGATTATTTCTGCATGTGCAATACTGGAGGTTCCTGATTTGAATTTAATATATGCTAGTAAATTAATTAAAACATTTTGTGTAGCTTATTGTAAAAGTGAACATATAATTTGGTATGAAACTGGTTTCCAGCTTATATTAATTATAAGCTATAAGAATGAATGGATGTCACAAATATAGTAGACTCCACCCTCTAGAAAAGTTTTCTATAAATGCCACCCTCCTGTCATCTGCATCGTAGCTCACATAAGGTATGTGTTTGCTTTCTCAAAGCAATGACAATCCAACTATTTAGTGCATTATACTGTATATATGTGCTTGTGTTCTCATTTCAGGATGAGAACAATGTTAAACCTCCCAGCAAATGTTACAGGCGGCAGTGTAACTAACTCATCTCTTGAAGTTAAGAAGATGGGAATTTTTGTCTCACAGAGCTCATCTATTTTGTTAATTTTTCTAATTTCCTTTTTAATTTTGGTCACCATCTTGGGCAACAGTCTTGTCATTGTAGCTTTTATTGAAGACAAGCGACTTAGAAGCAGGAGCAATTTCTTCCTTCTCAATTTAGCCATCTGTGATTTTTTCATAGGTGAGTTTCAGCATCCTCCATGTTATCATTTGAAAGGATTACAATTATTAAAAGAACTACATTTATGTTACGTACAAATAAATGATATAGTAATGCAGCCTTACTCACACAGATTGGTTCATGGAGTATACTTGTTTTAGCACTGCTTTTTTTTGTTTTTATTGAACTTTAATATCCAAATTATAGACATGGTACCAAATACTACAGATCTGATTCACACAAAATGATGTGTACAATTTATAACACACACACACACACACACGCACACATATACACACACTAACACACACACACACATTTCATTGCCAGCCACTGGAAATAAGATTTTCAGATGATTTTGTAATTTTGTAATTTTTCTGCTGCTATCAGGTGGATAAAAACGATGTATCTAGTTAGTTTCTAATTTATATACAGTAAATGAGCACTGGAGATTATAGCCAGAATGTATCTCCCCTACAGGATTATAGAGGCAACCAGGACTATAAATAGGTTAGAGATACTCAGTTACGCAATTAAACACGATCACCGCACTAAATAACAATTAAACTGTATGGCACAGTATAAGAAAATTACTTCAAATGAACAGTGAAAGACTAAGCTGTAAAATGTATCAACAAATAAATGCTTTCTCACTGCTGAATTTCTTATTTTCTGTCTAACTTGTTGGAATATATATTACTGATGATGTCACTATTTATGTTTTATAGTGAAGATTACACAATTACAAATGCTTATGATGCTTTGTGTACGGCAGGTGGTAAGAGTGGTATAATTTCATCATTGCACTACACACCCCGTATATACATAAGAAATAACAAGACACACACCTGCTGCCACCTCTTATTACTGTGTTCCTAATGTATTCCAGGGGTATTCTGCATCCCAGTGTATGTACCATACTTACTCTCCGGGAAGTGGCTGCTTGGGAAATTCCTTTGCAAGCTGTGGCTGCTCATTGACAACCTCATGTGCACTGCTTCAGCTTTTAATGTTGTCCTCATTAGTTATGATCGCTTTCTAGCTGTCACTAAGGCTGTAAGTATTCACTTTTTATTCATAGATTTATCAGAATATACATTTCATTAATATAACAGCAGATGATGAGCCAGTATAAGATATAGATGCCGCATTATTATATTTTTACATGCTACTAATCCTCAAAGATAATAAGGGGTCTATTCATAAAGATTGTTCAGTTTGTAGAGTTAATTATCATATGGCCCAGCACTGAAAGATCCATAAGTTAAGGAGTCAGGGGCCGTATGGCCTCCAATGATTAAGTATTGATCCCTTAGAATGTAAGCTCCTATGAGCAGGGCCCTCTACCCTCTTGTGCTTCTCCTTACTCTACCTTCATCTACTTCTTACTCTCTACCAGGGCACCTAACACTTGATTGCTTTGCATTGTTGCTTATCTGGGTATTATGGTCGTGAATGTAGCAATGTATATTATCCATGCCCTGTGATGTATTGTATTGTACTGTAAGTCACTGTAAATCAATCTATTTATGTACTTTGTAAGGCGCTGCGGAAGACTTGTGGCGCCATATAAATAAACGATAATAATAATAATCTCGCTTTGAGGGATAGTTTACACCGGAGCAATTCATCATTGCTCCGGTGTGGGGACAGCTGCTCCGAAAAGGTTAGTATCGCAATGTTATTTACCTCCTACCAGTCGGCGCGGCTACGCATGTGTGACCCGAGGCCACGCATGAGCACAGCCGCCGGGGAGTCAGGGAGAAGGCCTGCATACCATCTGTCACTACGGACAGTCGATCTCCAGACACCGGAGAGGGGGATGACCTTTTTCACCTTTTACAACAGCGAACCGGTGGCTGCTAAATTACACTGCCAGGGCCCTGCAGACACTTGTCTCTACACTGCAAGACAGACAGGAGGCAGCCTGACCTATGAGCAGTGACCTGGGCTGTGCATTAGAGGAAGCAGCTGAGCCTACGGAGTCCTTCTGATAACCCAAGGGACCCAGGTGAGTAGGCTGTTGCACAGCAGTTATGCATGGTCAGGTGAGGCAGAGCCTTTCCTGGCATACTTAGGTATACTCCAGAGTTCTGACTATGGAAATGATAAGAAAAATTATTCTAATCATTTTTATTGTCAAAACTCTGGAGTAAAAAGTGTATGGCAGGTGTGGCACTGCCTCCCCTGTCTACCTTTTCCACACATCCCTGATCAAAACTCACCAAATTTCCAGCTCTGTATACTGATGCACCTTTGTATAATGCCCACATGAACCCTCAGGTTCATAATCATTTATGTATCTCTAAATCTGGCTCTGATACTTGCCAGTGCTTCCCAGCCATTTACCTTACCGCACATCACGGGACGGGACAATTACATTCCCTTACTGCAACATGCTGACCCCCATCCCTCCTCCTCCCTGCCAGGGCAGCATGGATATTCCTGGGGAGCAAACTGGAACGGGGGTGAGAGAGGCACAGTAAAGAACAGCAGGGGTGGTGGAGGAGAGAGGGCACAGCAAGCAGACCGTGGGGGGATGGGGGCAGCAGAGTGATGTTACCTGGCACCGGACCAATTCATATAGTGGGGGTAGCGGCCATCATCAGAGTGAGTGACCCGGCATATGCAGGGTCACAATATACTCTGGAACCTCTCTAAAGCAATGGGTTAAAAAGATCAGATCTTACCCATTGCTTAAATGGCAGTGCTGTATAGTGCCACAGATACTGAAGGAGGGTGGAGCGACTGGTGTGTAGGTACCTGATTGGCCGGCATTAGAGAAGGGGCGGTGAGAGTACAGGGAGGGGGCGGGGAAACAGCTGTCTTCCCTGCTCTTCTCCTCTGAGGAGACACATTACACCATCATGAGCTGGCGAAAAGATTTTTAGTAGCGAAACAGAAGGCTGAGAATTTCGTGCTTCTATGAATCGTTCTCCCCATATTAATGTATGGGGAAGCGATGTCTATACTAATCAGGGGCACCGCTGGAGAAATCTAAGATTTCTCCACGGTGACCCCTTCTACGAATTAGAGAAAACAGTGAAAAGCCCTGTTATCACTGATAAAGGACTTTTCACTGCTACATGAATAGACCCCTTAGTCCATTTAAGTCTCTGCAAATGTAGTACACATTTATATATATATATATATATATATATAAAACAAAAGTAAACAAGTATGCACAGTAGAATCAAAAAACACAATAAAGGGTATGACCTCAGATGGGCGACAGACAGCAGATGGAGATGGTGTATTTCTTATCTGTTCACATAAATCTAGCCTCCTTGCAAGCGAAACAGCTCTCCAAGTCGCGCCATGCCGTGGCGTGACTCGGTGGGACCGAGCATATTTTCGTGCAACTTTTTACCTTGAAATGCATCTTATACGCACAGCGGTGCGAAATAGAAAGCACAAGCACCTTCTGATTAAAATGATATGCGGCATGCCTATGTTCTGTGTAATAATGTATTGTAATTAATGTATTTGCACCCCTTCATTACCGATCACAACTGAACGCACGCACTAGGCAGATTGTTGCGTTCTGCGCATGCATCGCATATTCAGTGCGCGTGCGTGAATGCTTCACTGCATTCACTTGCAGTGTCTATGCAGACCAATCGCAAAGCGATTGACGGGAAGTGACCATTTGGAGGTTGTGCCGGAGGGGGAAGGGGGCGGGAGGCAAAACATAGGCGTGCCAGTGCATTTCAAAGCCGTTACAGGAGTGTGGATAAATTAGCCACTGCGATGCCATACGCAGCTTGGGCTTTCACTGCGTGCACTGAGGTTAGCAATTCCTGAGTAAGGTCAGACCTTGTGCAAGTGTGCGTGAGGATCTGATTGTACTCCATCTTACCGATGGTTTTGCAGACTTGCAAAGTATTATGGATGTGTGTGTATGGTAAAGTGGGCGTCCTTATGTTATGTTGCGATGGCATTACGATAGCATTTATTAGCATATATTCGCAGTGGGACTGCATGGGTAATCACAGCTGCGATCGCAATAGCGATCTGTAATGAATCAGGCCCATAGTTACTTGTTTTGGTTCACTCTGTCAGTGACTATTCACAGTGGTTGAGGAAGAGTATGATGAGATATGAATAGTGTGATGTGAGCCTCAGGACATCTTCCCTTGCATTCATTCACTGTTAGTTCTGCTTGTTGCAGTCAGAGACATTGTAGATGGCTGATAGAAAGATCTCCAGCTGGGACAGAGCAAATCAAAATGAATCACAGCTTCAACCAGAATATGTAAGAAATTGCCTTTGCAGTGATTGACACATTTTGAAACAAAATTCAGATGAATCACAACCAACACATTTTAGGCTGTATATCACTCTAAGGCAGGCCTGGCTGACCTGTGGCTCTCCAGATGTTATAAAACTACAAGTCCCAGCATGCCCTTACACAGGTTTGTTATTAGGGAATGGTAAAACAGTTGATGGGCATGCTGGGACTTGTAGTTTCACAACAGCTGGAGAGCCATAGGTTGGCCAGGCCTGCTCTAAAGGGTCTATTTATTAAGGGGAAGATATCCCATTGTGATAATTAAAAACTGAACTTGCTGCAAGTTCAATCCTTGTATAGGAGGCATTCATCATGCCCTCCTATACTTAATTATCACTTCTGAAAAGCTGCTCCTTTTGCGGAGACAGCTTTTTGGAAAAAAGGGGACATTTCTCCTGCTTCACTGTCTCTTCGCAGCCAGGAGGTCATTCAGACCCGCTCGCTAGCAAGAGGCCGCTCGTTGCAGATGATGTTCGCTAATGTGCGCATGCGTGTAGTTCGCAGTGCATGTGCGCAAACTTGTACGAGCGATCGGAATGTGCT
This sequence comes from Taudactylus pleione, assembly GCA_031769625.1. NCBI lineage: Eukaryota > Metazoa > Chordata > Amphibia > Anura > Myobatrachidae > Taudactylus > Taudactylus pleione. The sequence continues at coordinate 22,542,339 of JAUIMM010000092.1, read as the reverse complement.
TGCTTGCCATGCAAAGACAGTCTAGTGGAATGAGTGACAGGAGAGGCCGTTTGTGGGTGGTAATAGGGGCAGGCCAGTACTATCGGGGGCGTGGAGTTGCGGACACAGACGTGTCAGAGTGTTATCACTGCGTTTCTAGGACATGCATAATTAACAGGCAGCGTCAAAGTACACATCACCTAGTTGAATATTATACTGGAGTGCTCGCAGTGCTTGCAGTAGGGTACAGTCAACCACAAGGGCTGCAGACAGATTCGATTAAACCCGATGTACTGATGGTTGTATATACTTCCTGGAGATGACGTGCGCTAGTGGGCGGCTAAAGACAGGCTGGTGGGGGTCTATACACACAAAGTGATCGCTCATCAAGACATAGTGCGCTTGCTTATGTCTTGTTGCCGTGCGACCAGCTGCCTTGACGTCACTTAGCTGAATTTCCATACACTGGGAGCGAGTGGCCACATCTTGCGAGCGGGTCTGAACGAGCTCCCCTGTCTTGAAGCTGAAGTCAGTGAAGCAACAGGAGGAATCTAGCGTGTGCTCACCTGCACTTCTCGTCGCTCATCTCCGGCTGACCCCGCAGCCTGTCCCTTGACCACCCCGCTGCTGCAGAGCTGCAGCTGCCGTGGAAGTCTGTGACTCCCGCTGAAACAGTACAGCTTTGCAGCGTCAGTCCCCCCCCGCTACTGCTGTGTCCTCTCCCTTGCTCCCGGCTCATTGGAGGAGAGCTCAGACACCTTTGTTTATATTAGAATAACACAATTTATTTATTTATGGGGGGTTCAGTGTTTGCATCACTTTAGTGGTGATGTATTTCTTTGTAATGTTTCCTAATTTTTGATTTGTGTATATTTTTTTGTAAAATGTTAAGTGACTATTATATAACCATTTGTTTTTTTTATTAACTTGTTTAGGTCATATATCGCTCTCAACAACAACAACATTGCCAAACAGTGTTTAAGATGGTTACAGTCTGGATACTGTCATTTCTTCTGTACAGCCCAGCTATCCTCTGCTGGGAATATTTCCACAATGACAGCTCCATTCCAGAGGACCTCTGCCTCCCGGCCTACTATTACAGTTGGCACTTTTTATTGGGAGCTTCCTCTTTTGACTTTTTACTTCCGCTTTTAAGTATTTCTTTCCTTAACCTGAGCATTTACTGGAACATTAGGGAAAGGAGCAGGAAGAAAGCAAAGACTGCCTTATATTCAATTTCTTCACACGAAAAAGAAATGCCAGAAGTTCCGTATATAATATCGGCTGATATTGCTCACAGGGCACAAAATGCCTTAAACGTAAAAACAATTAACATGGATAAGTATATTTTTTCTCAACGTTTAAAGCAATGCTCATCTAAAAAGGCAAAACGCACTGGTTTGCAAAGTTATCAAACATCAAGTACTAATATTCGTATTGTTAAATTGTCCCAGGACAAAAAAATTGCTAAATCTCTTTCTGTCCTGGTTTGTGTTTTTGGTATTTGTTGGGCTCCATATTCACTTCTTATGACAACCCGTGCTGCGTGCCATGATTATTGTATTGCTTCTTATTGGTATGAAATAACATTTTGGCTGCTTTGGATTAATTCCTCAATAAATCCTTTTCTGTATCCACTGTGCCATGAAAGTTTTAGGAGAGCCTTTGTCAAAGTCATTTCCAAGTATATACGGCATGCCTCATAAAGCTTACATGCAGAGGTGTAGCACGTGGCCAGGGCGCCCGGAGGACGTGCGTGCTATGGCGCTCCCCCCCCCTCCAAGTCTGCCAGGGAGGAGGTGTGTCCAGCATGTGGGGATTAATTAAAGGGAAATAAAAATTAACATATGGGGCAGCATCAAACTTGGGCATAGAGGGCTATTTATATATACCAAGTCACTAGTAATTCCACTAATAATATCCAGTTTGTGTGTACTCTGCAATAGGAAACTTCTAAAGAAATTGATCGTCCCTGGGCAGACGGTGTCTTCTGTCGGTACTCACTCTTAATGTAGGAAATCACATGGTCCGGAAGATGCCTGTTTGTGTAGGAATGTGACCAATGTCATCATCATACAACAGCCCCCTGTCACACTAGCCCCCTTTCACTTCAGCCCCGTCACACCAGGGTTGTGTATAGATCCCCTTCAGTTAATGTACCTGGATGTGACGTGGAGTAAGGGCGGAAGTGCGGTGCCCCTAAAGAGTGATCGCACCGAGCAAGAAAAAATGTGAGTCCCAGGGACCCCTCACTTTAAAAAGTTGGGGTCCTACCCCACAGTTTCTGGGTCTCATCAGGATTTATACTTTGAGCTCCCCATATGCCATGAGACCACCCCACATGCCCTTTATATATGTTGTTGCACATTAATTCTATCTTTGAAACAAAGGTACGTTACGTAGCAATCTACACTGAGCGGTATTGCATGTGATACGCTACTAAGAATGCAATATTTAGGAAAAAAGTACACTGCCATGTGATACCCATTGTGAAAAGCATTTAGGATGGAGAAAATATGGTATGACTATGAGGACAACGGAAATCACCCAAGTTCTGGTAAATGACTGCCTGTGCACATCTTGTCTGGTACAGCCCATGAAGATCACGCTCAATCACAGACCAGATCATGTGTGGGATGCATTCGACCAGTCATCGCATGCATGCAAACGTTGGTAACGCCGGTATGCATGAAGATCCCCGCAAAGGACTGCTCTGTTGGTAGGAGCGACCCTTTGTGTTGGAGGGACTTCTGGTGTAAGTAATATTTATCACACCCTGTCATGGTCCCCAGTCCCCCTCTATCCTGACATTCTATGTATGTAATATTTATCACACCCTGTCATGGTCCCCAGCCCCCCCTCTATCCTGACTTTCTATGTATGTAATATTTATCACACCCTGTCATGGTCCCCAGCCCCCTCTATCTTGACATTCTATGTATGTAATATTTATCACACCCTGTCATGGTCCCCAGTCCCCCTCTATCTTGACGTTCTATGTATGTAATATTTATCACACTCTGTCATGGTCCCCAGCCCCCCTCTATCCTGACATTCTATGTATGTAATATTTATCACACCCTGTCATGGTCCCCAGTTCCCCTCTATCCTGACATTCTATGTATGTAATATTTATCACACCCTGTCATGGTCCCCAGTCCCCCTCTATCCTGACATTCTATGTATGTAATATTTATCACACCCTGTCATGGTTCCCAGCCCCCCTCTATCCTGACATTCTATGTATGTAATATTTATCACACCCTGTCATGGTCCCCAGCCCCCCTCTATCTTGACATTCTATGTATGTAATACTTATCACACCACTGTCATGGTCCCCAGTCCCCCTCTATCTTGACATTCTATGTATGTAATATTTATCACACTCTGTCATGGTCCCCAGCCCCCCTCTATCCTGACATTCTATGTATGTAATATTTATCACACCCTGTCATGGTTTCCAGCCCCCCTCTATCCTGACATTCTATGTATGTAATATTTATCACACCCTGTCATGGTCCCCAGCCCCCCTTTATCCTGACATTCTATGTATGTAATATTTATCACACCCTGTCATGGTCCCCAGCCCCCCTCTATCCTGACATTCTATGTATGTAATATTTATCACACCCTGTCATGGTTCCCAGCCCCCCTCTATCCTGACATTCTATGTATGTAATATTTATCACACCCTGTCATAGTCCCCAGCCCCTCTTTATCCTGACATTCTATGTATGTAATATTTATCACACTCTGTCATGGTCCCCAGCCCCCCTCTATCCTGGCATTCTATGTATGTAATATTTATCACACCCTGTCATGGACCCCAGCCCCCCTCTATCCTGACATTCTATGTATGTAATATTTATCACACCCTGTCATGGTCCCCAGCCACCCTCTATCCTGACATTCTATATATGTACTATTTATCACACCCTGTCATGGTCCCCAGCCACCCTCTATCCTGACATTCTATGTATGTAATATTTATCACACCCTGTTATGGTCCCCAGCCACCCTCTATCCTGACATTCTATGTATGTAATATTTATCACACCCTGTTATGGTTCCCATCTGCATTTTATATTTACCACACCCTGTCATGGTCCCCAGCCCCCCTCTATTCTGACAGTCCCCATTGCATTTAATATTTATCATGCCCCCCTCTGTTCTCTCCTCATACCCTGACTTCTTCCTCTTTTTTTTACAAGTTCCCACATCCACCGGGACACACACAGATCCTCCACCCCCAGCACCCAGATGCAAACTTGCCGCTATTACTACAGAAAGGAAGGCAGTAAATTAGTGCAACACCAGGTCCGTCAAAGCTCCATGGGAACGGAGGAGCTGTGTGCTGCCACTGCACCTCTCCCAAGAGGTGGACATTATTATTAGATACTTGTACAGCTGCCTGAGCACCTCTAACCGCTCGGTCATCTGTGGTTATGGATCATTGAGCAGAGGGGTTTCTAGGTAACTCAAACACCCCTCTATGTACGTGTCAGCCACTCGGTACAGCACCCGCTCACCCAGAGGCGGATTTAGGCCTCATAGGGCCCTAGGCAAGATAGTCGTTTTATGTTCTTTACCTGCCTGATTTCTTTTACTCTCCTTCTTCACTAACCTCAATATTTTTAACTCCCTAAACCCACACCTCATACTTGTTACCCATCTTTACCTCTGCCTCTGTAACTACCTCATTCCTTCGCCACTCATTTTGGTTGGGAATAGATCCTCTTCAGTAAATGTACTCTGATGTCATAATTTACTATCCACGGGGAAATCTATTGGGAATAGTAACTGTGGTGAACAAAGCGAGCCACTAAGCCCGAAGTGTGGCAAGCTAAGTAAGCCTGCAAGGGTACAAGTTTCTACTGTTGGTAACAATAACAATAACAGTGATTTAAGGGCATGGAGCCACACTTCCGCCCTCACTCCACGTCAGTGGCGTAAGTTCATCCCAGACGCCCGGAGGCAAGTTATAATTCGGTGCCCCCCCCCTAAAAAAAAGGGAAAATGAATATGGTGCATATCTATCTATCTATCTATCTATCTATCTGTCTGTCTATCTATCACATACAGTTTGCACAAAAACACTAATATAACATAGCCGTAAGTGGGATGAATATATTGTGGGCAATGGAGGAGGTGCCCCTTCAATGCTGGCGCCTGGCAGAAGGTGCCTCCATTGTCTCCCATAGTTCTACCCCTGAGTCTGGTATTTCTGAAAATGCTTTCAGTGCATTGATTGATAATGATTTTCTAAGTATCAGCAGGCGGTAGCAGGCATGTTCCCATTTCCAAGTACTGAAAGAACGGGCACACAGGTGACAGCAGGCATGTTTCCATTCCCAAGTACTAGAGGTAGCAGGCATGTTCCCATTCACGAGTACTGGAAGAGGGGCACACAGGTGGTGACAGGCATCATCCCATTCCCAAGTACTGGAAGAGGGGCACACAGGTAGTAGCAGGCATGTTCCCATTCCCGAGTACTGCAAGAGGGGCACGCAGGTGCTAACAGGCATGTTTCCATTCCTGAGTACTGGAAGAGGGACACACAGGTAGTAGCAAGTATGTTTCCAGTCCTAAATACTAGAAGAGAAAAACACAGGCATGTTACCATTCCCAAGTACTGGAACAGGGGCTCACTGATGGTATCAGGCATGTTCCCATTTCTGAGTACTGGAGGAGAGGCACACAGTGGTACCAGGCATGTTCCCATTCCCAAGTACTGGAAGAGAGGGCACACAGATGGTAGCAGGCACGTTCACAGTCCTGAGTATTGGAAGAGGGGCACACAGGTGGCAGTACAGCATATAAGGAGGCCCCAACACTTACCCCACCCCCATAGAGCTTGCAGTGGCAGTGCACACTTACTGTTTTTTTTTTTAGACTCTGCTGCTCCCCATCCACTGCCCAAAGACAGCCACTGGTGCCGCACTGACTCCCAGTTCCATCCACTCCCGAGTGACAGCAGCCATGCCCACGCAATCCCTAGTCCCACGCAGTGACCTAGTCCCGGCCGCACTGTCTCCCGGTTCCACACTTAAACAGACTCAGGGTTGCGGTCACATGGTCCGCGACCCAGAGAACACAGGTCACGAAGGAGGAGCACCGCTGCCGATTAGCATCAGCTAAGCGGCTCCTCTGTCTGTAAAAGGTACGTGGAACGGCCGCATACGCGACAACAATAGAACGGGCCGGGGGACAATGAATGGAATGGGGGACAATGGAGGAGAAGGTGCCCCTTTCAGGGTTGGCGCCCGGCGGCAAATTACTCCATTGTCTCCCATAGTTCCGCCACTGCTCCACGTCACGTCCAGGTGAATTAACAGAAGGGGATCTATACACAACCCTCTGATTTTCTGCCTATAGTTCTTTCTCCACCAGCCTCTATATTTTACCTCTTCACCTACATTCCCTATTCAGTCCCTCTTTACCTTGCGACTTCCCCCCCTCATTCCTCTCACCCCTATTCTTTACCTCTCTCATTCCCTTCACCTTCCTGATTCCATTTTCCCACAGTGAACACCTTGTTGACAAAGGAGCCTAAGAGCCCCGAAATGTTGGAAATTATTTGTGACCACTTTTAATACACTTTTTTGCATACCAGTCTCCGAGTGCCATAGTTATTTTGCTTTTCTATATATATAATTTTTTTTTCATATTTTGGCCTCTATTCACCACCACAACGGCTTTGAAATGAAACAAACAAGATGTGCTTTAACTGCAGACTTTCAGATCTAATTTGAGGGTAATTACATCCAAATCAGGTGAACGGTGTAAGAATTACAATGGTTTCTATATGTGCCTCCCACTTTTTAAGGGGCCAAAAGTAATGGGACTATCAACTCATAAGCTATTTCATGGACAGGTGTGGGCTATTCCCTCATTATTTCATTATTTCTGTCAATGTCCCAATATTTATGCACCTGAGTGTGTATATATATATATATATATATATACACAGTCAGGTGCATAACTATTCTGACACTGACAGAATTTTCATATTTTGGCCTCTATTCACCACCACAATGGCTTTGAAATGAAACAAACAAGATGTGCTTTAACTGCAGACTTTCAGATTTAATTTGAGGGTAATTACATCCAAATCAGGTGAACGGTGTAGGAATTACAACGGTTTCTATATGTGCCTCCCACTTTTTAAGGGGCCAAAAGTAATGGGACAAACTAAACAATCCTAAATCTAACTTTCACTTTTTAATACTATGTTGCAAATCCTTTGCAGGCAATTGCAGCCTGAAGTCTGGAACGCATAGACATCACCAGACGCTGGGTTTCATCCCTGGTGATGCTCTGCCAGGCCTCTACTGCAAATGTCTTCAGTTCCTGCTTATTCTTTTGGGAATTTTCCCTTCAGTTTTTTCTTCATCAAGTGAAATGCATGCTCTATCAGATTCAGGTCAGGGGAATGACTTGGCCATTGCATAACATTCCACTTTTTAGCCTTAAAAAACTCTTTGGTTGCTTTTGCAGTATGCTTCGGGTCATTGTCCATCTGCACTTTAAAGTGCCGTCCAATGAGTTCTGAAGCATTTGACTGAAAATGAGCATATAATATTGCCCGAAACACTTCAGAATTCATTCTGCTGCTTTTGTCAGCAGTCACATCATCAATAAATACAAGGGAATAATTTCCATTGGCAGCCATACATGTCCACGCCGTGACACTACCACCACCATGCTTCACTGATGAGGTGGTATGTTTTGGATCATGAGAAGTTCCTTTCCTTCTCTATACTCTTCTCTTCCCATCAATCTGGTACAAGTTGATCTTTGTCTCATCTGTCCATAGGATGTTGTTCCAGAACTGTAATGGCTTTTTTAGATGTTGTTTGGCAAACTCTAATCTGGTCTTCCTGTTTTTGAGGCTCACCAATGGTTTACATCTTGTGGTGAACCCTCTATATTCACTCTTGTGAAGTCTTCTCTTGATTGTTGACTTTGACACATATACACCTACCTCCTGGAGAGTGTTCTTGATTTGGCCAACTGTTGTGAAGGGGTTTTTCTTCACCAAGGAAATAATTCTTCTGTCATCCACCACAGTTTTTTTCCGTGGTCTTCCGGGTCTTTTGGTGTTGCTGAGCTCTCCAGTGCGTTCTTTCTTTTTAAGAATGTTCCAAACAGTTGATTTGGCCACACCTAATGTTTTTGCTATCTCTCTGATGGGTTTGTTTTGATTTTTCAGCCTAATGATGGCTTGCTTCACTGATAGTGACAGCTCTTTGGATCTCATATTGAGAGTCGACAGAAACTGATTCCAAATGCAAATGTCACACCTAGAATCAACTCCAGACCTTTTACCTGCTTAATTGATAATGAAATAACAAGGGAATAGCCCACACCTGTCCATGAAATAGCTTTTGAGTTTATAGTCCCATTACTTTTGGCCCCTTAAAAAGTGGGAGGCACATGTAGAAACCATTGTAATTGCTACACCGTTCACCTGATTTGGATGTAATTAAACTCAAATTAAATCTGAAAGTCTGCAGTTAAAGCACATCTTGTTTGTTTCATTTCAAAGCCATTGTGATGGTGAATAGAGGCCAAAATATGAAAATTCTGTCAATGTCCCAATATTTATGCACCTGACTGTATATATATATATATATATATAATATATATATATATATAATATATATATATTATATATATATTAGGGGTGTGCACCGGCCACTTTTCGTGTTTTGGTTTTGGATCTGGATCTTTCTTCGTGTTTTGGATCTGGACTGGTTTTGCCAAAACCACCTTTCCGTGTTTTGGGTTCTGGGTTTTGGATCTGTATATTTTTGAAAAAAAGCACAAAAACAGCTAAAATCACAGAATTTGTGGGTTTTTCTGCTCCTATGCTATTATTAACCTCAATAACCTTAAATTCCACTAATTTACATTCTATTCTGAACACCTCACAATAGTGTTTTTATGTCCAAAAGGTTGCACCGAGGTAGCTGGATGACTATGCTAAGCGACACGAGTGGGCGGCACAAACACATGGCCCATCTAGGAGTGACACTACAGTGGCAGACAGGATGGCAGTTTGAAAACCTAGACCAAACAGTACATAATGCAAAGAAAAACAAGAGGTGCAAGATGGAATTGTCCTTGGGCCCTCCCACCCACCCTTATGTTGTTTAAACAGGACATGCACACTTTAGCAAACCAATCATTTCAACGCCAGGGTCTGCCACACGACTGTGTCTGAAATGATTGGTTCGTTTGGGCCCCCACAAAACAAGCTGGCAATTAATCTGTCCCTGCACAAACTGGCTCTACGGAGGCAAGATGTCATCCTCATCCACCGATTCCTCACCCTCTTCAGTGTTGTGTACATCCTCATCCTCACAGAGTATTAATTTGTCCCCGCTAGAATCCACCACCACAGGTCCCTCTGTACGTTCTGGAGGCTGGTCTCCCTGGAAGAGTTGATAATTCATTTTTATGAACATCATCTCCACATTTTGTGGAAGCAACCTCCTACACCTTTCACTGACACGGTTCCCGGCTGCACTAAACACTCTTTCGGAGTACACACTGGAGGGGGGGCAACTTAGGTAAAATAGAGCCAGTTTGTACAGGGGCCTCCAAATCGCCTTTTTTTCCTGCTAGTACAGGTACGGACTGTCTGACATGCCTACTTGGATGCTGTCACCGATGTAATCTTTTAACAGACAGACGCACGCTTGTCTCTGTTGCTTTGAGGATGCAGGTTCGGCTACAGCCCACACAATTCACAAAGACAGAAAAAAAAGAATAATTTTAAATTTTTTTTGTAGAGCGCACTTTGAGGGTTACACCACACTTTAACAGACAGACGCACGCTTGTCGCTGCTGCTTTGAGGATGCAGGTGTGGCTACTGCGCATACATTTCACACACAAACACAGAATAAAAGATTATTTTATTTTGGTTGGAGCGCACTTTGGGGGTTACACCACCCATTAAAAGACAGATGCACGCTTGTCACTGCTGCTTTGAGGATGCAGGTGCGGCTACAGCCCACACAATTCACAAAGACAGAAAAAAAAGAATAATTTTTTCTTTTTTGTGGAGCGCACTTTGAGGGTTACACCACCCTTTAACAGACGCACGCTTGTCGCTGCTGCTTTGAGGATGCAGGTGTGGCTACTGCGCATACATTTCACACACAAACACAGAAAAAAAGATTATTTTATTTTGGTTGGAGCGCACTTTGGGGGTTACACCACCCTTTAACAGACAGACACATGCTTGTCGCTGCTGCTTTGAGGATGCAGGTGCGGCTACAGCCCACACAATTCACAAAGACAGAAAAAAAACAAGAATTTTTTATTTTTTGTGGAGCACACTTTGAGGGTTACACCACCCTTTAACAGACAGACGCACGCTTGTCGCTGCTGCTTTGAGGATGCAGGTGTGGCTACAGCCCACACAATTCACAAAGAGAAAAAAAAGAATTTTTTATTTTTTGTGGAGCGCACTTTGGGGGTTACAGCACCCTTTAACGAACAAGCCATCCGGCCCTTTACTTATGACACAGGCGCACGCTTGGCGCTTTTCCTTTGTTGATGCACGTGCAGCCACAGTGCACACAATTCACAAACACAGAAAATAATTCCTCCACCATTCTGTCAGTGGTGACAGTATCGTATGCAGAGACAGTAGACATGTCAGAAATTGACATTGTTGGCACGTCCTTCAGTCCGGCCCTTGACTTATGACACAGGCGCACACTTGGCGCTGCTGCTGTGTTGATGCACGTGCGATTGCTGCGCATACATTTTGCACACAAACACAGAAAAAAGAATTGTTTATTTTGTTTGGAGTGCACTTTGGGGGTTGCAGCACCCTTTAACGGTCAAGCCAGCCAGCCCTTTACTTATGACACAGGCGAACGGTTGGCGTTACTTTGTTGATGCACGTGCGGCTACTGCGCACACAATTCACAAACACAGAAGAAAAAAAAAATTGTTTTTGGAGTGCACTTTGGGGGAGCACCCCTGATGCACAGATCACCTCCTGGACAACACTACAGCACCCCTCTAGGACTACAGCCTTTATGGGACACTGCACAACACAGTCCAGCCAGCCCCTATAGACTTTGGAGTGGATACAGGGCCTGATTCAGAGCCAAATGCTCTGACCGGAGCGCTCGCTCTGAATCAGAGCCCTCCTCCCTGAAAATGGAGCGGCCTTATGGACGCTCGCATAGCTGTAGAAATTAAGTTATTGGGCCATTCATCAAACAGGTAAAGCAGCAGATTTTACAGATATCTCCTGCTTACCTTTCTCTCGCGGAATGGCCCGCTGTCCTCATACACTAGTATCACAGATATATCCTGCTTACCTTTCTCTCGCAGAATGGCCCGCTGTCCCCATACACTAGTGTCACAGATATCTCCTGCTTACCTTTCTCTCGCGGAATGGCCCGCTGTCCCCATACACTAGTATCACAGATATCTCCTGCTTATCTTTCTCTCCTGGAATGGCACGCTGTCCTCATACACTAGTATCACAGATATCTCCTGCTTACCTTTCTCTCCCGGAATGGCCCGCTGTCCTCATACACTAGTATCATAGATATCTCCTGCTTACCTTCCTCTCTTGGAATGGCCCGCTGTCCCCATACACTAGTATCACAGATATATCCTGCTTACCATTCTCTTGCGGAATGGCCCGCTGTCCCCATACACTAGTATCACAGACATGTCCTGCTTACATTTCTCTTGCGGAATGGCCCGCTGTCCCCATACACTTGTATCACAGATATCTACTGCTTACCTTTCTCTCATGGAATGGCCCGCTGTCCCCATACACTAGTATCACAGATATCTCCTGCTTACCTTTCTCTCGTGGAATGGCCAGCTGTCCCCATACACTAGTATCACAGATATCTCCTGCTTACCTTTCTCTCGCGCAATGGCCCGCGGTCCCCATACACTAATATCACAGATATCTCCTGCTTACCTTTCTCTCGCGGAATGGCCCGCTGTCCCCATACACTAGTATCACAGATATCTCCTGCTTACCTTTCTCTCGCGGAATGGCCCGCTGTCCCCATACACTAGTATCACAGATATATCCTGCTTACCATTCTCTCGCGGAATGGCCCGCTGTCCCCATACACTAGTATCACAGATATCTCCTGCTTACCTTTCTCTTGCGGAATGGCCCGCTGTCCCCATACACTAGTATGGGGACAGAATTCTTCTAGCTCTGAAAATACTATATTTTTGGAGCTTGATTGCGGGAGCATTCGCCATCTTCAGATGAAGCTTGAACCACCCCAACGGGGCAGCACTACATTTTTCCAGGTATTTATGTTGCAAGTTTGAGTTGGATACCCCTTTTAGTTTTGTGTTGTTAGCACCCATAAGGCGGAATCTACCCGCAATGCATATTTTGTGTCGTTGGTGCTTTGCTGGGCTGCGATGACTATTGGCCGTCCTTTCTTGCCTCCATACAGTCTTTTAATTGTGATCTTTTCAATAAATAGCTAACCTTTTCTAATGCCATTCCTGTGTCTGTGTCATTATTTTAGTTAAGTTTAAAGTTATTGGGACCTATTAAACAAAACACGTTAGCCTTTAGGAGGTTTAAGAAAATGATTGCTTGCTCAAGCCAAGTTTGTTCGCTGGAAATTTAGACTGCTCTGGGACACTGTTCCAATATTTTCATACATCTATTACAATTACCTTTTTATTTTTATAAATGCCCTTGATGCTTATTCCCTTCATCAATCTGTCATTATTGTTAATTTGTTTAGAATTCAATTTGCAGTGACTAGGGGTGTTGAAAACAGTAGAAATCATATTCCCCTGTGTAGGCCACTTTTATCCAAGTACACTGCCATTCTCTTGTGGCGATACTGTACTTAACCATTCAATGTCTTGGTTAAAATGATTACTCGAGATATGTACCAACATAATATGACATTCCACAATAAAGTAAATGAATATTCAATATGTAATGTTATCGATTGCTTACACATGAGTGATGACACATCTCTTACTCACAATGCAAGACAATTGCAATGTATAAATATATTAAGTACATTAAATGGATTTGGAAAGTTTTCAAAATTCAACTAATGAAAGACAGGCCAAAAAAATGTATTGTAATTTTAATCAAAATGTATATCTGTATATTTTACACCAGCAATTTAGTATAGTGTTTGGGTCATACTTGTGGAAAATGGGCAGGATGTGTGATTGTTGTGGCTCTTCAAGGAGTGCAGGAGAGCTCTCTGAAATGTAGTCCCCAAGGACATTCAAGGAGAGTGGGCAAGTATGCCAAGTATGCCATTAACCAAATACTGACTATACCAGGGAAGGACTTTCATTTGGCCCCAGTATTTCCTATGCGCGTGCGCATGGAAATACGGCATAGCCAGACTGGAGGCGACGCTACTTGGCCAAACCTTCAGTCCAGCCCTGCCTTGGGTGTACAGTACCAGGCTCAGGGCTTGATTCAGGGATTTACGCATAGCCGATTTTTATGCAGATGGAATGATTTGTGGCTAATGCGCATGCATGAAAGGCTTGGGTGTGGCCCCTGTATAGATGTGTCCCTCTGTATCTGAGAGGTGAGTACATTTAACTGCAATGTAATGGTGTGCTGGGCATATATGCTAGTGTAGGGACCTGCAGAAAAATGGGGTCCCTTGATGCTGGGCTGCAGGCTTATATTCTTTGATCAAATCATGACAAAATCCCCTTGGTTTTATTTGCTGCACACACATAGTTTTGCAGTATATTATTGTTAGCGCCGATAGCAAAAGTTTTGCTGTTTTGTATACATTTATGGCATTAATATTGCCACGCTGCTGGTACCATGTATGATATGGGTAAATCCGAGTGCGGGCTTATTTTTTTTCTGTTTCCTTATTGCTACTTAACCACTTTTCCTTTTTGTTCTATTGCATTACGTTACCAGTAGTCTAAATAGAATGAACAAGTGGTATCTGTATGTACATAGCTACTATTTGACCCCAATAGTTAACATACTAACTTGATGTGAGCGCTGGATCAATTCATCATTGCCCGTCGTGGAGACAGCTGATCTGAAAATCAGCTGTCTCCCCGAAGCACTTTTGGGGCAGTGACCCTAGTGAGTAATACGTGACCTACAGGTCACACATGCACACAAAAGCTCCAGTGTCCAGCGGAAGGAGCCAGACCAGGGAGGCAGGGGCATCTCAAGAGAGGAGGAGGCCTGTGTGCACTCCTCATGCGGGGCCCCCTCCTCTCTGCCCGGTGGCCTGCAGCTGACTGACGCGGCTAGCCAGCCACCGGAGCCGTAGTAGACTCCGGGCACTAGAGTGTGCCCGGAGTCTACTGAGCATGATCAGAACACCGGGAAAATGGCCGCGACGGCCATTTTCCGGTATTCTGAGCAGCCCAGACACCCGCTGTGGGACCACGGACAGGTACGTTTTAAATAATATGGGTGCAGTGTGTGCGGTGCGGGGCCCCCCTGGACCCGGGGGCTCATGTGCCCCGCACACACTGCACCCATTATAGATACGCCACTGCGGGGAGGAGGGATCAAAAAGGATTCCTCTTTGCAACCCGGGACTTCTTCCCATAGGGAAGGAGTGGGTTACGAGTAACTATCCGCTATAAGCCATCCACGGAAACACAATTGAATCTTCCACTAAGTAACAGGTTCCTCTTTCATTTTAGGTACATAGGGATCTTTATAGTAAATTAAAAAAAGGCTTTTCTCTAGCATTTTAGCTGGAGAAATCCTAAAATATTGTTGCTCTATATTTAGTATAGAGAACAGTATGGAGAAGTCACTGATTTCCCTGACATTTTGTCTATGCACAGTCCTGCAGCCCACATAGATTTCAATGGGGGCTGCACAAAAACAATATTATATAGTCGAGAAAATGGAAACTTCTCTCAAAAACATAAACCCACTGCTGGATGGCATTATGTCTGCCGCCACTGGAGAAATGTAGGGAAGAGACAGCTCTCTTCCCGCTTCCTTCCAGAGTGCAGTGCTTCTACGGGTCTCGCGGACCTATAATGAGCATGTGCCTGCGCATTGTGCTAAAAAGTATTTGCTGCGATTGTGCTAAAAAGTATATATGCTGCCATCTTTTGCATTTACAAAAAACGACAATCGCAGTTTTCTCCTCGCTGAGGGGTTGATTTACTATAGCTTCTAAAAAAATAAAAAAGTGGTGGTGTTGCCCATAACAACCAATCAGATTATAGGTATAATTTCTCAATTATATCCCAGAATCTGATTGGTTGCTATAGGAAACACCACCAATTTAAATTTTTAGAAGCTTTAGTAAATATACCCCTATACAGGTCTTTTTTGCATGGGCTGTCATCGCAGGCAGTTTACTATAAATGCGGCAAAAACCAATAAAAGTTTCAGCTATACAACTATAGTATATAGCTGATTTTACTAACTCAGAAATATGGTTATATAGGGCCTATGAGCCCTTATACTTTCAAACCAGTAATTAGATATTAACATTAGGGATATCTGAACCTTTTCTGGTTGCCATAATCATATAAATCAGCCAGTTCAAGTTATACGTGATTAAAAGCTGACAAGGTAAAATACAAAATCCTCATCTTATATAATTGTTACAATTTCTAGCTTCTACATAGTCTAACTTGTGTAAAATCTCTCTGTGCATGCTTAGAAAGTGATAGAATATATATGTAGAACTGCAGAGTGGCTCCAATCTGATACTTGTGCCTTTTTCCTTCCAGCGAAGGGGTATGGGGGCATGGAGGCGATGTTTTCACGCAACACTTACGGGGGTATGTAGGTACATCCTTTAGAATGAACCCTAGTACTTCAGCACATTACTTGTTTCTTCTGGGTGGGTGGCATGTTTCCCCTAGGAAATTCATCCCTATGCTGAACATGCTAGGGCTTGTAGACAACATGGCATGGGGACCCCACACTGCAAGTTTCCCTGTTCTAGCTTCCCCAGCACAGCCTGCCATAGACCAGTGCTAGTAGTGAGTTTTCAGGAGGACTCCATTCTTTGCAGCTTCCAGCTTAGGCCATGAGCATGGTTCTGTGGGGGTTGTGGGGCACGCCTTTTTAAAGACAGACAACAAACAAATAACAAATGTAAATGGACAGTAAGACACATTGAGATGACTATGAGGGGTATTCAATATGAAAGGTTAACTTTATTACATTTAACCTTAACGGAGCCCAGTCAGCTGAAGCCTCCCACAGCCTGACCGTGTGCTGGACACTTCAGAGGCTAGGGCCCTGGCCTCGTCCTTCCCGGAAAATGAGGGTAACACGCCTTGTTTCCAGAAACAGTGACCATTCATGCCCCCACTCAGCCCCCCAAATCGCAGCAGCATGTCAATCATGCTGCGGCCTGGGGGGGTGTGTCTGCGAGCGAAATCGCAGAACCCAATCTGCACATGCGCAGAACGGGTCCTGTGCAGACGCAGACCCCTAGTCACAGAGATGTACATTCCTCATCGGATGAACATACATCTTTGAGATCCTTACTATTATACCTTGTGATCCATGATCTGTATATAGAAGATGAATATATAATTTTTTGTGTCATAATGTACTCTTATCTTATATATAAAATTCATTGATCTGTTTGTTTGTTTGTCCAGTTATGCATTCAGACACTCCTGCACTGATTGGGGTAAAACCAATGTGACGTGGTCCAGCTGGATCCTGGCCAGGTTTTAGGGAGGTTAGGGTCCAGGTCGGACCTCCCGTTGGTGAACGCTGAGCACAACAGATGAGCGGTTTGGATTTTAGGAAATCAGAACTTCTAGACCCTGATCTTCCCGCTGGGTTCAGATCCGAAAACGAGCCAAAATATGAGATCCTGGAGTCTGATATCTGTGTTTTGGTTCAGGAAGCTCCCACTGTCAGATCCAATCAGTGGGCGCTACCATGGTAACACGACGCTGGTTGGCTGAGAATTGCTGTTTCACAGCAACCAGCAGCCTATTACCGTGGTTATAGCCACTGATTGGATCTATCTGACAGAGGCGGAGTGCTGTCACTGCCCCGCCCGCTGGCCCCAACATCCATGGCGGGCTGCACCCCAGGGGAGACGGGAGCGAGCGCCAGCCAGGATGTGTATCCACCCGAGGAGAGTCTGCCAGTTCCTGAGGTGGGAGAGCAGGAGGCAGGCTGATAGGAGATGCCAGGGATCCTGGCATTAGGGGGGTTCTGTCCCCCCCACCATGTGCTCCCCTCCCCCATCCTTTGCCCTTTGAGCATCTCCCATAACCTGTGCTCCCGAGTGTCCCCACTTACTCTATGCCCCCACGGACATCCGCCCCAACCCTGTGCCCCCTTGAACACCCCCCAACCCTGTGCCTCCGTGAACACCCTCCCAGGCCTGTGCCCCCTGACTTTCCTCCTCCACCCTAAGCTCTCATCCCCATCTCCCCAACCTTGTACCCCCTGTGCCTCCATCCCCCCATAGAGCCCCTGGTGTCAGAGATCCCCTGCTATGCCCATCTGATTGCACTGTGCTGTGATGACTACTATATAACTCTGTGAGTATGTGCTGGTGCAGTGCAGGGAAAGGTAGGAGGAATGATGATGAGGAATGAGGAGGAGGAGGGGATGTACAATGGTTTAATGTGTATAAGTTGCTCTTCTGTGGCATTATGTGCAAAAGCAGTACCACTGTGGTATAACATGTATAAGGGGTCTACTGTGTGGCATAATTTGTATAAGCGGCTCTACTGTAGTGTAACATGTATAAGGGGTACTACTTGTGGTGTAATGTGTATAAGGGGCTCTTCTGTGGTGTAATGTGTATAAGCGGCTCTACTGTGAGGTGGTCAAAATTGACTGGAAATGACTGGAAATTAATGTCATTGATGTTAATAATACTCTAGGAACAAAAAAAGACCCAAATTATGTGCTTTTTTTGTCAATTTAAAAAAAAAATACAAAACCAAAACCAGTCACAGTATCTTGGCGAAACCAAAATTAGAAACAAAACCAGCAAAAATAGTCTGATACATATCTCTATTTCTGAGCCTTCCACTAGATGGATTTGGATGAAAACTTCACAGAGTCGTAACATTGGATCTCAAAAGATATACTAGGGGGGTGAGGTCCAGTCGGACATCACCCCTCTAGTAAATTTGTCTGGATGCCTGGCATTTGGTCTGGAATGCCTAACTTAATAACTTAAAGATTATCTCCCAGTTGGACCTCCCGTCGGTGTACGCTGGGCAGAACTTTGACCTGGGGAGCCTGTTTTGGGCCTTTCACTGGATAGATATTTATGAAAACTTTACAGAGAGGTGGCAATTGGTCTGGGATGCCTAATGGAGTGGTTGGGGCCCCTGTCGAACGCCATGGCGAAGTGTGCCGGGCAGAACTATCCTCATGGGTGTGTTGGAAGAGCTGCTAATCATTTTTAAAATGTTGACAGTTACATCCAACTAATTGATAACTTAATAACGTGAAGATTTAACCCAGGCAACACTGGCCACGCTGTGTAGATAATTTCTCATACAGTACAACTCATGAATCTCTAAACTGTTACATGGAAGATAAATATTTTTAATATTTATTATTATTTTTTTCTTTGCTTTTTTCAATACCCAGTTAAGAAGGGCTAGAAATATTTGTACTGGTTGCAGGCCCATAGAGAGCTGGTCCAGGCCCCGGTTAGTTTTGGGTGTGGGGGGGGGGGGGTGCATGGCCTAAACCCCATTCCACTGATCCTGAAGACGACTCCACTGTTTGCTAACATGCATGCAAACTTGGCGTAACTACCGTGGGTGCAAAGGGTGCAGCTGCAGTGGTTCCTGTGCTGCCTCTGTGGCTTGCTGCTTTCCCTGCACCCTGTCACTCACACAAGGTGGGGCGGTAAAGTTAGGGCCGCAGAGGGGGGCCCGGGTGTTAGGGTTGTTGATTTGATACAATAAAATAACAATATAACTGCGCTAGAAAGTCACCTATGTGATATCATAGAGATAACTTTTAGTTTTTAAGTCAACTGGAAAATGGGCTGCTGCTATCAATAACACATTGGTCATATGGCAAATATATCAAAAGAAAAAGATGATAGCGCAAACTAAATCAGCTAATATGCAGAAAGTAGTTAATCACCTATAGTACACTGATCATGAGGCAGATGTATAGAAATCTGATAGAAATCTGTATAGATGTATAGAGGTTAGGTAACTTTCAAATCAAACGGTGACGTGCCTGAGAATTCTCATATATATTATATATATTTTTTATCCGAGACTGACCATCCAGTCTATTGTTTGCATCAATCCCAGTACATGTATACAAATCTTTTTTAGGATTTATAGTTACCATTGATTATTCATATATGTAAGGTTGATTTTTTACTCTATTAAATATATGCTTTCTACACATCTGCCTCATGATCAGTGTACTATAGGTGATTCTTTATACAAACTGTTTAACCACTTTCTGCATATTAACCTGATTTAGTTTGCGCTATCACCTCTTTTTCTTTTGTTGATTTGGTGCCTGCCCGCCAGCCGATTACAGCTGGCACACACACAGGCAGGCAGACATGGAGAGAAAGCGCCGCCAGTCGCGAAGCAATCAGAACTCGCGGACCGGCAGCCAATCAGCAGTGATGGCTCCTGATTGGCTCTCGACTGGCACCAGATACAAATTGCACTGGCCATGTCTACCGCTGCCTGCCAGTGCACTAGCTATAATTAGTTGGCAGGCCGGCCCCAAGTCCACACCTGCTGGCTGCTGATTGCACACAGGGGGAGTTGAGAGGCTGCTGGAAGGACATGGGCAGGTGAGTTGCTGGGTGGCATAATGTGTAAGGGGCACTACTATTGTGTGGAATAATGTGTTCTATAGGACACTACTACTATGTGACACAATCTGTAAAGGGCATCACTGTGTGGTATAATGTCTAAGGGACATTACTGTGTAGTGTAAGGGTCATTACTGTGTGGCATAATGTATAAAGGGCACTATTACTGCATGGTATAATATGTATAAGGGGTACCACTGTGTGGCATAGCCTGAATGGGCTCTATGTGACATAACATGAATGTGGGGTTATATGTGACATAACATGAATGTATGTGTTATTTTTACCTCTGGGGGGGGGGCACTTTTAAGATCTTGCTATGTTGTCCCCAAAGTTCTAGTTGGGCCCATGCATGTAAACACAGAGGGCTCACTAATATATATGGTCACTTTAAAAAAGACTAACTTTGGATTTAAAATTAAATTGCATTAATCATAAAGTTTGACACTTGCTTAAACTGTGAGGTTAAAAGGATACTTTTGTACCTGTGTAATTTAAGAGTGTCCTCATTTTTAGGGATTGTGTGAAAATGTGTTGCCTTTACGAAGTTCAAACCTAGGCAAAAACCTAATCCTGGTCAATCTACACCACCCTGCTGAATTTGATGAAGCTAGGGACAATACTCTAGCCCTGCATAAAAGACAAACAAACAGACAGGCTTTCTTGCTTATTATATAGATTTATATTGCTGTTTTAAATCCATATATAGTTTTCCCATCACAACATTTTAAAATAGTAGGGCATGTGCAGTAATTACCGCTAAGATGACTAAATGTCTTAATTCTCAAAAGGATAAAACAAGGATGATACATATTGATAAGTATCATAATGAGCATAATTAGCTGCAAGAAAAACAAGACCAGCTGTTATATGAATTGGTTCCCCAAGTACTTACAATTATAACTGTACAGAAAAAAATACTCTATATTGCATGATACTGTATGTACATAATTTTTATTTAGCAAGAACTATAGAATCCATTCTGTTAATTTGAGAAGTTTTGCTTGACCAAAAGCCAGAATGTCACTAAAATATAATACTGACATAATTATTTTCATTATTATTATTATTTTTTTTTTTTCAAAAAATGTTTTATTGTGTAACACACCAAAAGCATCAATAACATACAATTCTATATGCATAACAGATAATACAGTTGCATGGCAGTAAATAGACATCTAAATAAATGATTATCTCATAGCAAGAGAAAAATGACAAAGCTTAGAAATACAGGTGATCAATGGTGATCATCCATCTATGGCCAAACTGAATAAAATACAGAGCATCACAAAGAATGAGTTAATGCAGTAGGTGACCATAGAAAAGCATTTGTTATGACACTAACAGAGTTGATGCCTATATACAGCCAAATGATTATTATTTTTAATATGTCATATTATCGGATAGTACTTATATTACTCATATGTAGTGATAACACGATAGTTCTCGATTACTTACAAACCTTACTTGTTATAAAGAGCACTGAAATAATTCACACAAATACAGATTCTAAAATAAATAACAATGCTTTTACTTAAAGACAGCATAATCATACATATATTTTGCCAATGCAGAGTTACAACAAAAAAACATAGGTTATACCAACAGCAGCAGGGAATACTTTTAAATTATACCCCTTTGACACCGGAGCTAAAACCCAGGTTTTTGAAGGGTTAACCCGGGCAGCTCCCTGGTGTAAAAGGGGAGAGAGTTGGGTCGCCGGGTCGAGTGACCCGGCAATCCAACCCAGGTAACTAGCAGGGTTTAACACGGGCGTAGCCCATGAAACCTGCTGTGAGAACAGCGCACTCTGGGTCACGATGACCTGGAGTGCGCTGCTAGCCGGCCGATTGGTCCGGCTTCAGTGGCGCTTGGAGATGACGTAATCCCCAAGCGACCACTTTCACTCTGGAAAAGCCGGGTCTATGCAGACTCAACTCTGGTGTGTGCGGCGCCGACTCGGAAATATCCCGAGTCGGCGCCGTCAGAATTCCGGGTCTGATCTGGATAGGAACTTTGTTCCAACTCCGGGTCAGACCCGGAATTTAGGTGGAAAAGGGGTATAAATTTGTGACACCCAGTACAGAATAGCAGCATAGAAGTCAGTCAATACTTCATACATACGTAACAGTAACGGCATCCCCGACCCTCGTTCTGTGCTCTCTCCTCTGTTTTCCGACTGCTCCCCCCTCCCTCCCTCACAGCTCATATTTATACCTTAATTTTGTTTATACCTCCAATTAATCCAATTAGTCCAATTAATCTAATTAATATTTGTAAGTACAAGGTCTTCATTGGTCATCTGTGCTTTAGACATAATATTGACATAATTCTGTGTTATCTTTTTATTCTCATGTAGAAATCTGACATGATCGCCCATTTAGCCTTCATTTCTGCTTATTGCAGTTAAATTCAGTTAGGTCATTTGTTTATATAAAAACTGAAACTTGCTGTCAGCTGTTCTGTGCATATTAAAACATTTTAAACCTATAATTCTTATTACTAAAACAATAAATATAGAAGTTTAACCTATACATATCTCCGCAGTTAATCACACCTGCATAGAAATAAAACACTAATCTCTACACACTTTTTTAAAACATCATTCAACATACTTTTAGCTAAGATATAAAACAAATTGGCTGCCACATCAGACACACGCCTGCCTACTTTAGAGAGGAAAGGGAATGCCTTATCCTCTCTAGGCCTGGGGCCATTTCGCAACTCACACAACCAATATATATATTCTCAATCATTTCTATATACTCTAAATTGCAGTGAGTTGTTGAATGAATATGTACGTCCACATATTCCTGTTTTATCAGTAGGGACACTCGTGTGGTTTTTGCAGCTCTAGCACCATAAAAAACATGACACATATTTGTCTTTATATTTGTGAGAATACCTGGACATCCACAAAACATAATATGATCAATTAATATATTCAATCAATAAACACTGTCCAGCATTTCCCCTAACATCCCCTCTTAAGGTGGGTACACACCTGACAGATATATCTGCAGAACGAGTGATCTGCAGATGATGGTCATTCATACACACTGAATGTCCATCATCTGCTTGTGCCCTCATGTCCCGGCAGCTGGGGGGTGGGACCCAGTGGCCGGGTCAGGGGCGTGTCCTGCCCCCCTCCTTTCAGCTGCCGCTGTGTGTGTATGGGCGGTCTGGCGACCTGCCGATGGACATATTTGTCTGCAGACATATCTGTCCATCGGCTGTGCAGCACAGCCAATGCGATATTTGGTGAACAACGACGTTCACCTACATATCGCGGGTACACACTGGCCGACGTGCAGCAGATATGTTGGCCGATCAATTGATCGGCCAATATATCTGTCAGTGTGTACCCAAATATGAGACCCAATTTAAATCATAGGGAAAGGACAGCACTCAAAAATTTGGGCACCTATTCAGACATCACCATCTGCTCCGTCGATAAAGGTGGGGGGTTTGTGGTGCAAGACTTAACATCATACAAAACAGAAGTCTACAGACAGCTGGCAGATAGCACTGTGGGTTATGGGTTTTGGGTTTTAACAGGCGCACATCTAGTATATTCTATAAATAGAAATGGAGTTTATGAAAATAAATGGTTAAATTGTATGAGTTTAATAATACATAAGTTGGCGAGTATTAATAATTATGCAAAGAAAAATGTAAAGAAATAAGAGATATGCAGATATATAAAAATTAGATTTAAAATACAATCAAGTATATGAAAATAAAACACAAATAAATATGCATATAGTATCTTGAAACAGTCTATACGTAGAGTTTATGATTATAAATCAGCTGATTGCTCTTTCAGGAGTAAGCACAATGTAGCTCAGTTCAAAAATTTTAAGGAGACTCCGTATAAACGGAATTGCTGCAGTGACAATTCGCGTTTGAAAATTGTGGCCACATTAGTTTAGGTGCGCGCACCTCCTACCTTTGTATGTTCTAAGGGTGCCTTTAGACTTGTCCTGGACTTGTGGGGTCTTACACATAAGTGGCCCCTCTCCTGATGAGGTAAGGTTAGTACTGTATCCTCCGTGGGGTCTCCCCAATCCCAGGAGCTGTGTAGTGGTAGCTTTCAGACTCGAACCTCTGGCGGGGTTACAGCAGCGCTGCGTCCTCCATGCGCGGTCTCTGAGATTTTTAGCAGGGCTGCGTGCTGAAAGCATGGGCAGTGTCGGCGGTCAGGACAGCTTCGTCCGGCAGAGCTCGTGCCCCTGGAGCCGTGCGTACTGCGCCTTGCAAAATCTTGCTGCCGCTTGGCTGTGGGTGTGTAGTGAGCGTGTCCAACACGTTTCTCCCGGTCGGGCTTCGTCAGGGACAGTGATAGCACTGTCTATGAATTGTTAGCTACGGATCCTACATCTATGTTTAAAAAGGAGTTAGATGAGATTCTTTGTACAGCCTATGAACGTGGCATTATTATTGAAAAAAATAAAGAAGCATTGATGCAGGAATGGCCTAAGATTTCGGTACTATATACAATCCCCAAACTACACAAAGATACGGTCTCACCAGGTAGACCAATCATTACCGCTAGAGATTCATTGTATTACGGTGTACCAACATATCTGGATTTCTATCTGCAACCATTGATTCAAAGGGAAGACACGTTTCTTAAGGATACTACTTCCTTTATCCTGAAGTTACAACAGTTAACAACAATACCTGAGAAAACCTTCATGTGTACTATTGATGTAACCAACTTGTACACAAGAATTCCACATGCTCGAGGGATTGATGCTATTCGCCGTTACTTTACCAATAACCCTCATTATGAATCACCAGATCAAGAATTCTTTATTGATTTGTTGCGCCTCACTTTAACCAGGAATTATTTTCTGTTTGATAATAAAATCTATATCCAACACTCTGGATGCGCAATGGGGTCTTGCGTTGCACCCAGTTTTGCAAACATATAAATGTTTGCAGTTGAAAAATACTTTTTTTTCTGATCATGAAATGGCTGATTGTGGGATACTCCCAGTTTATAGATGATATCTTTCTATTTTGGATTGGATCACAAGAAGATTTCATAGGGTTGATGATGGATATTAACCAACAATATTCTCCAATCAAGGTCACTTACTGTATGATTGTTGTTACGAGAGTGTACATTATCTAGATGTCTCAGTAAAAACCCTTGAGGATGGTCATATACAAACAACAATGTATTACAAAAAACTGACTGTAACACACTCTTATTGGCTGATAGCCACCACCCCCCCACATTGAAATTAAGTCTCCCGTTTTCTCAATTTTTGCGGGTGGTATGCATCTGTCGTGATCCTGCCGGTGCTAAAGTACAAATCCAAAATATGATGTTGAAATTTCTAAAACGTGGATATCACTATAAAATGCTTATTAAAGAAAGAGATCGAGCTTTAGCTATTTCTTGACAAGATTCCCTGAAATCAACTTCCCAAAAACAGGTTGGCAACAAATTGGTATGGACGCAGCAATATACTACAAAACCATGATGATCTGATGAAAACGGCTAAGACAGCATGGCCAATTGTTTGGTCTGATAAACAACTACCAGCCTTACTTGGGTCTTCTATATTACCATCGTACAAGAGAGGGAGAAATATTATAGATATAATAGTGCATAATGATATTAGTCGACAATTGATCAAACCCACACATTTTTGACGCATAAACCTTCCAACTACAGGTGTGTGGGTTGCACCATGTGTAGCTTCTAGAGGTAGGTAACACCTTTACTCATCCCAGATCAGGTAGATTTTTTCAGATTAAATATCTCTTAACGTGTTCTAGCTGATATATAGTTTACTACATCAGGTGCCCTTGTAGTTTACTGTATATTGGTAAAACAACTCGCCAGATGAAAGAACGAATGGCAATGCACCGATCGAGTATAAGGGCACCCCTGGAGGGCAAAAACTATGACCAACCAGTGGCACGCCATTTTTCGAGACTGCCACCATAACTTATTGATGATTAGATATAAAATCATTGATTGGGTCCCCCCAAATACAAGAGGTGGCAATAGAGACCGCATCCTATTGCAAAAAGAAGCTAAATGGATTTACACTTTACAAACTGTCCATCCTTTGGGCTTAAATGAAAATTTGTTATTTATGTGCTTTTTATATTATGTAGATTTTTTCTGTATTGTATCAGCCAAGTGAGCATCCCGGGCTGCCCCTGAGACTGTATATTCTAATGGTATTCTAGATTTGTATGCATTGTTTTTCTATGTAGGCTGTGGTTTAATTTTATACGGATTAGGCATAGATTTTGCTACATTAGTGTCCTCTGCGATTACAATTTCTTGTAATGAATTGCTACTTATTTGGTTATGATATATACTGGTCAGATACCCTATTGATGTGTGTTTATTACACACGTGTATACTTATGTTTATGATCTCCAATTGATTTGTTTGTAATCATTGTATTTGTTTGTTGTCATGGTGATGGCACCATGGTGATCTTGACCACTCCCTCTCAAGCTGTCCGACTTGCCGGTGCATCCATGTGATGGCGTCATCGGAGTGAGCTGCGGTGTCTGCGAGCTGGAAGGTGTGACCCATGAGGTGATTTTTACAGGTATTTATACTGTGACTTTTGTTACTTAATGTATGTCTTAATAAAAGTGCATTGGTGATGAAATGTTGGCTATTTACACCGGCTTTGTCTTCTGTTTTTCAACTACATTGTCTGTCCGGGAGGGCTGTCCGTATCTGCATATATATGTCAGTTTTCCTCATGTCATGACGTCTCTCCCATAGTGCAGAGCGGACCGGGAGGAGCAGACAGCGTGGTCGCAGCAGTAGCGGGGGTTCAGGTAAGTTGTGGGGGGTGTGCTGGGAGCTGACAGCTGGGCTGCCTGTCATGCTGGGGAAAAAAAGAGAGTTGGGTGATGCGATTCTAGGGGTGGGACCACAGTTGAAAAGCGGTCCCACAGACTAATCGGCCAATCGGGATTTTCCCCGCAAAAGGTAAGGGCCAATCCACCCATGGGGATGTAGAAATTATGAAATTCATCAAGTTCTGAAAAAGCATTTTTTCGGAACTTGACAGTGATACTGTACGCTACCCTGAGATGGCGTACAGCATCCAATATAGCAGAGGGGTCTGAAAATATCCCTTCCTGCTGTATCCTCTTACCTTCAAGCAGCTGCCTCCTGGCTCCCCGGGCTCTCCTCCAGTGAGCCGGGTGCAAGGGCACACATCAGTGATGGAGGGGGACTGAAGCTGCGAGGCTGCACTGTTTGGTGGCTGCAACTCTTCGTCGGAAGCGATCTGAGGAGCAGGTAAGCGCACAGGGGGGGAGGGGGTCTGGACTCCTCCTGCTGCTTCACTGTCTCTCTGCAGCCTGTCTTCAAGCTGTGCATGTGCAGCTTCAAGACAGGCTTCGAAGAATCAGTGAAGCAAGAGAAATGTACCCTTTTTCCGAAAAGCTGTCTCCGCTAAAGGAGGAGCTTTTTGGAAGTGATAATTAAGCATAGGAGGCATGATGAATGCCTCCTATTCAAGGGATGAATTCGCAGTGAATTCAATCCTTAAGTATCACAAGGAATATTTTTCCCATAATGAATAGACCAGGAGAACATCTTTATTAGTACTCTAACTCCTGCACACACTGCTAGATTAACTCATACAAGGAAAGAGAACTGACTAACAGAGTGTGCCTGCCAGGGAATCATAATCTACTATCAGGAAGTGAAAGACAAATGTATAGCAGCAGAATTATAATAACTTTAGTATGTTAGACATATATTCTGGGAATGTTCAGAAACAAAAAAAAGAAAAAAGTATTCCTATATTGGGGCACTCACAGAACAAATTAGTGTTGTATTGGATCTCATAACTCTTATATCTCCACTAACAACAGTCAATAGCACTGATTAATCTAAAATTTAACCTTTATTAACTCCTTAAAATTGATTAGCGAAATATTAGTTTATTAATTCAATAATGAACACAATACATATACTAAAAAATCTTTTCTACTTCAGGGTCCATAGGGTATCCACAGGATACCTTGGGGTATAGGTGTGACGTCAGTCGCAGGGCACCAAAGAGTTAAGCTTTCAGCCTCCCAGGATGCACTAGGTCCCCCTCCTATACCCCGCCCCCGGGCCAAGGCACCTCAGTTTAGTTTGGTGCCCGGCCGGAGTCGGGTGCACCTGTTGGAGTGGGGGCTAGAAGAGCCCCTGAAGCTTTTTCTTCATGCAGCTGTGGCTGCACATCTGGATGAACAGCATGGACAGTCAGTCCTGACGTCCATGCTGTCTTCCCTACACCCCGCCGGTACCAGAACGCCGGTACTGATCCGGGGATGCTGGTGGGCGTCTGGGGTCACAGCTAGCGGTGACCCCAGATGCTCCGGACCATGGCCGGATTCAAGGGGGACAGAGGTAAGCAGCGGGGTCCCGCGGTGGGTCCCCGCTGATCACATGGTCCTAAGTCCCCAGGCAGGGGGCTCCCTGGGGACTGGCTGCAGCGTGGAGCCAGGCGACCAACCTGCGCTTCCACTACCCCCTGGGACAGCGGACCTCAGCAGAGCGGTAGCGCTGCGGCGTCCCAGGGGTTAAATGCATGCCAGGGGAGCGCGCCTTCCCTGTCTCACAGCCGGCGCCTCCCCCGCTGCACACAGCCCTCTCTGCACTGTGCTCACTGGTCCTGTGTCAGCGCTCCTCCCCCAGGCCAGCTTCTCTCTGCTCCTCGGCGGCCATCTTCTCTGCAACGCATGGTGAACGCTGCTGGAAGTCTGGAAGGAAGCATCGTGGTCTGGGTCCCCCCGCATACCTCTCCTCCGCTGTGGCTCAGGTCTGTGTATGCAGCGCTGTGTCCTACCAGGCCCTGTGTCTGTGTAGTTGAGTGATCAGCGCTGTTAGTGCAGGAATTGTTATTTCTCTGCATTGTATGTGACTGTGCTAGCGCTGCCTGTAACTTTTCTTCTCTAAACTGTCAGCTTTATTACTGTCCCTGTTCTTTCTGCTAAAGCTCTTGCGGTGCGGTGCTGCAGGGTGGTCTCTCGCCTATTTAATACTTAATTGGTGAGAGAGGTCACATACGTGGTGCCATCATGTCTGAAAGTGATTTTCCCCTCCGTCTACAGTGTACCACGAGCAAAGTACCGTTAGCGGAGGGGGAGGGTAGCGCGGAGGGCCTTTGCCGGCAGTGTTTGTCCATGGCGCGGCCTATTACGGTTACAGCACCGGTACAGGAGCCGCCCTGGGCTTGTTTCGCTCAGGCGTTAACAGCTTTAGTGGGCCAGTTAGCTCCGCAGCCCGCGTTTACTCCGATGGGTTTGTCCCAGCAGTCTGTGGTGTCGTCACCCATGCAGGGGTTCCCACGACAATTGGTGGTACCCCACAGTCTCCCTATTTCCCCACTCCCGGGTTCTCAGGAGCCAGCGTGGGTTAACTCCCTGACGAGTTCTGTACAGCACTTGTCGGATGTGTTGCAAGGGGAGTCTGTGATGCGGCCTCATAAAAGGCCGGTGGCGTCTCTGTCCGCTCCTTATGAGGATGACGAAGGGACGTCTGATGATGGGGAGATTCTGGATCCTTACGATCAGGAACCTCTCCATACTAAGGACGCTGATGCTAAGTCCAAAGTATATATTCCTGGACTTATTCGGGCGGTCCGCACAGCCTTGGTGATTGAGGACGAAGTTCCCCCAGCGGCTAAATCTAAGTATGCCTTTTTCAAAGATGTGAAGGGCGATGCCACAGTCTTTCCTCTTTCGGGTCAGTTGGTGGACCATTTAGAGGAGGCGTGGAAACAACCTGGCAAAAGATACCAGCCGCAGAGACGCCTGGTGGTGGCTTATCCGTTCGTGGATAATTATTTTGCTAAGTGGGAATCCCCTCCACAGGTGGATTCTCACGTGACCCGTCTTGTCCGTAGTGCCACATTGCCGATGCCATCCATGTCCTCCCTTAAGGATGCTACGGACCGCAAGGTAGAAATCTGCCTGAAGTCCGCTTATTCCCTTGCAGGGGGGGCAGCACGGCCGGCTATGGCCATTTACTGGGTTGCCAGAGCGATGGAGCGCTGGGCAGATTCATTAGAGGCTTCTTTTGAATCCGACTGTCCGGCCGAACAGGCGGAGTTGATTGGCAATCTCCGTGATTCGGCCACCTACATCAACGAGGCGGCTCTAGACATTAGTACTCTGGTGTCTAGAATTTCTTCAGCAGCGGTATCTGCTCGTCGCACCTTGTGGCTGCGATCCTGGAAGGCGGACGCAGATTCCAAGAAAGGTCTGGAAGCGTTGCCGTTTACCGGAGAAGTTCTCTTCGGTCCGGATCTGGATAAGATTGTGGCCACGCTGGCGGCAGCCAAATCTGCTTGTCTCCCGTCGGCCGCTGCTCCTTCTGGTTCTGGACCATCGTCCTTTCGGTCATCTAGGGCCCAGGGCAGGCCCAAACCACAGTCGTTTCCTCGACAGGCTGGCCCTAAGAAATCGGTCAAGCCCCGGAAACAGGCATGGAGTACCAGACGTCCGGCCCCCAAGCCAGATGACAAGCCTGCGGCCTGACGGTCCGGGTCTCCCCTTGGGGGATCCCAGGGTGGGAGGCCGCCTGCTGCAGTTCTCCCGGTGTTGGTCGTTCACTACGACAGACACTTGGGTTCTGGAGGTGGTCTCCCACGGGTATGCCCTCTCCTTCCGGCACAGACCCCCGGCTCTCTTCTTCACCACGGGTCTACCATCAGACCGGAACAAGGCTACGGAGCTTCGGAAGGTATTGCACACTATGCTCCAGGCTGGAGTTGTAGTGCCTGTTCCATTCTCCCAGAGGGGCCAGGGTTTCTATTCAAATCTATTTTTGGTACAGAAACCCAATGGGTCATATCGTCCGATTCTCAACCTCAAAGCACTCAACAAGTCTTTGCGGGTCCCGAAGTTTCGGATGGAGACCCTACGGTCCATCATTCTGGCGCTGGAACCTGGGGACTACATGGTGTCATTGGACATACAGGACGCTTACCTGCATGTCCCTATTCTTTTGCGCCATCAAGAGTTCCTTCGGTTTGCAATCCGCAGCGACCACTTCCAGTTTCGGGCGTTACCTTTTTGCCTGGCGACAGCACCACGTGTTTTCACCAAGGTGATGGCGGTCATGGCGGCTTCTCTGCGACTGCAAGGAGTCCGCATGTTGCCGTACTTGGACGACCTGTTATTGGTGGCAGGATCTCCAGAGCTCCTGTTACACCACTTGGACCTGACCATTGCACTGCTGCAACGGCACGGCTGGCTAATCAACTGGCAGAAGTCCACTCTAATCCCGTCTCGGAGGATTCTGCATCTTGGAGCCTTATTGGACTCGGGACAGCAAAGGATCTTCGTGACGGAGGACAAGATCTCTGCTTTACAGTCAAGGGTGCGCAGTTGTCTGCACAGCCGCCGGGTGTCCTTACACTCGGCGATGAGGTTACTGGGCTCCATGGTGTCGGTGTTCGACATGGTGGAATACGCCCTGTTTCACTCCAGACCTCTGCAGCACCTGATCCTGTCCAAGTGGAACGGGCTGCCTCAGTCTCTGAAGTTCCAGACGATTGTGCTCACCCCGGAGGTTCACCTGTCCCTTGCGTGGTGGTTAAAGACGACCCACCTCAACAAGGGACGTCCGTTCTGGGTTCCAAATTGGGTCCTGTTGACAATGGACGCCAGTCTTCGGGGCTGGGGAGCAGTTTCGGGTCCACACTTGTTCCAGGGCAGGTGGACGCCGACAGAAGCGGAGCTTCCAATAAATATCTTGGAACTCCGTGCGGTCTTCAATGCTCTCCTGCAGGCACAGCGGTTTCTCCAGGGTCACCCGGTGCAGGTCCAGTCAGACAATGCTACCACCGTGGCCTACATAAACAGGCAAGGAGGAACTCTCAGTCGGGCGGCTCTCGTAGAGGTCTCTCGGATCCTGGTTTGGGCGGAGCGCAATCTTCCGGCCATATCAGCGGTCTTCATCCCCCGGGAGTGCTAAATTGGGAGGCGGACTTTCTAAGTCACCAGGACGTTCATCCAGGGGAATGGTCCCTGCACCCGGACGTTTTTCAACTACTGGTGGACAGGTGGGGTCTTCCAGAAATCGACCTCATGGCGTCCCGGCACAACAACAAGTTGCCGGTGTACGGGTCTCGCACAAGAGACGAAGGGGCGTCTCTGGTGGATGCTCTGTCCGTCCGGTGGACGTTCAGGTTCGCATACCTGTTCCCTCCGGTCTCCCTTCTTCCACGGGTAATCCGGAAATTCAAACAGGAAGGAGGGACGCTCCTGTTGATAGCTCCCGCGTGGCCCAGACGGCACTGGTTCTCAGACCTTCAGGGTCTGTCCGTGGACAGTCCTCTGCGGTTGCCGCTACGACCGGACCTTCTGTCTCAGGGTCCTTGTCTTCACCCGGACCTGACTCGGCTGTCTTTGGCGGCGTGGCTGTTGAGACGGCCATGCTGAGGTCCCGGGGGTTTTCCAGCTCTGTGGTGCGTACCATGGTACGAGCTCAGAAACCGTCTTCCGCGAGGATATACCATCGCGTGTGGCATACGTTCTTCCAGTGGTGTCGACCGAGAGGTTATGCACCGCGGGAGTTTCGTCTGTCTCGGATTCTCGCCTTCCTGCAAGCGGGACTAGATTATGGGCTTCGCCTTGCTTCTTTGAAGGTACAGGTTTCGGCCCTATCTGTCTGGTTTCACCATAGGATTGCTACAATCCCGGATGTGCGCACCTTTATGCAAGGTGTTCTCCGTATTCAGTCGCCCTTTGTTCCACCTGTGGCGCCTTGGGATTTGGCTGTGGTCCTGAGGGCTCTCCAAGGACCGCCGTTTGAAACACTGGGCTCAGTGGATATTAAATGGCTAACAGCTAAGACTGTTTTCCTTCTGGCCGTTGCTTCGGCCAGACGTGTTTCTGAGTTAGGGGCTCTTTCTTGTAGACCCCCTTTCTTGGTTTTTCATGGGAACAGGGCAGTGCTCCGCACTCGGCCCGAGTTTCTTCCCAAAGTTGTTTCCCAGTTTCATGTTAACGAGGAAATAGTTGTTCCGGCCTTTAACTCACCGGGTCTTTCCGTGGGTGAGGCCTCTTTGGATGTTGTGCGGGCCTTAAGGACTTATGTTGACCGCACTTCTTCGTTTAGGAAGTCGGACGCTTTGTTGTCCTCTATGGCTTCTGTAAAAAGGGTTGGCCTGCTTCAAAGCAAACTTTGGCAGCCTGGATCCGTATGGCTATTTCTGAAGCTTATCTTCATGAAGGCCTACCGGTCCCTCCTTCTCTGAAGGCTCATTCCACTAGGTCTGTGGGTCCTTCGTGGGCAGCTCGACGTGGTGCCTCGGCAGTTCAGATCTGCAAGGCTGCTACGTGGTCTTCTGTCCATACCTTCGTGAGGTATTACAGGTTTGACACCTTCGCCTCTCAGGATGCTTCCTTCGGGCGGCGGATTCTCCTTTCTGCACAGGAGCGTCCCCACCCTTAAAGGATACTGCTTTGGGACATCCCCAAGGTATCCTGTGGATACCCTATGGACCCTGAAGTAGAAAATATGAGATACGGTAAGAACTTACCCTTGTTATCTCTATTTCTACGAAGTCCATAGGGTTCCACAGGACTCCCGCCCTGTCGCACCTGTGCTGCAGATGGGCTTTGCTCTGGTCACGGGTTTTCCGTCTCCCTCTGGTGAGAATGTGATTCTTGTATGTGTCCAGATCTTTGTTCTCTCTCTTCCTTCTCCTCCTCCGGCCTATGGCTTGGTAACTAACTGAGGTGCCTTGGCCCGGGGGCGGGGTATAGGAGGGGGACCTAGTGCATCCTGGGAGGCTGAAAGCTTAACTCTTTGGTGCCCTGCGACTGACGTCACACCTATACCCCAAGGTATCCTGTGGAACCCTATGGACTTCGTAGAAATAGAGATAACAAGGGTAAGTTCTTACCATATCTCATATTATATATATGTTTGAGGACCTAATTTAGGGGCATCATTATCACAATCCACATTTTTTTTTACATTTAAATGCCTAAATTCACAAAGTGAAAATGTAAATTTTCACTCAAATTTAGCAATATCTTCTTGCAGGGAGACGGGCTCCGATAAGAGCCCATACTGGCATAGAGCTGGAAGCAGAGCGATACAGTAACTTACACTATCACTCTGCTTCCTAGTTCACAGTCTGTGCGAATACTGCGCATGCATGGTTAAGCACTAGAGGGTGGTTAGGGTTAGGCTGCAGGGGGGCATGTTAGGGTTAAGCACTAGAGGGAGGTTAGGGGTAAGCTGCAGGGGGGCATGTTAGAGTTAAGCACTAGAGGGAGGTTAGGGTTATGCTGCAGGGGGCATTTTAGGGTTAGGCACTTGGGGGAGGTTAGGCTGCAGGGTTGGCATGTTAGGGCTAGGCACTAGAGGGAGGTTAGAGTTAGGCTGCAGGGGAGGCATGTTAGGGATAGGCACTAGAGGGAAGTTAGGATTAGGCTGCAGTGGGGGCATGTTAGGGTTAGGCACTAGAGGGAGGTTAGGCTGCAGGACTGGCATGTTAGGGTTAGGCACTAGAGGGAGGTTAGGGTTAGGCTGCAGGGGGGGCATGTTAGGGTCAAGCACTAGAGGGAGGTTAAGGGTAAGTTGCAGGGGGGGGCATGTTAGGATTAGGCACTAGAGGGAGGTTAGGGTTAGGCTGCAGGGGGGGCATGTTAGGGTTAAGCACTAGAGGGAGGTTAGGGGTAAACTGCAGGGGGGGCATGTTGGGATTAGGCACTAGAGGGAGGTTAGGTTTAGGCTGCAGGGGGGGTATGTTAGGGTTAGGCACTAGCAGGAGGGTTAGGGGAGGAATATGTACTGGAACTCTGTCTGCACTGGAACCAATGTCACATGACTACTGAAGCCATGTGGAGCCGTTGAGGCCTTCAGTAATAAGTAAGTGACAGCTGGGATACCAGGGATGACATTTCATCAGTGTCTATATGATAAATTTCAATACAGTCAATGTCAACATAATGACCATTTCGACATTCTTAAGTCTATATTACAGTGGGGTAACTAGGGTATTTGGAGCCCAAGGCAAGTTTGAAAAGGGAGCCCCCCCCCGATGTGCGGCAAAAAATGGGCGTGGTCACTTAAAAATGGGGCGTGTCAACATGACACATACCTTTATTTTCAAACTGAACATTCCTATCCATATGCACCTTAACCCCAGTAGTACCCCTTATACAGTACCCCCAGTATGCAGTTGTTGTCCCTCTTATGCAGGCCCATAGTAGTGCCCCTTATACAGTATCCCCAGTAGTGGTCCCCCTTATACAGCCCCCAATTAGTTCCCCTTACTCAGTACCCCCAGTAGTGGCCCCCCCAAATGCAGTGCCCCATGTAGTGTTCCCCCTTATGCAGTGCCCCCAGTAGCAGTCCCCGCAATGCAGTGCGCCCAGTAGCGGTATCCCCTTATGCAGTGCCCTTTATATGGTGCCCCCAGTAGTAGTCCCCCCATGCAGTTTTCCCAGTAGTGGTCCCCTTATGCAGGCACCCTGTAGTGATCCCCCCTATCCAGTGCCCCCTGTAGTGGCCCTTCCTATTATTGCCCCCAGTAGTGGTCCCCCGAGTGCAGTGCCTCTAGTAGTAGGCCCTCTTTTATAATACCCCCAGTGGTAGTTCCCCCCCAAGTAGTAGTCCCCAGTAGAGGTTCCCCCTCCCGATTAAGTGCCCCAGTAGTAGCCCCCCCAGTAGAGGTCCTCCCAATAATGGCGCCCCCAGTAGTAGCCCCCTCCTCCAGTAGAGGTCCCCCCAGTAGTAGCCACCCCCTGTGTTATGCACAGCCTGAGCCCGCCTCCTAGCGCTATTGGGCAAGCGCTCAGGGGGAGGGAACGGGCTCAGGTGTGAAGCACAGGACCGGCGCTGGAAGCCTAGCGCCGGTCCTGTGTAAATGTGTAGCGCTGACCGCACTCATTGCGGTCGGCGCTACACTGGCTAACTAGGGCGGGAGGGCCGGTACCATGGCCAGCGGCGTCCCCCCACGCCGCCGGTCCAACGGCGCCCAGAACACGCACCCCGCTCGCCCTGCCCTAGTTACGCCACTGCTATATTATGAATATTGACATTAGGACTGACAACATCATTCCATACCACCCCTGATATCACACACCCCGTGACAGACCTGGATAAACTCAATACACTTATGCACTAACTGTATGCACCTAAAATAAGACTGCTGCTAATTAAGAACCAGTTTGTACAAAAAGAAATATAAAGTTTAGTAATGCCATGCACATGTGGTGAGCCATTTACTTTCTGGACTGCTCAATTCATACATTACATACATTATATCAGCCTAACGTGTAATACTAAGATTGGGTACAGGATGCCGGGGGTCAGAATCCCGACACCAACATCCCACCAGGGTTAGGATACTGATACCTGTAGGTAAGTATCCTAATCCTACCCCTAAACCTAACCCTTCCTCCTCCCAGCCTATACCTAACCTCCCCCCTAGTGCCTAACCCTAGTGCCTAACCATAACCCCTAACCCTCCCCCTAACCCCACTACTTACCGTTGGACGAGATGCTGGCGCCAAGATTACGAATGGTGTCGGGAATCCGGCGCCGGCATTCTGGGCGACGGCATCCTGTCATCCAGGGTTTAAACTACATGCCTCTAATACTAGCTGTCACCCTGTTACTAGTTGGCAACAAAACAATTATTTCTG
This sequence comes from Taudactylus pleione, assembly GCA_031769625.1. NCBI lineage: Eukaryota > Metazoa > Chordata > Amphibia > Anura > Myobatrachidae > Taudactylus > Taudactylus pleione. The sequence goes on along the minus strand of JAUIMM010000092.1, from coordinate 22,505,895 downwards.
ATGTTACTACAACAGGATTCCAGAACAAAAGATACCTAATGGATTCTATAGATTCCTTTGTAGGTCGAAAAAACGGAACTATTTGTGGCATGAATTCTACAAGGCGCTACAAACATTCCTTAGAATTGCTGACATGATAGCATCAGAGATTTGTTTAGTTTTAAATGGAATGGAAACCCTATTGGAGTAGGAAGAGCTGTGTTCAATATATAAGCAGTCTTCAACTGCAAAGAGTATTGTTAATTCCCCCAAAAAGTAAATAAAGGTAATAAAAAAAGTGTGGAATTACAGTAGCAGTGACTTATTGTGAGACGTTACTACATGGCACTGACTCTAACCAATAGGAGTGTAAAGACATAAAACCTCTATATGATACATTATGCAAGGAACCTGCCCAAATGAACCTTGATTATCAGAGAAATGTGTATTTCTAATGGTGCAATACATCTGGGGAGCTTCTTGCTAATATCATTCTGTCTCGATCAGCCCCTAAACAGGTTACAGTCATAAAATCCTCTCCATCACTCTTCTTCTCCACCCCCCACAAATAATGGAAGCATTTCTTAAATATCATGAGTAGGGATGTGCAGGCTCGGATAGGTTCGAGTTTGCACGTTGAGTTAGGATTTTTCCCTCCAAAAAAACGGAACTCAGAAAGAGGCTAAACGTCATCTTACATGGACGAACATCATCATTCCTGGACAAAAGTCCAGGAATGATGATGTTCGTCCATCTTACATGGACGAACATCATCATTCCTGGACAAAAGTCCAGGAATGATGATGTTCGTCCATGTAAGATGACGTTTAGCCTCTTTCTGAGTTCCGTTTTTTTGGAGGGAAAAATCCGAACTCAACGTGCAAACTCGAACCTATCCGAGCCTGCACATCCCTAATCATGAGGCACCAGAGGATGACCTGACAACTGGCTTGAGAGAATCTGCCTTGCATAAACATTCGGAGTCAAAGAGAAAAATGCTCTGACAATCCCAGTGACAGATCTGAGAGTCCAGGATATAATTAAATCTTTACTTTATGACAAAACTCCATAAATGATGGCAATCCAGCTCTTAATTGCCTCCTTTCAGATACCGTCTGAATCGATCGCAACAGCAGCTTTGCACATACACTCTGTGTAACTCATACGATTTAATGGTTTCTCGGAAATTTAGCAAATAATCACTCAACTACACATGAACATCGGCATTACATACGTATTACGTGCAGGTCTGAATTTGTCCTTTTATGATCGTCTCTTTTTAATCGTCAATAATTATAACATGCATAGGTTGTCACAATATTTGCATAGACAGTGGTTGGCAGAAGTGACTGGGCTGCTAGGAAAGAAAACTTAACCATTTGGTGCCCAGACTCCTAGTTACCTGCCTATACACAGTGTAAAGCCTGTGTCCCCTATGGAGGAAGAAGAAAAAGTCACTCAACATGAAACTCAATCCTGATATGTGGGGCGGTATGCAATTGTTTTCGTGGTCCGGATCTCCCATTTAAAGTGACAGGAGATCGCAGGGCGCTATTCAATTGATGCCCATTTTTGCGGTGATCGCGCCCGTAGTGGTCGGGTTTAGCTGCGTAAAATTGCTACTTCCGACCAAAGTGCTGGGCGCGATCGTGAAAAGTGCTGTTTGGGCACCCAAACAGGTCACTTTATCGCCCATTTCATGTTGTGCAGGCAGCTGATCACGCCCGACAGGAGCTTCAATTGAATAGCTCCTGTCAGACGAGAAAGGGGGCGAAACCCGTGGCATTTCTGGGCCACTAAGGTTTCTTAAGTGGGTCAGAATGCAGTGCTTCATGCTGAAACTTCAGTGCTACCACCTGGATATGGTGTACAGATGAAGTTCTGACCTTCATGTTGCTGATGATCTCTCTCATGCTTTAATTTGTGATCCCTGTGCATTGGATGATGAGCATGATCTGGAAGTGATAGAAATGGAGATGGACAGTTTTGCCCAACCAAGCATGTACTTGAAAAATGTTCAAGAGATGGGTTAGACCTATTCATAGCACATTCTTAGGGAACACCTCTAGGGATGGACTTCCTTCTTCTGCACAGCATCTATTATCCAGGTGCAAGTGTAGTGGGATACAGATGGCCCAGAGAAAGTTACAACCAAATAATGTTCATGGTGCTCTAACTAATTCCAGGCAACAACACAAGATGAGCTATGACAGATCAACACACTGTCTGACCAAACCATGACCAATCTGTGCGCATCCGGTGGGACTTGATAAATTAGTCCAAGGACTTGTATTTAGTCCAAGGCCCAATAGTTAAGTTGTGGAAACAGATGACACTAGTCCATCTAATCCACCAGTCATATGTACCAGAGAACTTAATGTTTCACACAAGGAGTAAATTTACTAAGTATCGATTTTAGTTTGTGGGGTTTTGTTTGTAATTTTCCATCAAATTTGCAATCCGGAGAATCCCTGACTACAGTTTAGACTGCAATAGGCCATTGGCCAAAACATTATTTAACATAGACAACAATAGAAACCCCAAATGTATTAACCTTCAGATTTGTTAAACTGATAAAACCTGCAGTAACATCGCAGCAGAATATTAAAAACAATAGACCTGTCTGTGGCAGGGATGTATGGCCGATGCTCTGCACAGATCAGTATGATCTGTGCAGTCTTCATTATGTGTATGTGATTAAATGGTTAGATTTTAAAAAATATATTGCACAGGATCCCCCCTCCCAATCCCAAAACAAGCCCCAAACCTCTCAGTCTGGCCTGGTATTGGAAAATAAGAAGGAAAAGCATAATGTTCACCCCATTTTCCCATAACCAGCACCATAACCCCCCGCCATAATGGCAACTAGCCCCAAACTTGTCAGCTTGTCAAGTTCAAAATATATCACACATGCCCTCAAGATCTCTTTTATGAATACATATGAGTGTGCTTTGTGGAGTATTACTCAGACGACAGAAGGCAAAGACATTTTCTGAACACAAAGATTTTATTGTCCAAGGTAGCGGTAGCAGTATGAAAACTATTATCTCCCAATGGATTGCCACTGAAAGCCCTAGGGGTATATTTGCTAAAGTACAGGTTTATAGAAGTGGAGGTGCTACCTCTTTTACATCTAAAATTGATTCCATACGTCAGGACATCATATCCAACCAGTCCCCCAGCTCTCCACCTCCTCCTTTCCTGGATCACCCCTCCCCATCCATTTTACTGACTCTGACATCCTTCTCCCCTGCGACTGGAGAGGAAGTTAAGGCCCTTATCCAGTCCTCCCCCACTTCCACCTCTCCCCTTGACCCTATCCCATCCCGCCTCCTCCGTTACCTCTCTTCTTCTGCCTGCTCCCATCTTGCCCACCTCCTTAATCTCTCCCTCTCTTCTGGCACTGTTCCTTCTGCATTCAAGCATGCCCTTGTCTCCCCCAATCTTAAAAAACCTAACTTTGATCCTATTCTCTTGAACTACTGACCAATCTCACTTCTCCCTTTTGCCTCCAAACTCCTTGAGCATATTGTTTACAACTGCCTCAACACATTTCTTTCCTCCCACTCCCTCCTTGACCCTTTTCAGTTTTTCAGTCTGGCTTCCGTTCTCTCCACTCCACTGAAACTGCCCTCATGAAAGTCAGCAACAACCTCCTTGCTGCCAAATTCAAGAGCCACTACTCCCTGCTCATTCTCCTTGACCTCTCTGCTGCTTTTGACACTGTGGACCACCCTCTACTGCTGCATATCCTTCACTCCCTTGGTCTACATGACACTGCTCTCTCCTGGCTGTCCTCCTACCTCTCTGACCATTCCTTCTCTGTTTCCTCTCACGATGACTCCTCCCCACCACTGCCTCTTACAGTAGGTGTTCCCCAAGGTTCTGTTCTTGGACCTCTCCTATTCTCTCTGTATATGTCCCGTCTAGGTAAACTCATCCGCTCTTTTGACCTCCATTATCATCTCTATGCTGATGATACTCAGATCTACCTTTCTTCACCTGATCTTTCCCCCTCTCTACTGACTCGTATCTCTAACTGTCTCTCTGCTATCTCTTCCTGGATGTGCCAGCGATTTCTCAAACTTAATATGTCTAAGACTGAGCTGATCATCTGCCCACCCTCCCACACAACATCATGTCCCACTATTTCTTTATCAATGGATGGCATAACTATCTCATCTAATCCCAAAGTGCGTTGTCTTGGAGTCATCCTGAACTCTTTCATCTCCTTCAAACCACATATTCAGAACCTCTCACAGTCCTGTCGTTCTCAAGAATATTTCTAAGCTCAGACCTTTTCTCACCCAGGATGCCACCAATTCCCTCATACATTCACTGGTCATCTCCAGATTGGACTACTGTAACCTCCTCCTATCTGGCCTCCCCAAAACCCATCTCTCTCCTCTCCAGTCTGTGTTCAGTGCTGCTGCTCGGCTCATCTTCCTCTCCAAACGCTCTACATCTGCCTCCCCTCTCTTTCAAGTCCTCCATTGGCTCCCCTTTCCTTTCAGAACCCAATTCAAGGTTCTCATACTCACTTATAAAGCCCTCATCCATTCCTCTCCCATTTACATCTCTGATCTCATCTCCCTTCACTCTTCTGTCTGCCCTCTTTGTTCACTTAATACACACCGACTTTAATGCCTATTGATTACTTTCTCCGACTCCCGCCTCAAAGATTTTGCCCGTGCTGCTCCCCACCTTTAGAACTCCCTCCCTCTCCCCATCAGACTCTGCACCTCTCTACAATCTTTCAAACAAGCTCTTAAGACCCACTATTTCATTAAAGCCTTCCAACTCTCATCCTAACTTGCTGCTACACCTTCCTTCCTCCCCCCCTACCCCATCTGTGTCACTCCTGCTTGTCTGCCCTTCCCTTAAAGAATGTAAGCTCTTTCGAGCAGGGCCCTCTACCCTCTTGTGCTTCTCTCTACTGTAATATAATTTATCTTACTCCCCACTAGGGCAACTAACACTCGGCTGCTTATGTGGGCGTAAAGGTCGCTAATATAGCAATGTTTATTATCCATGTCCATGTCCTGCTTTGTATTGTATTGTAAATCACTGGTTACTTATTTGTTTATGTACTTTGTAAGGTGCTGCGGAATACTTGTGGCGCCATATAAATAAATTATAATAATAATAATGATCTCCTTTTTATTTGCAATGGACTGGACAGAAACATCCAATAAACAAAGAGATATTTTACCATTTAGCTTTATATTCTTCATACCCTCTCTACCGAGGCATCTCTTAGGAAATGTTTCCAGATGACATCATGGTATAATATGGAGTTACTTACAAAAGGCTCCCAGTTTTAAAATCCCTTTTCCTCTCTTTTTTTTTTTTTTACGTTACTTCCCCACAGAGTCCTATAGTATTCTTTAATTGCTGCTGTGGAGCAATGGATGTCTTGTTTATGTTTTATTGTCATCCATTTTTACTGTTGCAACACTGTCCCTGTTGTGATTTCTGTCAAGACTTGATTTTGTTAATGGGAAATATATACGTGATATTGCCAACTAATAGTCAGCCTCCATCTCTGAAAATAAAAATTGTTCTGTCAGGTGGAGTTTCTGGGTACTCAGAAACCCCCCCCCCACTGCGTGCGCTACTGCCCCTGCTTGACTATGCCCAAATTCTGCCCGTGAATCACACTCTAACATCGGAAGACCAATAACCCCTAATGTAAATTAACTTGCTAGTTATATTGAATGGATGTACTACTGTTTTGTAAGCACATATTTTGTGTCTAATATTGTAGAGTGGATATATACTATATATTTTATATAAACACATTCTCTTTTTATTGATTATTTACTTGCTGTCAGTCAACTATTTTTAGTGTAATGACAGCACTCCCAGTGCCAGTTCTAGACCATGTAGAGTCCAGAGTTAAAATTTTGTTTGGCGCCCCCTCTAAAAAATAGAACATCTCAGGACAGTACTTTTAATGGTACAGTAAGCCTCTTCCACTAAAATGGCACTCCTTAAATGGGAAAGTGCATATCTATGTATGCAAGTAACAATATACCTCATAATTAAGACACTCCAACAAGCAGTGTTCTAGGAGAAGATTAGTAAAAATAAAAAATTAAAGGGATAGCCTTCAGTGTCACTCTTAGTTATTTTCCTGACATCCCTTTCAGGTTTTTTATGGGTCCCCTAAAAAACGTTTTTGAAACTTAGGGGCCCCATGTTTTCTATATTTTGCAATCCCTACGTATACCCTGTGCATGAGAGGTTTTTTTTTTACTTCTAAGGGGGTTTCTCTGCAATGGGAAACTTCTGAAAAAAATGAGCCTCCCTGAACAGTCAGTCTCTTCAGCCAGTATTTAGTGTGCATATAGGAGATCATGTGTACCACCTGTTTGTGTCAGAATAATATGTAATCTTCATACAACAGGAATTCAACTAGATAATACATAGTAATAGAAGTTTATGAGGCAAGGCAAAACATTTACTTCCCTGATCAAACATCCTGGAGAGACTCCATCCTCCTACATCTCTCCAGCACCATCTACAATGCCATCCCCTTTGCATGTCTTCAGTACCATCCCCCTGCATGTCTTCAGCACCTTCCTCCTGTATCTCCCCAGCACCAATCTTCTACATCTCTCCAGAACTATCCTCCTGCATCTCTCCAGCTCAACCCCCTTCGTCACTCTTGTTTACCCCCCTGCATCTCTCCAGCTCATGCCCCCTGCATTTCTCCAGGTTTGCTCCCTGAATCTTTTCAGAGCCATCCCCATGCTTCTATCCAGGGCCATCCTTCTGTGCCTCTCCAGGAACATCCTCCTGCATTTCTGCAGATAAATTCCTTGCTATCTCTAGCTCAGCTACCTGTGTCTCACCAGTTCAGCCCCCTGCATTGCTCCAGCTCACCCGCTGCATCTCTACAGCTCACCCTCTGTATCTCATCAGCTCAGCCTGATGTTACCCTCTCTGCCCCTCCAGAGCTATCATCCGATGCTTCTATCCAAGACCATCCTCCTGTGTCTCTCCTGGACCATCCTCCTGCATCTCTCCAGTCAGCTGCCTGTGTGTCTCTAGCTCAGCCTCCTACATTTTTCCACCTCACCCCATGTGTCTCCAGTTCCCCTTCTGTCTCTCCAGCTCACACCTCTGCATCTCTCCAGCTCTACACTCTGTGTCACTCTTGTTTACCCTCACTGCTTCTGTCCAGTGCCACCACCAGTGTCTCTTACCCCTCTTACCTTCTTGTCTTCGGGCTGGCAGAGTAACTGGTCAGGTGGCCCCTACTTCTGTTCAAAACAGTGGCGTTATGACATCATGTTCACAAAGCCGCAAAAAACAATTCCAAGGAGCCGCCGACCTGATAAGGGAGAGGCAGCCCAACAGACACTAGTGACACCCACGTCATCTATTGATGTAGGAGATGTGGCTGGCTCTCTGTGGTACCCTCCAAGAAGGAGCCCCTTGTCTAGCTCAGGCATTCACTGTGTGGGGCCGTTGTGAAGGTGGAACTAGTTCCGCCCCATTTAGGCCCACATTAACCCCTGACTATGCACCTGGCTGCCAGACTAGACAGCACTGGAGGAGTCACTGCATCTGCACCCCCAGACCACAACGCCCCATGTGATAGCCCTGCCAGCCCACCCCTGAGCACTCTATTATAGTTTTTACTATTGTTCCTTTGTTTTATGAGCTGCAGTTAGTTATACTACAAATTTGGAATTGTGGTACCTGATTTGCTGGTGTTTCAATTATAGGGGGTGACCAGTCTTACTTTACACCTGGAAGATCAATTACCACTACTATACATCAACGATATACAAATCTTCAAGTTAGACTATCTTTAGATGATACGTTTCAATAGGACATCTTCTGGACTTTCAATTTGAAGATGGGGTTTCACCCTAAAGTTATCAAAACAGTATGCTGACATGGGGCCTAATACTGGGGACATGGCCATATCTGGAAGGTGTAGGCACGCCCCCTCTCCAAATTGAATGTAAACAATAAAATGTGCCCGCACTGCAAAGGGGGACATTCATCTCCCTCAGCAGCTCTTCAAAGGTGGACAATTTCCCCCTCAGCAGACGACCCAGGCCCCCCCTCCAAGACCGAGTAATCAGTATCCACCCCCTCTCTTGGCACTCCTGGCAATAACTGACACTTGCTGGCTGCCTGCCTGCTGCAATTTTAATTGAGTACCCATCACCCCTCCCCACGAGCCACTAGCCTGAGTGCCCATTTTCATACAGTAGGTCTGGAGGTATTTCTGCTTGTCTGTGTGGTGTTGCAACGAGATGGCACTGGGCAGCCTGACCACATTAGAACCAAGTTCTAATGTGGTCAGGCAATGTTCCAGAGAATGTAGTGACTCCCTGAGATGCGAGGAGGGAAAGGATCTGGAGACACCCTGCCTGCCCTTATCCTCCTACCAGGCCACTGTCCTTTTACACACACAGTGACCAGTGTCACAGGACCTCTCCCAGTGCCGGAATTTAACTTATTTAACATTACATTGCAACATGCGTTCTTCTCTGGCGAGCATTCTACATAGCCCAACGGAATCAATGGGGTGGTCCTGTGGTACAGGAGTCTACTGAAAGAAAATGTTTCCTTTCTGACGTGGCCACACATATCATACATAGGTGGCCCGTATCAAGTCCTTGCAGGCTGCCGAATATTAGCCCCAGAGGATCATGCACCCCTGCACCTCATAGGTGTATTTATAATGAGTGCAGGGCACACAGTCCTCTGACTTCAGGGGGTCCCCGCGCCGCACATCCAACACCCATAGTATACTTACCTTGTGCTGGCAAGCAGGTCCCTCCTCCTCCGCTCTGCTTATAGGAGGAGATCCGCGGTACATGGCTGCCCTCGGTCATTAATATGCACCTGTTTCTGTTTTAAACAGTTAATAGACTGTGATTACTATAATATGTTTGCAGTACTGGAGAAACATTTTGCAGGTTATCTAAGACTGTAATATCACATTGTACATATATTTGGTAATATTGCCTTGTATTTTTAGTTTATTATTATAGACCTGTTAATGTCCTGTTTACTAGAAATGAGTGGTTCAGTTTTGGCTCGGATCTTAAAACAAGGCAAAACACCATCTTTCACAGACATCTATGTGGAGATATTTGTGAAAGATGATGTTTTGCCTCTTTCTTAGATCTAAACTTGTTGTGAAGATCTGAACCAAAACCGAACAGCTCATCTCTAATTATACCCAAGTGCTGGCAGCATACAAGTATCAGTATGCAGGAATAGCTTAAAAGGAAAACTGTTATAAGTGAGGATCTGGGTTCTGGTTCCAAAGATTTATCATGACTACACTGCCCGTGATTCAATGCGATGTTGAATAGGCCCGGGAGGGAGCTCCCGGAGCTATTCAATTCAGCGTGCTGTTCAGAGCCAGTTCTCGCAACTTAACCTGTGTGTTTAAGTTGCGAGAACCGGCATTCTCTGATGAAAGTGTCGGCCACACGTCTGTTAGCGCAATGCTAAGCCGGTAAAAAGCTGTGCGGCCGGCACTTTTGTCGGATTTCTCCTCGCATCCCAGGAGAAATCTTTTAGCTCGACCAAACTTCGCATTGAATTGAATCGCCCTCATTGTGTTATTCACAACACTAGTGTATTGTGTTAGTAATAACACCTGTGTCCTGTGTGTACTGTGTAGTTTGACACGCATTTATTTCAATATAATAGACTGGGTGTCGATGTCTACATCGGTTATAAAACTGGAAAAAATAGATGAGTGGGTCAGTATTTAGAACATAGAAGCATCACAAATTACAGTGTAAAAATTGCCTTCCTTTAAAGTAAAGAATGGACACCGCAGAGCATAGCAATATGTGAGATGATGAGGTTGACTACCAGATGGAGCTCACACAATGTTAGTGTTTTATTAAATGATTTTTTTTTAAATAATTACTTTTGTTGTAAAAGTTTAAAACATAATAAAAGTTTAAGAAAGCAAAAATCAAGTTGATCTCTTGCAAGAGGAATTCTAGTTTAATATTTCTTACATTATAATATAAAATGTGCACATTATTGCTTTGATAAAAATAAACATTCCACAGTGTAAACACCTGTAATATACCACAGTTTTCCCCAAATTAAATTAAATGAGGTATGATTAGACTGTTGGTGTGGTCTTGTGATTTCCCTTGGTATTTAGAACAAAATATGATTAGAGCTGCTCACCTGAAGCCGGTATAAAAAGCATCTATAGGCAATCGGCACTATTACTGTGATTACTGCATAAGACAGAAGTACTGGAAAGCAGAGATCTTGATGAATTCCAGTAAGATCACTGAAATGCTGAACTGATTCATATCACTGGCCAGCCAAGTTCTGTTCTTCTATACATGGCTCTTATTATAGTATATGAATGAGTATGTAGAGATTGTGCTCACTACTTACAATGACAAATCAAAAACCATATAATGAGACCAGTATGTTAACCTTTAATGAGACTGCCGACTTGGATAATCAGTTTTCAGCAGCTGTAGAAATCATGATAATACTACTTACATCCTTACTTTTTGTTGCCACAGTTCTCGGTAACCTTCTGGTTATGATGGCTTTCATAGTGGATAAGAGTCTTAGAACTCAAAGCAACTTCTTTCTGCTCAATTTGTCTATCTGTGATTTTTTTATAGGTAAGTCTTTCCCTTCATATCTGTAAAACATCTCACATGCTGTACTTAGAGACATTTATAGAAGCCAGGTAATGCAGAGTGTGCAGCAGCTGGCAATATATTATTGTGAGCTCATTGCATCTGTTTGTTTCTCCTGAATTACAGCATCCACATTAGAATGCTACCTTTGTGTATTGGGCATAGTTTTGTAGTGAAAATGAGCAGACCGGTCTGGTCAGTATGCATGGCTAGTACATGTACGCAGAAACAGGAAAGTTGCTTTGAAAGCCTCTTATTTCATTTAAAGAGAAGTTAACTAAACAAAAATGGAAGTATGGCCCTAATTTGTGAGAGGAAGGAGGACAAACAGGTTGTGTTTTCAGACTTGCTTGCACGGAGTGTAAGCTTGTTGGTGGCAAGCCATAGACAATTTTAGAGTTTTTTTCTGTTGTGTGCAATGTAAAACAATGTGATTAAAATATGATACCAGATGAATAAGATCAAAATTGAGTAGTTAATCACAATACCCTGTCACTCTAAAACAAACAGTACTACTAGAATAGTTACTTTAATCAAGGGTTGAGTGACGAGTCATATGGAAACTTATCGGCAGAGCTACAGGGGCCCATACATCAGCAACTGGCAAAAAATGATTCTGGGCTTTTATCCACTGATTTCACGATTCTCCAGTCTGCACCCACACATTACTGATAGTTGTCAGTGCTTTGCAGATCATTTTCAGCAAATAACAAATTTGCCATTTGTGAAAGGCTCTTCATTTTACTAGTAACAGTCGGCAAACCGGCTGATCATTATCATACACTAGCAATCTACAGCCCCAAATGTTCGGTAAAATCCAACATGTTGGACAACCTAATTTACTGATTCCGATTACTTTTTTAGTCAGAATCAGCAATTGGTGAACCCTATACATTGCTATACAATCATCTGCAAAATTGTAAATTGTCCCAATTGATTGCTGATGTATGGGCCTCATTAGTATGAACTTGCATATGTGTGTGCCATACTTGCCAACTGCCCCGGAACGGCCGGGAGGCTCCCGAAAATTAGGTGGTGATCTGGCTGCCTGCAAGAGAGGACAACTCTCCCGGACCGGCCACCATCAGCCTGCCTCCTCCACGCAGCCGCCCACTTACTGAGCAAAAGTGCGCGGCCCAGGCGCAATCGTCGCCCCGTCCATTGCTTTACAATGCCGATAATCTCTGCATTGTATAGCGGGGAACAAAGCCGCGTTGATGCAATTGCGCCACCACACCCCCGTACCGCCCACCAGCACGTCCCCTGATGTGCTGACCTGGCTGCCCCCTCTCTTGTTTAAGAGAATGGTGTATGTTGAAGATACAACAAAGGACTTGAGACATGTACCGTTACTATGCCTATTTTTAAAAATTTTTGGTCTAAAGATTGAAGTAATAGTTAGAATTTGTCATCCAAAAATAGGAGAAGTGCATAAATTACCAGTGATTGGACTGAGGGCCTGATTCAGACCCGCTTGCGATGTTGCCCAAGTGCGCATGCGCACGACGGAGGCAGCTCCGTTGTGTGCATGCGCGAGACCCGAATAACGACGGCCAAGCCGTCGTTATGGGTCTCGCACCTAAGGGGGCGTGCTGTCGATGGTGATTGATAGCACGCCCCCTTTGGTGGGCGTGTCGGGGGCGTGGCTTGCCAGACTGAGGCGTTCCCATGGGAATGCCTACCGTCTGGGGCCGGCCCCACTGACATCACTAGTGATATCAATGGGAGTGCTTTTGGCTCTGATAGAGCAAAAAGCACTCCAGGGCTTGCGGCAGCGAGACTCTACCGCAAGGGTCTCGTCGCAAGCTCGATGGTCGTGATGGTCTTGACCATTGCGACCATAATTTTGGCCGCTCGCTATAGCTGTGGGTGGTCACCCACAGCTATGCAAGCGACCAGGAGGCCGCTCCAAAAAGGAGGAGGGCCGGCCCTGATTCAGAGCGAGCGCTCTGTCAGAGCGTCCGGCTCTGAATCAGGGCCTGAATTCACAAATCCAGCAAATGAAAACACAAATCCAGTTAATGAACAATGGACTTGATTCAGACCCACTCGCGAGCGGCTGTCCACTCACAAGTGGGTCGATGGTCTGCACTGCGCATGCGCACGACGGAGGGAGCTCCGTCGTGCGCATGCGCGAGACGCGACGAGCGAAGGACTTTCCTTCGCTCGTAGTGTCTGATCAAGGGGGGCGTGCTGTCGATGTTGATTGACAGCACACCCGCTTTGGTGGGCGTGCCGCGGGCGTGCCTGCCAGACAGAGGCGTTCCCAAGGGAACGCCTACCGTCAGAAGCCGGCCCCACTGACATCACTAGTGATGTCAGTGGGAGTGATTTTGGCTCTGACAGAGCCAAAATCACTCCTGGCCTTGCATCGCCACTGCTCGCAGTGGCGATGGTCGCGATGGTCAAGACCATCGCGACCATCATCCTGCACGCTCGTATATGCTGTGGGTGGTGACCCACAGCTATACGAGCGTCCAGGAGGACGCTCCATATTTATGGAGGTGGGCCCTGATTCAGAGCGAGCGCTCTGGTCAGAGCGTCCGGCTCTGAATCAGGGCCAATATGCTCCTAAGCCTAAAATGAAACACTAGTTATGGTTTGCAGAGAAGGTTAAAGCTAGGGGCTGTCATCAGCAAAAAGTATCCACACTGTTTTGGTTTGTGTAGTCGTTTCAGTGTCATTAACATGGGATCAGCTTCTGTATGAAAATTAGCTTGTCATTTGCATAAATCTTATGTGACATTCTTCCCACACCCTTAAAGTTCTAAGGGCCTGATTCAGTACGGATCACAATTGCGATCACAGCTGCGAAAATATGCTAATGCTTGCCACAGCTCACCCAGCATAAAGATGCCCACTGCTGCTTTCTCACATCCGTCCAACCTCGCACTCCTGCGTAAACATCGGTACCATCGACATACATCGGCCCGACACGCACATTTACAGCAGGCCTGACCAGCCGCAGGAACTGCAAGTCTCGTCGCATGCGTGAGTACTCAAGCTGCATATGCAATTGCAGTGGCTAATTTATCCACGCCTATGCAATGGTGTTCAAACAGACAGGCACGCCTGCGTTTCTCCAATCACTCCCCTGTCACCACCCCCAAACGCTCACAGCCTGTCACTCACTCTGCTATGGTTTCCTATTATTGCAGTGCAATCACAGCGCATGTGCAGTGCGGCTTATACGCATGCGCAAGGGCTAACAATCGCTCAATCTGCATACGTAGTTGCATTTGCGATCGCTGCTGAATCAGGTCCTAAGATGTGACTAGAGAAACCTATCGGCTCATACGTAATCACAGCTTAGGCAAACAATTGATTGCTATCCACATGGTTCATAATAGCTCCCCTTGTGAAATGATAACCAATGCACAGCACACCCAGCCAGGGGCGCTGAGAGTGGAGGGGGTGTTAACAAATTACACAGGCCCGGGCTTGCTGGAGGAGCCCGGTGGGAGCCAGGTCTGGCACGGTCCCCCCCTCTCTTACATCACACAGCAGCCCAGCTCAGGCTGCTAAGAAGCAGCCACAGCAGTTTCCTATGCCTGTGGGGGGAGCGATCAAGCTTATCGCGCCCCCCCCCACTGGTTATGCGCCTGCTGAGGGGGCTTACCGCGCAACTCTGCAAAACTTTTTTATAACCTAAGGGGGCCTGGCCATGCCTCCCGCTATTAGGCCACACCCCTTTTTTACCAGAGCCTCTTGACGGGCCTGCACCGAGCAACAGAGACATGACATCCCAGAATAATATACACGTTTGGTATCCCCATTAGAAATCCAGCGATAGCCCTCTTACTAAACTGCAGAATATTCTGTCCAGATGCTGATGCTTTACAGCAGAGTAAATACTTAATACAACCATTAAAAGTTAAAGTAACCCTCCTTATACCACAGTCAAACCAGGACCAGCATTGAAAAATAAATAATATAAAAGAAACCTGTGAATTGTAAACCCAGACCCAGTGCCAGCCAGCAACTCTGCCACCTCTGGAGACGTCATCCATACAACAGGGAAAAATACAAAAAACACAGGGCCTGATTCAGAGCCGGACGCTATTTGCGCTCGCTTGTTCAGAAAAAGGGGCCGCCTATTTAAATTGAGCGCTCGCTCTTTGCGGTCTGTTGACACCTCTATATCTGAGCGAGCGAACGAAATATGCGCTCGCTATTTTGTAAAGATGCCCCCTGGCCGCTCGCATCCTACGTCATCTCCGCTATTTATTAGATTAATCGAGTACATCGAAAGGCATCTGAACTGCTCGCAGTGCTTGTGGTAGGATTTTCCTACCACAATCATGCGAACAGTTCAGGCTAAGAAACAACCAAGTGACGTGGTCGATGACGCTGCTTTGTTAATTATGCATACCCTTAAAACGCCCGTTTTGACCGTTTGGCACGCCTGCGTTCGGATCACCACTCCCCGTTTTCAAGCACCTTCCCCTGTTACCACCCACAAACGCCTCATCCTGTCACTCAAATTAGCAGGCACTCGCTATTTTGCGAGCGCTCGATTTCCGACCGCAATGACTGGTTG
This sequence comes from Taudactylus pleione, assembly GCA_031769625.1. Lineage (NCBI taxonomy): Eukaryota > Metazoa > Chordata > Amphibia > Anura > Myobatrachidae > Taudactylus > Taudactylus pleione. Next base: position 22,490,712 of record JAUIMM010000092.1, on the reverse strand, counting down.
GCGCATGCGCATTATGACCCATACACATGCGCAGATGTGCGAACATCGCTCGGAGCGAACGAGCAGCCGCTTACGAGCGGCTCTGAATCAGGCCCACAGACTCTAATTAATAAAAACCAGATATACTCATATTCCTTTTCTAAAAATAGATTGATAAAACTGTTAACCAACCAAAAACTATATGTGCTTTCCCATGCTGTGATGGCCTTGTCCTCACTCTTCGGTCACTTGTGATCACAAGTGAAGATTAGGGCATCAATTGGGTAAGTTATAATAAGTTAGCACGTGGATGTTGAAGGCGATTTTTGTTCTTATTTACTTTTTCTCAGAGAGGAAGGAGAAGAGTGAGTCTGAAAAGTGTTCAAAGCTGTTTTTTTTTTCTTTTTAGAGGTGTCCTATATACAGATGCATGGGGACTCTTTATTGTTATTATGGGGTTAATGAAATAATTGTACCAGTACTGTTATGTCTTTGGACATAAAAATTCCAAAATTAATAATTCAATTTATCACCTAAAAGGTAACAAGTTTCTCACCAAGGGACCTATATATTAATTATTATTTGTGGGATATCTCTCAAAACACCCGTTTTCAGGGGGATACCGAAATTAATAAGTATCCCACAGTTTGGTTCACAAAAGCAGACCCCACAGAAGCCTATGGGGGCTGCTTTCTTGCCGAATTTACCAAGCTCCGGAATGTGGGAAAGCACTGAATGTGAGAGTTTGAGGCGACTATGTGGCTGCATATGGTGGTCATGGGACTGTATATAGCACACATGCAGGTAAGTAATAATTATATTGTAAGTATAGAAATTTGTAGCACTTTTGTATGTATAATTATTTTCCACAATGCCTTATGTCTGTCCCACTTGTGTCAGCCCTGACATCAATTCTGTTCCCCACTGTCTTTCTCCACATCTGCTATGTGACCATCTGCCTTATGTCTGCCCATCACTATCTGTGCCATGCCATGTTTGCCAGCTGACTACTTGATTCATCTCCACCTTTGCCTCATGCCCCCCCCCTTCCTTGGTTAATGTTTGCCACCCCCTCTACCTCTACTGTTAGATGCAGGGCGGCTTTTGTCTTACAGTATGTCGCTCTCATTGTTTTTCCTGCCAGATCATAATAGGTTAGGGGTGCTCCAGAGTGTACTGTTTTCCCAAAAAGCAATTTTGGAATAATATATGTGCTTCCTCTGGGGCCACAGCTAGGGCGGTGCGGCCAGTCAGTGTCACAGCTAGGGCGGTGCGGCCAGTTAGTGTCACAGCTAGGGCGGTGCGCCCAGTGCCAATGCATAATAATGTGCAGGATATGCTGGGGGCGGAAACCATCCGCCACCACAATCTCTTTTCACCAAGCTCAGCAGGATACGATATTGTTACAGGCGGTGTGCCCAGCTCTTTCTCTGTATTATGAAGCTCACTCCAGAGCTCCACCTCCCAGCTCCCACACTGTGTATAGATAGAGACATAATGATGATGTCTCTCCAACAGGGCCAAGCGAGGAGCAGTTGGGCAGCAGGCAGAGCCAGATTACCAACAAGGCAACCAAGGCAGGCACCTACGGCCCATTGTGTCCCAGGGGACCCACATGTCGCCTCTGGCCATTTAATTTTTTTCTCCAACTATAAATCTGTCTTGAATTGGGGCCCGAATTCTAAGGGGGGGGAGGAGTTGCATTTACCGGCTCATCTAGGGTTAATGACAGTGCCAGTCCGACAGCAGCCCCCCTCACAGTGCAGCAGCAGGGCATTTCTTCCTGCTGCACTTACTGTCTTCTCTTTAGTGACAGCAGAGGTCAGCAAGCGTGTGCTCAGCCATGATTGGAGGAGTTCACTACATGATTGGAGGAAAATCCCCCTAATTGGAGGAACTAAGTCAGCTCATGCTCCTCTGACCCCTGGAACAGTGCAGATGGAATCCATCCATTCCCACTGGGTTGAGCTTATTTCCCCTTTCACACTAGGGACCTGGAAGTGACGTGCAGTGAGGGCGGTATTGTGGTTACATGCCCATAAAGTCCACCTAGAGAAGAAACTTGTCCCCTTGTGGCTCACTTCGCTTGCTACGCTCGCTACAAGATTATATTCCCCCTCTATGTCCAAGTGGATGGTAGGGAATGATGTTAGACAGTAGCTGATGACGTCAGAGTCCTCTCCACGAAGGGAATCTAGACACTGCCATTCCCTCTGGGTTACAGCTAGATCCCCTTCTGTAGATGTACTTTGACATCATCAGTTACTGTCCAACGTCATTTTCTACCATCCACGTGGGCATATAGGAGGTATATAATCTTTTGGCGAGCCACCAAGCTGGTAGTGTGGCGAGCGAAGCGAGCCCACGAGGGGACAACTAATTCTCTCTGCCCGCAGTGCCTGACTCCTCTGTAAGTATCCTGCCTGTCACCTACCAGCACAGATCCATCCTCAGCACTTTACTATTGTCTCTCTCACCCCTCTCTTCACAGCTCCTACCTGTCTCTGCTCCCTCTCCCTATATCCTGCCTGTCTTATTCCATTCCACACAGCTCCTACCTGTCTCTGCTCCCTCTCCCTATATCCTGCCTGTCTTATTCCATTCCACACAGCTCCTACCTGTCTCTGCCCCCTCTTACTATCCTGCCTATCTCATTCCATTCCACACAGCTCCTGCTCTACCTGCCTCTGCCTCTGTCACTATATCCTACCTGTCTCATTCCACTCCACACAGCTCCTACTCTACCTGTCTCTGCCTCCTCTCACTATCCTGCTTGTCTAATTCCATTCCACACAGCTCCTACTCTACCTGTCTCTGCCTCCTCTCACTATTCTGCCTGTCTAATTCCATTCCACACAGCTCCTACTCTACCTGTCTCTGCATCTCTCTATCGTGCCTGTCTCATTCCACTCCACACAGCTCCTACAAGTGCTCGAAGTGGGGTGGTGTACGGTGGTATGACATACCGCCACTTTCCGCCACCACTTAATTTTTGCCGCAGTAGAGAATGTACCAGCGCTGGGATCGAGAATGGGATCCCAGTACTGGAACAGCAGCGGCACTGAGTGGAGATGTGTCCCGCTGGGGCCACATGTCGATTGGCAGCAGGCAGCGCTGGGATGGAGCTGGGAGAATCGTTTACCAGCTGCACTTCAATTAAAAGTTAGCACTGGCCGCCAGCCAATCCAGACGAGAAGATCGGCTGTCAATCAAAACAAGGGGTGGCTTTTTTAAGCTGATATAGGGAACCGCCAGCCAATGAGAAGCTACCAAGTGGCATCTTCTCAATCGCACGTGGCCGGTCCCGCACTAAGAACCCTGTAACAATGGTTATATTGAGACAGATGCTGCCAGGGATGCCCAGACACCCAGGCCCCAGCATCCGCTTCAACTAACTCTGTGTTCCCCGGCCTGTCAGGCTATCTTGTAGATTGTGGGAACATGCAAGCCGCATTGAACGCCATGGAGCAGATGCTGTTGCCTGTAGTCTGGGAATTGAGAAACAACCAGGGTCAGCTGCTCAAGTGAAAGTGGGCATATGCTGACGTCGACACCAGTGAGTAGACAGCTTCAGCCAGTCGGCGGGGAGAAGGAGCTGAATGCTTTGGACAGGGCATAGGGAAGTACAGTGGGTACAAATAAAATGTAAATTAATTAATTAAAATATAATTGAAGCATGAGGTGGGGGAACTGGGGGGTTAACCACAGTGTGTGTGTGTGTGGGTGGGGTTTAACAAAAAAATATTTTGGAAGAGAGAAAAGTGAAAAATAGAAAAGAAAAGTGGGGAAAACAGAGAATGAATTTTGATTAAAATTTCCATACCCTTACCTCTAAATCCCACTTCGAGCACTGGCTCCTACTCTACCTGTCTCTGCTTCCTCTCACTATCCTGCCTGTCTCATTCCACTCCACACAGCTCCTACAGTACCTGTCTCTGCCCCCTCTCACTATCCTGCCTGTCTCATTCCATTCCACACAGTTCCTACTGTACCTGTCTCTGCCTCGTCTCACTATCCTACCTGTCTTATTCCACTCCACCCAGCTCCTACTGTACCTGTCTCTGCCTCCTCTCACTATCCTGCCTGTCTCATTCCATTCCACACAGTTCCTACTGTACCTGTCTCTGCCTCGTCTCACTATGCTACCTGTCTTATTCCATTCCACACAGCTCCTACTGTACTGTACCTGTCTCTGCCTCCTCTCACTATCCTACCTGTCTTATTCCATTCCACACAGCTCCTACTGTACTGTACCTGTCTCTGCCTCCTCTCACTATCCTACCTGTCTCATTCCATTCCACACAGCTCCTACTGTACTGTACCTGTCTCTACCCCCTCTCACTATCCTACCTGTCTCATTCCATTCCACACAGCTCCTACTGTACTGTACTTGTCTCTGCCTCCTCTCACTATCCTGCCTGGCTCATTCCATTCCACACAGCTCCTACTGTACATGTCTCAGCCTCTCTCACTCAGTGGCGTAACTAGGGTATTTGGAGCCCAGGGCAAATTTGAAAAGGGAGCCCCCCCCCACCCCAACACCCCGAGCTGTGCACGCGGCGAAGGCGCGTGCGGAAAAAAATGGGCGTGGTCACTTAAAAATGGGACGTGTCAACATGACACACCCCTTTATTTTCACGCTGAACATTCCTATCCATATGCACCTTAACCCCAGTAGTACCCCTTATACAGTACCCCCAGTATGCAGTTGTGGTCCCTCTTATGCAGGCCCATAGTAGTGCCCCTTATACAGTATCCCCAGTAGTGGTCCCCCTTACACAGCCCCCAATTAGTTCCCCTTACTCAGTACCCCCAGTAGTGGCCCCCCCAAATGCAGTGCCCCACGTAGTGTTCCCTCTTATGCAGTGCCCCCAGTAGCAGTCCCCACAATGCAGTGCGCCCAGTAGCGGTATCCCCTTATGCAGTGCCCTTTATATGGTGCCCCCAGTAGTAGTCCCCCCCCTATGCAGTGCCCTTTATATAGTGCCCCCAGCAGTAGTCTCCCCCATGCAGTTTTCCCAGTAGTGGTCCCCTTATGCAGGCACCCTGTAGTGATCCCCCCTATCCAGTGCCCCCTGTAGTGGCCCTTCCTATTATTGCCCCCAGTAGTGGTCCCCCGAGTGCAGTGCCTCTTGTAGTAGGCCCCTTTTATAATGCCCCCAGTGGTAGTTCCCCCCCAAGTAGTAGTCCCCAGTAGAGTAGGTCCTCCCAATGGCGCCCCCAGTAGTAGCCACCCCTCCCCCAGTAGAGGTCCCCCCAGTAGTAGCCACCCCTCCCCCAGTAGAGGTCCCCCCAGTAGTAGCCACCCCTCCTCCAGTAGAGGTCCCCCCAGTAGAGGTCCCCCCAGTAGTAGCCACCCCCCTCCCCCGTTGTGCAGATAGGTTTAAAAAAAATATATATATATATATATATAAAAATATACTTACCTGAATTTCTGCTCCTGGTCGCGACGCCGCTCCCGCCCGGGCTGGTGCGCTCAGCATTATGGGACAGACGTCATGACGTCATGACATCAGTCCCATTACCCACTGCAGGAGCCGGACGGAAGTCCGGCTCTTGCAGTGGGTGCTGCAGCAGTCAATGAGAGTCTATCTGACTCTCATTGGCTGTTGTTTAACACACGCATCACCGCCAGCGCTGAGCCCGCCTCCTGGCGCTATTGGGCAAGCGCTCAGGGTGAGGGAACGGGCTCAGGCGTGCAGTACAGGACCGGCGCTGGAAGCCTAGCACCGGTCCTGTGTAAATGTGTAGCGCTGACCGCACTCATTGCGGTCGGCGCTACACTGGCTAACTAGGGCGGATGGGCCAGTACCGTGGCCGGCGGCGCCCCCCCGCGCCGCCGGTCCAACGGTGCCCAGGGCACACACCCCGCACGCCCTTTCATAGTTACGCCACTGCTCTCACTATCTTTAATTTCTTAGACACTGGCAGTCAGACATTTCCTAATGAAGAGGCTTATACTAAAGGATGATTTAGCAAAGGACGAAAAGATTTATTACCAACAAAACTTGAGGGAGGGGGTCCCAAACCAGAATCTTGCCTAGGGCCCCATGTGGTCTTAATCCGGCTCTGGCAGTAGGCAAAGCAGGGAGGATTCATATTTACACAGTGTCTGAGCGCACAGATTTGTGAATGTTGTGAGAGTCAGTCAGGTGCACTGACTGTGCTCTGCCTCTGCATGCTATTACGAGGGATGTATTGTTAGTTGTTTCATGTTCTGGATGTCCATCAGATCTCAAACTGTCCTCCAAATGCAGGGGGGGGGGGGGGGTCGTTGACTCGAAGTCCCAGCATACACTGACTGTACGGGAAGGGGGGGAGGCTCTTCTAGGGAACACTGACGCGCTTTTTGGCCTAGGGCTACCAAAATGGCTAGTTCAGCTGGGTACACACTGACAGATATATATCGCATCGCTGTGCTGCACAGCTGATGGACAGATATATCTGCAGATATATCTGTCCATCATGCGTTGTGTACGGGCGATCAGCCGATCGTCCGCACACATGCACGGCAGCTGCCTGGAAGATGATGGTCGTTCAGTGTATCTGCAGATCACTTTTACCCACCTTTACAGATCTGGCTTAAAGGAGGGAACAAATGTATTTTTAATTAGGAGCTATGTACAGTATGTGCATGGAAAGATTAACAATCATCAGAATACATGCCAGTCATAGGATAACATGCAGAAAGGGCATTTCCTTATGCCTGGACATGTACAAACCTTTTTGCCATTATGTGTCCTCATACACTATGGCTTCAAACTGGCCAAACAACCCCTCTCTGCGTGCCATGTCCTGGGCAACTCGACCACTCTGAGCTTTTTTCACACAAATAAAACAACTAGAAGCAATAAAACGAATTTCCTAGATTGCACTGATCAAATTGATGTGCAGCATTTGTACATCTGTGTGCCAGTGAGTTTTTATTTGTATATGAAGCAGTGACCATTGCTTTTTTCATGCTAAGCTGGTCATCTGCAACTTTGTATGTGTTTAAAACTAATTAATGTGCTGTTAAAGAGAAACTAGTAGCAGGGTCCCAACTCACTTTGTCAGTCGCCTGAAGTAGTCTTTAATCAACGAAACGCATTCGTACCCTGCTCCTGGTTTCTCTTAAAATGGACTCTTCTACAGTAGATATGGACTATCCAGAATATACCTAGATAAGCCTTTTTATATATATTTCTATGGGCTCTATTTATTAACATTATTTTTATTAAAATAAAGTGAAAAAGGGTGTTTTCACACCCTTTTCACATTATTTTAGTTTCACCTGTAGTTATTACAGGGCAATTGGAGTAGAATTAGTAAAATTCTACTCCAACCCCTAGTATCACTTATTTTTAGTAAAGCAGATCGCATTTCCCATAATTGTAATGGGAAATGTGATCCGACCAGAGTTACTAAAAATAAATTGTAAAAAAATACCGGGGGAAGCCCTGTGATAATAACCTGGAGGTGGCGTTATCCAGGGTCTTCCCCGGTTACCGGGCTCCCAATCTGCTCTAACGGGGAGAGCAGAGGCGGGAGCCGGTACCAGTAATCAGCTATGTGGTCTAAGCAGACCGCAAGCTGCTTACTGTAAAAAAAAGAAAAAAAAAATTAAACATTTTTTTTTACTTACCTGAATCCAGGGACCGGTGATCGGGCCTCCGGTGATGGCTCCTCTCCGGTCAGCTGGTCTCCCATAGTACACTGGGGCCCGGTCATCAGGTGATCGGGTCCCAGTGCAGTATGGGAGATCACCTGATCGGGAAGCCAGGAGAAGATCACCGGAGGCCAGGAGGATGCAGGTAAGTGTAATGAAGGGAGGGGGGGTTGCGGGGGGCGGGGCTTAGCACCAGGGGGCGGGGCTTAGCGTCGGTGGGGGGGTAGTAGCGGTGGTTGGTCGGCGCATGCGCGGGCTCTTAGTTGCGGTATTTTTTCCGAAAATACCGCGACTAGAGTGCGGATGGGATCTGCAGGAACAGAGCTTTATCACAAGCTCTGTCCCTGCAAGGGATTTATAGTAAATCCCTGTGATATTGCCTGAATTCGCAATGCGAATTCACTCGGTAATATCACACTACAATCCGCATTCAATATGCGGATTGTAGTAAATAGAGCCCTATATGTGTTAACCCTGTGTGTATTGTATACTTTGGATTAAAAACCTTGGTCTTTATGTATTAAGCCACAGCGTTTGTATTTTTATATATATATATATATATATATATATATATGTAACCCCCCTTCAGTGTGCGGTCTGGTACATAGGTGCATTTGGAGTGATACACCTCCTATTGCCTCAGGCTAGCTCTCCAGGGTGTGGGCAATACCTGAGAAGGGGGGTCCCTGTCCATGCAGGCTTTATAACAGTCACAAATATAGATAGATACAGGTATAGATAGACACATGCAGCAACAGTACTTTTGAATAAATTGGGCGCCAGACCTTCTCTTATAAAAATATACCACTTTATTTCTCTCCTCCTGCACATGACTTTAAAAGACAAGAATATGGTTACAGCAGCTTCTCCTCTCCCTCCAACTCATATACTTGGCATGTCAGCTGGTGTATGACAATCTTATGGATATGGTTACATTACACCACACTCTTCTTCACCAGCACAGTCTTTAAGCAAAGTCACAATGAATGCTTTGCATTTTGCACAGACAGGTCCACCTGGCCCTTTGCTGGCTGGTGCCTGTAGTTCTCCACTTCATACATGCAGGTCCACCTGGCCCTTCGCTGGCTGCTACGTGTAGTTCTCCACTTCATAGATGCAGGTCCACCTAGCCTTTCGCTGGCTGGTGCCTGTAGTTCTCCACTTCATACATGCAGGTCCTCCAGGCCCTATGCTGACTGGTGCCTGTAGTTCTCCACTTCATACGTGCAGGTCCACCTAGCCCTCTGCTGGCTGGTGCCTGCAGTCCCACAGCTTCACACACATCTCACATAACTTCTTTTGCACTCTGTCTCTTCTTTGTCTCTTCTAAGACAATATACAGAGTGTCTCATTCCAAGTCTGCCTCTCTCTGCTCCCCTTCTCTTTCACATAGGACAGCAATATACAGACTTTTCTATTGCAGCTATCACTCTCAGCTGCAGCCCATCCCTATCCTACAGGAATGGCTCCTATAGCCACACTGCTACCAGAGTGACCCCCCCTTTAATGGCTGCTGGGGGGCTTTTATGCATAAGGGACTCCTCTTGTCCCTTAACAATAAAGCTCCCGGGAAATTCCTCTTCCCCATCTCTCCAACACATATACTGACATCTCTTACACCTCTCATGGGTGCTAAACACTTCACTGGGCTGCTCACACTGTAACATTCCAGCTCTTTCTCTGTGGTCTCTCACAGCCTTTATCTCTGTGGTCTCACTCCAGACCTCTCTCCTTTGGTGTTAGATGGGCATCGTGGCAGCCACCACTGCCCCGCCAATCTCCCCCTGCCAGGGGAGCACGAGTGCTACATTTCTGCTTCCAGCTCTGAATCTCCCCAAAGATGTCTGCCCTCTCCCAACTTCCTCTTCTCAATCCTTTTGTTCTTCCTTCCCCTTCCTTTCTCTTATCTGCATGTTATACACCCAGTCCTTCCACCCCCGCGTGTCTATCTTTCCAGCCCCTCCTTTACCTGAAAACTGATCCACAACATATCTACTACAGGAAGCAAGCTTTAACACTGAGAGGGGTGTATTTACAAATACCACCCCCTAGAGGGTGTTACATATATATATATATATATATACATACAGTGGCATAACTAGGGGGATGTGAGCTGCACCAGGTGATACAATTAGAGGTGATACAATTAGCGGTGACACCACATTGCCCCCTTAGAGGCTATAAGGGGTCTATTTACTAAGCAGTGTTAGGAGAAGTGAAAAGTGAAGAGTGAAGTGATAAGGTGCCAGCCAATCAGCTCCTAACTGCCATCCCACAACTGTGCTTGAAAAATGACAGTTCGGAGCTGATTGGCTGGCACCTTTTCACTTTTCACTCTTCACTTTTCATTTCTACTAACACTGCTTAGTAAATAGACCCCTAAGGTCGTTTGATGAGACTGTGGGCGTGAGTGTGGGTGAGACTGTGGGTCATGCCCCCAAAATATCATACAACTGGGGGCATAGCTTCGCAGGCATGAGGCCACGCCCCCTTCTGTGAGCATGAGCACACATAGGAGAACACAGTTGAGTACACAGTTGTCAGAATGAAAAGATGCACTGAGTGACACAAACCACTTTCTTTCTCTCTCCCTATATATATATATATATATATATATCTATATATATATATATATATATCTATATATATATATATATATATATATATATATATATAAATAACTTCAACCTACAATGAGGCCAAAAAGGAGACCAGCACACCACCTTTTTAATGCCAAAAGGGATATTAAAATACAGCCATACTTAGAAATTCACATCACGGTGTATGTCACATATGCATTGCATAGGCAAATAAGATACTTATCAGATGCCTGGTGACCATATGCATAAATAATCCATATGCCCAACAGCCGTTTTGATGGACCTCCACCTTCATCATGAGCACAGTACAACTAATACAGCATGCTGTTTAAATAAAAAGGCTGGCACCTAATCAAAACATGCTTCCAGGACGCAGTGGCTAGCACGCAGTGAGACGCCTTTGAACAGGTGAGATCCCTTTTAGATATTTGCAGGCAGGGGCATAACAAAGGGCAAACTGAAAAATGGCACCCCCACCCAATTTATGAGACCTGGGCCTATTGCCCAGGGTCACTTACAGGAGAACGAGCCTAATGCCCGCCTATCAGTGCACAAGTCTAACGCCCAATTACCCACTTGGGCCTAGTGCCTGACAACCTGGTGGTCTAGGGAGAGGTTAATGATGGGAAGGTCTCGTAGAATGCCTACCTGGGGAGCTTCATTATCTCTTACTTTCCCACCACTGCAGCACTCTCCAGTCCTCAGCTGCATTTTTCTACTGCTGGCCCGTCCTGGCCAGCGGCACTGCTGCCGGAGCTCTTCTCTCTTGAGACCAGCGTCTTCTGGTCTCTTCCAAGGCCACTGGATCCATTCATGTGATGTCCCTTCTTTGCCTGCCATCGCCGAACTGGGCCTTCCACCTATTGTTACGTGCCATGGATTGCTTTTAAAAATATTACTGCATTAAATCCCATGGAAAAACCTATGATTGATAAATAAACTGTATACTTCTTTTTGTTTTGCCAGGTGCATTTACCAGTCCCATGTATGTTCTGTATTCACTGATGGGAAAGTGGATTCTTGGCAGACGGGTATGCAAGGTGTGGTTAATTGCTGATTATATGATGTCTACAGCTTCAGCATTCAATATTGTCCTGATTAGCTATGACAGATTTCTTTCTGTAACGAAAGCTGTAAGTAATTCATGATATATGCCATTTTACATTTGACTTAAATTTTAACACAAATAATCATGGCGCCAGGGGATGGTCATCAGAAATTCCTTGGATGACATAGGCTCAAACCTTGGGCTGGCTGGCAATATTTAGCATGAGGGGCAAGCACAAAGCACTTGCCCTATCATAAATTTACCCCACATCTTCAGCTATAGTGATCAGTAATCTGCATTTATAACACACACACACACACACACACACACACAGACACACACACACACACACACACACACTATCACATATATCCTGAACTGTGGCATGCATTCCTTATCTCTCATCAAACACATTTCTTGAACCATGGCATGCACCCCTTAGCCAATGTCTTCCCTCAGCCATGGCATACACCACTGGGGAAACTAAATGGCCAGTCCACCCATGTGTGTGTGTCATTCCCAGTCAGACTGGAGCGTAACCACAGTGGGTACCTGCCGACCGAAACCACTGAATCCTGGACCGACCTGGTGGGCATGTTTCCCCCTGGCCCAGCTCGCCCCTGGCACACCACCCTTGGCAACATCTTATTTTAACAATTGTGAGAGAATTAGGGCCCTCACACCCTCTGAGGCTGGTTAACTGGGAGTTTGGAACTGGGCTGTGACATTGTAGATCCACAGAGACATTAAACTAGAGATGGCCGTCTAGGTATGCTTAATAGGAGGCAGCGCTGCTATGGGCAGTAACATCTTATGTTATTTCATGGCTCATTTATCTAGCACAGTCTATAAAACGACAGTTAAGCTACCTATCCACTATACAATTATTGGGCCGATTTGCGAATAATCGGGTGATTGGCCTGATTTATTGTATAGTGTGTATGAATGATCGTTTCACCGTTTCACCGATAAATCTGTTAAAAAACATCCACAAATGCATTCCTTCAATTATCTGTCGGTCAAGACTGAAAATCTCGGCCTGAAATTCCCGATATGGAGCAGTGTGTGCATTCTCAGTAATATGTCCATGTTTCCTATGGTCTCCTGTCACTATGTCATCATCCGTGTGGGTGGACATATGCAAAATCAGTGTGGTGAAAAATCAGTAGCTTCTATGGAAAAATTGCATAATGTGTAGCACAGATATTGGGGCTTTCAATTTTCTGAAAAATCGTACCGTTCCTCGTCCCGATCAAAAAAATCTGACAGTGTGTAGCTAGCTGCAGCAGTCAGTCAGTCCTTTCCCTGTGTGATTTGCTAGGAGGAGCGGTCACATTCGACCGCCCCCCCCAGACAACAGCGCTCGTCGCACTGGACACCAGCGCCCCCTATGTTATATTTTAGTATTTTTCATAAGGAAGGGGGCCTAGCCGAGTTGACCATGCCCCCTCCCAGTACCGGGACCTGGCAGAGCTGTCGGCAACCCTGCCTGTAATGGGAGTAGGTAACACGATCACACAATACTAAAACTACTAGTTTATCTGGGTATGTCTTTTCTTGCCTCCGTCCGAACCTTTCTTGGTGTGGTGGATGTTATTCCCTCCTCTCCCATCCCAATAAATCAACAAACAGATAAACAAAATAGAAATTAATCATCCAAATGTATGCTTGTAATTTATTGTAATTTGGGTATAGCAAGAGGTTTGTATTGCACGCAAAATAAAAATTTTACATTTTACATGGACGTAATTACTAATGAAGAGGTATTAGGGTGTTGCAATACTAAATGTATTGCAACACCCTAATACCTCTTCATTAGTAATTACGTCCATGTAAAATGTCAACCAATCAAAATGGCCCAAATACACTCTTCCCTTTTCTTAATCCCCGAACAAAGTTTTAAACCTTAATCACCAAACCTTACTTACACTCACACTCAAATAAATATTGTTTAACTCATACTTTAAACTGAATTAAATCAACTATAGTCTTATGAAATCTTGGGCAATATTTATTTGGTGCACTTGTGGATATGTTGGACCTGGGTCTTATTAAACTGAGCAACATATATAATAACGCTCGATTTATATTCTCTGTAAAGCCCCTTTTACACCAGAGCTAAAACCCGGGTTATTGCAGGGTTAACCCAGGTAGCTTCTTGGTTGTAAAAGGGGACAAGGTTGGATTTCTGGGTCGAGTGAGCCAGCAATCCAACTGAGGTAACTTGCAGGGTTTAACACAGGAATGACCCGTGAAACCCTGCAGTGTAAATGGCGCGATCCGGGTCACGATGACCAGGGGCTGGCTGGCATCTTTCAGCCTGGGGGGCAACACAAACAAGTGGCCCCGGCTTTCTCCAAAAAAAAAAAAAAATCAACCAGTGATGTACTCTCATCGTGCAATATCAGCAAACGATAGGTCGTCTTAATGCCAAAGTTTGAATCTCCCTTATTTATTAATTATTTAGAGTCCTTGAGGAAACTTTCCAATAAAGGAGATTGAAATGAAGCGATATGAGGGTGACACTGGGCTGGATGTGGGACCAGGGGCGTATCTATAATGGGTCCAGGGGGGCCCCACACCGCTCACCCTGCACCCATAGTTTGACTTACCTCTACGGAGTCCCACGTCGGTGCGGGTGTCCGGCGCTGTAAAAACGACTGGAAAATGGCCATCACGGCCATTTTTCCATCGTTTGCTCATGCGCAGTACAGGGAAAATGGCCGCCACAGTAATTTTCCCGGTGACCTGCGCATACTCTATAGACTCTGGGTGCACTCTAGTGCCCAGAGTCTATAACTCCGGCGCTGGCCGCGCACAGCTCAGTACGCTGCCGGCTGCCAGGCAGAGAGGAGAGGGCCTGTGGAGACTGCACACGGGCCCCCTCCTCTCTAGAAATGCCCCTGTGTGGGACAGTGCGATGGGGGGGAACATAAGGCTGAAGAAAGGTGGACACTATGGCTGGGGGTCCTAGGTGAGATGTGGACTTGTTGGGAAGGGGGGAGACACTGGGCTGGTTAGGTGGGATACACTGGCATTTGGGGGATCAGTTATAGATGATAAAGGACACTGGGCTGGACAAGGGGAAGACACTGGGTGGGCACTGGGCTGGGGGAATGGGAGCTCTGACCTGGGATTGCTGCTGTTTCTGTAGACGACATGCCTGGTCCTGCACACGCTGCACACTTCACACGCTGACAGCTGCATCCTGAGCAGCCCCTGCTTAGTCTCCATCTCCCTGCTGCGGCTGCTGGAAGTGGTAGCGCTGCCACACTTTTCTGTAGGAGCGGGGGAGGGGGGGGTCGCGTCCGCGGGGGGGTCAGGGAGGCGTGGGGCGTGGGGGGGCGCGGGGGGTGTGTGTCAGGCTGGCTTAGTTGGAAGAGAGGACTAGAGGCTCAGTTGTGCCCAGCCAGAGCCCAGGCGTGCAGCTAGCCACCAACCTTCAGAGGCAGAGCTGAGGAGACTGGAGAGTGAGGGCTGGAGGTGGGGCCTCCATCCAGCTCTCTCCCTCTAGATGTCATCACTGAGGGCCAGCTCCCGATCAGCGCTGGCCAGGGCAGAGAGGGCACGTTTAAGAAGAATAAAATAAAACAACGGCCCCAAACTCCTGCTGAGGTCTACAGGCAATCTGCTCCTGGCCGGGAGACATGCAGAGGACGCTCCCAGGCTGCTTAGTTTGTTAAAAGGGATTCAAGGACGGGCGCACTGATTATCCTTGTTACACAAACTGAGTGGCCGGGGAGCATCCTCTGCATGTCTCCTGGGTGCCAGACGTGCATGGAACATAAGGCAACTGGCGGCCCCATAACACTGAAATTATACCGGCCCGGGGGGCAGATGGCACCCTGCCCCCCGGCCAAGCCCGCCACTGACGATGACCCGGATTGTGCCGCATACCTGTCCTTCCAGATATATCCTTCCTCATTCATTCTCCATGCGTTATGAGTTGTTTTACACAGGGCGCATGAAAACCGCCATCTCACGCAAAACTCAGCCAGGGCCAGGCATCTTTTTTGCTGCTAATGCATCTCATTCGAAATGTGATGTGAATAAGATGCAGAAGCAAACTTTGCTGATTAAAATTATATGTTCCGTGAGTCTATAAAATCATCACTATGGAACGTGGTCTGGAAAACATCCACTGACACTGTAACGTAGCATTTCTTATGCAGATACATACAAAGCCCAAACATTCATCTATTCAATAAACTTTGGTATATGTTTAAAATTGCTGTTTACCAAAGGTCACCATCCAACCCGATGGAACCAGAGTAATATTGCAAAGAAGAATGAACAAAAACTGTAATGCTGGCTTAGCAAAGCTGGTAGAGACTTAAGGTGCATACACACTAGACGATATGCTCCCTGAGCGATATCGTCTAGTGTGTCCCCGGCAGGCTGTGCTCAATGTCGTTCATGACATTGAGCACAGCCGCTGAACGATATCATTAGCGATATCGTTCAGCGCCGGGCTCTCTCACCCATTCCCTGACATGCAGCAACCTGACGAGGTCGTCAGGTTGGCCTGCATGTCAGCCCGATGAACGAGGATGACGAACGACCCGCGGGAACGCGCGTCGTCGTCATCGTTCATCTTTTTTGTGTTAAAAATGGACGATAAAGTGGACGACTGAACGATAACGATATCGTTATCGTTCAGTCGTCCACTTTAATCGCCCAGTGTGTACGCACCATTACCCATATAGACTTGCAGATATAAATTTAGCAACATTTTATTTATTAACACTTATTTATATAGAGCACACTAGATACATATTACACAACACTTTTACAATTAATATTCAGTCCTTAGTCCCTGCCACAGTGGAGCTTACAATATTCCCTATCTCATGGACAGAAGTCAATTAACCTACCAGTATTTTTTTGGATTGTGGGAGGAAACTGGAGCACTCAAAGAAAACCATGCAAGCAAAGGGATAACATACAAACTCCACACAGATAGTATCTTGGTAAGAAATTGACTTCGTGACCTCAGGGCTGTGAGGCAGAAATCCTAACAGCTACGTCGACTGCCTTTCTAACAAACATTAAAACAAAGGTGGTAAATAACTATGTAATCAATGAATGTATGGTTTATAATTTTAATAGAAAATGGAGTTCCAGCACCAAGTTATTAATAGTAAATTATATATACAAATGAGGAATATATTTCTAAGTCTTTTCCCTATAGAACACAATTTTCTATTTTTATAGTTGCAAAGCCGGTGCCACCCCTTGATTCAAAGATACATATTTATTTGTGTGAAGAAAAAGGAATCAGTTTTGAATTGGGTGCACTCAGACAAGGATAAAATAATCAAATCTTTATTAGGTATACTTTAAAAGTGCTATGTATTGCTTCTTCTAATCAATACTTGTATATCATGGTAATATGCCCTTACATAGGGTCATATAAAGCAAAATAAAGAATGAATAGATGTTTCAAAAAATATAGAGTGATAAAGAATGAAAAATTGTGACAGAAAATAAGATTTAAAAACAACGCCGTGTGCTGTCCTTATTTATAGATGTATATTATATTCTAAGTTGCGTGTATTGTTCATGAGGATAAATAACAATTCTGAGTGATAATACCTCAGTTTATGTATTATGGAGATCCTTTGGATGCCTCTGCTGCATATAGGGGTATTCAATATGGAGCGAAAACGCCATTTCTGCGAGGTTTTCGCTCGGATGACGTCATTTTCGCCGGTTTGACTTTTACACCGTATTCAATTTCAAAGACTTTTTGCAAGTTCGAAAAGTCTTTGAAAAAAACGGGGATAACTTTTCGCCACTAAATAGGTGGCGAAAAAAAGTGCAGAATTGGGGTTTAGGGGTGCAGGCTTAAAAAAAATAGCCTGCATCCCTGAGAATGTCATTTTAAAATAAACTGTGTCACAAAAAGTAAAAAAAAAAAATAGGTATACCCCCAAAAAATTATTTAAAATTTGGGGTGAAAAAAAAAAGGGAAAAAAATGTTTAAAAATAGGGATATAGGTTCAGGGCTATTCTGCAAATATGTGGCAGGTGTTTTCTAGAATAGGTTATTAGCGGCAGGTGCATATTTGCAGAATTTTTAAATAAAGACTTTAGGGACTTAAAAATATGCTAGTACCCATTTTCATGTACCCCAAATTTCATGGGACCACTTAAAAAATGAAAAATAAAAAACCTAAGTGCTCTTCTGCAACACTTCTTCAATGTCGGGAAAAAAACACCTGCCGCGGCTATTTAAAACCCTGACTTTCATTTGCAGGCTAAAACGGGGGTACCCATAGTGATCCCCCATGTTTTTACAGCTTTAGGGGGGTCCTACAATTTATTCCAGGTAAATTTAATTTTTCTTCGCCGATCCTACTTCGCCGGGTCCCGTTTTCGTAGCTTTTAAATTGAATATGGGGATAAAGCGGGCGCGCGCCCGATACTTTATCCCAGGAAAATCTCCGATGTGGAGCAAAAAATCCAGCACGGACTTTTCGCTCCCATATTGAATACCTCTGATAGTGTCCACTAAACCATCAGCTATCACATACTGATACAATTGTTTCAAAATCCCACAGATGGAGAAAACATCACTTCTTTTTGTTATAATTCACAGAAATAGTGCTCAAATCTATTCCTTATATCATTATACAGTAAAGTGGGATTGCTATATATTTATCACATGATCATGTCATGTATTATCACTAGTCTACTTTTACCTTGCCGCTGTTAATTAATGTCCCGAGGAAGGTCCTTTTAAGACCGAAACGTTGACAAATCAATGACACATTGTGAATTGAGCATAGAAAGTGATTGTGGCTACATGAAGCCCTAATAAAATATTTTTTTCTCAATCTGACTTTGGAGAGTGCCCTTGTCCGAGGATACGGGACAACATTCTTATGTTTTTGATCTGAAAGATCTTAGTGGCACCCCAAGTCCCCCCCCCGGTGACATATTAAAATGGTGAGAGTGCAAGACTCATGGATTATAAGATCTTATATATTTACAATAAGAGAATTATAATAGAAAGAGAAAATTATAATATTATATTCAGATATCACATTATCTACAGGGACACCGAATAATGGATTTCTTCATTTAAACCAGATGGTATTAGACTATCTAAAAGGAAGATGAATTTTGATTTTCATTTGAGAAGTTCTTTGTTTATGTCCCCTCCTCTAATCCTAAATTCCACTTTTTCAATGCCATATATCTTCATTTTGTTCTGATCTCCATCGTGTTTTCGTAAGAAGGGTCTTGCTACACTGGTCAGTTGTTTCATATTTGCAGAATCTCTTACAGCATTTTTAATGTTCCAGCGTGTTCTAAAATACGTTTTTTGAATTATCTATTTGTCATTCCAACGTATCTGAGTCTGCAAGGGCAGAATAGACAATAAATTACTCCCTGTGTGGAACAATTGATAAAGTCATGTATCTCCATTTCCTTTTCATATCTGTTCATGTAATTTTTGGTGGGTTGTATGAAACTGCATGCTTTGCACTTCCTGCACTTGAAGCAAACTTTTGAATACTTTTCTTTGTATTCAAAAGTATATATATTTTGCCACTTAAATATTTCTTTAGATCTTTGTCTGTTGTGAGTATATGGAGAGGCTTCTGTAGAGCTTGATTTATACTTTTCCATTGATTACAAAAAGTACTGATAAATCGTACTTTACCTTGTTTGTCCTTTACATGTTCTTTAGGACTCAGAAGAGAGGATCTTGAGATATCCTTCACTGCATTGTAAGCCTGATTTAATGTCTTCTTTTTATATCCTATTTTTAATAATCTTCCTCTTAATTCTTCAGCTCTTTTTTTGAATATTCTTCCTTCCAAACAGTTCCTTTTAGTTCTAATGTACTCTCCTTTTGGAATCCCCTTGAGGGTGGATGGGACATGAGAGCTTGTATATTGCAGCATAGACTGTGTAATGGTTAGCATTACTGCCTCACAGCACTGAGGTCATGTGTTCGATTCCCACCACAGCCCTACTTGTGTGGAGTTTGTATGTTCTCCCTGTGCTTGCGTGGGTTTCCTCTAGGTACTCCGGTTTCCTCCCACACTCCAAAAATATACTGGTAGGTTAATTGGTTCCCAACACACATTAACACTAGTGTGTATGTGTGTGCGCATGTAGTAGGGAACATAGAATGTAAGCTCCACTGGGGCAGGGACTGATGTAAATGGCCAAATAAACTCTGTAAAGCACTGCAGAATATGTCTGCGTTATATAAATAACTCGTAATAATAATAATATAGTGGAGAATACTATTAGTTGCCATAGTTTTATGAAACATATCCACTATTAATCTGCCATCTTCATTCATGGTAACCTTAAAGTCTAGGAAAGTTACGGAAGTTTGACTTATATCATGAGTCAGTTTTAGATTCAGGTTGTTTCAATTTGGAATCATGATAAAATCTTCCAGCTTGCCTCATTCTCCTTCCCACAAGATGAAAATGTCATCTATAAATCTATGCACCCCAATGATATGTTTGGTGAAGTTTTCATTGATATTGCTGAAGATGTGTTCCCTTTTTCCCCATCCGAGGTACAGGTTGGCATATGTGGGGGCGCACATACTGCCCATCACTGTACCTTTGATCTGTAGGAAGTACTTGTCGTCAAAGACAAAAAAAATGTTGTCAATACGAAATTAGGTAGTTGTATGATGAAATTATTGAAGGCTTGATGTCTGCCCATTTTTAAGAAGTATTATATAGCTTTAATTCTTACTTCATGATTGATGCTTGTGTACAGTGATTCAACATTGCATGTGCATAGCCAAGTTTTGGGGAGCAATTCCATATTTTTTTGAGGATATACATGGAATCTCTTGTGTACGACTCAAGTACATATTTCCTCAGATTTTGATCAATGAAGATACTTGCTCTCTCTGTAAGACAACCAATACCCGATATTATCAGTCTGCTGGGTGGATCTTCTTTATTATTATGAATTTTGGGCAGCATATAATAAGTTGGTATTTTGGGATTTGTTACTCAGAAGTATTCCACATCTAATTTTGTTATGATTTCATCTTTATAAGTGCCCTTAATAAGATTTTCATACTGTTTCTAAAACTTGGCAGTAGGATCTTTCTGTATCTCAAATCTATCCATGTTCTTACTAGGTGAATAGCTGAGGCTTTTTGAGAGTATTTTAATATGTGTAGGATGGAGGGTATGCTTAGTTAAATTTATGATCTGTAGATCATTTATTTCTATATCCTCTTGTATGGTCATCTTATCCTTTGTGGATATTTTTCCCATTCCCTTTTGTCTCTTTTGTGTTTTCCTGTGCTCCACATCTGATCTTCTTGGATCTGAAGGGCCTTGATCTCCAGGGCAGCGATCTAAAAAATGTGCCCATTGCCATTTATTTTTTGATGTGTTGTTTGGTCCTTCTCCTTCTGAAGAGTCTATCTCCGATGATCTATAGCTTATTGTATTCTCAGGTTTGAATCTTCTAGGATTTAAATTCCACTTTATTTATTAATCCTCTCTTTCTATTATAATTCTCTTATTATAAATATATAAGATCTTAAATAAGATATGAACTACTAAGGTGAGATGGAGGTAGGATACAGTGAATATCAGCAATCAATTATATTACAAATAATACCAATGTCAGAGGAAGGGATATACATAAGGAACGTCTTGGACAAGAATGAAGACACATTTCTCCTTTTCCCTTTTGATAACATAACATCCTCTAGATTAAATGAAGAAATTATTATGAAGTACTGTATTCCCAGAGATGATGTGATTACTGTATATAGCATCATAATTATTTATTTCCAATTACATAAGATTCTAAATAGGATATAAATTACCATGGTTAAATGGAGGTGGATGGAGGTAGGATTTAGAAAATATTAGAAATGAATTGCATTATTAATACTATCAAATCATAGATCATTTATAATAATAGGAAATAATTAATGGATAATACATCATAATTATATCATGGTGAGCACATCAATATTATAAGTAATAACACTGGGATCAACTATATACACATATATATAGATATAGGGTTAATATTTGTATTAATAATTATATACATAATATACATGTATATTGGGTGCACAAATTCGCTGATTTGACACTATCACAATAAGATATATTTATTATTTTTATATATCACATCATTTCACTTTTTTACATTGATTTTACACAACTATATTAATACAAAAACATTCCTTCACTTTGTCACTTATAATTGATAATATTATATAAATATGCATTAGGAAAGTTAATTAAATTATATCATTTTAGGCTTCACACTTATTTTATGTATTGTTTCCATATCAATAATCACTTATGAGCACACACACACACACACACACACATATATATATATATATATATATATATACAGTCAGGTCCATAAATATTGGGACATTGACAGAATTTTTCAGATTTTGGCCTCTATTCACCACCACAATGGTTTTGAAATGAAACAAACAAGCTGTGCTTTAACTGCAGACTTTCAGATTTAATTTGAGGGTAATTACATCCAAATCGGGTGAACGGTGTAGGAATTACAACAGTTTCAATATGTGCCTCCCACTTTTTAAGGGGCCAAAAGTAATGGGACTATCAACTCAAAATCTATTTCATAAACAGGTGTGGGCTATTCCCTCATTATTTCATTATCAATTAAGCAGGTAAAAGGTCTGGAGTTGATTCTAGGTGTGACATTTGCATTTGGAATCAGTTGCTGTCAACTCTCAATATGAGATCCAAAGAGCTGTCTCTATCAGTGAAGCAAGCCATCATTAGGCTGAAAAATCAAAACAAACCCATCAGAGAGATAGCAAAAACATTAGGTGTGGCCAAATCAACTGTTTCAAACATTCTTAAAAAGAAAGAACGCACCGAAGAGCTCAGCAACACCAAAAGACCCGGAAGACCACGGAAAACAACTGTGGTGGATGACAAAATAATTATTTCCCTGGTGAAGAAAAACCCCTTCACAACAGTTGGCCAAATCAAGAACACTCTCCAGGAGGTAGATTTATATGTGTCAAAGTCAACAATCAAGAGAAGACTTCACAAGAGTGTATATAGAGGGTTCACCACAAGATGCAAACCATTGGTGAGCCACAAAAACAGGAAGACCAGATTAGAGTTTGCCAAACAACATCTAAAAAAGCCATTACAGTTCTGGAACAACATCCTATTGACAGATGAGACAAAGATCAACTTGTACCAGAGTGATGGGAAGAGAAGAGTATGGAGAAGGAAAGGAACTGCTCATGATCCAAAACATACCACCTCATCAGTGAAGCATGGTGGTGGTAGTGTCATGGCGTGGGCATGTATGGCTGCCAATGGAACTGGTTCCCTTGTATTTATTGATGATGTGACTGCTGACAAAAGCAGCAGAATTAATTCTGAAGTGTTTCAGGCAATATTATATGCTCATATTCAGTCAAATGCTTCAGAACTCATTGGACAGTGCTTCACGGTGCAGATGGACAATGACCCGAAGCATACTGCATAAGCAACCAAAGAGTTTTGTAAGGCTAAAAAGTGGAATGTTATGCAATGGCCAAGTCAATCCCCTGACCTGAATCCGATTGAGCATGCATTTCACTTGATGAAGACAAAACTGAAGGGAAAATGCCCCAAGAACAAGCAGGAACTGAAGGCCTGGCAGATTATCACCAGGGATGAAACCCTGTGTCTAGTGATGTCTATGCATTCCAGACTTCAGGCTTTAATTGTCTGCAAAGGATTTGCAACAAAGTATTAAAAAGTGAAAGTTAGATTTAGGATTGTTTCGTTTGTCCCATTACTTTTGGCCCCTTAAAAAGAGGGAGGCACATATAGAAACCGTTGTAATTCCTACACTGTTCACCTGATTTGGATGTAATTACCCTCAAATTAAATGTGAAAGTCTGCAGTTAAATCACATCTCAAAGCCATTGTGGTGGTGAATAGAGGACAAAATATGAAAATTCTGTCAATGTCCCAATATTTATGGACCTGACTGTATATATATATATATATATATATATATATATATATATTTAAAATATTTTCATACATTATTTGTCACTTGTGAACACACATTGTTAATTTTTCACATTGGAATATTAAAACATACTTGTATGCGTATTTAATATGTTTACATATAGGTATTTAACACTGGTTAATTATAGTATAGATGAAGGTCTTATACTAATTAGGGTCTGAATTTTAAAGTTTTTTATGTAGATGTATGGATATAAATATAATATTATTATTTTCCCTCTAAGGAATAACATAATCATGATTTTTATAAGTCATTTATGAATTCATTTATATGGATAAATGTATTTATGAGAATGGAATGTGTAGAAAATTCTATATAGTTATGTAGTATTTATTTTGTCTATGTGTATTTTATATATTTATCTATTACTGTTGTAAGCAATTAGGGGGATTTATTTTGTTTTAGATTTTTCCACTAATGATTTGATATTTATACATATGCAACTAGCATTTACCTAATACTTATACATTGAAATCGGCTATTCTGATCTCCCTCTGCCTGAAATGATATTAACCTATAGGTATCATACATTGTACAAAAATATAGGTAATCCGTTTGCTGATTGGAGGGAACTGTCTTCTCACATGATAGGCTAAACAGTGCTAGTTGAATCTCCAACTTGGGGGGCGTCGGCTCTAGTAGCCTTGAGAAAGCCGACCAAGTGAAAAGCACATCGGCGTCTGCCGCATGCTGTCTGTGGTTTAGAAATATATCTAAAAAAATAATATATGTGTTTGTTGTTGTCATGGAGGTGTGCGGAAATACCATCCGCTATTACTAAATGATCTATACACGGAAAAACTATATACAGAGTTAAGGAGACCACAGTTATTTAGATAGAAGATACAGTCGACACTTCAAGAATACCGGTCCCGGCATCAGCAGTGCGCTGTATGATTACTATCAAATAAGATTATAACAGATGCATTTGGTCTCGCTGAATAGTACAAGTGGCACAGAGGGAATACCAGCCACTGTGCCGGCAACATACAGCATATGTTACATGCATATTAGTATATCAAAAACATGTCATGTACACATGTGGGAACCCTATATCATGATGTAATAACTTATACTCCACTACATGTGAAATAAAGTCCTATATATTCATAGTATTACTGGATTCATAAGGTTGGCAATACGGATGGGACAACAGCTATTAATACGGGTTATGTTAGACCCGGATTTATATTGATACCAATTATACTATTAAACATTGCAATATATATTTGAATAAAAGTTTACTGTGAAGTCCACATATTTACCTAACTGCATATGCAATCTTATATATATAATAGACTACAGGAATGTAGTAGGATTATTCATCAGAGGAATAAATATGAATCATTACTCCATCTGTGGGATTTTGAAACAATTGTATCAGTATGTGACAGCTGATGGTTTAGTGGACACTATGTATCTGAATATGTAGCAGAGACATACAAAGAATCTTCATAATAAACAAAACTGAGGATGCAGTATTACCACTCAGAGTTGTTATTTATTCTCATGAACAACACACACAACTTAGAATAATATAATATACATCTATAAATAAGGACAACACACGGCGTTGTTTTAAAAGCTTATTTTCTTTCACAATTTTTCATTCTTTGTCACTCTATATTTTTATAAACATCTATTCAGTCAATATTTTGCTTTATATGACCCTATGTAAGGGCATATTACAATGATATACAAATATTGATTAGAAGAAAGCAATACATAGCACTTACAGTATATTGTGATTTAATGAGGCCCAAAACTTTGAAAGCATACCTAATAAACATTTGATTATTTTATCCTTGTTTGAGGGATTGAGTGCACCCAATTCTAAATTGATTCCTACTTATTCACAAAAATAAATATGGTTTATAATTTGTTTGTTAAGAATTTTTTTTACAGTTGTTTTATATTTCAGACAAAGTCATTGATCGGGTAAAGTTAGCAAAACAT
This sequence comes from Taudactylus pleione, assembly GCA_031769625.1. Taxonomy (NCBI): domain Eukaryota; kingdom Metazoa; phylum Chordata; class Amphibia; order Anura; family Myobatrachidae; genus Taudactylus; species Taudactylus pleione. Next base: position 22,465,439 of record JAUIMM010000092.1, on the reverse strand, counting down.
ACAAAAAAACTTATTTGCTAGGCACACTGTGCTGCCATCATGCCATCACATTGTACAAACCCTGACACAAAGCCAGACAAAAATGACTCTGCAAATGTCTGTGAAAAGTTTATTTTATGACACAAAATAGCTATTACTTATCCAGAGCAGTGTTTCTTAAACTCGATCCTCATGGAACCCTAAAGCCGCACATCACTAGGCGACTAGGGAAAGACAGTACGATTACAACATCGTAATCGTACCGTCGTTACTCATCCCCTGCAGTGCCTACACTGAATGATTAATCATTCGGTGTATTCACCCTCCCTCATTCCCGAACATGGTCAATCTGTCGTTATCGGCAGATTCATTGGCATGTTCGGGCGATGATTGATGTCAGAAACAGCCAGTGGGAGTGTGCATTGCTGGTCATTTCCAACATTATAGTGCATGATTTGTGCACAATTAATGAGCGATTGCATGATTACGATGTCGTAATCGTGCAATCGCACATTAATATAGCTTAGTGTATACATTGTGTATACATATAGTGGTTACATTGCGTATTGTTAGTTTTTCTTTCGGAGTAATTAGTACCAGCTGTAGATGGATTGTGTTAAGGCCCCCATACATCAGCAATCAGAAAACGACAATTGAATAATTTGAAGATTTGTTGTTCGATTTTAGGATTTCCCAATCTAGCAATCTGCGCTCATACATTACAGATCTTTTTCAGTGATTTGCAGATCGATTTCAGCAAATACAGATCTGCCAATCTTAAAAGGCCCATCATTTTACTAGTAATGGTCTGCAAATCGGCTGATTGTTACCATACACTAGCAATCTACAGCCCCAATTCATCTGTGAAATCCAACATGTTGGACAACCTGATTTAACAATTCCAATCACTTTTTAGTTGAAATCTGTGATCTGTGAACCCCATAAATTGCAGATTTGTTTAGACTATCATCTGCAAAACGCAGAATTGCCACAATCGATTGCTGATGTAGGTTTCCATGAGTACTGGTTTTGATCTAGAGAGAGGTATAACCAAGCTGATTCTCCATAAAACATGCAATTCTGAGCAAAGCTCTGATTGATCTGCATTAAAATAAATCTGACCTTATGCTACAATATCCATGAAGTTTATTATACAAGTGATTGTGCTGGCAAAGGCTATTTAGCTAAACAAAAAGAAAAAACAAATATTATACAAAATACACTGTATATTTCTCTCTTTCATTCATATATACTGTATATACATTCATATACTGTACATATTTATATATTCATTTCTTCAAAGTAATGCCTTTTACTTTTTTTGGTGCAGGTACTCTATCGCTCTGTACAAAAAAACCACAGACAGACATTTCTCAAGATGGCTTCCATCTGGATACTGTCTTTCCTACTGTATAGCCCAGCAATCCTCTTTTGGGAAAGTGTTTTTGGCAATAAAAACATGGCAGAGAGTGTTTGTGTTCCTGCCTTTTTTGACTCTTGGTATTTTCATTTGGGAACCTCATTTTTTGATTGTTTTATTCCATTGATAAGTATTTCATTCTTTAACCTGAGCATCTGCTTGAATATCAATAAACGTAGCAGAAAGAAAATACAATCTTCTGTCTCTAACCTGTACGGAGGAAATCATGTCAGACCATTCATTATAGCAACTAATCAAGTTCTGTCTTATGAACAGTTGGATGGGATAAAGGATATGGCACATGTAAGAAAAAGAGTCAAAAAATGTCTCAGACTATGTTTTTCAAGTAAAATGGCGGCATTCTCTTCCCAAATGGACAATACACACAATGCTTACAGTGTCAGTGTCATTAATCTTTCCAGGGACAAGAAAGTAGCTAAATCTCTTGCAATTCTCGTTTGTACTTTTGCCATTTGCTGGGCTCCATATACTTTCCTAATATGTATCCGAACTGCATGCCAGGGTTATTGTATTCCTTCCTATTGGTATGATATTACAATCTGGTTGTTATATTTAAATTCAACTATCAACCCTGTTTTATATCCATTGTGTCATAGAAGTTTTAGAAGAGCTTTCTCAATCATTTTACACGTGTAAGAGTTTACAGTGTTATTCATTTACAATTAACAAAAAAAATGACAAGTTTGTACACTACGAGGTCTGGTTGTAATTTTTACACATTGACTTGGCCTCTTTAGATATTCTTCTTTGCCACAAAATGATAAACAAAGTGTGCATATTTAGCAAGAAGTCACATGTAAACTAATGAAATAAAACTGCATTCAAATATTCCCGAAAATTATTATTTCATTCTATTTTTATCATACTGTTATTTTATTTGTCAAACTGCATACATTTATTTTTTACCTTGACTATAGTAAAAAAAAGCAAAAAAGTAATGCATCATGCACACAAATTAAAAATAATCAGCATAAAATCATATAATTAGCTACATGTAATGCACTTTGCCATGTCTTTATTAAGAAAGATTATGAGACAAAGTATGTTATATACAGAAATAAATGGAAATACTCTCACAGATAACAAAGGAAAAAATACGAGTCATGGTCTAACTGTCCACGAATTATGCACAATAGTAATATTACAAATGTTGTATATAAATTCTAGTACTTGTAAAACAACTTGGTGCAAAGACTAATAGTCAAAGCAGCAACTAATGTTTATAATAACCTAACAAGAAATGTAAAAATATAAAGAAATAATTTCTGTCACAATTAAGAATGATAAAATATTATTAATTAATAAAAAATACATAAAACATTAATTATTGAATACATTTGGAGTATAACATTTTTCAATTATGTTTCTGAAACCAATTTAATAACCCATTGAACACAGCTTGTGTACTCACTACGTGCAATGAGGTTAGCAATTCCTGAGTAAGGTCAGAGCTTGTGCAAGTGTGCATGAGGCTACGATGGTACTTGATGGTTACTGATGGTTTCGCAGTCTTGCTAAGTATTACGGATGTGTGTAAGGTAAGGTGGGCATCCTTATGTTGTTCTGCGATGGCATAGCCATCGCAGTGGATTAGCATACTATCGCAATGAGACTGCGTTCGTATTCGCTATTGCATTCGCAGTTGCGATCCTTGCTGAATCAGAGAGATTTGCATGATCCGTCATTATTTACTTGTCACCGATATGGAAACAAACATATATAACTATAACTGAATTTTTGTACAGTAAGCTCTTAACCACGTAACTGACAATTGTTTTTTTTCCAAAAACCGCTCAGAAATTGTCACTTTTTTTATGACTGAATTAGGTCAAGAACATCTTTTTAAACCTTATCCAACACGATTTTATAAAAAAGAATATTTTTTTAAATATTATATACCATAAAAAGAACAATTCTTATGGTATACTGTAATGATGGCCATTGACAGCTGTACCATCGATGGTCGATGGGTTAAACCATCAATAGAAACCATAAATTGTTTGAGACCACAGCCACCGATGTTTCATTAACATCGGTTTGCAAACCATAAATGGTGGGTGGCCAACCCTAGTATACTGTATAGCAGGGGTGGGAAACCTTTATTCTGCAGAGGGCCATTTTGATATATATAACATTATTCGTGGGCTTGGTGCAGGCCACGCCCCCTCTGTGTGACGTCACAAAGGGAAGGGCCACAATCGCCGTTGATTACAGCAATGCCCAAGGCATCCTGAGGATGGTCCGGGGAGCTGTAAGAGCAGCGGTGGACTGTCTGAAGCATCCTAAGGATGCTCCTGGCGGCACTGTTGCAGAAGATTCTGGCTGCAGGGTGCCATTCTAGGCACCCTGCTAGTCAGATGAGGCTAGCAGAGAAAAGCTCAGAGGGCCAGACTAAATGACTCTGCGGGCCTTATACGGCTCCTGGGCCTGAGGTTACCCATCCCTGCTGTATAGTATACCATCACTAAGCGGACGCCCCATATCAAGTCTTGCTCGTACGGGAGCGCCATAATAAAAATAAAATGACCGATAACATCAATGTTAAAAATAAATACCACCAGAATATTTTGGATGTGCCATGACATCATGACGTGACCTGGTATCATGACATCACTGTGTCACTGTCCAATGACTGCCGGCATGGGAGTGGCTTTGCAGTCATTCTCTCACCAGCTACCTCTCTTCCTTAGCGTTGGGGCCCTTGCGGACACCAAAAGACCCTCCCACACCCCTGCCAAACCCCGTTGCACCCTGCCACGGATGCCACTCGACCCCTGCACCCTGCCATGGATATCGCTGAACCTCTGCAATGCAAGCCGGACCCCTTCCGGACAATGCCGGACAACCTCTCACTCTCACCAGACATGCGTATATACGTTGTGACATATATTGTGTTACATGTATATTTACAAATTTTTGTGCCCACGATATACGCTGTTTATAATTAGGTGCTGATTACCACATAGCATTTGTGTGGACGTTTTTTGTATTATATTATTCTTGTATGTGAATCTGTATGTTTTGTATTGATGTATGTTTTCAATTGTGTACTGCGGTTACTATGGTTACCACTGTCAGGTGGGTGTGACGTTACTTCCGGCTCCCGTGACTTACAGTCGGGGAGGAGGTTGGTGGCGTCCCACATGGAGTCTCTGTGTCCATATGCTATATATTTGGGGGTAAGTGTTGTCTCACTTGTATGTATCTGAAGCTTGACAAAAGCGCAATAAAGCACTGAAACGTTGCTGAACAAGCACGGTTGATGTGATTTTTCTTTACTATAGAGTGCCGCCTGATGGAGTGTATAGTCGGTTTGTATGTGTATGCAGACTGTGGATGGCACCCGGCGTTCTTGCTATACTGATCTCATGAGTGCTGGATTTGGGATATAGATATATATATATATATATATATATATACACACATACACATATTTATATATATATATATATATATATATATATATGTAAAGTGAAAAAGAGGAGAGCCTACTAGTGTCAAGATTACTTCATAAAATAAACACACAAAAAAATGAAATAAAGTGAAATAATAATCCGTGGTATATCCACTACTTGTCTGAAAGGATGTTTTGGAGAAGCATGGATTGCAAGGGTGCAGATTGGTCTATGAAGCAGCATGGAGCTGTAGCAGACTCTGAACAACCTGAGCCAAGAAGAGAATTCAGGTAAGGTGAAATGAACAGCAGGTAACTAAAAGTTTTAATTACCTGAGACACTAGTAGATGCTCCTTTTTTCACTTTATATCATTCATTGTGGGTGCCATACCTTATCACTATTTTGGAGCAGCCACTCAGTGATTTTTTGAGGTGTGTCACATAAGTTTATTTATATTTAATTTGTATATTTTTGAGTGTCACGCTGTGACCAGTGTGCCTCTTCATTCCCTACACAAATAAATATATATATATATATATACATATACATATATATATGTAGCCGGGCTGCTGCTATTGGGGGGAGGGAGAGAAGGACAGTGCCAATAGTGCTGCCTTCTATTTGCCCGGCGGCATCTCCGTCCTGTCTGCAGCCGCCGGGCTGCTGCTAGTGGGGGGGAGAGAGCAGGACAGTGCCGTCAGCGCTACCTTCTCTTTGCCCGGTGGTGCTCTGTCCTGTCTGCAGCCGTCGGACTGCTGCTAGCAGGGGGAGGAAGAGCAGGACATCGCCGTCAGCACGCTGGTAGTTTGTATTTTCCTGGCGGCTGCTCTATACACTATGTGTCACAGCTGCCGACACTTGAGACTCCTGGGAGGCAGGCTTACTAGGCACAATAAACTGGGGTGGCTTTAGGAATGAACTTTTCATAAAATCTCGATAGCACGGAATAAAAGTAAATAGAATTTATTCACAGGAGAAATATAATAGCAATGTCTCACATAAGCAATAATGAGTATAGGAGAAAACCCCCCCATATATTTAACACAGAAAAGTTAATATTGTAGGGAACCCCGAGTCCAGTATGAGGCTAACACCTCAGGATGGTATAGAGGAGCTTCACCTGGGTGGAACCCTGTAGTGATGGTGATCCGGAGCAGAGTGAGCCCTATGATACGGTGAAAGATGAAGCAGGGTTGAGCCCTGTGATACTGTGAGGTTGAAGCAGGGTTGAGCCCTGTGATGTGGTGAGGTCGGAGCAGGGTTGAGCCATGTGATGTGATGAGGCCGGAGCATGGTTGAGCCCTGTGATGCGATGAGGTTGGAGCAGAGTTGAGCCCTGTGAAGCAGTGAGGTCGGAGCAGGGTTGAGCCCTGTGATGCGGTGAGGTTGAAGCAGGGTTGAGTTCTGTGGTGCGATGAGGTTGAAGCAGGGTTGAGCCCTGTGAAGCAGTGTGGTTCCGGAAAAGGGTTGAGCCCTGCAGTGTAACTAGAATCCGGAGCAGGGTTGAGCCCCGTGATGCAATGAAGGTTGAAGCAGGGTTGAGCCCTGTGAAGCGGTGTAGTTCCGGAACAGGGTTGAGCCCTGCGGTGTGACCAGAATCTGGAACGGGGTTGAGCCCAACGATGCGGTGATGATAACTGTAACGGTGCAGTTGACAACTGTAATGAAGATGGATTCGATGTCCACAGGAGTGAGAGGCAACAGGCAAAGTAAATAGTGCAACAAAAGGTGAAACCACAGCAGTGGAGCAGAAAGCAATACTTAGGCAATGGCTATGCTGAGCTCTGTAGTGCAGCTGGTAACTGGCATCAGAAGTTAAGCTAGAACATGAGCGGAGATATAGCAAAGTCCACAGCAACCCACAGGCACTGCAGGAATCTGGCAGGAGTCCAAGAAAGACCTGATGTTGCACAGACACTGAGACACAGTTAGTAACAGGCTTTATACTAGAGGTCTGTGATCCAGAACATGTTCAGAACATATGACCCACATGGAATGAAGTTTGAAATAATGAGCAATCTAGGAATCCCACAACCTGACAACACCTTGGAAACAGATGATCACTTTAACTCTCTATTCCCTGTATGTGAAGAACGCCAGCAAGCAGGATAGCTCCTCCAACGACCACAAATGAACTTTTTAAGAAGTAATCTATCTTTATGTACTGAAATAGTCGCAGTCCTGACACTATGAACCTCATTCAGAGCCGCTCGCAAGCAACCTGATGGTTTGCGAATGCGCACGCTTCGTTCTGCGCCTGCGTGAACTACTCTGTGAAATCGCAACCCGCTCGCTCACCCAGCAAAGACAGCCCAGTGAAATGAGTGATAGGAGAGGCCATTTGTGGGTGGTAACAGGGGCAGGGCACTAATAACGGGTAAGTGGAGGCATGAACACAGGCGTGCCTGGGTGTTTCAACACCGTTTTTAAGGCGTGCATAAATAACAGGCAGCGTCATAGTATTGGGGGGGGGGGGCGCCAGTGCTCTTTCTGGAACAGGGCACCAAAATGTCTAGTTATGGCTCTGCTCCGCATAACGCCTGGTGGAGCAGCTGAGGAGTGTGCACAGCAGGTGGAGAGCTGGTAATCACTCAGTAGAGTTGGTGACATTGACAAGCGCACACAGCAGGTGGATTGCAGGTGTTTGCTAGATGCTATATGAAAGCACTGGTGTTTATTGGAGAGAGCTCACAATACGTTAGATTCTGGCGCTTGTTGAGTGCTGCACAGACGCACAGGTTTTCTCACAGGAGAGCGCACAGCAGGTGAGATGCTGGCGCGTGCTGAATACTGCACAGAAGTACTGGTGTTCTCTGAAAAGGACGCACAGCAAGTGAGATGCAGGCACTTGCTGAATGCTGCACAGAAGCACTGGTGTTCTTGGAGAGGGCACACAATAGGTGAATTGCTGGTGCTTGCTGATTGCTGCACAGGAGCACAAGTGTTCTCTGAAGAGAGTGCTCAGCAGGTAGAATGCTGAGGCTCGTAAAATGCTGCACAATAGAACTGTAACCATACAGGGAGCAAAGGAAGCTTTAGCAGCTGTTGAGACTGGTGCCAGGTAACTGGTCACAAGCATACATGCCTACTATCCCGGAAGTCACGGGATGCTCCTGATTTTCCGGGAACCTCCCCCCGCACCCCTGGTAGAGTAGGCATTTCTCTCACAGTCCTACCCACTTTCTAGCAAAGTAAAGTAGGCAGAATGGGGTAGAATTCCAGGGCAATCGCGGATTCCTGTGCAGGGGGTGGGGCTTAATGATGTGATTCTGCAAGAATAGCATCATTTGGCCCTGCCCCTATTTAAATTTGCACAAATCACGGCAATTTACCAGGAGGGTTGGGATAAATGATGTGGACTGCCAGGCCTCGTCCCCCCCCTGCTTCTCCTCCTCGGGCTTTTTGCAGGGAGGAAAAACAAAAGTCATAAAGTATGGTTACAAGTGAAGTTGTTCTGGCAATGTACTGCTGCACAAGAGGAGTTTAAGTAGGGCACCTAGTATCCGTATTGGCTGCTCAAGTGAGCTAGAGGAAAATCAGCCTCTGGTTGGAGAATTCTTAATCATTATACTGTAACCAACGTGGCAGCACCCATGCAGTTCTGGAAAGATGCTAACTTCAGAGAAGGCTGGCAAACACAAGTGTCATGTACTGCAGCCAGGACCGGATTAACAATGGGGCAGGTGGAACTGCAGCTCCAGGCCTCTCATTGAAAATAGGCCCACACCAATAACAGCCCCACTCACCTCCTGTCTGTTGAAGCTTATCCCATTCTCACCCCCTCCCCTCGAATAATCAGTAGGCCGGCCACCCGGCCGAAGCCCTGTCCACCTCTGACATGCTGAGTCATCTGAAGCTCCATCTCCATGTGACTGAAGCTCTACCCCCTGTACTACTCTACTCCAAACAAGCTGTCTCCACCAGTTACCTAGTTCAGGAGGGAAGGCAGCCAATCATGTCCAGATAAACTTTCCACAGGTCAGTGTAATGTCTGGCCCCTCTGTATTTATTTTGTCTTGTTTGTATATATGTATGTAAATAGATATACAGAAATATATAGAGATAGATATATAGATATATGTGTTAAACTAGGTGGTTACAGGAGCTATATATATAATAATCCAGTGTCCATATGAAAACGGAACAGGCGGCACTCCCACGGTCTTCATAAATAGATAAAAATCCTTTATTGACCAATGTTTCAAGGCCACATAAGCCTCAGGGTGATGACAAGGCTTATGTGGCCTTGAAACGTTGGTCAATAAAGGATTTTTATCTATTTACGAAGACCGAGGAAGTGTCGCCTGTTCCGTTTCATATGGATAGTGGATTATTGTATTGTAAGGAAGGCACCCTGGCAATTTGATCATAGAATTGAGGGCCTGATTCAGAGCCACTTGCAAAAAGCGAGCGCTCTGCTCTGAATCAGGGCAGCCGCATGTTTTTTTTTGTTCGGCCTCCTGTCCGCTCGCTAAGCTGTGGGTGACCTAGCTAGATGAGGGTCGCGATAGTCGCGACCATCGTGACCATCGGGCTTGCGATGAGACCCTTGTGGTAGGGTCTCATCTGTTGCAAGCCCCAGTGAGCTTCCGGCTCTAATAGAGCCGGAAGCTCACCACTGACATCACTCGTGATGTCAGTGGGGCCACCCTCAAACGGCAGGCGTTCCCTTCGGGAACACCTCCGTTTGGCCAGCCACCCCCCCGACACGCCTACCAAATGGGGTGAGCTGAATCAACATCGACAGCCACCCCTTTTGGATGCGAGAACCAGAGTGAGTGATTTCTCGCTCGCTCCGGGACTCGTGCACTGCCCGGCCATCGACCAGCTTGCGAGTGCATAGAGCTTGCGAGCGGGTCTGAATCAGGCCCTGAGAGTGCCCCTCTACATATATATATATATATATATATATATATATATGTATAAGGGTTGTTCAAAAAGTAATGCCTAAATGCTCACAACTCAAATTTTATTACAGATACAGATTTCAAACTTTGCGGTAAAATACTTTGAAGTCTTAGTAACAGAATGACTCTACTCAAAAAATTCACCATCTGACCTAAAACATTTTCTCCACCTCTGAACCCAAGCTGTGAATCCACTTTGGAAAAATTCCAGTGGTTGGTGTTTTACCCAGGAATGTATGGCGTTTTTAACAACCTCTATGTCTTCAAAATGTTGACCCCGGAGACAGTATTTGAGAGGGCCAAACAGATGAAAGTCAGAAGGGGCCAAATCAGGACTGTATGGTGGATGTGGCATTATTGCCCACCCCATTTTGGCAATGGCCGCAGATGTTGCCATTGAAGTGTGAAGTCTGGCATTGTCGTGGTGTAAGATGACATTTGACAGTGGAATTGTTGACCTTTTTTTGCGGATGGCTTCTTTCAGCTTCTTAAGTGTAATAATGTATCGATCACTGTTGATTGATTGGTTTGGTTCTAAGTAATCGATGAGAATAACACCTTGGCAATCCCAGAAGAATGTGGCCATGACTTTGTTTACGGATCACTGTGATTTAAACTTTTTTGACCTAGGTGAACTTGGGTGTTTCCATTGGTTTGATTGGGCCTTTGTTTCTGGGTCATAAAGGAATACCCAGGTCTCATCTCTTGTAATGACATTTTCCAAAAAGTCTCAGGGTTGGCTTCAAAGTTGGTCAAAAGGTCATTGCACACTTCCACCCTCTGGGCCTTATGATCCCTGCTTAATTGCTTTGGAACCCATTTAGCACACACTTTACGATATCCCAAATCATTGATTAGTGTTTTTACAATGCCATGGCTACATTCAAGTTCATCACTGACATCTCTGATGGTCACACGATGGTCTTTCTGAATCATGGCATCAACTTTGTGTCGGTTCTCTGCTGTCACTGCAGTTGATGGTCTGCCACCACGAGGTTTGTCGCACACGGACGATTCTTCCGATTGAAAATGCTTCATCCACCTTCTGACATTGCTAGTCAATTGTATGCTCACCATACACTTTTTTCAATCTTCTGTGGATTTCTGTAGCACTGCAGCCTTCTTTTTCCAGAAATTCAATGACGGCTCTTTGTTTCATCTTGGATTCCATGGTATTTCTTGGACTACCTAAACAAAAGTACATATATAGCTAGCAGACATATTAAACTACAAACTGACAGTTTCAAATAAATATTGCATGTTATTTCAGAGTTATGAGCATTTAGGCATTACTTTTTAGACAACCCTCGTATATATGATGTATATAATGTGATATCTTGGGGGTAATTAGCTTGTCAGAGGGTGGATTGGTGCAGTGTTTAGGTGCTTAATAAGGGTCAACACACAGCTTTTAAGTAAATAAATTATGCTTTACTTTCCAGCATGGAAAGTCAGGAAACAAACAGAAAATAATAAACAACCTAGCCCCTATTTAGGGCATCTAACTCAATTCTTGAACCCTCTCAATAAGGGTGCAGCTAATCTGTCAATAAAGTCTCTCACAGTCTCTGTGCCTTCCCTGTATCCTCCAGGTATACAGTAGGTCCTGGCTTCCTCAGCACTGCAGCCCTGCTGCTTCAATGTCACATAGCCTGAGAGGTTTATGGTCCCCCCTTGCCTCCTGCAAGGTCCAGGCACAGGCCTCCTGGCCCCCAATGGCTCGCTTTGCTTCACTGGGCTCTCTGGCTGCCACAGTCCCACGTAGACTGTTTCCAGCAGCAGCCTGACTGTTCTGCCTTCTCATCAGCCCACACCTGAGCTCTCTCCACAAGGCAGCAATTAGGCATCTTCCCACAATGCTTTTATACTCTATGTGGGCGGATCTGTCCTGCCCCACACAGAATCACCTGCTCACCAGTGCCATCTTTGGTGATACTGCCACAATATATACAGTATATATATATATATATATATATATATACAGTCAGGTGCATAAATATTGGGACATTGACAGAATTTTCATATTTTGGCCTCTATTCACCACCACAATGGCTTTGAAATGAAACAAACAAGATGTACTTTAACGGCAGAGTTCCAGATTTAATTTGAGGGTAATTACATCAAAATCGGGTGAACGGTGTAGGAATTACAACGGTTTCTATATGTGCCTCCCTCTTTTTAAGGGGCCAAAAGTAATGGGGCAAACTAAACAATCCTAAATCTAACTTTCACTTTTTAATACTTTGTTGCAAATCCTTTGCAGGCAATTATAGTCTGAAGTCTGGAACACATAGACATCACCAGACGCTGAGTTTCATCCCTGGCGATGCTCTGCCAGGCCTCTACTGCAAATGTCTTCAGGTCCTGCTTGTTCTTGGGGCATTTTCCCTTCAGTTTTGTCTTCATCAAGTGAAATGCATGCTCAATCGGATTCAGGTCAGGGGATTGACTTGGCCATTGCATAACATTCCACTTTGTAGCCTTAAAAAACTCTTTGGTTGCTTTTGCAGTATGCTTCGGGTCGTTGTTCATCTACACTGTGAAGGGCCGCCAATGAGTTCTGAAGCATTTGACTGAATATGAGCATATAATATTGCCCGAAACACTTCAGAATTCATTCTGCTGCTTTTGTCAGCAGTCACATCATCAATAAATACAAGGGAACCAGTTCCATTGGCAGCCATACATGCCCACGCCATGACACTACCACCACCATGCTTCACTGATGAGGTGGTATGTTTTGGATTATGAGCAGTTCCTTTCCTTCTCCATACTCCTCTCTTCCCATCACTCTGGTACAAGTTGATCTTTGTCTCATCTGTCCATAGGATGTTGTTCCAGAACTGTAATGGCTTTTTTAGATGTTGTTTGGCAAACTCTAATCTGGTCTTCCTGCTTCTGTGGCTTACCAATGGTTTACATCTTGTGGTGATCCCTCTATATTCACTCTTGTGAAGTCTTCTCTTGATTGTTGACTGTGACACATATACACCTACCTCCTGGAGAGTGTTCTTGATTTGGCCAACTGTTGTGAAGGGGTTTTTCTTCACCAGGGAAATAATTATTTTGTCATCCACCACAGTTCTTTTCCGTGGTCTTCCAGGTCTTTTGGTGTTGCTGAGCTCTCCGGTGCATTCTTTCTTTTTAAGAATGTTTCAAACAGTTGATTTGGCCACACCTAATGTTTTTGCTATCTCTCTGATGGGTTTGTTTTGATTTTCAGCTTAATGATGGCTTGCTTCACTGATAGAGACAGCTCTTTGGATCTCATATTGAGAGTCGACAGCAACTGATTCCAAATGCAAATGTCACACATAGAATCAACTCCAGACCTTTTACCTGCTTAATTGATAATGAAATAACGAGGGAATAGCCCACACCTGTCCATGAAATAGCTTTTGAGTGGATAGTCCCATTACTTATGGCCCCTTAAAAAGTGGGAGGCACATATAGAAACCGTTGTAATTCCTACAACGTTCACCTGATTTGGATGTAATTACCCTCAAATTAAATCTGAAAGTCTGCAGTTAAAGCACATCTTGTTTGTTTCATTTCAAAGCCATTGTGGTGGTGAAGAGAGCCCAAAATATGAAAACTCTGTCAATGTCCCAATATTTATGCACCTGACTGTATATATATATATTGTGATAGGATCACTGGTAAAGTGGTCTGTGGCAGGTACATTTGTCCCAGATTCCTGTCTTTTGTGTTTTAAACCCCCAGGAGAAAGTCTGCAGTGTAGCAGGCTTGAGTTTCGGCTTTTTGAAAAGCCGGTTTGGGACCTGGGGGTTGTGGGTGAGAGGAAAGGGAGGGCTCCACCCACGGCCACTCCAGGTTTTGGTTCTCGCAGCCTGGTAACAGGATTGTTAGTTTTCCACCTGAGAGTGGCCAATATAAGCCTAGTGTGTTTAGGGCTGATTGTCTCACCTGGGAGAGCAGGCAGGGAGTTTGCTCAGAGACACTTGGAAACCTAACCGTGAGTGTTGTGCTGTGCTTTTGTTGCTGGCGAGGGCATTAGGCCCTGCCAGGTTCTGGTAGTGAGGGAACTACCTGTGAAGTTAGTGCCCCGACAGGGCTAGGATTTATATTTATGTTTTCTTTATGTTTCTGACATTGTACAATAAAGACTGGCGCCGACCAGCTTGTACTTGCATCCAGACTGGTGTGCTGCTTCCCTGCTGCTGTGTGTGTGTGTAAGGAAGGAGTCCTCTACCCAGGAGAGGGACCCCCTAACCTAACTGTGTCACAATATGGTGGAGAATGCGGGCACCCACACACACTGAAGTTGCAGCAAGAGGAAAACTTTCCATTTAAAAATTAAAGGGACAGACACCCAATTTGTGAGTGTGGAAATAACACTGTGTCCTTGGAGTCCCATAGAGGAGGCGTCAGCCAATGCTCAGAGAGGCAAGGTTCAGCTTCCAACCTACACCCCGGGATAAAATGGAGGACATTATTAAAGCCTTGCTCCAAGCTACAGCAGCTCAGCAGGAGACAAACAAACTGCAGCAGGAAGCTACAGCAGCTCAGCAGGAATCTAACAGGGCTCAGCAGGAATCCACCAGGGTGCAACTGTTGGCCTTGGAGACAGCCCAGAGGCAACAACAGGTCGCCATTGAGGAAACCCGCCAGGCCTTAGCGGAAAACAGCCAGGCCATAAGAGAGGTGGTACAGCACCTGGTCGCCCGGCCCAGAGATGTTAATACTGGTCCTCCCACCACCACTCACTCCATACGAGCCAGTCACTTCCTCCAAAAGATGACTTCGGGCGATGATGCGGAGGCCTATCTCGCCGCATTTGAAAGAACGGCCGAAAGGGAGAGTAGGTCCAAGGAGCAGTGGGCAAGTCTGGTGGCACCTTTTTTGTCTGGGGAGCCACAAAAAGCATATTTCGACGTATGCCTGGCTGATGCCAAGAACTATAAAAAACTAAAACAGGAGATCCTAACTCGCTTGGGAGTCACCACCTTTGTTCGTGCCCAACGGGTCCACCGCTGGGAGTTCCATAAGGACAAGCCTCCATGTTCACAGATGCATGACCTCGTCCATCTGTCCTCAAAATGGCTACAGCCCAAGACGCTGACGGGACCACAGATCATGGAAAGGGTCATGATGGACCGGTCCCTGCGATCATTACCTGTGACTCTGCGCAAGTGGGTGAGCCATGAAGACCCTAAGTCCTCGGACCAGTTGGTCAAGCTGGTGGAGAGGTACGTGGAGGCTGAGGAGCTGATGAGTATGCCCCACCGAGCCCCGATGGTGCACCGGCGAACTCCCAGAGACACTGGTAAGACTGTTCCAGGGGAGAAGGGTGCTGGGCGGTGGAATGTACCTAAGACTGAGGGTGTAGAACCTGGAGACAGGCCTGCCAGGCCGGGAAGGTTCTTGCCCCGTAAATGACTAGACATTAATATGACTCAGTGTTTCCGATGTGGTGGCTTCGGCCATATTGCCGCTAATTGTGCACTTACAACTGAACCTATGCAATGTGATACTGCTCATGTCTACCGCAGGGGGTCTTTCTTTGCACAGATAGCCTGTACGGCTGACCGGCAGGCTGAGACTGATAAGCACATGTGTGTACTCACTGTAGATGGCAACCGAGTAGAGGCACTGTTAGACTCTGGTAGCTTGGTGACACTTATAAAAGCTGAGCTGGTGAACCCCTTGAGGCATACAGGGAAAACTGTTGGTGTGACCTGCATACATGGGGATACTCGATATTATGTTACGGCCGAGGTGAACATCGAGACACCATGTGGCTCTGCTATAGTTTCTGTGGGTTTGGTGCATGGTCTGGTGTACGATGCAATATTGGGGAGAGACTTTGCTCACTTCTGGAAGTTGTGGGAAAGCCGTATTGTTCCAGAGGTGAACAACCCCGATCCATTTGAGAAGGTTGTCGATGTAGTGGAGGAGGGAGTTTCTTCTGAGTCAGAGTTATTCCCTTTTTCTACTATGGTTGGCGAACTAGAGAATGCGGAACGTGACGGTGGCCCGCCAACTGATGTGCCTCCCATTGAGGTGGGAAGTGTTGTTTGGCCAGGTGATTGTCTACCTGATTTAGAGGTCAGAAGAGAGGTCTTTGCCGTCGAGCAGTTGAATGACCCTACTTTGGTAAAAGCCAGGGAGAATGTAAAAGTAGTTGATGGTAAACCCGTAGACCCTGATAGTCCTTTGTCCTATCCCCACATGGCAATGTGTCAGGATTTGTTATATCAGGTGACTAAGAAGGGGGAAGATGTTGTGGAACAACTAATAGTTCCCAAAGCCTACAGAAGAACAGTGTTGGATCTGGCCCATGGTCATATAATGGCAGGCCATCTAGGGGTAGAGAAAACCACTGAGCGAATAATGCAGAGGTTTTTCTGGCCCGGGCTTCATAAAGAGGTATCTGACTTTTGCGCATCCTGCCCTGAGTGTCAGTATTATGCTCCCAGGCCACATTTTAAGGGTCCACTAGTTCCATTGCCTATCATAGAGGTGCCGTTTGAAAGAATAGCGATGGATTTGGTTGGACCCTTAATGAAGTCTGCCAGGGGACACCAGTATATTCTGGTCATAATGGATTACGCTACCAGGTACCCGGAAGCGATCCCGTTGCGCAATATGTCAACCAAGACCATTGCCAGAGAGCTAGTTCATGTCTTTAGCAGGCTGGGTATACCTAAGGAGATACTAACTGACCAGGGTACACCGTTTATGTCCAAAGTCATGAAAGAGTTATGCCGCCTGTTCAAAATCGAACAGTTAAGAACTTCGGTTTATCACCCCCAAACCGATGGGCTGGTCGAGAGGTTTAACAAGACGTTAAAACACATGCTTAGGAAAGTGGTCGACAAGGATGGTAGGGATTGGGACTACTTATTGCCGTATTTATTGTTGGCCATAAGAGAAGTTCCCCAGTCCTCCACCGGGTTTTCACCCTTCGACTTCTTGTATGGGAGACACCCAAGGGGGTTACTAGACATTGCCAAAGAGACATGGGAGGGGCAGTCTAGTCCTTACAAAACGGTGATTGAGTTTGTTTCTCAAATGCAGGAGAGAATTGCTGCGGTAGTGCCGATAGTGAGAGAGCACCTGGAACAGGCTCAACAGGCACAGCAGAGGGTATACAACCGCAATGCTCGGTTACGCAGCTTTGCTCCTGGGGACAGAGTGTTAGAATTGGTTCCCACTGTGGAAAATAAACTTTTGGCTAAATGGCAATGGCCCTTTGAAATCTTAGAAAGAGTGGGGCAGGTCAATTACAAAGTTTACCAGCCGGGGAAAAGAAAGCCGGAACAGATATACCATATAAATCTGTTAAAACCCTGGAAAGATAGAACGGTACTGTCGGCCATCCGAGACCCTCCAGTAAGTCCAGGGCCCTTAGTTCCCGAAGTGACAGTGGCAAAAACCCTGTCGGCAATTCAACAACAAGAGGTCAAGGAGTTTCTGATTAGAAATAGGGTGCTGTTTTCTGACGTACCTGGGAAAACCTCGGTCATTAAACATGACATCATCACTGACCCAGGGGTTAAAGTTAATCTAAAGCCCTATAGGTTACCAGAAGCACAAAGAGAATCGGTGTCGAAAGAAATTAAAAATATGCTAGAGTTAGGGGTTATTGAAGAATCACATAGTGAATGGTCAAGTCCCATTGTGTTGATTCCAAAGCCCGATGGGAGTGTGCGTTTCTGCAATGACCTCCGAAAGTTGAACAGTGTTTCAAAATTCGATACCTACCCGATGCCAAGAGTGGATGAACTGATTGAGAGACTAGGGACGGCCAGGTATTTAACCACTCTTGACCTAACCAAAGGGTATTGGCAAGTACCGTTAACCGAGAGCGCCAAACAAAAGACAGCTTTTTCAGCGCCAGAGGGCTTGTTTCAGTACAAGATGTTGCCCTTCGGGCTACATGGGGCACCTGCTACCTTCCAAAGAATGATGGACAGGGTTCTAAGGCCCCATAGATGGTATGCGGCTGCTTATCTGGATGACGTGGTCGTTCATAGTCCTGATTGGCAGTCTCACTTACCCAGGGTGCAAGCAGTGTTGGACTCCATCTATAAGGCAGGTTTGACAGCCAACCCAAAAAAGTGTTGTCTAGGCATGGAGGAAGTAAAATATCTGGGATACACCATTGGCAGAGGCCTGATAAAGCCTCAGCTCAATAAAGTTGATGCCATACAAAACTGGCCACGGCCTCTGAATAAGAAGCAGGTGAGAGCCTTCTTGGGAATTACGGGGTACTACAGGAGGTTTATACCCAACTTTGCCACCATGGCAGTCCCACTGACTTACCTGACCAAAGGCAAACAAAAAGTCATGGTAGAATGGAGTCCTGAGGCAGAGAAAGCTTTTCAGGAGTTGAAAGTAGCGTTGTGTTCCCAACCAGTCCTGATGACTCCTAATTTTGAAAGGGAATTCATAGTACAAACCGATGCATCAGAAGTAGGTATAGGAGCGGTCCTGTCCCAGAACAAGGAGGGTGAAGAACACCCTATTTTCTATCTTAGCAGAAAGTTGAATGTACATGAGAGAAACTATGCCACAGTGGAGAAGGAGGCGTTGGCCATAAAGTGGGTGTTTAGAGGCTCTCAGGTACTACTTGGTCGGAAGAAAGTTCAAATTGATCACTGACCATGCCCCTCTGAAGTGGATGTCTGAAAATAAGGACAGTAATGCGAGAATTACAAGATGGTTCTTGGCGTTACAAACTTTTAAATTTTCAGTGGAACACAGGCCAGGAAGCCAGCTGGCCAATGCTGACGTGTTGTCACGCGTTCATTGTTTGGGGGCTTCAGTTGTTCCGCCCCACAGGTCGAAACAAAGGGGGGGGATATGTGATAGGATCACTGGTAAAGTGGTCTGTGGCAGGTACATTTGTCCCAGATTCCTGTCTTTTGTGTTTTAAACCCCCAGGAGAAAGTCTGCAGTGTAGCAGGCTTGAGTTTCGGCTTTTTGAAAAGCCGGTTTGGGACCAGAGGGTTGTGGGTGAGAGGAGAGGGAGGGCTCCACCCACGGCCACTCCAGGTTTTGGTTCTCGCAGCCTGGTAACAGGATTGTTAGTTTTCCACCTGAGAGTGGCCAATATAAGCCTAGTGTGTTTAGGGCTGATTGTCTCACCTGGGAGAGCAGGCAGGGAGTTTGCTCAGAGACACTTGGAAACCTAACCGTGAGTGTTGTGCTGTGCTTTTGTTGCTGGCGAGGGCATTAGGCCCTGCCAGGTTCTGGTAGTGAGGGAACTACCTGTGAAGTTAGTGCCCCGACAGGGCTAGGATTTATATTTATGTTTTCTTTATGTTTCTGACATTGTACAATAAAGACTGGCGCCGACCAGCTTGTACTTGCATCCAGACTGGTGTGCTGCTTCCCTGCTGCTGTGTGTGTGTGTAAGGAAGGAGTCCTCTACCCAGGAGAGGGACCCCCTAACCTAACTGTGTCACAATATATATATATACTATGCACTGACTTGTGTGCTGTTTTTTACGGAGTGTCGCCATTCGAACGATATATATATATATATATAAACTACCCACATTATATATATATATATATATATATATATATAAACTACCCACCTAGTATATATAGTAGCCTTGAGGGCGGCACTCTTTCCGGCTTATCAAATTGGTTCTGAACTAAAGTTCTGAAACGTTGATATTCTCATCGGGTTTCAGAGCCAATTTGTGCAGTCCTAACCTTCTCCTTTCCTTGCAGCCTAACCCTTTCTTATCCCTAGGGCCTAACTTCTAATCCCTGTCACTAACCCTCCCTGTAGTGCCTAAAGCTGGGTACACTGGAGCAATGGTGGGCCAATTTGCCATTTCATAATGACAAATCACTTACATTGCTCAGT
Source organism: Taudactylus pleione (assembly GCA_031769625.1). Lineage (NCBI taxonomy): Eukaryota > Metazoa > Chordata > Amphibia > Anura > Myobatrachidae > Taudactylus > Taudactylus pleione. The sequence goes on along the minus strand of JAUIMM010000092.1, from coordinate 22,445,869 downwards.
GTGAACACTCAATATGCACGCTTCTGTGGTCACATGCAACGTCGTGAGGTTTTATGTGCTGCACATCAAACCTGACAACATCGCTAGCGACCTATGGTAAGTTAATAAAGATTGAAACAGTGATCGTTCATTAACTCATTCAAGTGTGGATGGGCAATCCCCGATGTCATGTCGTCTCAGTGTGTACCCAACTTAACCTAACCTCCTACACTCGCAGTCTAACCTTAACCTCTCCCTAGTGCCTAACCCTATTCTGCTCTCTCTGCAGTGCCAAACCCTATCCTCCTCCCTCCACAGCCTAATCATATCCTCCCCTAGCACCTAACCCTCCCTGGAATGCCTAACCCTATTCTCCTCCACCCCACAGCCTAAACCTAACATTCCCCCAGTGCCTAAACCTCCTGCAGTGCCTAAATCTATCCTTCTCCCCCCGCAGCTTCCCTAGTGCCTAACCCCCCTGCACAGCCTAAATCTATCCTTCTCGCCCCAAACCTCCCCTAGTGCCTAACCCCCCTGCACAGCCTAACCCTTACCTCTAACCCTTCCCTAGTGCATAACCCTCCCTGCAATGCCTAAACCTCTCATCTTCCCTCCGCAGCTTAACCCAAAACTCCCCTAGTGCCTAACCCTCCCTGCAATGCCTAAACCTATCATCATCCTCCTCCCGCAGCCTAACCCTATCCTCCTCTAGTGCCAAACCCTCCCTGCAGTGCCTAACCCTATCCTCCTCCTCCCGCAGCCTAACCGTATCCTCCCCTAGTGCCTAACCCTCCCTGCAGTACCTAACCCTATCATCCTCCCTCCGCAGCTTAACCCTATCCTCCCCTAGTGCCTAACCCTCCCTGCAGTGCCTAACCCTATCATCCTCCCTCCGCAGCTTAACCCAAACCTCCCCTAGTGCATAACCCCCCTGCACAGCCTAACATCTACCTCTAACCCTCCCTGTAGTGCCTAACCCTATCTTCCTCCCCCAGTAGCCTAGCCCTATCCTCCCCTAGTCCCTAACCCTCCCTGCAGTGCCTAACCCTATCCTCCTCCTCCCGCAGCCTAACCCTATACTCCCCTAGCGCCTAACCCCCCCTGCAGTGCCTAGCTTCTACCTCTAACCCTCCCTGTAGTGCCTAACCCTAATGACCTCCCCCCAATCTAACTGTAACCTCTCCTAGTGCCTAACTAACCCTCCCTGCATTGCCGAACCCTATCCCCTCCTCCCGCAGCCCAACCCTAACCCTCCCCTAGTGCCTAACCCCCTATCCCCCGCACAGCCTAACCCTAATGTCAACATTATCATGTCAACATGTCCGGTCTCAGATGATATCACAGCTGGTCTTATGCACAAATAACTTCTTAAATCAAGTTGGTGTGTTTCCCTTTAAACCCGAATTCACGTCTCAGGTAGGGATATTGCTCATAAATAGAAGAAACACGGGGGCACCTCATAGTGCATTAAAATACATTTTTAATAAGCAAACAGACAGTGGGGAGAATTTACGAAGCAGTGGCTTCTGTAAGCCGCTGCTTCCCGGCGGATTGCAGGTGAATATTTTAAACGGCACTCGGAGTCAGTATAAAACCCGTCTCCGGGTGCCGTTTTAAATATGTAACTGCAACCTGCCGGGAAACAGCGGCTTTCAAAAGCTGCTGCTTCGTAAACTCTCCCCAGTACAGGTAAACAGCTTGCGTACCACAGGTGGCGGTCAAATACAGCAAGTTCATCCGCATAAATGTCATGAATACCATGTATCACACAGACACAGTAAGAATCTCCTTCACAAAGGAGCAGGAATGTGCCAGGCCATGCCCCTACCGGTTTCGTCACAAGGACTTCATCAGTGGGCTGGCCAAGCGCCACATAGTCCACATTAATATACCAACAAACAACCAATCCGATGTATTTGTCACACTGATCCATCATTAGTGCACAATGCTTAAATATTACCACATTACTCTTATACATGACACACAGACATAGTAACAAATTTTACTTAATAGTTAACAATAGCCGCATCGCTTTATGAGAGACAGATACATAGTAACAAATTGTGCAATATACCATACTTATTATAATTAAAAAAATATTAGAATGAATTAGTACAATTAATTAATTTAAAACATATTGCATACATATTGCATAAACAAGGAAAACAATTAATATCTTCATGTGAGGTTGACATATATCAGTTACACAGTTATATAAAACACAACTTATCAGAAATTAAAAACTTCTAAAGCACCTGCATACATTCCCATCTATATTTAAATTACTTAAAGGGAAACACACCTATTCAAGAGAGAGATTGAGGAAGGTCGTGGGTTTGTTTCCCACTATGGCCCTAAATGTGTGGAGTTTGTATATTCTCCCTGTCATTGCGTGGGCTTCCTCCTGCTACTCCGGTTTCCTCCCACACTCCAAAAGTTTACTGGTAATTGGCTCCCAACAAAATTAACCCTAGTGTGTATGTGTGTGAGCATGTGATAGGGAATATAGATTGTAAGCTCCACTGGGGCAGGGACTGATGTGAATGACCAAATATTCCCTATAAAGCTCTGCGGAATATGTGTGCGCTATATGAATAACTGGTAATAAATAAAAAATAAATAAATATATATATATAGCAGTCAAATAAGCTTGTATAAAACATACTAAAATCTGTTTAAGTTATTAACATCTCAGAACTTGTATTAATTCTTTCGTCAGGATTACCGAAAGGACAAATACAAGTTCTGACACTTGGACATGACGTCATGCTGTCGCGTAGAGGGGCCGGGGCCGCCGCAACCTGGAAGTGCAACACTGCCCGGAATGTCCTGAAGATGCTGCAAAGACTGAAGGGTGTCTGCCTGGCAGCACTGCATCAGTGATATTGGCTTCAGGGTACTGTTCCAAGCACCATGCTAGCTGTAGTAAGGGCCGAGGGCTAGCAACGGTGCTGCATACAGAGCTCTGTGCTCTATGCAGTGTCACCGGTCACATACCTGTAGTTATGACACTGTAACACAGTCGAAACACACCCACAGCACAAGCCACACCCCTATGTAAACCACACCTAGACAACATTGGTCACGACCCACCAGTCACACTGCAGCAGCACTTGTCACACCACCTGCAGCAGCACACTTTAGGCATAATCATAAATTTCAGCTCCATGCCCATGTCTACATTAATCTGGCACTGACTGCAGTGATTCACTGGGGCACCTCAGGTGGCGAAGCGGCAGGGCTGACTCAGGTAGTAGGGCCTCAGAGCCAGATGTATGACACAGAAGCCGGGATGTACTAAAGGAAAAATGCGGTAAAAACCCTGCTTTGGGGTTTTTACCGCATTTCCATATGTACTTTTTCGGCGCGGAGGGTAATGCCAGAAAAACCTGGCATTACCCTATAGAAGCCTATGGGCTTCTTACTGTACCCCGCACCCGATGCTTCGCCGCCGCCTCGCCGCCCCTCCATCGTCCAGCGCTGGCCCCCACTCACCTGCTGTCCATGGTCGCCGGCCCGCGCTACTCCTGGGTCCTCCGTCTCCTCCTCCTCCTAAGCTTCTTCCGGGTGCAGGGAGGAGGAGCCCAGGGCTTCCTGCACATGTGACCAACAGGAAGCTCCCGGGGCTCGGAGAGGACGGGGTCCCATGGAGACCCCGTCACCAGGAATTGACTGCTTCGCAAAGGGCAGCTCTTATCGCAAGAGCTGTCCTTTGCGATACTAATCACATATGTTAGTACATATGCGATTAGTAAGGTTGCGGTGACTGGTGGAATGGTCACCGCAACCCTAGTACATCCCGGCCAGAGAACCTTGAGGATGCATACACAAACATGGGGAGAGCATACAAATTTAACACAGATAAGGCCTTGGTCAGGAAATAAACTCATGACCTCAGGGTTGTGAGGCAGTAATGCCAATGGTACTGCCCACATAACAATGTTGGTCTGTGGTCAGTTCTTTGTGTGACTGTAGAAAGAGGACATGTTTAAAGTAGGGGTGAGCGGGTTCGGATTTCTGAAATCCGAACCCCCCGAGCCCCCCCGATCCGAGTCCGATCCGAGTCAGGCTCGACTTTTCCCGCCTGACTCGGATCTGAAATCGAGGCAAAACGTCATCATCCCGCCTTCCGAGTCTCGCGGGTTTTGGATCCTATATAAGGTACCCGCGTCGGCGCCATTTTCTCACTCGGCTGTGGACAGTGAAGAGGGAGGGTGGGAGTTAGTGCTGTGTAGTGTAGTGTAGTGTAGTGCTGCTGTTGTCCACTACTTCAAAGTCCATAGGGGCTGGCTGTGTTGTGCTGTGCTGCTGTTGTTAATAGGGGCTGTGTCCACTACTTCAAAGTCCATAGGGGCTGGCTGGACTGTGTTGTGCAGTCAGTTCTCCATAGGGGCTGTGTCCACTCCAAAGTCCTGTGCAGTGTCCCAGTCCTAAAGGGGTGCTGTAGTGTTGTCCAGGGGGTGCTCTGTCCATCAGGGGTGCTCCCCCCAAGTGCTAAAAAAATAATATATTTTCTGTGTTTGTGAATTGTGTGCGCAGTAGCCGCACGTGCATCAACAAAGTAGTGCCAAGCGTGCGCCTGTGTCATAAGTAAAGGGCCGGCTGGCTTGACCGTTAAGGGTGCTGTAACCCCCGAAAGTACACTCCAGTCCAAACCAAAAAAAAAATTATTTTCTGTGTTTGTGAATTGTGTGCGCAGTAGCCGCACGTGCATCAACAAAGTAGTGCCAAGCGTGCGCCTGTGTCATAAGTAAAGGGCCGGCTGGCTTGACCGTTAAGGGTGCTGTAACCCCCGAAAGTACACTCCAGTCCAAACCAAAAAAAAAATTATTTTCTGTGTTTGTGAATTGTGTGCGCAGTAGCCGCACGTGCATCAACAAAGTAGTGCCAAGCGTGCGCCTGTGTCATAAGTAAAGGGCCGGCTGGCTTGACCGTTAAGGGTGCTGTAACCCCCGAAAGTACACTCCAGTCCAAACCAAAAAAAAAATTATTTTCTGTGTTTGTGAATTGTGTGCGCAGTAGCCGCACGTGCATCAACAAAGTAGTGCCAAACGTGCGCCTGTGTCATAAGTAAAGGGCCGGCTGGCTTGACCGTTAAGGGTGCTGTAACCCCCGAAAGTACACTCCAGTCCAAACCAAAAAAAAAATTATTTTCTGTGTTTGTGAATTGTGTGCGCAGTAGCCGCACGTGCATCAACAAAGTAGTGCCAAACGTGCGCCTGTGTCATAAGTAAAGGGCCGGCTGGCTTGACCGTTAAGGGTGCTGTAACCCCCGAAAGTACACTCCAGTCCAAACCAAAAAAAAAATTATTTTCTGTGTTTGTGAATTGTGTGCGCAGTAGCCGCACGTGCATCAACAAAGTAGTGCCAAGCGTGCGCCTGTGTCATAAGTAAAGGGCCGGCTGGCTTGACCGTTAAGGGTGCTGTAACCCCCGAAAGTACACTCCAGTCCAAACCAAAAAAAAAATTATTTTCTGTGTTTGTGAATTGTGTGCGCAGTAGCCGCACGTGCATCAACAAAGTAGTGCCAAGCGTGCGCCTGTGTCATAAGTAAAGGGCCGGCTGGCTTGACCGTTAAGGGTGCTGTAACCCCCGAAAGTACACTCCAGTCCAAAACTAAAAAAAAATAATTTTCTGTGTTTGTGAATTGTGTGCGCAGTAGCCGCACGTGCATCAACAAAGTAGTGCCAAGCGTGCGCCTGTGTCATAAGTAAAGGGCCGGCTGGCTTGACCGTTAAAGGGTGCTGTAACCTCCGAAAGTACACTCCAGTCCAAACCAAAAAAAAATTATTTTCTGTGTTTGTGAATTGTGTGCGCAGTAGCCGCACGTGCATCAACAAAGTAGTGCCAAGCGTGCGCCTGTGTCATAAGTAAAGGGCCGGCTGGCTTGACCGTTAAGGGTGCTGTAACCCCCGAAAGTACACTCCAGTCCAAACCTAAAAAAAAATTATTTTCTGTGTTTGTGAATTGTGTGCGCAGTAGCCGCACGTGCATCAACAAAGTAGTGCCAAGCGTGCGCCTGTGTCATAAGTAAAGGGCCGGCTGGCTTGACCGTTAAAGGGTGCTGTAACCCCTGAAAGTACACTCCAGTCCAAACCAAAAAAAAATTATTTTCTGTGTTTGTGAATTGTGTGCGCAGTAGCCGCACGTGCATCAACAAAGTAGTGCCAAGCGTGCACCTGTGTCATAAGTAAAGGGCCGGCTGGCTTGACCGTTAAAGGGTGCTGTAACCCCCGAAAGTACACTCCAGTCCAAACCAAAAAAAAATTATTTTCTGTGTTTGTGAATTGTGTGCGCAGTAGCCGCACGTGCATCAACAAAGTAGTGCCAAGCGTGCGCCTGTGTCATAAGTAAAGGGCCGGCTGGCTTGACCGTTAAAGGGTGCTGTAACCCCCGAAAGTACACTCCAGTCCAAACCAAAAAAAAATTATTTTCTGTGTTTGTGAATTGTGTGCGCAGTAGCCGCACGTGCATCAACAAAGTAGTGCCAAGCGTGCGCCTGTGTCATAAGTAAAGGGCCGGCTGGCTTGACCGTTAAAGGGTGCTGTAACCCCCGAAAGTACACTCCAGTCCAAACCAAAAAAAAATTATTTTCTGTGTTTGTGAATTGTGTGCGCAGTAGCCGCACGTGCATCAACAAAGTAGTGCCAAGCGTGCGCCTGTGTCATAAGTAAAGGGCCAGCTGGCTTGACCGTTAAGGGTGCTGTAACCCCCGAAAGTACACTCCAGTCCAAACCAAAAAAAAAATTATTTTCTGTGTTTGTGAATTGTGTGCGCAGTAGCCGCACGTGCATCAACAAAGTAGTGCCAAGCGTGCGCCTGTGTCATAAGTAAAGGGCCGGCTGGCTTGACCGTTAAGGGTGCTGTAACCCCCGAAAGTACACTCCAGTCCAAACCAAAAAATAAATTATTTTCTGTGTTTGTGAATTGTGTGCGCAGTAGCCGCACGTGCATCAACAAAGTAGTGCCAAGCGTGCGCCTGTGTCATAAGTAAAGGGCCGGCTGGCTTGACCGTTAAGGGTGCTGTAACCCCCGAAAGTACACTCCAGTCCAAACCAAAAAAAAAATTATTTTCTGTGTTTGTGAATTGTGTGCGCAGTAGCCGCACGTGCATCAACAAAGTAGTGCCAAGCGTGCGCCTGTGTCATAAGTAAAGGGCCGGCTGGCTTGACCGTTAAGGGTGCTGTAACCCCCGAAAGTACACTCCAGTCCAAACCAAAAAAAAAATTATTTTCTGTGTTTGTGAATTGTGTGCGCAGTAGCCGCACGTGCATCAACAAAGTAGTGCCAAGCGTGCGCCTGTGTCATAAGTAAAGGGCCGGCTGGCTTGACCGTTAAGGGTGCTGTAACCCCCGAAAGTACACTCCAGTCCAAACCAAAAAAAAAATTATTTTCTGTGTTTGTGAATTGTGTGCGCAGTAGCCGCACGTGCATCAACAAAGTAGTGCCAAGCGTGCGCCTGTGTCATAAGTAAAGGGCCGGCTGGCTTGACCGTTAAGGGTGCTGTAACCCCCGAAAGTACACTCCAGTCCAAACCAAAAAAAAAATTATTTTCTGGGTTTAGCCGCACGTATATATCAAATCGATATAACATAAATGGAGGACCAAACTTTCTCCGATAAAAATAAAATAGAGAAAGATCAAGAACCACTTCCTCCTAGTGCTGAAGCTGCTGCCACTAGTCATGACATAGACGATAACATGCCATCAACGTCGTCTGCCAAGGCCGATGCCCAATGTCATAGTAGAGGGCACATACAATCCCAAATGGCAAAGTTCAGGAAAATGACCTTGAAAAAGACATTTAAATCAGCTGAAGAGAAACGTAAACTTGCCAATATGCCATTTACGACACGGAGTGGCAAGGAACGGCTAAGGTCGATCCCTAGTATGTTCATGACTAGTGGTTCAGCTTCACATGACGATGGAAGCCCTCCTCCCACTAAAAAAATCAAAAGAGTTAAGCTGGCAAAAGCACAGCGAAGAACTGTGCTTTCTAAGAAGATATCACAAATCCCCAAGGAGAGTCCAAGTGTGGTGGTGGTTGCGATGCCTGACCTTCCCAGCACTGGACGGGAAGAGGTGGCTCTTTCCACCATTTGCACGCCCCCTGCAAGTGCTGAAAGGAGCACCCACAGTCCACTTGCTGATATGCAAATTGAAGATGTCACTGTTGAAGTACAACAGGATGAGGATACTGGTGTAGCTGGCGCTGAGGAGGAAGTTGGCGAGGAGGATTCTGATGGTGATGTGGTTTGTTTAAATCAGGCTCCGGGGGAGACAGTTGTTGTCCGTGGGATGAAAAAGCCCATCACGGTCATGCCTGGGCAGAAGACCAAACATTCCACCTCTTTGGTCTGGCAATATTTCTATCCAAATCCGGACAACAACTGTCTTGCCATATGTACCATATGTAAAGGTGAAATAAGTAGGGGTAGGGACGTCAACCACCTAGGAACATCCTCCCTTATACGGCACCTGCAGCGCGTTCATAAAAAGTTACTGTCAAGTTCAGAAACTTTGGCTAAGACCGTAAGCAGTCCAGGGACACCTAAATCCCGTTGTCCTGTTGTATCCAAGCGCCTGCAAACCACACCGTCAACTCCCTCCTCGTCAATTTCCTCCTTAGTCAGGATCGGAAGTAGTCCTGCAGGCCATGTCACTGGCATGACTGACTCTCCTATCCGGGATTCCTCTGGAGGATCCTGCATTGCTACGCCTACTGCTGCCGCTGCTGCTGTTGCTGCTGCTGGGAGTCGTTCATCATCCCAGAGAGGAAGTAGGAACACCACTACTTTTACTAAACAATTGACCCTCCAACAGTCCTTAGCGAGGAGGATGAAGTACGACAGCAGTCATCCTGAAGCAAAACGTATAACTGAGGCCTTGACTGCTATGTTGGTGTTAGACGTGCGTCCGGTATCCGCCATTAGTGCAGTGGGATTTAGACAATTGATGGAGGTAGTGTGTCCCCGGTTCCAAATCCCGTCTAGATTCCACTTCACTAGGCAGGCGATACCGAGACTGTACAGAAACGTCAGAAAAAGTGTCCTCAGTGTCCTGAAAAATGCCGTTGTACACAATGTCCACTTAACCACGGACATGTGGACAAGTGGAACAGGGCAGACTAAGGACTATATGACTGTGACAGCCCACTGGGTAGATGTATCACCTTACGCAGCAACAGCAGCAGCGTCACCAGTAGCAGCATCTCAGAAACGCCAGCTCGTTACAAGGCAGGCTACGCTGTGTATCACCGGTTTCAGTAAGAGGCACACCGCCGACAACCTCTTAGAGAAACTGAGGGAAATCATCGCCCAGTGGCTTACCCCACTTAGACTCTCCTGGGGATTTGTGATATCTGACAACGCCACCAATATTGTGCGGGCATTACATCTGGGCAAATTCCAGCACGTCCCATGTTTTGCTCACACAATAAACTTGGTGGTGCAGAATTTTCTGAAAAGCGACAGGGGCGTGCAGGAGACGCTTTGGGTGGCCCGAAAAATTTCTGGCCACTTTCGCCATTCAGCGACTGCGTGCCGAAGACTGGAGCGCCAGCAAACACTCTTGAACCTGCCCCGCCATCACCTGAAGCAAGAGGTTGTGACGCGGTGGAACTCAACCCTCTATATGCTTCAGAGGATGGAGGAGCAGCAAAAGGCCATACAAGCCTATACATCCACCTATGACATAGGCAAAGGAGGGGGTATGCACCTGACTCAAGCGCAGTGGAGAATGATTTCCGTGTTGTGCAAGGTTCTCCAGCCCTTCGAACTTGCCACACGTGAAGTCAGTTCAGACACTGCCAGCTTGAGTCAGGTCATTCCCCTCATCAGGCTTTTGCAGAAGCAGCTGGAGAAAGTGAAGGAGGAGCTAAGACGGAGCGATTCCGCTCGGCATGTGGGACTTGTGGATGAAGCCCTTCATTCGCTTTGCCAGGATTCCAGGGTGGTCAATCTGTTGAAATCAGACCACTACGTTTTGGCCACCGTGCTCGATCCTAGGTTTAAAGCCTATGTGGTGTCTCTCTTTCCGGCCGACACAAGCCTGCAGAGGTGCAAAGACCTGCTGGTGAACACACTGTCAGCTGAAGCGGAACGTGACACGTCAACGGCTCCTTCTTCATTTTCTCCTGCAACTGGGGCTGCCAGGAAAAAACTTAGGTATCCTAAGCAACCCGCTGGCGGTGATGCAGGGCAGGCAGGACCAAGTTTGGACATCTGGTCCGGACTGAAGGACCTGGCAACAATTTCTGACATGTCTACTGTCACTGCATATGATACTGTCACCATTGACAGAATGGTGGAGGATTACATCGGTGACAGCATCCAAGTAGGCATGGCAGACAGTCCATACCTGTACTGGCAGGAAAAAGAGGCAATTTGGAGGCCCCTGTACAAACTGGCTCTATTTTACCTGAGTTGCCCCCCCTCCAGTGTGTACTCCGAAAGAGTGTTTAGTGCAGCCGGGAACCTTGTCAGCGAAAGGCGTAGGAGGTTGCTTCCACAGAATGTGGAGAAGATGATGTTCATCAAAATGAATTATCAGCTCTTCCAGGGAGACCAGCCTCCAGAAGGTACAGAGGGACCTGTGGTGGTGGATTCAAGTGGGGACGAGTTAATACTTTGTGAGGATATGAATGTACACACTGAAGAGGGTGAGGAATCGGTGGATGAGGAGGATGAGGATGACATCTTGCCTCCATAGAGCCAGTTTGTGCAGGGACACATTAATTGCCAGCTTGTTTTGTGGGGGCCCAAACGAACCAATCATTTCAGCCACAGTTGTGTGGCAGACCCTGGCGCTGAAATGATTGGTTTGTTAAAGTGTGCATGTCCTGTTTATACAACATAAGGGTGGGTGGGAGGGCCCAAGGACAATTCCATCTTGCACCTCTTTTTTTTCTTTGCATTATGTACAGTTTGGGGCCTAGTTTTTCAAACTGCCATCCTGTCTGCCACTGCAGTTTCACGCCTAGATGGGTCACGTGTTTGTGCCGCCCACTCGTGTCGCTTAGCATAGTCATCCAGCTACCTCGGTGCAACGTTTTGGACATAAAAACACTATTGTGAGGTGTGAGGTGTTCAGAATAGACTGGAAATGAGTGGAAATTAAGGTTATTGAGGTTAATAATAGCATAGGAGCAGAAAAACCTACAAATTCTGTGATTTTAGCTGTTTTTATGCTTTTTTTAAAAAAAATACAGATCCAAAACACAAAACCCAGAACCCAAAACACGGAAGGGTGGTTTTGGCAAAACCAATCCAGATCCAAAACACGAAGAAAGATCCAGATCCAAAACCAAAACACAAAACACGAAAAGTGGCCGGTGCACACCCCTAGTTTAAAGTTGCATATGCACTGTGAATAGCTTATTGAGGCTATGTGGGTGGTTCTGCAATTTGCAGGTTATGTGTCAGAGGTAAACTAAATAATATAGATTCAAACACACAGCAGCATTTATTTACACATAATTACAGAAAATAAAAGCAGGTGTTATTTCTGCAATTATACTTAAAGAAACACTGTTGAATGTGTGAATCTACTTGTGGAGTGCCGTATTCCTGGATTTCTGGATCTACGAAAACACACAAACATGTATTACTTCTATTTTGTGATAGCTATTGCCAATAAATAAGTATTGAGAGAGAGAGAGAGAGAGAGAGAGAAACACATCTATGAAACCATGACACTTTACACATCTATCAAACACAAGAACTGTATATTATTTAGGCATAGTAGCAGCAACGTTTTGGCCAGTATATACCCCATGATAAAGTGCTGTACATTGCCTGAAACATTGCTGCTGCTATCATGCCTAAATGTCTATGTACATTCATCTCTGGCAACCAACTTATCAAATGTATAATTTGGAGTGCCCAACCTCCAGACTTCTCTCTCTCTCTCTCTCTCTCTCTCTATATATATATATATTACAATGTAAGGGTGATGGCGCCAACCAAGTGATACCTTAATGGGTGAATTAATATAATGAATCTGAAAATGGGGGACGCTCTACCAATAGGTGTCAGCTAGATAGAAGTGAAAGGGCTAGGGCGTGAGTCCTAAATAAGGAATAGGTAAAGGTGAATCAATCCAGCGACAGGCGTCTCACAAACTTCAAAGTGCAAGTGCAATATTAAATAACCATGAGTGAAAAGTATATAAAAAACAATTTATTCAATGATGAAGACTAATATGGTGAAATCAGTTAATACATAAATAACACATACAGAATATACCGTATATACTCGAGTATAAGCCGAGTTTTTCAGCACAAAAAATGTGCTGAAAAAGTACCCCCTCGGCTTATACTCGAGTGAAGTGTAGCGCTGACCGGACGGAGTTCGGTCAGCGCTACACACTGCCAAACACACAGCCGCCGGAGCCAGCAGCTGTGTGTTTGCTGTAATCAGCAGCCGCTGAGAGTTTGTCAGACTCTCAGCGGCTGCTGCTGCTCCCACTGCGGCAGCCATCTTCCAGCTCCCGCAGTGGGTGATGGGAGACACGTCGTAATGACGACGTCTCTCCCATGCAAAGCGGCCGGAGGAGCGGACAGCGGCGGGACCAGGAGCGGGAGTTTCAGGTAAGTGATTTTTTTTTTTTATTCTTATCACGTCTCTCTCTACTAGGGGGGGGGACTACAGGGGGCACTACCAGGGGGCGATTACTACAGGGGGCACTACCAGGGGGCGAATACTACAGGGGGCATTATCAGGGGGCGATTACTACAGGGGGCACTACCAGGGTGTGATTACTACAGGGGGCACTAAAAGGGGGGATTACCACTGGGGGATCTACCAGGGGGAGATTACTACAGGGGGCATTATCAGGGGGCGATTACTACAGGGGGCACTACCAGGGTGTGATTACTACAGGGGGCACTAAAAGGGGGGATTACCACTGGGGGATCTACCAGGGGGCGATTACTACAGGGGGCATTATCAGGGGGCGATTACTACAGGGGGCACTACCAGGGTGTGATTACTACAGGGGGCACTAAAAGGGGGGATTACCACTGGGGGATCTACCAGGGGGAGATTACTACAGGGGGCACTACCAGGGGGGGATTACTACAGGGGGGGATTACTACAGGGGGCACTAAAAGGGGGGATTACCACTGGGGGAACTACCAGGGGAGGATTACTACAGGAGGCACTACCAGTGGGAGATTACTACAGGGGGCACTAAAAGGGGGGATTACCACTGGGGGAACTACCAGGGGAGGATTACTACAGGGGGCACTACCAGTGGGGGATTACTACAGGGGGCACTACCAGGAGGGATTACTACTGGGGGCACAACCAGGGGGAATTACTACTGGGGGCACTACCAGCTGCTGCCATTTCCCACACTAGGCTTATACTCGAGTCAATAAGTTTTCCCAGTTTTTTGGGGTAAAAGTAGGTACCTCGGCTTATATTCGGGTCGGCTTATACTCGAGTATATACAGTAATAAAATAAAAGAAATAAAAGAAAAGTGGCTTTTAGCTGTAGCTCTGGATAATACGGTTACTATAAATACAAAGTGCAGATAGTGCTTAATTAATTCTTATAAACATTTACAAATGCTTAAAAGTAATGCACATTGCAACAAGAGGTGACAACAATAATTCATGATCTTATTGCATAACCAATTTCAACATATAAGAGAGGATGAACATTAAATATTAAAATGGAGAACAGGCACAAAAAAAAATAAAAAATATTTTTTTCCTATAAAATGATCAGAAGTTAGAAATTGCTTATCTTAATGGCTCATTCAAGGCAAGAGTGCAGCTTTTTTCAACGCGTTTCATCCAATGGGACTTTTTCAAGGGATCCCTTGAAAAAGTTCCATTGGCACCTCTTATTGTGTATCCTGAAGAAGGGATTTTAAAGTCCCGAAACGTAGATTAAAAGCACTAAGTTTTTCACTATTCTACAAAAGTCTTCTGAGTGCTGCCAGTTCTTCATTTCTACATTGTGGTTGATTCGTACCCCAGTGGAGTGGACCAGGAGCAAGCTGTCCTTTGACATTGGAGGGGAGTGCCGGGCCAAAACTGGACTATATATATATAGATAACAAAAAATGGGTACTCACCAATCAGTAGAAAAAATAATCTCCAATTTATTGCTTACGAATTACATGCCGTATAGTCGACGTTTCGGTCCCCGAAGGACCTTTGTCAAGACAAGCAAATCACCACAAAGCTACCTGAACCAGAGAAGTCCATAGCCCAATGGAGGGCCATTGGGAGGCAGTAATGTATTGCAGTAACTAGATCATCTATAAACGTACAGATCAATCTGCCGAGTAATCTGCAAACCACATCTCATGTTTTAATCAAAGACACATACCTACTAACATAAAAGCGCTGTGGCTGTCTCACCATGTAGCACTTTAGGAGTCCCGATGGCCGCTACTCACGTGCGTTCCACTGCCTCTCACTTCCCTCAGTTGGAGCACACGCCAGCCAGCCACCTAGGAGACCAGATCTACTTCCGGGCAGCCCACGCTATCGCTGTAAGTTGCTAAGCAACTGGCGCTCAAGGGCACTAAATAAGCATTTGAGCCAAAAACCAGCGCATGTATAGGGTTAACGGTTTTAAACACTAGAACAACCTTAATTATAAAAATACAAATCAAAATAACCAATGAGTAATAGGGGAAAAGAAAAAGGGGGGGGGGAAGGACTAGATATATCACTCATAAATGCTGTTAATATAACAGAACATTCCTTATCATATTGTCGAAGCTGGAGGCAGAATCAGTTTAAAATTAGATTGGAACGACGCCATCTTGCGAATGGCCACAAGACACCATCTTAGGAAATGAGATCTGCACAACGCCATTTTGCAAATGGCCGCCCAGCGCCATTTTAGAGAAACTCACACTTAAGTACATACAGCGATGCTATTATTAGTATCATGCGATCGCATATTTCACCATACCCCATACACACATTAAATACACACAGTTGTGCTGTTAACATGACGCACATTAGCGAATGCATAAAATCCTGCAGGCGAACGTTGTTTATTAGCTTCATGCGTACGCATCTTCCCTAAGTTACATATAACTAACTAGCATCTTTTCCCAAACCCCCTCATACTTACACACTGCACACCCACATAAAAGGTTCCACAGCTCCAAAGTGTAATATTCAAGGGTTATTCATTTATTACTTGTGAAATAAATACTATTTTGATATCTAAGGTTTATTACATGATAAGTAAACCGTGTTTAGTGTTGTACTGATCTACTCTGTCTCAACAGCTTTCCGATATCATCGGTGAGAAGATCGCAACATGCATTCTCAACTTATGGACTGTAGAGAGTTAAAACACTAAAATGTACTGTGTAATGTTAGCAGCTTAGAATTGCATGCGGCGGATCCAATCTGGAGTCTTCTTGCTGATGCTGTTGACGGAGGTCTCTTGTTGATGCTTTTAACTGTTTCCAGTGCGCGTGCGTATGTATAACTGTACCTTGGGTCTGTATAATTTCTTTGCGCTAAATTGTCTTTAGATCACAGCGTGTAACCTACTGTTGTTATGTGGAATAATTTACTTTGTGCGTTGGAAACACATTTCAATGTCTGAAGGCTTTTATTTTACTGTATGACTGTGTACGCAAATAGCGTCAACCTAGAAGGTATAGGCAGGAGCGTATAAAGGTTTAGAAGGTATAGGCAGGATTGTACAAGGTTTAATTATGTAATAACAGTTGGGGGCTCATCAAGTGAAGTCACAATATCAATTCACACGATAAACATACGGTTATCAATCTCTCACCAATGGGTGGAGTGGCCACATGCAGGGTTTACCTGCAACCACTTGATGCTGAGAGATCGCTATCCGTTATTGTGTGAGTCAAGGCATGCTGACTAGGATCCAGGGACAAGAAAGGAAAAAGTTTGTTTTCCTTTGTTGATAGAATTGCATGCTAAAAGGGTACCGTAGTATTGCATACACGATTGGGTTGCATTTTTGTGTATGCAGCAGAGACTCATTTTTGTGTACGCAGCTAAAGGTAAGAGTCATACGGTTGTGTAGTAGTCGCATTATTGTGTATGCGACTAGTCGCACAATAGCGTATACGTATTTCCGGTCTTGCTGCCACATGTTTTAAACAAACCGTTGAGATTACTTTATCAATTGTTGCCAATAACTGGGTTAACATGTATTTTTCTGCGCAGGACAAAAGTGTGTAACTGTGAGTATTTGTTTAGTGTGTAACACGGGACCTAAATGTTAAGGGTATTGTAGGACCCTTAAGTGCTAAGCATAACGAACGGCCTAGTGACTCGGTAGCAGCTTACCGTTTACTTTACACAAGGCAGGTGTATGGGTTGTTATTTTTGTTAGGGTTCGACTCCCAGAGTGATTATAGTATTCAGTAATCAGTGTGTGATAATCTGTTAGGCTTATTTGAGCACTATAATTGAACCGCATAGTTTTGGCTAAACTTTGATTGTGAACTGGTGAGAGGGTGGACGAAATCAACTGGGAAACAAAGGGTACTTTGTTGCCCCCTAGCGGTTGAAACGTTGTCAAAAAGGGAATTCTGCGTGGGAGCAGCTTTTCTTCCATAGGTGAGTGGAGGCGTCTAGAGGTCTTCCATAGGGTTTGTGGATACACCCTTTTTCCAAGGCGTCCACAGGTAAGTGAAAGTATCTTGACTGTCTTTCACCAGTTTAAATCTTTATTGAAAAACGTAGGAGTTGTCCCAAGATGGGAGCCACGCAAACAATAGAGATGTTAGACAATGATGTGCTGCTAATGGAAGCGCCGCTTGGATCGGCCCGTCGTATTATGCATACTAAGTACGGTGCTTATGCAATAAGGTATTGTGATGTATGGTTTAAGATAACGATGAAGAGTGTTAGACCGTTTCCCAGAATTGGTAGTTTTGATAAGGATGTATTGAACAATGTCCGAGATCACATCAGTCTGGTGCGTTCTCGAGAGAAAAAGGTAAAATATTACGAATGTTTAAAATTGTGGCAACATTATTATTATTATTATTATTATTATTATTATTATTATTATTACCAGTTATTTATATAGCACACACATATTCCGCAGTGCTTTACAGAGAATATTTGGTCATTCACATCAGTCCCTGCCCCAGTGGAGCTTACAATCTATATTCCCTAACACATGCTCACACACATACACACTAGGGTTAATGTTTGCAACATGAAGCAGATACATGGTTTAAGGATGCGCAAGCGACACAAACTAGCGTTGCGAACGCATTACCAGAAAGTACACCCACAGCGCTGAATTGCAATGCGTGTGAGCCGCGAAATAGCGCGCACGTGCAGCAAAGTAGCGTTGTGGATGGTATTGCCAGTGGTTCACCTGCACCACCACCACCCTATGTTGATGGTGGTGCAGGTACAGTTATTGAAAAAACCCATAAAAATGTAACAAATAATTTGTACCCTCTCTTGAGTAACCATAAGGAAAATGTTTATGATGTGGATGATGAGCCTATTGTTATGTATGCCATTTCCCATGCTGTACACATGTTAGATGCTCCACCACGACAATCACAAGTGGCGACTCCATCTTCATCAGTGGTAGTACAGAAAGTGTTAACATCCACTGCACCCGTAGAGGAAGTTGTTAACTCTATACGTTGCAGTAACGGACTAAACCCCCAGCCAGGTAATAAGGTCAAAATTAGCAGTGCGGACGGTCTGCATCCCATCCGGACAATAACTGTTACGAATGGGAATGGGAATGCGGATGCGAACAGAGTAGTGCCCACAAGGGAATTAGTAATGCATTGTCCTTGGACAAGAGCGGAACTAAATTCCATAATGAATGATTTCCTCGATCACAAAAAGGATTTAGCCAAACGTCAAAGATTTTTGAGAAATATGGGTAGTTCTCATGAGCCAACCAACAAAGATTGGCAAGTAGTGTTAAGGGCCTGTCTACCACGCAATATTGACGTGACAAAATTTATCACGGGTTGTGTATTGGATGGAGATGTTCCCTTAACAGACCAAATTAATCAAGGTAACATTTCCCGCATTGTAACTCAATTGGGTATATATTTTCCAGTAGTAGTTAACTGGAACAAAATCTGCACCATAAAACAAAAAGAGAGTGAATCTGCAGAAGATTATTGTGACTGGGCTCTGCAGGCTATCACCCAGTACACTGGGTTAGAAGATATTAAAGATAGCACTCACCACAGGGGAATGATTGTCACTGTACTCATGGATGGTCATAAAGAGAACCTAAAGACCCGGGTTCAGACCTCGCAGCCTGGCTGGAGGGGAGTCACAATAGACACCCTCATAGAATCTGCAATTGAACATGATAAGAACTTCTCTAAGAAGAGAGAGACCCAGAGCGAGAAACTAATGGCTGTCAGTATTCAAGCTCTAGAAGGAATGATGGTAACACCACAGCCAGCAGACACACCTGCACCCACACCTGCACCTGCACCTAAACAGTTACATGTCCTCACTAATCCCACACCACCACAAATGCAGCCCTACCCCACTTATCATTCACAGCCACAGGTCCCATACTATTCACAAACCCCATATCTCCCACAATATCCTTTCCCTCAATATCCTTACCCATACCCACCACCTTTCTCCCCTGCTCAACCTACACAACAAACCTTTCATTCATCCAACCCACGAAAGTGTTTTAATTGCAACCAGCCAGGCCATCTAAGTAAGAACTGTATGGCAAAGAGGGTAGGACCCCCTAACCAGGGAGTACCTGGGTATCCCCATAAAGGATATACACAGAGACCAGCCAATGTCCAACAGGCACCAGCTCCAATTGTGTCCGTTAATGCTTTATTGGAGAGTGGGAGCCAACGCTAGGGGTCAGGTCATACCTGTAGTCTACAGGTAGTCAGGTTAACGGGAAGTACTAGGGAAGAACTGGTAATGATGGTTGATGTAGCTGGTACTCAATATCCTTTTCTTGTAGACACAGGGGTGACCAGGTCAGTGATAAAATCTCCTGTAGATTTACAGGTAACCAACGAGACAGTACCAGCAATGGGCGTAATGGGTAAAGTGCAACATTATCCTTTAACAAAGTCCACAAAGGTTACTATTGGGCCGTTGCATACCAGGAATTCTTTCCTCCTGGCAGCAGCAGCTCCTACTAACCTACTGGGAAGGGATTTGTTATGTAAAATGGGATGTGTCATATATTGTACCCCTGATGGTGTATTTTTAGATATCCCAGAGAGAGTTGCGCACGAGGTGAGGGATATGTTGGACACTCCCCTAAGGATAATGTATCACTCTACCAGTTTAAGGGAAAATCCATCTCAGGTAGATGTAATGTTATCCCAAATCCCAGATTCACTTTGGACCAAGGATGGACAGGACACTGGATTTATGGCAAACGTAAGCCCCGTAATGGAAAATTTAATAGGCGGTAGGCAAGCTCCAAAAATTCCCCAGTACCCATTAAAACTAGAGGTAGAATTAGGGGTATATCCCATAATTGAGCGATTGTTACAACAGGGAATTTTAGTTTGTACAGCTAGTGTAGCCAACAGTCCCATCTTTCTGGTAAAGAAGAGTGGTGGGAGGGGTTATAGGCTGGTACAAGACCTTAGAGGGGTTATAAGGTGGTAGAGAGCCAATTTCCCATAGTGCCAAATCCAGCTGTCATTCTCATGTAGATCCCACCAAATAAAACCCATTTCACTGTCATTGACCTCTGTTCTGCTTTCTTCTCTGTGCCTCTCCATCCTGAATGTCAGTACCTATTCGCTTTCATATACAGGGGTGTACAGTACACATGGACACAATTTCCCCAGGGTTTCATAGATAGCCCTAGTATCTTTTCCCAGGCCTTACATGACTGTTTACAATCTTTTCAACCTGCCAATGGATCTGTTCTAATACAATATGTAGACGATTTATTGCTATGTTCTGATTCGTTTATGTCATGTTTAAATGATACTAAACGTTTGTTGCTTCATCTCTCACAAAGAGGACACAAGGTTGCTAAGGACAAACTACAGCCATGCCAATCCAGAGTAAAATACTTGGGACACTGCCTAACCCAGGGGTCACTACATCTAACTACTGATTGAATCCAGGCCATACAGAACATGACACTGCCACATAACCAACAGCAAATTCATACCTTCTTGGGAATGTGTGGATACTGCCGAATGTGGATCCCAGATTTTTCTATTTTGGCCTTGCCATTACAGGACTTAGGACCTCATTCAGAGTCGGTCGTTGCGGCCGCTACCGATGTTCGCTAAACTACGCTTGCATAAAGTTTGCAATGCGCGTGCGCAAACTAGCTGCTACGATCAGAAATTTCTCTCTCCTGGAACACAGCCAGGTCGGTAGTTTGAGTGACAGAATGAGGCGTTTGTGGGTGGTAACAGGGGAAGATGCTTGAAAACGGGGGATTGGAGGATCGAACGCAGGCGTGCCTAATTATGCGAACGGCATTTTATGGGAGTGCATAATTAACAAAGTAGTGTCATGGCACACGTGACATGGGTGGTTTGTACACTGACCTGATCGTAGTGCTTAAGAGAGGGTATGGTCAACCTTAAGCTCTACGACCAGTTCCAATGGTTACCGATGGTCTCGATTAATCCTTATATGGCCAGAAATTACGTGTAATGCGTACGAGAAGGGGGCGTATTTTTTGTCCTACGGCCGCATCCTCCCCTTGGTCGGCCAGCTAACGATCCGATCTTAAGGATGCAACTTGCGAGTGCATCATTTGCATATCCGGCCCCTTTTCCCTTACAACTGTGCGGCCGCAATGACCGACTCTGAATGAGGTCCTTAGGCCCTGATTCAGAGCTGAACGCTCTGAGCAGAACGCTTGCTCTGAATCAGTGCCGTCCTATTTAAATGTGGAGCGGCCTTATGGACGCTCGCATAGCTGTGGGTTACCACCCACAGCTTATGCGAGCGTCCATGATGATGGTCGCGATGGTCAAGACCATCATGACCATCAGGCTTGCGACGAGACCCTTGCGGTAGGGTCTCGCTGCCGCAAGCCCAGGAGTGATTTTGGCTCTATCAGAGCCAAAGTCACTCCCACTGACATCATTACTGATGTCAGTGGGGCTGGAGTCAGACGGTAGGCGTTCCCATGGGAACTTCTCCGTCTGGCCGCCACGCCCCCGGTACGCCCACCAAAGGGGGCGTGCTGTCAGTCACCATCGACAGCACACCCCCTTTGGTGCGAGACCTCGAGCAACGTATTTCTTGTCGCTCGCCGGGCCTCGCGCATGTGCACGACGGAGCTGCCTCCATCGTGCGCATGTGCATTCTCAAAACATCGACCTGCATGTGAGCGAACTTTGCTCGCGAGCGGGTCTGAATGACCCCCTTAGTCTCTTCCTCAAAGCCTGACCGTGTCATACACAGAGGAAACAGAGCAGGCTTTCCTTAATCTTTTGGATAGTCTGACAAAAGCACCTGCATTGGGAATACCTGATTATGAAAAACCTTTTGAATTGAATTGTACGGAAGCCGATGGTTGCGCAGCAGGAGTCCTTACACAAAAACATGGTGATGGCAGTAGACCCATAGCATACTACAGTGCCCAATTGGACACTGTGGCAAGATCACTCTCAACGTGTTTAAGAAGTGTAGCAGCAATGGCTCTATTGGTGAGTAAAAGTGAGGACGTAGTATTGGGCCATGATATGATTGTCTATACTCCCCACGCTGTATCTGCTCTGCTGAACTCTGCCCAAACCAGACACATCTCTTCAGCTAGGTTCACCAAATGTGAACTAGCTCTAATAGCACCTGCAAACATCACTATTAAATGATGCAATACGCTGAACCCAGCAACGCATTTACCATATGTACAATGTGATGTACAAAGGGTGGAAGGAGACGAGGTGCTGGTGGGAAGTGAGTTCAGTGGACATAGTCATGCACATGATTGTATGGAATATCTGAACCAGACCTTTACTGCACGACCTGACATATGTGACACACCTTTAGAGAATGTGGATGTGACATTTTACACGGACGGGAGTTGACATAGACAAACAGACACAGGTGAATTATGTACAGGTTATGCTGTTGTAAATGACACAGACATCATAGATGCTGAACCCCTTGGTCCTCCTCACTCAGCCCAGGTGGCGGAGTTAGTAGCACTAAAGAAAGCGTGTGATGTGGCAGCAGGCAAATCTGCTAACATTTACACTGACTCTAGGTATGCGTTCGGAGTGATACACGATTTCGGAGCTCTATGGCATCTGAGAAATTTTATGACAGCAGCAGGCACACCAGTTGCACATTCCAGACACATAAAACAATTACTAAAAGCAATTCAACTGCCCAAAATGGTGGCAGTAATTAAGTGTAAAGTCCATACATGTGAGGATGATCTGGCGTCACTGGACAACAACAGAGCAGATGAAGCTGCAAAATGGGCAGCAGGATTAAAAATGAATATACCAACAGAACAAATTATGTCTTTTCAAACAATTGATATGCTGAAATGAATTGATATGCATCCAGGAAAAATCAGTCTGGAAGTCCAAAGGATGTGAGCAAGAGTCCTCTGGGCTCTGGAGTAATGGACAAGGTAAGCCAGTAGCTCCCAAGGCATATTACCCCAGCCTGGCTGAGGCAGCACACGGTCTGACTCATTTGGGAAAGCAAGGTATGTGCAAATTGGTGAGAGCATACTGGCACACACCGGGGTTTTCTTCTCAAGCAGAAAAGAGATCAATATCCTGTCTGGCCTGCTTGAGGAAAAACATTGGGAAAATGATCCCTACCGAACCATCCCACATTCCACCGACTGATGGACCTTTCCAGGTAATACAAATTGATTTCATCCAATTACCACCTTGCAGGAATCTTAAGTATGTACTAGTGTGCACTGATGTGTTTTCCAGCTGGGTTGAGGCATACCCAGTGGCCACTAATACTGCTGCGTTTACTGCCAAGAAAATTGTACAGGAGTTTGTATGCAGATACGGTATCCCTAAAATTATCGAGAGTGATAGGGGTACTCATTTCACAGGTGATGTTTTTCAAAATATGTGTAAACTGATGGGTATTAATAGTCGACTTCACACCCCCTACCGGCCACAAGCCAGTGCCAAGGTAGAAAGGATGAACGGGACTATTAAAAATAAGTTAAGTAAAATCATGGCAGTGACTGGACTAGGATGGACAGAAGCGTTACCGTTGGTCCTACATAGCATAAGGACCACTCCTAGACCCCCTCTAAATCTGTCCCCTTTGAAATACTGTTTGGTAGACAACCTCATTTGATTATAAGTCCACAGGAAGACTTGAAGGGTAACAAGGAGGTAACTGTAAGGTATCTTATATCAATGTAAACAGTTAAAACAACAACAGCAGAAATTGAAATTGTTGTCCCATGATATGCCTGAAACTAACTGTGATGATGTTGAACAGGGAGAATATGTTATGATCTGAAATTTCTTACATTCAGGTTGTTTGACTGATCATTGGGAGGGTCCATATCAGGTGTTACTAACGAGTACCACATCTTTGAAGGTGGCTGAGAGAGATCCCGGGGTCCATTCCACTCACTGCAAAAAGGTCAACCAACCACTGGAGAAACAAGGCGGAGACAAGGCTGATAACGTGAACGTGTCGATCGCAAGCTTGTTTCGGGAGGATTAAAAGGTTGTAGTGAGATACCTGAGCTAGAGAAATTTTCAGATCCTTGCTGTGGTGATGGACTGATCTGCTGTGTTCATTTTCATATTCTCTTCCAGAGTTTCCATCATCCTGGTTTGTTCGGGGATATCTGGTTTCTGTGATGGGAGACCAATAGAGGAGATGGGAGCTGATGGCAGTGCTGCTGATGGAGTGGAGTCAAGAGGAGGAATGCTATGCCAATCAGGGGAGTGTTTGACCAATCTTAGTACTGTAATTGTTAAGAGATCTGCTTTTCCGTATACTCGGAGACGGTGTGGGAGTTTATCGTCTGAAGATTCCTGTATTTGTGAACTTTGTGGGTCCCTAGTTGATGAGAAATGTATCCAATGGTGCCAGCCTAAATATAACCCGTACTGGGGTGGGTATCCTTTAGAGGATTATCATAGCATGGTAGGCAAAGTTTTAAATCAGAATGATTGTTGGGTGTGCTCACATGCCACAGGAACAGCATAATGTAGGGCTGGTACCATTCCCGCTGAATATTATGGAAATTTTAGAATTACAAAAAGGGAAAACGCTGGATGGAAAATTCCTCTCATCCAAACCACCTCATTTCAAACTCCATCAATTCCAAGTAGATAGATCACTTTTGTGTTCAAACATAACCAACCCCAATAAACCATGGAGTTGGGAAGTGACGAGGAATAATCAGACGATGACCTTCTCACTGAGAGCTGATAATGAGCCTATGAATCATGATCTGTTACACTCAATTAGATCTAACGGGAGACACTTTAGGTATCGGTATACACTAAGTTCCACCAAAGAAATGGTTGGTAAGGTACCAGAAGGATATTGTGCTAAGATCAATCAACCAGAAGCTTGCATGTACCAGATGGAAGAACCTGAGATATGATTATTTGCAAGGGAAATGTGTTTAATGATAATGATGCATACTATTCCTTATGTTCTCCCCGATGATGTATATTTTATATGTGGAAGGAAAGCGTATAAGTGGCTCTCCCCAAGTTCTGAAGGTTTGTGTTACCTGGGAAGAGTAGTCCCAGAAGTTATGACCCTCACACATGTTGAAATGCTTGGTATTCATAAAAACACACACACCATCACCATATCTTCACACGCAGTATGAACACAGAGGCAAAAGAAATATGATACCTGGTGATGTGCATAAAGCCACTCAGTTAATTAGTGAGACAACTGGCTTTCAAGTTTTAGTAGCATTGGATCCCACCAGGATCGCTCGGGATACACTAAATTTTAGATATATCCAAAATCTTGCTAAATTGATAGATAATATCACCGAGATGTATGATGACACCTTCAGGTATACAGGTAGGGAATTGCAAGCGTACAAGAAAGAGCTGGTGCAACACAGACTAGTGTTAAATTATTTAACAGCTGTCACAGGAGGGTACTGCGTAACTTTGGCCACCTAATTTGGAGTGAAGTGTTGCACTTATGTCATAAATGATACCAGCGACCCCAAGGAGGTGATAGACCGAAAGATGGATGAAATTCTGCAGCTAAAATGGGAATTTCGAAAGAACCACAATGCTTCAGTGGCTGAAGTAGAGGAGAAGGTAGAGGAATGGTTTTCATGGTTGAACCCAGCAGAATGGTTCTCAGGTCTAGGAGAGTGGGTCCAGTAAATGATCGCAAGCATAGGTAAACTCCTGATCCTCATACTGGTTGTCATCATAGTAATTGGCATATGTGTCAGGTGTGTTCCTACTGTGTTGAAATGTGGAAAATGTAAAGATAAGGTAACCCAGAAGAATGAAATTATGATGGTGGTTAGCAATGACAGTATGAATACTGAGGTAAATGTAGAACTGCATTACAACCCTGAACTAGGAAATACCATCATATAATGTATTATGTTTAGACATGCATAAAATATATTATTAAAATGTTATTCTAAAAACACCTCAAATAATGTAAGTCCCTGTCTCCCCCACAAGACTTCCTTTATAGGATAGGTGCATCCCCACACCTTTCCCATGATCTTCCAGGATCCGCGGTGTGCGTATAAAGGTAGTTTTATGTCCCCTCCAAGAGACACATTATTGATGGATTAAGAACCACCGTGTGCCATCCCATACTATAACATTAAAATAATATGTCAAATTGTAAGTCTAAAATAAATGTAATACCAGTGTATGATAGCATGTTGGTTGCAATCAAAGGGTGGACTGTCGAAGCTGGATAATTGGCTGAGACAGAATCAGTTTAAAATTAGACTGGAACGACGCCATCTTGCGAATGGCCACAAGACACCATGAGATCTGAAAATGAGATCTGCACAACGCCATTTTGCGAATGGCCGCCCAGTGCCATTTTAGAGAAAGTCACACTTAAGTACATACGGCGATGCTATTATTAGCATCATGAGATCGCATATTTCACCATACCCCATACACATTAAATACACATAGTTGCGCTGTTAACATGACGCACATTAGCGAATGCATAAAATCCTGCAGGCAAACGCTGTTTATTAGCTTCATGCATACGCATCTTCACTAAGTTACATATAACTAACTAGCGTATTTTCCCAAACCCCCTCATACTTACACACTGCACACTCACATAAAAGGTTCCATAGCTCCAAAGTGTAATATTCAAGGGTTATTCATTTATTACTAATGTTGTGAAATAAAGACTATTTTGATATCTAAGGTTTAGTACATGATAGGTAAACCATGTTTAGTGTTGTACTGATCTACTCTGTCTCAACAGCTTTCCGGTATCATCGGTGAGAAGATCGCAACATGCATTCTCAACTTATGGACTGTAGAGAGTTAAAACACTAAAATGTACTGTGTAATGTTAGCAGCTTAGATTTGCATGCAGCGGGAAAAAGGATACAAAGGGAGGTTGGAGACAGTTTGTATCCATTTGAAATTGTCCAACAAATGATCCTGTAACCAAGACAACTTTAAGAAGAACCAATGGAATCAAGCCAAAGTTATCTATTGTATTCCCAATCCCTGTAAGGGTATAAATGTGCATACAGACTCCAATCTGGAGTCTTCTTGCTGATGCTGTTGACGGAGGTCTCTTGTTGATGCCGGTAACTGGTTCCAGTGCGCGTGCGTATGTATAACTGTACCTTGGGTCTGTATAATTTCTTTGCGCTAAATTGTCTTTAGATCACAGCGTGTAACCTACTGTTGTTATGTGGAAAAATATACTTTGTGCGTTGGAAACACATTTCAATGTCTGAAGGCTTTTATTTTACTGTATGACTGTGTACGCAAATAGCGTCAACCTATAAGGTATAGGCAGGAGCATGTAGAGGTTTAGAAGGTATAGGCAGGATTGTACAAGGTTTAATTACATTATAACAATATTCACATGATAAAGCATTGTCATTACATAAAAAGATAAACCAAATCCATCTCAAATAGTACATATTTCACACCAAGGTGTGTTCTAAGGTTTAAAGACTGCATAGTGTTGCCAAATCGAACAAATATTGAAAAATAAAAAATGAAAAAAATAAATTATTTAAAAAAAAAATATATAAAAAATATAGATCTGATGGTGCACCCCCAATGTATATTAATCCAGAAATATTCCTAGCTGGATAGCGTCATTGAGTCATTGAGGCCACGAGGGTAGATAGTATCCAACTTGTGCATCCAAAAAGCCTCCTTCCTCAATAATAACTTAGCACAGTCACCCCCTCTTCTCGGGGGTGGGCAACCAATTGATGATCATGCATTTTAATGAAGATAAAGCATGATGGGTCTCATAAAAGTGACGGGCAACCGGTTTATCTGACAGTCCAGTCGACAAAGCAGATCTAATTGAAGATCTGTGATTCGCAATCCTGTCACGGAATGGGCGGATGGTCTTGCCCACATAATAAAGCGAGCAAGGGCATACCAAAATATAAATCACATGGTCCGATGTGCATGTGACCCGATGTTGAATAGGGATCTTATGTCCTGTATGGGGGTGATGGAAGAACTGTCCAACCATCATGCTTCTGCATGTAGTACAGTTCACGCCTCGATAACACCCGGTCTTTAATGGATTTAACCATATTGGAGCTTCCTGAGACCTGATCATATCTGGCCTCATAAGTATGTCCTTGAGGTTACGACCCCTTTTAAAGCTCATCAACGGTTTCCCAGGTAATCGCCCCTTGAAAACAGGATCACTTGTAACAACATTCCAGTGATTATGTATAGAATTATGAATTAGTGGCCCTGCTGTATCAAAAGTTGTAATGACAAAGGGATTTACTGTATCAGTTTCCTGTTTCCTGTAGTTTCCTTCATCAAAGATCTTCCTTGCTTTGGTCAGACATCTCTCAATGGTGTCACGATTATATCCTCTGGACAAAATTTTTTCTTGCATCTCCCCAAGTTGGATTTCTGCTGTCATGATATCAGAGTTATTGCGAAGAATACGTAAAAATTGGGACACAGGTAGATTACGTTTTAGAGAGTCAGGATGATGACTAGTATAATCCAAAAAAGTGTTTTGGTCGGTTGGCTTCCTATACAGTCTATAACCATAGCCTGTATCAGTGGTGTATAAAGTCACATCTAGAAAATCTATCTGTCTATAATCATAGGACATAGTTAACTTGATAGGATTATCAAGTTGATTTAAATATTCCAACATCTCCAGGAGAGCCTCCTCAGAAACACTCCAAATAAGGAGAATGTCATCTATGAATCTCCGATAGAAACCAATACTACCTCCAAACAGCGGGAACACGCAATTCCTCTCAAAAGCATCCATATAAAGATTGACATAGGCCGGTGCAGTGTTACTACCCATTGCGGTTCCAGCCATCTGGAGGTAGTATTGGTCTCCAAATCTAAAATAATTGCAGGTTAGTGTCAATTCAAGTAATTCCATCAGGAATTCTATCGGCGGTGGTCCCACATGTGATTCTAGAAGAGCTCTCCTCACCGCTGCCATACCCCCTTCATGTGGGATTACCATGTACAGAGATGACACATCTAGGGTTACTAGAATACCATTATCAATTACAGATAAAGATCTAAACTTCTCAAGTAAATCACTTGTGTCTTTAAGGTAACTTCCAATATTGACCATACAGCCTTGTAGATAATGATCCAAATATTGAGCCACATGGGGAAACAAAGACTTTTAAGCAGAGATTAAAGGTCGCCCTGATGGTCTATCCAGGGTCTTGTGTATTTTAGGCAAAAAATACAGTATGGGACGTAAAGGGAATTGTGTTTTCATGAAACCATGGATGTCCTGACTAATCCAGAGATTGTTCAAAGCTCCATCTAATATACTATCTAGCTTATTTTTAAATCCTTGAACAGGATCTCCATTCAATAGCCGATAAATTTGTGCATCTGAAAGTTGTCTTTTAGCTTCTATAATATAATCTGTGGTGTCCATCACAACCACCGCTCCCCCTTTGTCCGCTGACCTAATGGTGATTTTATCATTGATTTTTAAATCCCGTAATGCTTGTCTTTCTAACGGTGATAAATTATGCCTAACCCTTTGTTGCGATTTGATAGAATTTTGTAAATCTTGATCTACTAATCGACTGAAAGTTTTAATACTAGGGTTTTGTGAAGGCGGATCAAATGAACTCTTTTTGAATCTTGCAAGGTTCAAATCACAATCGTCAACTTCATTTCTAAATTTTTCTTTTAATCTGAGTTTGCTACTCAGTTTGTAATTATCGATGGACCATCTGAATTCATCATAGTTGGTGGTAGGTACAAAGGAGAGCCCCTTAGATAAAACACACATTTCTGTATCACTCAGTTTATAGGTAGATAGATTAATTACCGATTCCTCTGTGATTTTGCAGTTTTTTTCACTCTTGAATTTGCCCCACCTGGGTGGGGCCTTCTGCGTTTTAAAAGAGTATCAACCTGGAAACGAGTGTATACACGTGGTAATGGAGGTTTAGTGTTTAATTGTGTATCTGAAGAGTCTCTATCAGAAGATGTATAACTATCAAGTTGAGACTGTGTTCCTATACCTGGTATTTTTAAACCTGTACGTCAACTTATCGCTGCCTGTAAGCCAGCGATACACATGGTGTTCCTGATAGTCACGGTTCACCTTTTCAAGCTTAGCTCTCTTAAATGTTATTAAATCTTTCTGATAATGATCAACCTGTATCTTAAGCTTATCCAACCATTGTTCCATGGTGTCGATTTTGTAAATAAACAACAGCTTTGGGTTTGACCTTGGAAATTTCTGTCCTGATTTTTTTCAGGTCAGAACCAACCTCCTCGATCACTAATAACAATAAAACAAAAGAACATTTGTTCAAAACTGAACACCATTTACTGCAAAAAATAGGATTACTTCTACCAATAGTTGGAATATTTTTTAGCCTAAAGCCACCCGGTATCTGCTTTTTTCGAAAATAATCATATAAAATTTGACCGTGAAGTAACAGATCAATTTCTTTATTTTCTGGATGTAACAACTTATGATAGAGATCGAGTGCACTTTCAGCAGGCAATCGATCAAAGTCATTAACTTCAAATAGGACACGCTCAGCGTCCTCATCAGTTAGAGCTAGCTGATTGTGCTCAGCATTGAATAACAATTCCGCAGTCACTAATCCATCCATTAGTGTTAATACAAATCACAGATCTTACAAAACAATCTACCAAAACACCACTGATACAGGAAAAACACACAAAAGAATATATCAAGAAAAAAAATGAAAAAATAACAAAAGCTAATATAAAAATCAACTGTCCATAAGTCACTTGTTACAAATCGTATTCAGTGTGTCCACGGTAGTATTATTAGTAAATTATAATCATCAATGAATGATACGGGTGGACAAAAAGTGTTGTATAGATAGAGATGTGTCCACACTCACATCTTGTAATTTTTAAATGCTGGGGTGGCTAACCCAAAAATGACCAATCATGGTCATATCATAAAATAGAAAAAAATGGGGTGCACTCACCAGTCTTCTTAAGTAACAATCTTTATTCAAATGGATAAAATACAGCAATTGCGGGATCAACGTTTCGGTCCTACATTTGGACCTTTGTCAAGATACCAGAACAAGTGATGCATATCCCCCTTATATACCCACCAAACCAATTAAGTAACTTCATAGCTCCTTTCATGCAGCCTTAATGACTCACTCCCAACAGTAAGCAGTTGTATTGCAGTAACGAGATCATCTATAAATGTACAGATCAATCTGCCGAGTAATCTTCAAACCACATCTCATGTATTAATCAAAGGTACATACCTGCTAACATAAAAGCGCTGTGGCTGTCTCACCATGTAGCGATGTAGGAGTCCCGATGGCCGCTACTCGCGTGCGCTCCACTGCCTCCTTCCCTCAGTTGGAGCGCACGCCAGCCAGCCACCTAGGAGACCAGATCTACTTCCGGGCAGCCCACACTAACCTGTCTAAGTTGCTAAGCAACCAGCGCTCAAGGGCACTAAATAAGCATTTGAGTCAAAAACCAGCGCATGCATAGGGTTAACGGTTTCAACACTAGAACAACCTTAATTATAAAAATACAAATCAAAATAACCAATGAGTAATAGGGGAAAAGAAAAAGGGGGGGGAAAGGGGGGGAAAAAGGACTAGATATATATTATCATTCATAAATGCTGTTAATATAAAAGAACATTCCTTATCATATTCACATGATAAAGCATTGTCATTACATAAAAAGATAAACCAAATCCATTTCAAATAGTACATATTTCACACCAAGGTGTGTTCTAAGGTTTAAAGGGGCCTATTCATTAAACATAAAAATTCTCTGGAGATAATTAGCTTTAGAACTCTCATGGAGTTCTAGCTAATTATAGGTGGAATTCATCATTCCACCTCTCCATAAGTATCTATTCCGAAAAGCTGTAATTTTTGCGAAGACAGCTTTTCGGGAAATAGATACTTTTCCCTGCCTACACTACCTTATCGCATCTGGAAACAGTGCTGCGCATGCGCTGTTACTTCTGTAAAACCAGCGCATGCGCAGCACTGTCTACAGATGTGGTAAGTTTCGTACGCCCCCGACCCCCCCCCACCCCCTCCCCCCTCTGCTCACCTTCCCCCCCGACTTACCTGTCCGTGCAGCAGCCTCTGGCTCCGTCCTGCTGGTCTGTCATGTGGTTTCCCAGCAGACCACATGACAGATTAGAAAAAAAAACAAAACTTTTTTTTTTGTCTAAACTTTCTTGTGCTCTGCTGGGGAGCACACATGTCCGACCAGCCTCCGGAGCCTGAGGACAGAGCAGAGCGCCGGAGGGACTCGTCGGGGGACCTGCACACGCGGATACAGGTAAGTTTCACCTTGTATTCGCCATCTCACAGTGGCGAATAGTAACTGCGTCAAATTCCGAAAATTGATAATTTTCGGAACTTGATGAATACCACAATTTCCACATCCCCATACTAATGTATGGGGAGTGTGGAAATTAACACAGGGCAACTTAGCAAGGAGATATCTGTGATATCTCCTGTGCTAAGTGGCTACATGAATACCAAAATAACGTTATTTAAGGAAAATGTCCTTAAAAACGTTATTTTAGTGTTGATGAATAGGCCCCAAAGACTGCATAGTGTTGCCAAATTGACCGACTACTCGGCAGATTGATCTGTACGTTTATAGATGATCTAGTTACTGCAATACATTGCTGCCTACTGTTGGGAGTGAGTCATTAAGGCAGCATGGAAGGGGCTATGAAGATACTTAATTGGTTTGGTGGGTATATAAGGGGGATATGCATCACTTGTTCTGGTATCTTGACAAAGGTCAAAATGTAGGACCGAAACGTTGATCCCGCAATTGCTGTATTTTATCCATATGAATAAAGATTGTTACTTAAGAAGACTGGTGAGCGCACCCCATTTTTTTTCTATTTTATGATATGACCATGATTGGTCATTTTTGGGTTAGCCACCCCAGCATTTAAAAATTACAAGATGTGAGTGTGGACACATCTCTATCTATACAACACTTTTTGTCCAGCACCCGTATCATTCATTGATGATTGGAATTTACTAATAATACTACCATGGACACACTGAATACGATTTGTAACAAGTGACTTATGGACAGTTGATTTTTATATTAGCTTTTGTTATTTTTTTCATTTTTCATTTTTTTATTTTTTCAATTTTGTATTTTTTCATTTTTTTTCTTTTTTAAATATTCTTTTGTGTGTTTTCCTGTATCAGTGGTGTTTTGGTAGATTGTTTTGTAAGATCTGTGATTTGTATTAACACTAATGGATGGATTAGTGACTGCGGAATTGTTATTCAATGCTGAGCACAATCAGCTAGCTCTAACTGATGAGAACGCTGAGCGTGTCCTATTTTAAGTTAATGGCTTTGATCGATTGCCTGCTGAAAGTGCACTCGATCTCTATCATAAGTTGTTACATCCAGAAAAAAGAGAAATTGATCTGTTACTTCACGGTCGATTTTATATGATTATTTTCGAAAAAAGCAGATACCGCGTGGCTTTAGGCTAAAAAATGTTCCTATTTTTTGCAGTAAATGGTGTTCAGTTTTGAACAAATGTTCTTTTGATTTATTGTTATTAGTGATCGAGGAGGTTGGTTCTGACCTGAAAAAAATCAGGGCAGAAATTTCCAAGGTCAAACCCAAAGCTGTTGTTTGTTTACAAAACGACACCACGGAACAATGGTTGGATAAGCTTAAGATACAGGTTGATCATTATCAGAAAGATTTAATAACATTTAAAAGAGCTAAGCTTGAAAAGGTGAACCGTGACTATCAGGAACACCGTGTGTATCGCTGGCTTACAGGCAGCGATAATTTGACGTACAGGTTTAAAAATACCAGGTATAGGAACACTCAGTCTCAACTTGATAGTTATACATCTTCTAATAGAGACTCTTCAGATATACAATTAAACACTAAACCTCCATTACCACGTGTATACACTTGTTCCCAGGTTGATACTCCTTTAAACGCAGAAGGCCCCACCCGAGGCGGGGCAAATTCAAGAGTAAAAAAAACAGCAAAATCACAGAGGAATCAGTAATTAATCTATCTACCTATAAACTGAGTGATACAGAAATGTGTGTTTTATCTAAGGGGCTCTCCTTTGTACCTACCACCAACTATGATGAATTCAGATGGTCCATCGATAATTACAAACTGAGTCGTAAACTCAGATTAAAAGAAAAATTTAGAAATTAAGTTGACAATTTAGATTTGAACCTTGCAAGATTCAAAAAGAGGAGTTAATTTGATCCGTCTTCACAAAACCTTAGTATTAAAACTTTCAGTCGATTAGTAGATCAAGATTTCCATAATTCTTTAAAATCGCAACAAAGGGTTAGGCATAATTTATCACCGTTAGAAAGACAAGCATTACGGGATTTAAAAATCAATGATAAAACCACCATTAGGTCAGCGGACAAAGGGAGAGCGGTGGTTGTGATGGACACCACAGATTATATTATAGAAGTTAAAAGACAACTTTCATATGCACAAACTTATCGGCTATTGAATGGAGATCCTGTTCAAGGATTTAAAAATAAGCTAGATAGTATATTAGATGGAGCTTTGAACAATCACTGGATTAGTCAGGACATCCATGGTTTCATGAAAACACAATTCCCTTTATGTCCCACAATGTATTTATTGCCTAAAATACACAAGACCCTTGATAGACCACCAGGGCGACCTTTAATCTCTGCCCAAAAGTCTTTGTTTGCCCCTGTGGCTCAATATTTGGATCATTATCTACAAGGCTGTGTGGTCAATATTGGAAGTTACCTTAAAGACACAAGTGATTTACTTGAGAAGATTAGATCTTTATCTGTAATTGATAATGGTATTCTAGTAACCCTAGATGTGTCATCTCTGTACATGGTAATCCCACATGAAGGGGGTATGGCAGCGGTGAGGAGAGCTCTTCTAGAATCACATGTGGGACCACCGCCAATAGAATTCCTGATGGAATTACTTGAATTGACACTAACCTGCAATTATTTTAGATTTGGAGACCAATACTACCTCCAGATGGCCAGAACCGCAATGGGTAGTAACATTGCACCGGCCAATGCCAATCTTTATATGGACGCTTTTAGAGGAATTGCGTTTTCCCACTGTTTGGAGGTAGTATTGGTTTCTATTGGAGATTCATAGATGACATTCTCCTTATTTGGAGTGGTTCTGAGGAGGCTCTCCTTGAGATGTTGGAATATTTAAATCAACTTGATAATCCTATCAAGTTAACTATGTCCTATGATTATAGACAGATAGATTTTCTAGATGTGACTTTATACACCACTGATACAGGCTATGGTTATAGACTGTATAGGAAGCCAACCGACCAAAACACTTTTTTGGATTATACTAGTCATCATCCTGACTCTCTAAAACGTAATCTACCTGTGTCCCAATTTTTACGTGTTCTTCGCAATAACTCTGATATCATGACAGCAGAAATCCAACTTGGGGAGATGCAAGAAAAATTTTTGTCCAGAGGATATAATTGTGACACCACTGAGAGATGTCTGACCAAGGCAAGGAAGATCTTTGATGAAGGAAACTACAGGAAACAGGAAACTGATACAGTAAATCCCTTTGTCATAACAAAAAACTTTTGATACAGCAGGGCCACTAATTCGTAATTCTATACATAATCACTGGAATGTTGTTACAAGTGATCCTATTTTCAAGGGGCGATTACCTGGGAAACCGTTGATGAGCTTTAAAAGGGGTCGTAACCCCAAGGACATACTTATGAGGCCAGATATGATCAGGTCTCAGGAAGCTTCAACATGTTTAAATCCATTAAAGACCGGGTGTTATCGAGGCGTGATCTGTACTACATGCAGAAGCATGATGGTTGGACAGTTCTTCCATCACCCCCATACAGGACGTAAGATCCCTATTCAACATCTGGTCACATGCACATCGGACCATGTGATTTATATTTTGGTATGCCCTTGCTCGCTTTACTATGTGGGCAAGACCATCCGCCCATTCCGTGACAGGATTGCGAATCACAGATCTTCAATTAGATCAGCTTTGTCGACTGGACTGTTAGATAAGCCGGTTGCCTGTCACTTTTATGAGACCCATCATGCTTTATCTTCATTAAAATGCATGATCATCGATTGGTTGCCCACCCCGAGAAGAGGGGGTGACTGTGCTAAGTTATTATTGAGGAAGGAGTCTTTTTGGATGCACAAGTTGGATACTATCTACCCTCATGGCCTCAATGACTCTATCCAGCTAGGAATATTTCAGGATTAATATACATTGGGGGTGCACCATCAGATCTATATATTTTTTATATTTTTTTTTTAAAAATTAAATTTTTTCCATTTTTTTTTTTAAATTATATATTTTTTATTTTATTTTTTCATTTTTCAATATTTGGTAGATTTGGCAACACTATGCAGTCTTTAAACCTTAGAACACACCTTGGTGTGAAATATGTACTATTTGAAATGGATTTGGTTTATCTTTTTATGTAATGACAATGCTTTATCATGTGAATATGATAAGGAATGTTCTTTTGTATTAACAGCATTTATGAATGATAATATATATCTAGTCCTCCCCCCCCTTCCCCCCATTTTCTTTTCCCCTATTACTCATTGGTTATTTTGATTTGTATTTTTATAATTAAGGTTGTTCTAGTGTTGAAACCGTTAACCCTATACATGCGCTGGTTTTTGGCTCAAATGCTTATTTAGTGCCCTTGAGCGCCGGTTGCTTAGCAACTTACACGCGATAACGTGGGCTGCCCGGAAGTAGATCTGGTCTCCTAGGTGGCTGGCTGGCGTGCGCTCCAACTGAGGGAAGTGAGAGGCAGTGGAGCGAACGCAAGTAGCGGCCATCAGGACTTCTACAGCGCTACATGGTGAGACAGCCACAGCGCTTTTATGTTAGCAGGTATGATTAACACATGAGATGTGGTTTGCAGATTACTCGGCAGATTGATCTGTACATTTATAGATGATTTAGTTACTGCAATACATTGCTGCCTACTGTAAGGAGTGAGTCATTAAGGCTGCATGGGAGGGGCTATGAAGTTACTTAATTGGTTTGGTGGGTATATGAGGGGGATATGCATCACTTGTTCTGGTATATGTATATAATATATATATATATATATACACTGTATATATATATATATATATATATATATATATATATACACATATATATACAGGTTGAGACTCCCATATCCAAATATTCCAAATTACGGAATGTTCCAAAATACCCCTGGTCCCAAGCATTTTGGATATGGGAGACTCAACCTGTATATATATACATACAGTAGTAGTGATTAGCGCTAAACCTTTCAAAGAACAATAGTCTTGATTTAGTAAGGATCGCAACTGTGATTGTAACAGCGATTACGCACGCAGTTTCGATCGCAGTGGCCAGTTCGTGCACGCGCACTGCGATGCATACAAATATGCAGTATGCAACAATTGGCCGACTGCATGTGTATTAGCAGTTGCGATCTGTAATGAATCAGGCCCAATGTCCATGGTATGGTTGTTATACTTCCCTTTGTATGTGGGTGGCTGTTTTCTTCTCCAAACTGTTGTTCTAGCAGTCAGCAATGGATCTAGGATAATAAGTGAGAATACAGCACCATCTAGTGTACTATGTATGACATTATATTAAATAAATAAGTGAGAGTCCCAATAAGGTACTGGTGTACCAAAATAAGAATATGAAATAGTTTATCTGTGTAAGTTTTTCTTTTCAAAGTATTTTCTGGCTAGCATCACTTCTCTATTGTGTTTAAAAAATATAAAAATATGACATGTATGAGATGTATCAAAGCTTGTAGAGAGATAAAGTTGAGAAAGATAAGGTACCAACAAACCAGCTCCTAACTGTCATTTTAAAGGCTGTGGGGGAGAGGTATCAAAGGTTGGATGGAGAGACAAAGTGGCAAGAGATAAAGGGCCTGCTACAGCAAGGAACGCAGATGCGATTGCAATAGTGATTACGCACGCAGTCTCACTGCGTTCATATACTTATCCACTGCGATCCCTATGCCATCGCAGCACAACATAAGGACACCCACCTTACCTTACACACATCCATAATACTTAGCTCAGGCTGCGTATGGCATCGCAGTGGATAAGTTATGCACGCCAATGTAATGGTATTCAAATGCACTGGCATGCCTGCGTTTCACCGAGCACCCGCCCGGTCACCACCCCCAAACAGTACTTTCTGTCAATCACTCTGCGATGGGTCTGTGCAGCCACTACGATCGCAGTGGAGTGTTCACACGTATGCGCAGTACGCAACAATCACCTGATTGCGTGCATAATTGCAGTTGCAATTCTTGCTGAATCAGGCCCAATTACCAACCAATCAGCTTCTAACTGTCATTGTATATGTGTTTGAAAGTTAGCAGCTGATTGGTTGGTACTTTATCTCTCTCCAAGGTTTGATACATGTGCCCCATAGTGTAAAACTGACAAAATAAAGTCAAAAGTGCTTATAGTGCTTCATGTAAACACAGCAAAAAGGTGACTCCTAAATACAGTATGAAACCACAAAACACCAGTATGTGTAAAACCACTGCAATCAGTTTACATGCATGAATAGCTCCACAACAAATGTTCAGAGCAAAGAACCTGTCAAGTAAACACTGACTGCCTAAAGGTCCAAGACGCATGTGCGTTAAAATGTTGCCATTGCTCTGAAATTGCACTTATGAAGTGTGAATATAACACTACCCTTGAGACTTTTGCAGCTTCTGGTGCATGTGCGATTATCCCACAATCAACTGTTGCTTAATTATAATTACTCTTCTGGGAATCCACTCTTATTTATTTATTTATATAGCGCACACATATTCCGCAGCGCCATTCACATCAGCCCCTGCCCCAGTGGAGCTTACACTCTATATTCCCTATCACATGCGCACACACATACACACTAGGGTTAATTTATGTTTGGAGCCAATTAACCTACCATTATATTTTTGGAGAGTGGGAGGAAACCGGAGTACCCAGAGGAAACCCACGCAAGCACAGGAAGACTATACAAACTCCACACAGTTAGGTCTGTGGTGGGAATCAAACCCACAACCTCAGTGCTGTGAGGCAGTAATGCTAACCATTGCACTGTCTGTGCTGCCCACTCTTAAGCTGCCTTTGATGTGGTGATCGCTCGCTGCCATTCATTGGATAAACCAGAGTGATTGCTGTGCTCTTCACAAACGGGAGTCCAGCGGAGGTAACAACCGCCCCTTCTCCACATGCTGTCTGTCCTGACTAAAGAACAGCGGGACTTGTGAGATCGAGCATAGCACTGACCTGTGTGCAATCAACAGTTAGCACTCCCCCTCCATCCCTGACCACACAGTTTATGTGAGCATACTGAGACTTGAATAAGGATGGCCACCTACCATCGATGATTCAAAATCATCAACGGTTTATGGCCAATGTCGAA
The DNA here is from genome assembly GCA_031769625.1 of Taudactylus pleione. Lineage (NCBI taxonomy): Eukaryota > Metazoa > Chordata > Amphibia > Anura > Myobatrachidae > Taudactylus > Taudactylus pleione. The sequence continues at coordinate 22,406,818 of JAUIMM010000092.1, read as the reverse complement.
TGTTTTGAAATCGATGGGGAGAGCCAGATGGTTTCCTTCCATTGATGTAAAAGCATAACCAATTCTTTTGTTTTTTTACCAAGTACTGGGATGCGGAGCATAGCTTCGCCCCCGGCACCCGCAAAGCCCCACTCCCATGTTCTGATTGGCCTAAGGGCTAGACAGTCAAAAGACAGGGATGGCCATTGATGGTCATCCAGTGAATAGTTTGTAACCTTCGATGGTTACTTGCTATTTTACCATCAATGGTAACCATCGATGGTTACACCAACGATCACCAGCCTTAGACTTGAGTGTATGTACAGGGTTGAGCATAGAGCAGGATCATTATTCGGAAGCTGTCCTGCGCTCTCTCCTGTGTGCTCACTTTCAGCATTCTGCAATTCACTCTTATCATTTGTTTGGCACACAAGTCCTGATTCAGACCCGGATGCTAAGCCGCGAATGCACGCTATGGCTGATAATCGACCGTTTGTGTATGCATCAATATGTGCATGCACATCACACTCACTGCGCTCGGGAATTGTGCGCTCGTAGTACACAGACTGGATGCTACCTTGAGTGACAGATACAGTAGTGCCATTTGTGGGTGGTAACAGGGGAAGGTGCTTGTGAACGGGGGAGTGGTTCTGCAAACACAGGCATGTCTGGGCGTCAAAACGGAGTTTTATGGGTGTGCATAATTAGCATGGAGGCGTCATTGTACACGTCACTTGGTTGTATTTCAGCCTGCAGTGATCCCAGTGCTTGTGGTGGGGATGGGTCTACCTCAAGCGCTGCGTGCTGCTCTGATGGTTCTCAATGGCTCTGATTAATCATACACTTCCTAGAGATGACATGTGTTAAAAAAGAAAATTGGGCGTCTTTATACCGGCGTGCGTTTGCTCTGCTGTCACTCTCATAGACAGAGGACGTCCTTACACCAGACAGTGCGATTGCGGAATTTGCATACCTGAGAGAGCGCAGCTTAGGGTCGGGTCTGAGTCGACCCCATAATCTTATTGGAAGTTTAATAGATGCTTTTAGATCAAAAAAGGGAAAATACCAAAATTTTAATTTTTTAATTAAATTAAAAAAAGGAGGGGAGGGGGACTCTAACAGATTCCTGTCTCTGTCATCCCTTTAATGTTTAATGTAATGTAATAGCCTTCTTATTAAAGTTTCCTATAGAGATTCCATGTTATTGGTTCAAATAGTTTCAGAATGTGATTTTGGATTGTGCCATCCAAAATATCTATGTATATTCCCCATTTTTTATAAAACTTAGCAATACCTTTCTCAATGTCGATCAATGCTACTCTTTGATCAAAATGTATGATCTGTAGTAACATTGCCTTAAGCGTACTTAAAAAAGGTGGAGAAGTAACTGTCCAAGATTACAAAATGACTTTTTTAGTGTTTGTCAGAGCACAAATGAGAAAAGAGAAAAAAAATCTTTATATCTTGGGCCTAATTCCCAATTTTCAAAATTACAGCAAAGCATTGCTAAAGGATCCTGCTTTAATTTAAAGGTATATGAATAACAGAATAAATGAATAATGATACTTTATCCTAAAGTTTTCTGACTTTACGACATTCCCAAAAGTGATGGATAACACTTACCTTAGGTTGTTTACATTTGAGACCTGATGCAGATTACATTTCTATAATATATCTCCTCTGCCCTTGAGATACAGCAGTGTCACTTTCATGATTTCCAGGATCAATTTCACATGTGCTCCACCCGTCTTTTTCTACATACTGTACCACCCAGCACTCTCCTGTTTCAGGGATTTGGCACATAAAATAAGAAGAAAAAAGGAAGAAAGAATACTCTCTTTTGTTGTGCACTCAACCTACTAAGTAGGTTGAGTGCACCACAAAAGAGAGTATTCTTTCTTCCTTTTTTCTTCTTTACACACAATCTACTCCCACGGTTGCACCTCCATACAGAGACTCCATTTGAATTGGATTCAGTTATAATATTTACTTTGGAAAATACCTACTACATCCAACTTTAAAAGTAGTCCAACCAGTGCTTAGGATATCCCCTCTTTCCCCTTTTTGTCCCCTTACATATTTCAACACATAAAATAAGAGTCATGCTGCGATTACGTTACTGTGTCAGACACAGTAACCAAGATCATTCCCCATCTTTAAGATGTAGGGTGCAGTTTGGACAGCGGGAACATTGCAGAGAGGTAAATCGAAAGTGCACGGTGTCTCATCATGCATTGCTGGACACAATTAGATCTGTCCAGTCAGATTACACTGCCCCCGCCCAACTACTTCTAATGCCACCCAGCTGGCTACATTTTCTGTGGAGAACACTGTACAGTATATATCAGGGATGAGGAACCTCTGGCCCACGGGCCGTATAAAGCCAGCTGAATCATTTGGTCTGGCCCTCTGAGCTTTTTTCTGCTAGCTTCATCTGGCTAGCAGGGAACCTAGAATGGCACCCTGCAGCCAGAATCTATGCATAAGACACTTCAGATGGTCACACCGCTGCCCTACAGCTTACCGGATGCTCTGGGCATTGCTGTAATCACCAGCGATTGTGGCCATGCACTGGGCCCGCTAATAATGTTATGTATACCAAAATGGCCCTCAGCAGAAAAATCCCCAACCTCGGTATATATGCTCTCTGTAAAGTTTTAAAATGCACTTTTTGGAGCATTGCCGAATGTAAAATAGTCCTTTTGCCATTTTAAAATGAGTTTTCCCCAAACCATATCAGTTATACTACATGCCAAATTTGGAGTCAATTAATGGGTTTTATAGGGTTGCGTACATAAAGAGTATATTAAAGCCATTAACAGGTCTATTTCAGAAAAGGGAGGGACAAGAACAGAAAGTGACTGGGTGTAATGTCTGGCTTAAATACATGAAAAAATTTGACTGCGGGACAAGATATTTATCTCGTACTATGATAAATCTCAGAAATATACCCCTCGGATCGAATATACTGTATCTTGTATAGCTGAAATCTCTCTGTCCCTCCAGACCAAAAATAAATTATTTTCTAGACCAGGAGTAAATAATGGATTTTTCCAAAACGTGATGAATGGTGTTGATAGAAAATGTATTTTGTATCCTTTATTAATCACCAGCCAGGAGCTATATGTATCTATAAACATAATGTTTGAACTTATTTTTGGCGGAATGGAAGATGCAGTAAAGCTGCAGGCGAATAAGGGGAGAAAAGGGTCTGTTCAAGTAATTGGTATATATGTTTCTATTCCAGAACCAGTCTAATATATATAACAAAAAAATACTTTTCGGAAAAACTTGAAGATCTGGAGCCCAAAGTCCTGCTGCCTTGGAAAGCGTAATTTAGAAAGAGCGATTCTGTGTTTTAGCCTTTGCCACAAAAATGTACTAAAGAATTTATCAGAGGCTTTGTAATCTTTCTTATATAGAGCTAGAGGTAACACCTGAATAGTATATGACATTTTTGGAAAAATCATGCTTTTTAGCAGCAGCCCTCCCAGTAAAATCTGCCACCTCAGTGAGCCAGTTGCAGTCCATGACTGCACTGACTACACTGTGACTGGCAGTGGCTTCCTTTTGGAAACACCATTTACCAGTCAGATACACAACAGGCAGTCTCAGGGGGAGATGTCTCCTCCCCCTGGGACTGCCAGTCTGGGCTGCTATTGCACAGAGTAGCTTCCAGGAGAAGGCCGCTACTCTGTCTACTCTGTCTTTCAGCCAGCCCTACCCAGCTCCTAAGGGCTGCAGACGAAGCAGGTGAAAATGCACACGCATGGCTCCCTGCCACTAGTGCACATCGATTTTGCAGGCACCGGGACCCAGCCGGTAGCTACAGGGTGAGTCTTCTTGCCGGGATGAGTCTCCTTGGCGGCGGCAGTCCCCCTACATTAAGAGGGTAGGAGCTGCTGCTGGTTATTACAAATTATTTTATGGCCCGACATAGGCATCACTTTGGATTTATCAAGGTTAACTCTATATCCTGTAAATTAACCAAATCTGCCAATCAAATCAACAATGGATGGTAGCGATGTTTCAGGTTTAGAAACAAACAACATCATGTTGTCTGCATAACGCAATAATTTGCACTCAAATGAGCCTATGTTTATACCATTAAACAGTTTGTTTCTACATAAAGCAATGGCTAAGAGCTCCAGAGCCAGGGCAAACAGGAGGGGTGAAAGCGAGCATCCTTGCGTAGTACCTCGAAATATTGAAAACGCATCTGTAATATATACTCCACAGACTATTTGCATTGTTGTATAGAGGGAATGTAAAATATTAATAAACTCCTCCAGGAAACCAAAACTCAACAATGATTCAAATAAATGGTCCCATATTATATTGAAGAAATTAATAGACAATTAAATATATTGAAAAAATTAATAGACAAGTAAATATATATTGAAGAAATTAATAGACAATTAAATGATTATATTGAAGAAATTAATAGACAATTAAATGATAGCTCTACTTATAAGAAATTAAGAAATGACCCAACTGATAAAGTCATAAAATAACTAAATGAACTACCTTCAAAAGCATATAATGATGGAGTACCAATGATCAAGGAGAAGGACTTCATTAATATAAAAAATCCGGCAGTACCAACAATATACATATTGCCAAAAATTCATAAACATGCCACTAAACCCCCTGGAAGTCCAATAATTTCTGGAGTTAATAGCATTAATGTCAAACTTATCTGCTGTGATAGACCATTATCTCCAACCATTAGTTGTCATTAACAAGTCATATTTAAAGGATACCACAAACACCTTAAAGAAATTAGATGAAATAAAATGGCATAAAGGCCTTTTATTGGCAACAGCAGATGTTAGTACGTTGTATATGATTATTAATTGGGAAAAAGGGCAAGAGGCAATTAAATATCACCTCAGTAAGAGCACTTATTCAACTGAGCTCAAAGAATTTTTAGTAGATGCCATTTATTTTATCCTAAAGAACAATTATTTTTATTTTAATGGGAGTTTTTATTTACCAATTCTAGGAACAGCAATGGGCACCAGGTTTGCCCCTAGTTATGCGATATTGTTTATGGCTTATTGGGAACATTTGACTATTGAATAGTATCTGACCCAAGGGGCAAACCTGGTATGCTGGTTCCGTTTTATTGATGATATTCTTTTTATCTGGAATGGTGAAATGGAGCATTTAATTGATTTCTGCACAGTTTTAAATAGTAATAATTTGAATATTTATTTGGTTTTTAATATAAGTCCTATTGAAACCACTTTTTTAGATCTTACTATTTATATAGAAAATGATAAAATTTGCACTAAAATATATAAAAAGGAAATAGACTCTAATTTCTATATAGACCAAACTAGTGAACACTATAGGAAATGGTTGAATAATATTCCGGTTGGTCAGTTTAAACAGCTTAAAAGGAATTGTACTGATGAAAATATAGTCCAAACTGAAATGACGAATATGGAACAAAGATTTTTAGATAAAGGCTATTCTTCAGAAACTTTTAAAAAATCCAAGAGAATAGTCAATGCAACATCAAGAACAGATCTTCTTAAGAAAAAAGAGAAGAAATGTTGAGACTCTGACTATGAATGGTCTTTTATCAGTAAATATGGCTCCCATTTTAAACAACTAGAGAAGAGCTCTAAAAATTGGAGGATCTTATTAGAAGATCCAATCTTAAAACATAATTTACCCACTAAACCATCTTTCATCTACAGAAGGGCAGACACTCTTAAGAACAAATTAGTAAGGAGTAGTCTAAATGAAATTAAACCAGTAAGTGAGAGAACAAAAGGGTTCCACAGATGTGGTTCTTGTCTTATGTGCAAAAGCACAATCAAAGGGACTCCCCTAAAAAAGACCACATCTTTCCTACATAATGGTAACAATTATAAAATAGAGACTTTTATCACATGCCATTCTAGAAATATCATCTACATACTAGAATGTACATGTGGGTTAATTTATGTAGGGAAGACGAAGAGGAACCTAAAAACTAGACTATCCGAACAAATATATAATATTAGAAAAGGTCTCCTAAGTCATCCCCTGTCCGAACATTTCAAAAATGTCCATAATAAATCTGAAATATTCATCAAAAAGTTTTTATGCATTGAACAAGTGAAGGAAAATTGGAAATATAAGGACAGTGAAATCAGGCTAGCAAAAAGAGAAATGTATTGGATTTTTATTTTGGATACATTATCTCCAAAAGGTCTAAATGCTGAATTCGAACTTAAGTGGTTTTTAGATTAAACCTTTATTTATGTGTTTTAACCTATTTTTTATTTCTATTTATGCTTTTATGTACTTGGAAACTGGAGGATTTAACATCATCTAATTACTTGTCCACCTTCCTGAAATGTAGGGTAAGACTGTGTGGGAATTCAAAGTACCACACTACTATAGAAGGAAGGTGGTACGAATACTAAAATTTATATTGACATCGTTTAACAAAGCCTCTATCCGGTAAACGGGAGTAATACATAAAGATATCTAATGGATGTGAAATGCTGCGAATATGCTCTCTGTGTGGTGATCTGGTTTTTAATAAAATAATTTCCGGACTCAACTACAACATGCAAATGTGACTTCCGGTTGCTCCTGGTGACCCGCATATATGATGTCCGCTCCAGTACTTGTGACACGCAGACATCACTTCCACTAAACAACTTCCGGTACTTCCGGTGACATGCACTGAAGACCTCTGGCTCCATTATCTGTGACATGAAAGATGCCACTTCCGCCATGTGACTTCCAGTCCCGGCAGAAGATTGTCGACCAAGGATTGGCTCACAGAAAGGAGAGAGGGTCTCGATTTGGTTTAAATAGTGTGCCAGTATTACAACATGGCATCTGCACTTGAAAAAGGACAATTAATTCCGAAATGCATTGCACAGACGCCGTGCTGCTGTAACTGGACCCCTGATCTACCTCTTAATAAGGCTTTGATGCTTGTGGTGTGTTGTTGAAATACAACCTTTGTCTGGACCTGGGCTTGAATAACACCATCTCACACACACACCACCTGCCAATGATGGTATGTGTACAGGACTTATCCAGTTTTATGATCTGAACTTTTTCTGTTCCATTATTAATTTCATGTTTTAATCATTTTAATTATTTGAGTGTTGAAATAAATGCGGTATATATTTTTATACCACCATTCTGCTATGTATATTTTATCCCATTAATTTGTGTAATTACATATATATCTTGCTGTAATTAGTGCTGGAAAAGGGTTTTTACACAATTCCAGTGCATTATTGACGTTTTATTAAGTATTTGTGTTTTTACTTGTTCTGAGTATTAACCCACCTGCTTCCCATATTACAGCTACTTGCACTCAATTTAAATATCTATAAATTACTATTTTGATTTCCCATGTTATAAGGTCATAACAAGGATGCAAATACATGTGAAAAGTGACACAATCAGGAGAACAGTGCTTAAGTTTAGACATGCAAAAACTTAAAGTTTTTGCAACTAATATGGCCCTAGGGAGCCGATTTATCATCCAACATAGGCCGGGTACACATGCAGAAATGCTATTTTCCACACAGGGGTGTAGCGAGGGCGCTGGCACGTGGAGCTTATGCCCTGGGTGCCAGCTCTGATGGGGGTGCCAACCTCAGTTGATTGGCTGGTGTCATTTATCTTTCCCAGATTAAAATAGACTGCCAGGATCGTAATCCTTCGGAGTGGCACAATAATGATGGAAGCGCTGTTTCCGCACCCCAGGTACTGTGATAATCTGGCCACATATTCTTACCATGGGGGGCAGCTATTCTTGTACACCCCTGACTTCGGCTTCTCCTACACTGGAACGAGACACATGGTGAGTAGTGAGCAGTGCAGCTCTCCTTCCCTATTGATATGCTGTCTGCAGTATCCTCAGTGTTGTGTCATTGTGTCCTCTTAGTATTATTGCCCTGTTATACTCCTCTTAGTGTTATTGCCCTGTATTCTGTTATATTGTATTATATTAGTGCATATACATACTTTATTGTCACCATAAAAATACTACCCCATCACTGCTCCTACTCCTCATACTGTTCCAACACTGCCCCCACTCCACACAATGCCTCAACACTGATCTAATAACACTGTGCCCCATTCAAATACTGCACTCCTTTCCACATACTGCCCCAACACTGCACCTTCTCCAAATACTGCCCCATTTCACTCTTCAGCCCAAACACAGCCCCACTTCACCCTCATGCCAAGTACTGGCACAGTTTATTGCACCCTTGGGGCACTTGCAGCTGCATGCTACACTATTGCATGGTTCTAGTAACGGGCTTATTCATTAATAGAAGCCTGATGGGGCCTCCTAGTATTCAGCAAACTTTGTGGGCATTGATTCCCCTAGCCCTGCTCTTTCCTATGGGAAAAAGTTCCACGGATGCACAGAGGAATCTGAGTGGATCCCTCCGCCACCTCCACATTGCCAGACCTGTGGCCATGTGCATGTGTGAACTTTTCTAGGCAGCTCTCCCTGCAATGGGGCAATGCTGAATTGCTCTAGTATTTCAGTATACACTACCGCCATATTTAAAGTAGAGATGGCACCAAGAGATACTCCACAGTGACATCATAATAATAATACCATAATTAATGATCAAGGGCAACATAAAAAAATATTAGTACAAAATCCATGAAACCAATCAATTAAGCATAAAGCTGCACAAGTTAAAGATCAGTGGGAAACACAGTAACACATCTGTAGACAAACGTCAATGATAACTGGCAGCCAGATACTCAGAGAAAACCAATACATAGAATAAGCCATAGTGATACAGTATACAGGTTGAGTCTCCCATATCCAAATATTCCGAAATACGGAATATTCCGAAATACGGAATATTTTCAGCATGACTGAGATAATGAAACCTTTGATTTTTGATGGTTTAATGTACATAAACTTTGTCTAAGGCACAAATTATTAAAAAGATTGTATAAAATAACCTTCAGGCTGTGTGTATAAGGTGTATATGAAACATAAATGAATTTCATGTATGTACACAAACTTTTTTTGATGCACAAAATTATAAAAAATATTGTCTAAAATGACCTGCAGGCTGTATGTATAAGGTGTATATAACACATAAATGCATTCTGTGTGTATATTTGGGTCCCATTTCCAAGACATTTCATTATAATATGCAATTATTCCAAAATACGGAATATTCCGATATCCAAAATACCCCTGGTCCCAAGCATTTTGGATATGGGAGACTCAACCTGTATTGAGTGTCTCCACAGTTGCAGGGATGTCACATATGAATCTATGGTAGTGGGCAGAGCTCTGCAGCAAGAGGGCCCATCTGGGATTTACCCGGACCCAGTATGACCCAAGATTCAAAATTAATGTCTGTAGCTGTCTTCTACTACTCCATGCTAGTTAAGCTTATTTTGTTGTACTGTACATCATCATACACCCATTCTGTAGTTAAACTTACTGTCAAATATAAAAGCATGCATTATGATTTTATCAACACCATCCCCTTAATTTCCTCACTTGCTGTCTCCTTGTCTGAATTTCCCTTCCTCCTTCTTGCTTTCTCCACTCCATGGCCCACCCCTGCTTTCGGATCTCTCCACTCTGCAACACCGCACCTTCCCCTCACCTCCTCCCCGGTTCTCTATTCTCCCTGCTCCTCCTTCTCCTCCTCCCTGCTCTCTTCATACAGTAATTATTGACCTACTTCTATTCTGTCCTCTCCACAGTGTTGCAGACTGGCATTGTGATGCTGTCAGTCATGGGCAGCTGTACTGCAGTTAGTAGATCACATTTGGTTCCTCCCCTATAGGGCAGCAGGGCCTACCGGGGATCTCCCCAATTCTCCTCTGAGCCAATCCGACATTGACTGGGCCTCTGCGGTTTGTCCTTGGCTGTGGGTACCAGGGTAATAATGTGAAAACACTGTGGCACTGCCCCCAGTCTTCTATTATCTGCATTTGCATCAGTCCCATGCTATGAAAGTGAATTGACTAAAATCGGGCAGATCTCTGCATACGCTCACCTTTGAATAGTCTTCATCTTTGTCTGCATGCCTGTGACACATCCCCTGGATGCTTTTCCTACATGTGAACTTCCCTTTGCCACCCAGTAATCACCATTCATTTGCAATGTGATGAATTCCTGTACATTATCCTTTACAGCTTTCAGAAAGAACTCTGTTCCGGGCTGATAGGACCTTGGAGTCCGGAAAAAAAAAGGGTGGTGTACTTTGCGTTTATGTCCATGATAAATGGTGTACTGATGCTATCATGATAGAGTTGCAGTGTACAGCTGATGTAGAATTTATGCTACTTCAATGTAGGCCTTTTTATTTACCCCAGGAATTTTCTGTGGTTTTATTAGCAGCAGTATACATTCCGCCGCAGGCTAATGTTACCTTAGCTTTGGATATTTTATTTAACGTTTTTTCAAAACAATTGTCTTTGCATCCAGATTGTGCTTTTATTGTTGCTGGAGATTTTAATCAGGCTAATTTGAAGTTGGTTTTTCCAAAATTAATTCAGAATGTGGAGCTTCCAACGCGTGGGTCTAATATATTAGATCATATTTATACCAATGTTAAAAATGTGTTTAAAACTGTTCTGTGTCCTCGTATAGGGCAGTCCGATCACGTTTCTATTTTTTTAGTACCAAAATACTCCCCTTTGATTAGGCGATCTGGGGCAGTCATTAAGAATGTTACAGTTTGGCCAGAAGGGGCCTTACTGAAATTACAAGGTTGCTTGGATTGTACTGAGTGAGATCTGTTTTTAGAGGAAGCTAGGATGGGTCCTGATATAAATGTGGACCAGTTAGCTTCCATGGTTTTATTGTATTTGAACTGCTGTATAGATAGTGTTACAGTTAGGAAGGCTATACACTTTTTTCTCAATGATAAACCTTGGATGAACGGTAATGTGCGTTTCTTGCTACGATCCAGAGACCTTACCTTTAAATCAGGGGATTGTTTAGCTTACTCTACTGCCTGGTCTGAATTGAAGAAGGGTATTAGACTGGCTAGGAAGACCTACTCCAATAGGATAGAGTGTCACTTTAGTGAATCTGGTGATTCTAGGTCCCTGTGGCAGGGAATTAAGCACTTAACTGACTATAAAGCCTTGAATTCAGGTGGTCCCAAGGTGGGGGGCCCTTAGGCGGACGAATTTAATAAATTTCATGCTAGGTTTGATGGTGTGGATAATATCTGTGCTATCCCGTTTAAAGACCCAGGGGGTTCTTGGATCTTATGGTAAAGATTTCTGGACTGCACAACCTGACTATATATATGATGGGAGGTGCTACCTGATGAGACTAATTGCAGGCACAGAAACAGACAAATCTCAGGTGCACAACTCCAAGTTATTAATAATATATATATAAATGCAATCAAATTTTGCAATCAATAGAGGTTTTCAGCATAATCATGGCCAATGTTATGGGCCTACCCACCATATCCAGGTAACCTCTTTCGGGTAGGTCCCTAACATACTAGGGTTCAAATCCAGAGCGCACCACCCCCCAAAACTGGCCAAGCCAAGCTGCCCCAGGGCACCACCATAGTAAGAAAAGTGCAGTGTAAAGAGATAGTTAGGAGCAGCTGTTCTGTTTCTGTGCCTGGTTCTTGGATCTTGGCAGAGGCCGATGTCAGGTCTTGTTTGCGGAGAACCAGTTCTAGGAAGGCTGCTGGCCCTGACTGTATTCCCGGCAAGGTTTTGCTTGAGTGTGCTGATCAACTATCTGGCATTCTCACAATTATTTTTAACTTGTCCCTTGCTCAAGGTATTGTCTCGGGTTGTCTTAAGACTACCACAATTATTCCAGTTCCGAAAACTACGTTCATTTCTGGGCTAAATGACTATCGCCCCATTGCCCTCACTTCATTAATCATGAAGTGTTTTGAGCGTTTGGTCTTGGTACGCCTTAAGGGTAGCATTCCAGATGCTTTTGATAATTATCAATTTGCATATAGATCTAATAGATCTACTGAAGATGTTGCTCTTATGGTCCTTCATAGGGTATTGTGCCATTTAGAGAATAAGGATTCGTATGTTAGACTGTTGTTTGTAGACTACAGCTCTGCTTTTAACACCGTTGTCCCGTCTTTACTTAATGCTAAATTGTTAGCAATTGGGTTAGATGAGTCTATTTTTAATTGGTTACTGGACTTTCTGTCTGACCATTCACAGTCGGTTAGGCTGGGAGATCAGTTTTCATCTCCAATTGTTGTGAATACAGGAGTACCACAGGGTTGTGTTCTTAGTCCCTTCCTTTATTCATTGTATACATCAGACTGTGTTTCTAGTTCTGAATCTAATCTGATCGTAAAATTTGCTGACGATACTACAGTTGTAGGTCTGATTACTAACGAGGATGAGGACGGTTACATGGCGGAGGTAGATCGACTTATTAGATGAGGCAAGGACAATAAGTTGCTGTTAAACAGTAAAAAAACTAAAGAGGTGGTGGTTGATTTTAGGAGGTCAAGGAGAAATGTTCCCCGTCCTTTAATTCTGAATGGCGTTGAAGTAGAGAGGGTGGGTGATTTTAAGTTTCTTGATATTACATTTTCGGAGGACCTGTCGTGGTCGTCGCATGTTTCTTTAGTGGTAGGTAAGGCTCAGCAATGCCTGTATTTCCTTAGGAAATTAAAAGGAGGTGGATTATCTAGGCTGTTGCTGGTAAATTTTTACCGTGGTATAATTGAGAGCCTTTTAACTTATTCGATTACTGTTTGGTACGGGAACTCCACATGTTTGGAGCAGAGATCGCTGTCTAGAGTGATCAGGGCAGCTGAAAGAATTATTGGTCAGTCTCTACCTAGGCTAGAGGACATTTATGTTAAAAGGTGTGCTTCTAAAGCTAACAATATAATTGTTGACCACAGCCATCCTTGTCACTCTCTATTCTCACTTTTGCCTTCTGGGAAGTGTTTTAGATGTCTCAAGTGTCGTACTAGTAGGATGCAGAATAGTTTTTTCCCTGCTGCTATAGTTAATTAAAATATTTTAAAGGGTGTTATGTAATTGTTGACTGTGAGTGTCTTGCATTTTACTTTCGCTGGTGCATTTTATGTGGATGTGACAATAAATTTAATTTGATTTGCTCTGTTGTGTAAATATCAGGGCCAGCTCTTGGAGTGGTCGAACAGGGGCACCAACCCATAGAGGGTGCATCCCCTCCCAACATCCCGAGTTCAACCTGTCGGGCAAAGTGTCCCATGGGTGGTCAAATCGGGAGGTTGGTGCGGCAGTGCCGGACCCCTGAGTAACTGAATGGATGCTGCGCAGATGCGCGCGGCATCCATTCAGTGCTGGGAGAGGGCTGGTGGAAGCCCAGCTAGCGATGAGTGCTGGGCTCGCCCCCAGCCTGACGTTACACGGGAGGCGTGCCATGCGAGTACACCTCCAGGTAATGTCACTTAGGGGGCGTGGGCTATGGTAATTAGACCACACCCCCATTTAGTACGTGTGTGACTATTATGCGCTTACCCCATTTCCAGCACAGGGCGTTCCGAACCCTGGATCTGACCCTGGTAAGTAGGCTGCAATATATTCGCAGTTTGCTAAAAATCCCAAGATCCTACAGGTCCTTATCAATAGCACCACACATTTCTCTCTGCAAGGTATAAGAAACCTAACATTTTTCTGTGAATTTTATGTTTGTTTGAAACTACAGCTTCTTAAATCGAAAATTAAAAATTTACAAAATCGTTGTTCTCCAAAAGCATTATTAATCAAAAACAATCTTGCTTGTTAATATTCCAATTTAAGATTTTAGACTTAATTTGTTGTACATACAGTACACTGTTGCTGCATTATTTATGTTATACAATGTGATAATATTACCCCTTTCACACTTAAAATCCAGTAAATTGCTGGGTCTATCAATCTGGCAAATTCCTGGGTCTCAGCCCGACCCTAGGATTTTGGTAAGTCCCAGGATGTTTCTTTTCACACATACCAAAATCCCAGGTCGATGCACGTTCACGGGTGTGAAAGGGGTATCAGTTTCTCATACCACTTTCAGATATAGGACTTGGGAAATTGCCTGGTCTGTCAACCTGGCAATTTCTCGGGTGTCAGTCCCGACCCTGCTACAGAGCCGTTTGCTTTCACACATAACAAAAAATCCAGGTCGATGAGCGTTCATGTGCAAAAGGGGTATCAATCTGTGTAATATAAGGTTTTTTAAGTAAAAACTATTTTACAAAGAAACCTACAATTTATCACAAGATATCACAACTAAATACAATATATACAACTAGCTGAAGTACCTGGCATTGTCCGAGTTTAACTCGTCAAGTTATTAAGTTTTATTATGTGATGTTGCCCAAATCCTTCCAGTGAAAGGCCCAGAACAGGCTCCCTGGGGCAAAGTTCTGCCAACGGGAAATCCGACTGGGACCTAATCCCCCTAATATGTCTAATTTATTATTATTTATTAACAGTTTCTTATATAGCACAGCATATTCTGTTGCACTTTACAATTTGAACTAGAATCCAGTGTTACCACTCTGTGAAGTTTTCATCCAAATTATGTGATATCGTCCAAATCCATCCAGTGGAAGGCACAGAACCGGCATCCCTGGGTCAAAATTCTGCTCGGTGTACTCCGCCTTGAGGTCCGACTGGGATTCTAACCACTCCATTAGGCATCCCAGACCAATTGCCATCCCTCTGTAAAGTTTTCATCTAAATCCATCAAGTGGAAAGCCTAGAACAGGCTCCTCGGGTCAAAGTTCTGCCCAGCATAAACACCAACAGGATGTCTGATCGGGACCTCAACCCCCTAGTATGTCTTCTGGGATCCAATGTTGCCACTCTGTGAAGTTTTTGTCCAAATCCATCCAGTGGAAGACCCAGAACAGGCTTCCTGGGTCAAAGTCATGTCTGGCGCACTCTGCTGTGTGGGACCCCAACCACTCCATTAGGCATCCCAGACCAATTGTTACCCCTCTGAGAAGTTTTCATCCTAATCCATCCAATTGAAGGCCCAAAACAGGCTCCCTGGGTCGAATTTCTGCCCAGGGTACATCAACAGGAGGTCCGACAGGGTCCTAAACCCCCTAGTATGTCTTTTGGGATCCATTGTTACCACTCTGTATAGTTTTCGTCCAAATCCATCCAGTGGAAAGCTCAGAACATGCTCCCTGGGTGAAAGTTCTGCCCAGAGTACACCAATGGGAGGCTTGACCGGGACCCTAACCCCCCTAATACCTGGCCAGGATCCAACTGGACCACCTCGTGTTGATTTCATCGTAATCGGTACAGGGGTGTCCAAATGCATAACTGGACAAACAAAAGAAAAACAAAAACAATTAATTTTTTTATAGAAGATGTATAGAAATCTGTGATTGGTGTTAAATAATTGGTATGCTACCAGAAATCAATTAACCTACCAGTATGTTTTTGCACTGTGGAAAGGAAAGCTGAGGATATGGAGGTAACCTACAGTATACAGACACAGGGAGAACATACAAATTCCACAAGGGTCCCTGGTTGCAATCAAGCTCTTTATAAGAGAATCTGGAGCTATTAAATGAATTTTGCTATTAAATGAATTAAATCTTGAATTAAATCTTGAGCTATTAAATTCATTTTCTAAGATGTTTCAAAGAATACATTTTGCAAGATGTTTTATCTAAGATTAAACTGATGTAAAATCACAAGATTATATTTTTGAGAGCAAGCATTTTAGTACATTATATATATAGATTGTTACAATCTATTTTGTTTGATACAGGCATTTTACTGTGAACCTCAAATTATGAGGATCATTTTTATGATAAAGAAAAACACCAGCAAGCAATTGAATTAAAGAAAGATAATTTTTTCTTCTCACTAAGATAATTAGTAAATTACATTTTGGGGGATATACTAATCCATCATATTCTTTCCTTTTCAAATTTTCAAAAATTCTTTTGTAAACTTCCTTAGACAAACAGTATGTGACAATGATGCTAACGTTTTTTTAAACTGTAATTACCCTTTCAATAAAATGGTATAAATACTACAGAATAAATAGAATAATAATCTTATCCTTCGAGATGGGTTACTAGATTTTACTGTTGATTGCGTCTCAGTAGAAAATGTCCCTAATGTAGCCTGACTTATATATAAATAGATGCCGGGAAAGGAGCTTCAGCAGAAAGTAGTCATGCTTATTGCTTACAGCCTGTACTATTAGAGAAATGAAGGTTTGCTAAAATTATTATTGTATCTAGGTAAATAAATAAGCACCTATAGGTTACGTACACTGTGTTAATATAAATATTTTTCTAACTTACGTATGTTTTTATTTTGCAGTGAAATCAAGGCAAGTGGCTTTGTAAGTAGGCATCATGCAGATCTACAATAGCAATGTCTCCTTGATATATGCAGGAGATAACATGTTCTTCAACACCGTCAGTATTTCAAATATAAGTCAAGTTGCTGATGATATGGGGGTCATTCAGGCGGTGCTGATGTCCTGTATAATTAGTGTGACAGGCACAGGAAATGCTCTTGTCATTCTTGGTTTTATGACAAACAAAAGACTCAGGACTCCAAGCAACTACTTTATTTTAAACTTGGCCATCAGTGACTTCTTTACAGGTAAAAAAATAAATAAATTACCAAACCATATGTGTATATAATAGTTTATATAGTAATACTGACCAATAAATGAAAATGCTTACATAAACACTTGCAGATAGAAAATTGAAAATATTTTTTTTCTGTTCTATCAACTGATTAGTAGCAAGCTGTTGATATTGAGTTTTCTGTTTGCCTTATGGTAGAAACTGAAGCAGGTACTAGCTGACAGTCATCATTTAAAGTTGTTAAGAAATATATCATCCTACTAAATTCTTAAACTACCCATATAGGTGGTGATTTTGTCTTCTAATTTAGACCAAGAAGACCAACCACACCAAGCATATCCCCAATAACTTAGCAGAATTCCTCAGCCTACCTGCACACAATCCCTAATCTTATTGTAGAAATCACAGCTACACCTTGATCCTTACATGCTCAGATGAGAACCTGATCTGTGGAGATTCTAGAATGAAGACTAATACAGCTGCTAGGGCTTCCGGGCTGTACTCCCTTTTCCTTCCAGTAATACCCCTTTCACACTAAGTTTCTGACCTGGTATATTTTCTGGGCAAGCCGGTTCAACCCGAGTCCTATCTCGGTGATAATGGCTCTACCCGGATCTAATGTCCCGGGTCCTCACCCCTGGTTATTACCAGGGTTATTCCAGGGACCGTCCCAGGTAGCCTGCAGTTTGAAAAGGTGCAACCAGGGTTATTCTACCCTGCTCAAGCTACCAAGATGCTAATTGGAGGATCTGGATAGCTCTGGAATGCTGAAAGATTACATCATCAGGGAACGTCCGCTTTTGAAGAAAAGGGTTCATTGTGAAAGGGGCTGACTCGGGAATAACCCAAGACCAAAGTGCAGTGTGAAAGGGGTACCGAAGCTGTGATCCGGATTCAAAAATCCTGGAAAAAGCAGGTTCTGACTCCCGGATCTGGTCTGAAAGTGGTATAACATAACTTAATCCAGGAAGTTGATGACCTGGATTCTGTCAGCTCAGTGACTTGAGAGTACTGTAGATGTTAAGTCTAGACTCTACAATTGTCACCAATTGTGGTAAAGCAACATTCTGTAGGCACACACTGAGTGCTAGGTGATTGACTTACTAAAAATATTGTATTATCATTAAGTGCTTGAATAGATCCATTTTTGGGGGTATAACTATATTATAATATTCTATAACCAAAGAAATATACAGTGTTTTTACAACAGACCTTAGCAGGCAGGCTTATCTCTTACAGCAGTCACATCTACTTTTCACTCTAAATACAATTATAGTTATTGCTAGATACAGTAGTCTTCTATTGATAACTACTGTATTTGAACCTATAAGGAAGCAAAACATAATAATAATTGTTAAAATTATCTAAATGTCAGTGCAGGGTATGTGTGTTTAATAAGAAAAATTGATGGCTATTTACTTTAATGCCATCATGTGAGCTTAATACATTATACACCAGTGGTGTCAGTAATGAGGAATAAATGGCACAGTCCCTATAACAAATGAGAGAACTGTAGGAGACAAGTAAGCAACACTGGATTAAGACCAAATGGGACCATCTACAATCTCCAGCCATATTATGTGCAGACACCTGGTCACAAGTGCACCTAACAGACCATCAATCACATTGCACAATTGCCAAACTCGATTGCCAACAGACCCTGATCATACTGCATATTTTTCACTATTCTAGAGCATTTGTAGAGGAAGGTTTAGGTGTATGAAACATTAATGTATGACAAAAGGGAGCCGAGCAGTGATGATTGTAGTGAAAACAAGTCAATGAAAAAACGGACGTCCGAGTGCTTTCTTGGCTTGCAAAAACCGTTAAAGATATATCACAACAATGGACTTTATTTTATACCATGTAGAGATTGATACATATTAACTGGTTTCTCCAGAAAAATTGATGTAAGCTCCATTTATTTAAGTTTTTCCCTTTTTACCGTTCCTATTTCTTTTGTATCAAAAACGATTCTCTATTTTCAGACGAGTCCAATTCCTGGTATGAGTCTGCTCTGGCATGGCAATAAATAAAGCACAGGGACAGACACTTAATGTGGCTGGAGTGGACCTAAGTAAAGACTGTATTGCTCATGAATAACTTTACGCGGCCATTTTTCATGTCAAGTCAAAACTAAATCTTTTCATGTTGACGTCAGAAGGAAAAACAACTAATATCGTCTACAATGTCGTAAATTCAAAATTGCTCCCACGTGAAACTGAGGCGGGTCACTAGTTACATATAATGTAAGGGAATATTTTAAAAGACCAAATATTAGTCATTGACTGGCACACATCATATATTCATACAGTTATACATCTGCATGTAAATGCGAGACACGCATCTTATAATGAAAATATAATAATATATCTACTAATGTTCCCATGTACTCTGGGCTAATGCTGACAATCAATGTTTCAAATTAAATGTACCCAATTCAGCAAACGATATATAGTACATGATATAACACTTGGAAAACATGTTTCCTTTTCTTAGGTACCTTCTCCCTCCCACTGTACTTAAAGAATTACATTATTAATAGAAGATGGGTCCTTGGAAAAAATATCTGCAAACTTTGGCTCACAATCGATTACACTTTGTGCCAATGTACAATATATAACATTGTTCTAATCAGTTGTGACCGTTTTCTAGCTGTCACCAAAGCTGTAAGTTATTTTTTTTTTTTTATAAATTAATTTTTTTTAATGTAATATTTGTATGACAAATGGGATAGTTCTATAAAACATTGTAAAATGGTGCATTGGAGAAAAAAGTTGCCAAACTGCTTTCCTCCTGACATGACATTATCACAATAAGTATCGGAGGGCTCATGGTGTCTGACATGGAGGACTCATGCTATAAGACATGGAGGACTCATACTGTCTGGCATGGAGGGCTCATGCTATATGACATGGAGGGTTCATGGTGTCTGACATGTAGGGCTCATTCTGTCTGACACAGAGGGCTCATGCTATATAACATGTAGGACTCATGCTGTCTGACATGGAGGGCTCAT
This sequence comes from Taudactylus pleione, assembly GCA_031769625.1. Lineage (NCBI taxonomy): Eukaryota > Metazoa > Chordata > Amphibia > Anura > Myobatrachidae > Taudactylus > Taudactylus pleione. The sequence continues at coordinate 22,387,246 of JAUIMM010000092.1, read as the reverse complement.
GGTGTCTGACATGGAGGACTCATCCTATATGACATAGAAGGCTCATGCTGTTTGACATGGAGAGCTCATTAGGTCTGACATGGAGGGCTCATGCTATATGACATGGAGGGCTCATGCTGTCTGACATGGAGGTCTCATACTATATGACATGGAGGGCTCATGCTATGACATGGAGGGCTCATGTTGTCTGACATGGAGGGCTCATGCTATATGACATGGAGGGCTCATACTATGACATAAAGGGCTCATGCTATATGACATGGAGGGCTCATGCTGTCTGACATGGAGGGCTCATACTATATGACATGGAGGGCTCATGCTATGACATGGAGGGCCCATGTTGTCTGACATGGAGGGCTCGTGCTATATGACATGGAGGGCTCATACTATGACATAAAGGGCTCATGCTATATGACATGGAGGGCTCATGCTGTCTGACAGGGAGGGCTCTTGGAAAATTGAGCCCTCCTTATACCATTCCCCTGCAGCAGAAGAGAAAATGTGTTTCAGGCTATAATTATATCGCTATGGCCCCTATTTCTGAATAGAGCAAAATTTTGCTGTATACAGGATTACCCCTTATCTATCAAAGCCCCCTCAGCACAGGGGCACAGCCAGAACTTTCTGGGCCCCATATTGAAATTTTGAAGGGGGCCCTCCCCAATGCTTCTAGAGAGACACCTCTCTTCACAATGGTTGTTCATTGTATGCCCATAATTTTGGCCTAGTTCATTTTATGCACCATAAAGTAATAATGCCCTTGTTCATTTATGCCCTAAAGAAGAGCCTTAGTTCACATTATACCGCACAGTATTACCAGTTCATATTATACCACATTGTATTCCCCCAGTTCACAATATGCCACATTGTAGTGATGCCAGCATATGTTATGCCACACAGTACCTCCAGTTCACATTATCCCACACAGGGGGGCAGGGACCAACCAGCTCATACCTGAGGGGGATACCTCCTAAAGCAGAACATATCTTCTTAATTTAGGCACACTGGGCCTTATTCAGCAAGGATTGCTATTTTGCTAAAACGCACGCAACGCAGTTGCTAATATCAGCGGTGATATGCAAATAATTTAATTCGCAATGCGATCACAGCCTAACATAAGGACGCCCACTTCCCCTTACACATATCCGTATACTTTGGCAACATAGCGAAATACTCGGTAACATCGAGTAACATCAGACCCATACGCACAGTTAAGGCAGGTCAGTCCTCACTCAGGAACTGCTAACTTCAGGTCACGCTATAAGGCCTCAGGCAGTGTCTGGTATCGCAGTATATAATTTATGCACGCCCCCGGCACCCCTGCGTTCACCCGAGCCATTACCACCCACAAACGGCACTTCCTGTCAATTACTCTGTGATGGGTCTGTGTCGCCACTGAGATCGCAGCGGCTGGTACGCGCACTGCGATGCATATGCATGCACAGTGCAAAACAATTAGGCGACTGTGTGCGTATTGGCAACTGCGATCCTTGCTGAATCGGGCCCACTGTCCCTTTCTGGGACAGTCCTAATCTCGGAGATCAATCCCCCTCTCCCCACCCCAGCTTCAGTAAGTTTGTAAACAAGAAGTGTACTCTCCCTGACAATTCCTGTTTCTGTTCATGATGGGGGCATGCCCAGTGCTTCTTCCTGAGCAGCTGTGGGCTGCCCAAGTCTCTCTTTGTGCAGCATCCACTCACCACTGCCGACCGAAAGAGCAGGATTTGGGATGGAGGGTGGGGGGGTTTCCTGGGGAGAGATGTCAGCTGTTGTTTTGCATGGGGAAACCTATTTAAGAAGGATAAATGGCTTACATGTACCACAGCAATCCTCCAGGATGGTGAAAGCAAATGATCCTTACTGGATAAAAAAATGCTTTATTATTTAAATAAACCATTTTATCTTTAGTAAAAGACATTCATACATTTTCACTATTTTTAAATAGATTTTTTAGATTTGTTTCGAGTTATTGCAACTGGAAATAGAAGTTTGGACTTCCAGTACCACTGCGCATGTATGAAAAGGGTCACGCATGTTTTATATATGCAGTATTGGATGATATCTATCTATACGTGTGTGTGTGTCCAGTGTATTTTTAATTATTTATTACCCTGTTCATTGGCTACACATTTCGGATATCAAGTATAGAATGCATTTTTATGAATTATGTAGTGGTTCACTGTGTTTTATAATATTTATAAATAATACACACACAGGACCCATCACTGCCCCACAGCCCTTTCTTTTGTCTAGCAGAGGGCCTTGAACGGCACCCTGCAGCCAGTATCGCTGCGGCAGAATCGCCACAGTGTCCTCCCTTCCGTGTGTACAGCTGCTTAGATCGTTGGCACTGCTGCACGTCCAGGTGCTGGTGGCCCCGCCCCTTATGTGTGATGTCATGATATCATGCGCAAAGGGGGCGGGGCCAGCACAGGGCCCTGTTATTGCCCTGATAGGGAATAGCAGACTCATGGAAGATACTGCAGTGCACTTATTACAAAATCTTCTAAGAAAGCTAGAATTTTTTTTAATTTACATATAGTATACATGAGTAAATAACCTATGTTTGGGTATACTATTTTTACTGAGAAAACCTTTTAGAAGTTGCTTTATTTCACAGTTCTGTGATTTCTTATTGTACATCATAATATCAGAAACCATTAAACGCTACCCATTTCTACATTTTACATGTATAAATACTATAACAATGGGGGAGATGCAACTTACCCCAGAGAGAGGAAAAGTGGAGATGTTGCCCATACTGTAGCAACCCATAGCAACCAATTAGCTTCTGTCGTGTCATAGACTGAGCTAGAGCTATGGGCAGCTTCTCCACTTTATCTCTCTCGTAGGTTTAATACATCACTCCTATCATTTTTTTCGTAAATGTTGTAATTTTCTATGTTAATATTTTTTGGGAGCTTCAATTACAATTTAATATATTTTAATCTTTGTCTAGGTAAAATATCGGGATCAGCAAAATAAAATGAAAACAGCTTTTATGAAGATGGCAGCAGTCTGGATTTTAGCCTTCCTAAATTTTGGTCCGGCAATCATTTTTTGGGAGTATGTGGTGGGTTATAGTGTGGTGCCAGAAGGTGAATGTAACCCAGAATTCTACTATGGCAGTCGCTACTTGCTCTATTCTTCTTTTTTTGACTTTTTCACTCCAATGGCTGCGATAGCATTTTTTAATCTCAGCATTTACTGTAATATAAGGAGTCGCATGAAAAGTAAAGTACAAAGCACTGGCAATAAATCCACAGACTTATTGACAGATAAAAAAAGGGATAACATTTTTTTTGTAAACTGCAGAAATGACCCTCCAAACTGTCTGTCAACTTCAACACAACTTGACCAGGAGCTTCAAACCCATAAAAAGAAAACTAATTTCTTAGAAAACATTTTGTGGCTATGTAAAATCAATCATCACTCAACTACAAAAATAGTTGTAAGAAGTGAAAGCTCAAACATAATTGGAGCCCTTGATTTAGCCAAAAACTCAGCATTATCCAAGGACAAAAAAATGGCAAAGTCTTTAGCTCTTCTTGTTTGTACATTTTGCATCTGCTGGGCCCCGTACTCTTTCCTAACAATTATCACAGAGGGATTATGGGATGTTTGTGTGTCTCCAGTTGTGTATGATGCCACCTGTTGGCTTTTCTTCTTCAACTCTACAATTAATCCTTTTCTATATCCCTTTTGCAATCCTGCAGTTAAGAAAACCTTAATGCAACTGTTATGTATCAAAAAATGTTATGGTAACAAAAAATGAATTATTTTGCTCTCTCACAGATTATTGCCAACAATTACATCATCAGGGCTGAAAAACACCACTGATGATTGTTGTTCTAGGAATAATTAAGAAAAACGGTTTGATCATTTTTGGGCTGAGTTATGTTTTTTTTAAGCAGCATTATTAATATTTTTTATCTTTTATTTATTTGGTGACAGAAAATGTCTGTAGCACCATATAGGAAAAATGACAATAAAACACACAAACAATACAATCTTCAAACAGATAGTACAAAAAGAAAAAATCAAATAGTGAGATTTCTATACAACTAAGTGAGTGGCAGATAATAATAATAGTATTCAATATTGGTCATAGCTCCGCCTATAACCTACAGTATGGCATTGAGGTCGGTCATAGGCCCACCTCTCCAGACCATACATGCCTACACTCCCGGAAGTTGCGGGAGGTTCCCGATTTTCCGGGTAGCCCCCTGCACCTCCGAAAGTGTAGGCAGATCTCTCGCATCCTGTCCACTTCCTAGTGAAGTGGGCAAGATGGGGAGATTTAATGGGGAATTTGTAGGTCAGCGAGGAGGGGACAGGGCTAAATGGCGCTAGTTGCGGCATTTAGCCCCACCCCCTCCTCACAGACCTGCAAATGGCAGACTTTTACAAGGAAAGAGGTGGGGCCTAATAACTTCCCGCCCCCCAAACTGGCTTGCTGCAGCAATTCTCCCAGTTGCTCCCGCAAAGGAGGACTACAAAGTAGGTAAGTATGCTCCAGATCCCTCTGCTGCTGCCTTCTATTAGGGATGCTATACATCCCGGGTTTTCCAGAATCATACTGGTTTCTGGCCTTCCATCCTGATGACTGCCTTTGTGACAAATAAATGTCCAGGTTACTGGACTGGCATTCACAGGACGAAATCCGAAAGCCAATATATCCTGGAGGGGCCAAGGACTGGGCAGAAGGAAAGCCTGGTATGTGTGACGTGATTGTGGAGCACTTGGAGGTTTTTCCTGACTGCTGGGCGCACATTATGTCTCAGCACTCGGGCAGCTCTAATTTCAGCGTTGGTCTGGATCATTATCTGTTCTCAGAGACAATAGAGAGATAAAGAGCATAGATAGGTAGAAATAGAAACCATAGATAGAGATCATAGATAGGTAGAGAGAATAGATAGGTAGAGAGCCCCTGTGTACTGTATACTGTATTATATAGTCTGTTTTTGCCTTCTGCATTTGACTCCATTTAGTAAATATACAGTACACTATTACTCTGCAATATACAGGATAAAAAATATATATTTTTGGTATTTCAACTTGGTCTTGGGTCTTTTGACTCAAAAGACTGCCTCCCATAATATATATTAAATACTATTTTGCGTTTAAGCTCATAATTCTAATTTATAATTATTTCAGACGGCACCACCAAAGAGAAAATGCCAGTTAACTGATAAATTGCTTAATGACTTTCCTTTTATGAAGAAATTTAAAGAGAATGACAATGAAACTGTGTTGTGCTCAATGTGCAGTGCTCTGTTTTCAATTGGCCATGGTGGGAGGTCTGACGTTACATCCATATTAAATCAAGGAAACACAAACTTGCATCTCAGGGTTCTTTAACTTTTAGGAAAGTGACCCGTTTTTTAACCTGTCAAAGCAGAGAATGAGTTTCCTAGGGGTATATTTACTAAAGTGAGAGTTTTTAGAAGTGGAGTTGTTGCCCATAGCAACCAATCAGATTCTATCTATTATCTTCCAGAAGGTGCTAGATAAATTATAAGTAGAATCAGATTGGTTGCTATGGGCAACAACTCCACTTCTAGAAACTATCACTTTAGTAAATATACCCCCTACTCTCAAAACCAAAATGAAAGTGAAGGGACATAATCATCTACATCATAATGTGAGGTTTTTTTTATTACACATTTCTTAATTTGACCAGTAGACACATTTTTATAAAATTAAAATGCATATAATCAGGATAAATTGTGCTTTAAATATCCAAACTTTAAATGTGCTTTAAATATCCAAACACTACCAAATTCTATGTACAGTCTGTATTTTGCATTCACAGCAATACATTCACATTCTATCGGGTTTATGTAATAGGGTACAGTGTGGGTTGACTGCGCCAGCGGGATCCCTGCAAATGTGTCCCAGTTTTATTTTTTTTAAATATAACAACCCTAGTCTATCTAGCTCCCCTCTGTACAGCCCTCATCCTCTTCCCCTGGACTCCGGCTCTCCACACAGCCGCACCGGACCTCTCTTCTTTTCCATTTTCCTGCTCCACATACCTCCTCTCAGAATTGCTCCTCTCCAAGGACCACCGTTGCTAATTGAGGCCATTGCCTTGCCTCCCGGGTCCCATTCCTCCACCTGATGCTGCCTCTTCTGGTATCCCTGGCAACTCAACCTGTGGTCCTGATCATCCAACCGCGTAATTCCTGGCACCAGGCATCCGATGCCTGGTCAGTACTGTCATTGGTTCATAAGGCCGTGGTCTCCGCCTAGTTGTCCTGGTGCTTCTCCACTTCATTCCAGGTCCTTATCTACGTGTTACCTCACATTCACTCTCAACCCTGCAGCATCCTCCTACTCGTTATCTTCACACTACCTTCTTCAGTTCCGCTGCCTCCAGTGATATGGACCTGCTACCACATGCATATTCTGGACTCTCCCCTACTTCACCTGCACCTACTAACTCTGGCTATGCCCTGCTCCATCACCTGAACAATTTGTCCACCAGCTCATACTTAATACTTCTATACCCATTATCCCCTTCCTCATTGTTATGTCTGATCTACTCCTGACCTCCATCACCTGTACTCCCTACCCTGGGATTGCAACCATCATAATTCCCATTGTAGTTGTGGTAATATCTTGCATATATTTTGATCACGCCATTGTTTTATTGTATTATATCTCGTATGTTGTTTGTGTTTGCATAGCATTGCCATTTTGTTTGGGTGGGGCAAATTAAGAGCCGTATTCAATTTGAGCCGAGCTGTGATACTTTTTCACGGCCCGGACTTTTCACCTACTTCGCCTGTTTTGTAGGCGGAAAAGTATCGCGCGTGTGCCCGCTTTACCCCGTATTCAATTTGAAAGTACACGAAAACTAGACCCGGCGAAACTTGAATAGGTGGAAAGTACTGTCAGATTTGGGGAAATCAGCCTGACACCCCCCAAAAGATGCTCTGACATGGGGGTTCACTATGGTGCCCCCCGATTTGGCTTACTAAAGGTATTTGGTGTTTTTAAACGGACTCAATAGCTGCTAAATAGCGTTTTTCTATACTTGGTGCAGAATAGTATTCAGGAGTATTTTTTCCAGAAAATAACTTATCCCAGCAAATTTGGGGTACTTAAAAATGGTCAGCATATTTAAAAGTTGCTAAAGTAAAGTTGAAAAAATCATGAAAAATCCACCTGCCGCAAGCACCTGCAATCAAAAAAACACTTGGGGCATACTTGGGGACCCCCTCAGAGTCAAGTTCGCTAGTTTTTAACTTTGTACCCCAACTTTATTTTTCACCCCCTTTTTCAAAGTCATTTTTTGGGGTGTCCTTAAGTGATTTTTTTTAATTTTTGAACACAGTTTACCTTTGGGGGACTGTCTGAAGGCTGCAGGGGGGTTTCCGTAACATTGCACCCCAAAACCCCAATTCTGCACTTTTTTCCGCCTGCTATTCATAGGCGAAAGTTTTTTGAATAGTGCATTGCATTGACTTTCCGCCTAGGCGGAAAGTCTTTCAAATTGAATACGGGTTAAAAACAAAACAGGTGAAAATGACATCATCGGCAAAAAAGTATCGCGGATCCGGACTTTTCGTCTCAAATTGAATACAGGCTTTAATTCAGAATATTGACATTCTGTCAATGTTGATATTCTGAATGTCAACTTTTTTACTGCATACCTTTTGTTTATCTGCTTCAGTTGCCATTTTATCCACTTTGTACTACTAACTTACTCTCCTGAGCCTACATGAGGCTGGTGTAGCCTTATTTAAACATAGTTAACACTCTCATGCTTCTGATTTACTTGTAGTTCTACATCCGCACTTTTGACTGGTAGCTACTTTTTGCCACCCATCTAACTATTTATCTAATGTGATCAGTTTTATTTTATGCCACCATGATTTAATTGATTAATTTCAGGCTACTGTGACATCATTATTACTGTGATCAATTGTATTGTTACTGTGATTTATTGTATTGCTACTGTGCCATCACCTATGACCATTCCCGAACTCTTATCTTCTTGACTATGCCACCTAGAGCTTTCACCCACCAACCCATATCACCCCCGCCCCCTTATTCACTCTTCTTCCCTGTATAGTCTATGCCAGCCCTCCTTGCAATGTGGCCTTTCACCCTGCTCTTACTACTACTAGAATACTGCACTAATATCCACCTCCCTCTCTATCTCCATTTCCACTGTGCCATACCTCATTGCATCTCTGCCTTCCACTTCCTTCCCAATTGCCTTCCCCTTGTTCCGTTTCAGCACTCTCTCCTCCTCCACTCTCAATTCCCCCCACCTTCCTACATACATTGTGTTATCCAACTCTTTCTTCTCTACACACATTGAACATCATATCCCCTCACTTTCCCACTCTAGTTCCCCCTGCTTCTATCCAGACGACAACAACCCTGCCAACCTCATCCATATCCCCCTCTCCAATTACTGGCAACCTTATCCACATCCCCATCTCCAATCCCTCCATTTCACTTGTACAATCTGGAACATCAGGTCAATCTGCAACAAACTGGCCCCCATTTACGAAAATTTTATTTCCAAATCCCTCTACCTCCTCGCTCCCACTGAAACCTGGCCCACAACACTCTCCCAGTTGCTCATTCTGAATCCTACCCTCAGAACCCTCTATCCTTTTCCTCCTTCAAGGTTCAGCCAATATTCAACTTCAGATGGTGGTCATCTCCCCATGGACCTACCTCCCACTTCCTTGATAGTTTTGCTGTGTGGCTCCCCCACTTTTTCTCCTCTGACCTAGTTTCCTTAATCCTGGGGGACCTCAACATCTTCATTGATGATCTCACTACTCCCTCCAAACTACTATCCCTCTTTTCCTCCTTTGATCTCACGAAATGAACCTCCTCACCTTCACATTCCAGTGGTCACTCCCTAGATATCATATTTTCCCACCATTATCTAATCACTGACTTCACCAACTCTCTTTTCCCTCTCTCTGACCATCAACTCCTCTCTTTTACCCTTTTTCCTCCTCTGTCTTTTCCTCTCCTTCCCAAGTCCACTTTCACCACACATCTCAGAACACTTGATCACACCCTTTTTACTTCCTCACATACTTCTGTCCCCTGTCGCCACACTAACTTGCTCTGGCCAGGCTATATCCCTGTACAACTCCATCCTTATCTCCTAGCTGCCACTCATAGCCCCGTAGGTCTATGCCCCAACCTGACACTGCAAACTCATCCACTAGCTCAAAAAATCCTCTTGCACTGCTGAGCGACACAGGAGGAAGCCATGCTTTCATGCTGTCTTCATACATTTCAAATTCATCCTGTCCTCCTACAACTCAGCCCTATACATTTCTAAACAATCTTAGTTCAAGTCTCCCAGTCCTCTAATCCCTACCACCTCTTTGCAATCTACAACACACTCCTTTGCCCCCTCTGATCCTTAACACTTTTCGCTTGGCACCCTTGACTTTGCCACCTATTTCATATCCAAAATTAATGCTTTCTACCAGAACATCTCCTCCCATTAGTCTCCTCCAACTGCCTGTCCATGCTGTCCTCCTTCTCCCCTGCCACTGGGAATAAAGTAAATGCACTTTTCTCATTTTCTCCCTTCTCCAATTGCCCCCTGGACCCTATTCTCTCACACCTCCTCTGCTCCCTCTGTCTAGATGCCCGCTCCCACTTTGCCCATTTCTTCAATCTGTCGTTCTCATCTGGTGTTTTTCTCTCCTCCTCCAAGCATGCTCTCAAAACACCAACATTAAAAACCCCTCTATTGAACATGACACTCACCTACTAGCACTCTATCTCTCTCCTTCCCTTTGCCTCCAAGATCCTTGAGAGGTTTGTTTATAGTTACCTTACCACTTTCCTTTCCTCCCACTCCCTCATTGACCCACTTCACTCCCTCCACTCCACAGAAACAGCCCTCACTAAGGTCACTAACAATCTTCTTATTGCTAAATACAAGAGTCAGTTCTCACTACTCATCCTCCTGGACCTATCTGCAGCTTTTGATACTGTGGACCACCCTGTCTTTCTTCAGACACTTCTGTCTCTGCAACTCTGTCCTCTCCTGATTGTCCTCTTACCTCACTAGCTGATTTTTCTACTGCACCACCATCTTTCCCTCTAACTATGTTACTGTCTCCTAGGACTCATGTGTAAACCCCCCAAACCACAAAGGCGAGGTCTTCTGCCAATAACAGCCTCCCACGGTTCCCTTAGAACTGAGGGCCTGATTCAGACCCGGTCGCTCTGACAGAGCGCTCACTCTGAATCAGGGCTGGGTTGTTTTTTTTTTAGAACAGCCTCCTGGCCGCTCGCATAGCTGTGGGTGACCACCCACAGCTATAGTGAGCGGCCATAATGATGGTCGCGATGGTCAAGACTATCGCGACCATCAGGCTTGCGACAAGACCCTTGTGGTATGGTCACGTGGCCGCAAGCCCCAGAGAGATTTCGGCTCTAGCAGAGCCCGAATCTCTCCACTGACATCACATGTGATGTCAGTGGGGCTGTCCCCAAACAACAGGCGTTCTTATGGGAACGCCTCCATTTGGGCAGCCACCCCCCTGGCCCGCCCACCAAAGGGAGCGAGCTGTCACCCAACATCGACAGCTTGCCCCCTTTGTTGTGAGAGTGCCCATTGCTAGCCGGGTCTTGCGCATGCGCACGACGGAGCCAGCTCCACCATGCGCATGCGCTGTGGGCCACCATCGACCCGATTGCGAGCACTCAGCGCTTGCGACCTGGTCTGAATCATTACATTCACCAGTACTTAGGTGGCTGTCTGGACTTAAACTCGGGGTAATAACGGTTTACACAGATATCCTTGGAAGACCAGGGTATATGTGACACCTATAGGAGGAGTGACAGGAGAACAGAATCTACTGGAAAGGCTCAAGACTCGGGAGACGGCTATAAGAGCTGGAATGCGACTAATGCCGCAATGCGACTTTGTCTGCCATGATGCAGCTGATATAGCCAGTGGTATTGGTGTGGACTGAAGTGTCTGTGGTGCGGCTAAGTTAGTTGTGATGCGGCTGGTACAACTAGTGGTATTGATGCGGCCTGGAGTGACCGTGGTACGGCTAAGTTAGCTGTGATGCAGTTAGTACAGCCAGTGGTATTGATGCGGCCTGGAGTGACCATGGTATGGCTAAGTTAGCAATGATGTGGCTGGTTCAGCCAGTGGTATTGATGTGGCCTGGAGTGACTGTGGTACGGCTATGTTAGCCATGATGCGGCTAGTACAGCCAAAGGTATTGATGCGGCCTGGAGTGACCATGGTGCGGCTAAGTTAACTGTGATGCTGCTGGTTTAGCCAGTGGTATTGATGCAGCCTGGAGTGACCGTGGTGCAGCTAGTACAGCCAATGGTATTGATGCAGCCTGGAGTGACAGTGGTGCGGCTAAGTTAGCCATAATGTGGCTGGTTCAGCCAGTGGTATTGATGCGTCTGGAGTGACCGAGGTGCGGCTAAATAAGCCGTGATGTGGCTGGTACAACCAGTAGTAATGATGCGGCCTCGAGTGTAGTAGTAGTGAAGACACGAGAGAGTAGTGAAGACACAACAATGCAGAGATAGAATCCACACAGCAGGAACCGGAAGGCACGTTCAGAGATGCTATAGCTGGCTAGGCCGTGAGGACGTTCCTAGGCATAAAAAGGTGAAGCACCAATCAGAGCCACAGACAAACATCCCGTGTTCCCAGTAACACGTGATGTCGTCCGGCGTCCAAATCACCTAGCAACAGTTGGTGCAGTTCCCAATGGCAGGTTTAAGTAGTAGAAGAGATCACCGAAGTGTTGGAGTGTGACAAGTCACGCCGGCGACTTGTAACAACCTATCAGTGTTTCCCAAGAGTCTGTTCTTGGTCCCCTTCTCTTTCTCTTTATACTGTCTCCCTTGGATATCTCATCAAAACCTTTGTTCTCTAGTACCACCTATTTGACTATGTCTCTGTCTATCTGCCAAATCCTCCTGGATGTCCAAGAGATTTCTCAAAATCAATATGTCTAAAACAAAACTTGCTGTGTTGCCCTCACCAAGCACTCTCTGACTTTTCCCACTGTCACTATCTTTTGTATTTTTGCAATATGTATGTAACTTTGTTTTCATTGTACAGCGCTGTGGATACCTTGTGGTGCCCTATAAATAAAATGTATTATTAATAATAATCAATTACCAAGGGGGATAAAAACTTTAATTTAATAAGTTTAATTTAAATTTGAAAATAAAATTTTGGGTCATTGCAACCACACTTCAGCTATCCCCCATTCTGCCCCAGACTCCATGAGGCTGTGAACAAAAATCTGTGCGCTCGGTGCAATCATAAGTAGAGCATATGGCTGCACTTACTTGCAGCTAATTTAATTGAGTGCACAAATATCTGAGCACGTGAGGTTTGATGTTAATCACTGCCTGATTGGATGTGGGCACATTTCTTGAGCCGAACCTGTTTTTGGATTTCTCCCTGGAATTTGCTTCTGCTGGGGGAAGGGGGGGAGCCAAGGCTGTGGTAGTTGGACTGACACCTTTAGGATAACCTCCAACACACAGACCCCCTCATGCTTTGTGATGTTCTGGGCCAGGGCCACCCAGTGTTTCAGGAAGGAGGCTCCCAAGTTTTTGAAGGTTCTGCCTCTAAACTGCATATCGGATGATGTCAGCCTACACATTCCCAGACAGTTGACAAACAACATGTACTTATCTAAATTAAAGATTCAGAGACAGATATCGGTGGGGAAGAAAGGATCAGCTTTATTTAATTTTATATTATTTTAATTGTAAGTTATAACTAATTGAAAAAGGGGAGGAGTATGGTGGCAAAGAAAGAACGACCCTGCTGACAGAGTAAACATCTGCAAACTTCCATTTCCAGGCCTAGATGGGGGCCTTCTGCCAGCCCATAAAACTCTACTCAAGGTATCCAGCTTCCCTCCCAATGACACAATTCCAAAAGGCCCCCCTGGGCCAATGGTGCCACTGACCCCAGTAGGGTAGAATTATCCTAAACCCATGTATTGGCGAGGAGTGTACCTCAAAATCTAAAATCAGAAAGTCACTGCAGTCGCTCTTTCCCGCAAAAGCTGACAACAACTAGGGAAGGAGGGTGGGATGTCTGATAGGCAAGAGGACCTAAAAGGTTCCACAGGGGATAGACATGCCCTCAAACACACCCATACACACCCATATCTACTCAGCCAAAATAACAGATATGCCTAACAGCTCACCTTACAACAATTAACCCTGTCTAGTCCATATCCGCTGAACCAAGCCTCATGTGTTTAAACCCCCACCAGGCATATGACATGCCTTCTGTCACCCTTCTAGATCCAGGCTCAGATCCTCTGGTTTTGGGTACTGACAATTCACCCATGTCCTAGCAGCTGGTATAATTCTTGCAAGCATCAATTCTGAGCCCTCTAATAGGACTACTCAGTGTGAGCAGAGTCCTTAGAATTAAATTCACAGAGCACATTCACAAGTCATTTGACCAAATTCTTGGTTGCTGAGTACCAGCTGTCTGCACAGTTTTTAGACGTATTTCAAATTCAGTCCCCTGCAGCTCCTCCTTGGTGAGTACCCATGAATATATGTGGATGTAGTTAATTTACCGGCGGCCCGGATGCCGGCTGTAGGACTCCCGATGTGGAAAGCCCGACTCGGGATTAAAGATAGGCGTCAAAATCCTGATGTCTATCTTTAGCCCGACAGCCGCCATCTTGAATGAAGGTAAGTTGGGCATGTTAGGTGTTACCTGCGGCAGGAAGGGTTAGGTTTAGGGACCCCCGGAGGAGATTAGGGTTAGGCACCCCCGGGGAGGGTTAGGGTTGGACTACAGGAAGGGGGGGTTAGGGTTAGGCACCACCGGGGGGAGGTTAGGGTTAGGCACCCCTGGGGAGGGTTAGGTTTAGGCTGTGGGAAGGGGGGGATAGGGTTAGGCACCACCGGGGGGAGGTTAGGGTTAGGCACCCCCGGGGAGGGTTAGGTTTAGGCTGTGGGAAGGGGGGGATAGGGTTAGGCACCAGAGGGGGGAGGTAAGGCACCACCAGGGGGGAGGTTAGGGTTAGGCACCACTAAGGGAGCGTTAGGGGGGGGAGAGGGGGATGGTTAGGGTACTCACCGCCCCTGTCGGGATCTTCATCCTTCGGGATGCCGCTGTCAGGATTTTAACTATTCAGCCGCTGGTATTTCATACCCCACCCAATTAAATGATGCCATAATTATTTCATTACTATGGTTAGGTGGAATAATAATGTAATTAATATGGATTAAGTTCATCATTATTTTAGTATTGTTTAGCATTTAAATACCATGGATTAAGGGCATAATTATTCCAACACTTTGAATCAGTGGCATAATTATTTCATTGCTATGGATGGGGGCATAAATATTTCATTACTATGGATCAGGAATATCATTCTTGATTTCTCAATGGAAAAAGGGCATGATTCATTACTTATTGAGGATAGATCCAGCAACACTTGTAGTGCAACCTCTTTTGTCATTACAGGAGGAAGCATTCACTTGCGCACATGTGCATGCTGAAGCTTGTAGTTCAACAAACACCAGTATACAGAACAGTCATGAGCTGCCAGTGCATGATGGCACTTCTAGTGCCATAAAAGGTACCACTATATTTTTACAGTATTACTCTGGTACCCACTGACCAGGGGAATCATGCAGTTCCCATTAGTAGGTGAAATATTGAATGCTTTCTCTGTACAAGTTTAATAACATTTATTAATTATACAGTATATGATTGGTATATATGGTTGGTTGCTTTTCCTATACTATCTATAGGAGAAATATTTATATATTTTTGGGACTTAATAATGTATATCTGTGGCCGGAGGCCGACCACACGTGATTAAAATGGCTGCCACGGCACTGAAGAGATTAACCCTCATGCCGTGGCACCATTTTTAAAAGGACCTTTAGGCGCAATGCGCCACGTACTGTGAATGTATAAGTAATGTGTTTGAACATGTCATTCAATGTGCTGTGCGTAGTTGTGGAAATGTACTTTTTAAATGTTTGGCCTATGCACTTATAAGGAATGTATAAGTTGTGTTGTTTTGTTTTAGAAGGCTGTAACATTTAAGTCAAATGGTTATAAGACATTCTCTCCTCCTAGTGATATGTTAATTATCCTGACGTAGTGACCAAACCTTTGTTTACAGTACTTTCATTGAAATGCAATGCAGAGGTCTCCAGTGTGTGTCTGTGTACAATACCCCTGAAAGTTTGTGGAAAGAAAATTGTTTGTGTTTAGGAAGCTTCTATTTTGTGTAAGAACTTAAAAGGTGTTAAGACTCAGAAAGCCAAAACTGGTTTAGTCACAGACATGTGAAAAGACGAATGCAATAGAAATCTGCATTATATTTACCTTTTCAGAAACAGTATATGCTAACTCAGTTTGTGCTTAGGAAACCAAATGTTTTTGGGTGGTATAAAGGAAATTGATTTAATTTCTGTGAATGTAAGACGTATTTATTTAGGTTTTGTGAGATAGCCTGATTGGTTAAGAGGAACCCAGGGCGGATTTAAGCTGGCCACACACTAGACCAACTTACATCCAACCAGCCAACTTGTTGATTGGTTGGAATGAAAATCTGGTAACGTATGGGAGTAACTGATGATCAGCAATTTGCTCCTAAATGTCAGAAAACAGATGAAAATGGTCGTTCAGACAAGTTTGTTAAATGTTTGATCTAAACTATTTGTTCAAACAACAGTTTTGGTCCATTTTCCAGCGTTTGGGAGAAAATTGCTGATTGTATTCCTTACCAGATTTTCATTCCAACCAATCAACTAGTTGGCTGGTTGGACAGATAATCTTTAGATGTGTGGCCAGCTTTACCCCCTGTAGTAATGTGTATTGGAGTGGCATAAAAGAAGGCTTCGTGCCTGGTAAAAATTGTACATCTTTGAAAATCCTTTGTGGAGAAGAACTGCTGTTTGATTTCTGTATGATATTCCCCTTCAGGCGGAAGGGAGAGTCTTCTTTAAGACAATAAACACCTTTGCCTTTACTTCGACAACATCTGTACCCTGCGACCAACAGAATTGCGCCAAACGCTATTCCGTTTTCCTACTGTTCTGGGTTGTGCCGAGTGTTTCCGAAGTTCAAGCCCTCTGCCGCTACCATGCAGAGCCTGCTCCATTGCAAGGGATCAGGTGGGAACAGCCGACACCAAACAGGAGGTTTCAGGTGCCGGCAGTAGGAGCCTGTGTATCTAAGAAGAAGTTCCAAACGCCGATGGTAGAGTTTGGTGGTGGCAGCATCGTTACACCCACGGCGCAGATGGTGGAGTCAGTGACAGGCGGTCACTGACAGTAAGCGGGAATCCCTGATACCCCAAGGTCAAGTGGGGATTGAGACCCCAACCTGTGATCGGGAGTCCGGGCTGAAAGCCATCCGGTCACAATATCATATGCTAGTAACTCTTTGATTTTCATATGTCAGTACATCTGATAATCCCTCAAAAAATCAGGTGTTAAGTATTAATCTTGATCAAGTTTTGCATAGAATTCTAAACAAGAAAATAACAAAATTATTAACTTCTGGATGTGACCCTAATTTCTTAAAATTATGATATATACCATCATATTAGACTCCTAGGGACCAATCCAGAGTGCAGTTTATGCCTGTTTGCTGAGCATATTGCTCATGTTTTTGACCGATGCAGTCCAGAAACAAATGTTCATATGTAGAGGCAATGCAGAGTCACGTACTTCAGTCACCTCTACAGGCAAAGCAGAGTCATAGCACTTCACTCGCCTCTACAGGCAAAGCAGAGTCATAGCACTTCCCTTGCTTCTACAGGCAAAGCAGAGTCATACACACTTCAGTCACCTCTACAGTCAATACAGAGTCATATGCACTTCAGTCACCTCTACAGGCAATACAGAGTCATAGCACTTCACTAGCTTCTACAGTCAAAGCAGAGCCATATGCACTTCAGTTACCTCTACAGGCAATACAGAGTGATATGCACTTCAATACCTCTACAGGCAATACAGAGTCATAGCACTTCACTCGCCTCTATAGGCAAAGCAGAGTCATATGCACTTCAGTTAACGCTACAGTCAATACAGCGTCATAGGCACTTCAGTCACCTCTACAGGCAAAGCAGAGTCATAGGCACTTCAGTCACCTCTACAGGCAATACAGAGTCATAGCACTTCACTCACCTCTATAGGCAAAGCAGAGTCATATGCACTTCAGTCACCTCTACAGGCAATACAGAGTCATAGGCACTTCAGTCACCTCTACAGGCAATACAGAGTCATAGCACTTCACTCACCTCTACAGGCAAGGCAGAGTCATATGCACTTCAGTCACCTCTACAGGCAATACAGAGTCATAGGCACTTCATTCACCTCTACAGGCAAAGCAGAGTTATAGCACTTCACTCGCCTCTACAGGCAAAACAGAGTCATATGCACTTCAGTCACCTATCCACTTCTGACTGAGTAGGCATAACTGGGCTGTAATGGGGCTTTCCAGCATAGGCAATGTTCAGTGAAGAAGTGCCATTGCAACTGCAAGCTATGCAGAGTTGGGTGGAAGCATAAATACACATTTCATGTTTTTAATCGCATCTTTTGACGGCAAAGATGCGTGCAGCTCTGCATACAGGTAGGCATTTATTTCCAAAATGGCCGCATCTATGGCCTTGCTGCGTTTAACTCTTCATCAGGCCTATAGGATGCTACTGCTATGACCACAACAAGAAGAAAAATAAGTGAATTTTTAGCAGCGCACACAACCACCTACTAATGTTCTCAGATTCAAATCACAAATGTTATTTGGTATTCACTAACACTTTGGGTATCTGGGTATCACCCAAAAATAATGTGTAATGAAGGAAAAATATAGATATTTAAAATATGATAAGTAAGGGGAAAGATCCACAATCCATTTATTTTGATCTTTCAAAATAAAAAAAATATCTTTATGACCAATGTGATCATCTGGTATCTATAATATTAATCTCTGAATGTCATAATTTACAATAATTAGACCAGATTAAGTCACATTTGGTTTTTATATATTTTATGAATTTTTACAGATGGTTAATGTACTGATATAGATAGTATAAGTTAATAGTTCTTCAATTGTTGTAATTGAATGAGCATATAACCATTTTGTTCCACAGTAACTGATAATTGTCAGTTATAGACACTGCACAGTTGTAAACTCACATGGAAATAATTCTTATGGATATTGGTCTGCCTGGCACAGTTGTAGCCACAATGATAAATATTGATGAGCTGAATCAATCGTGTTCATTAGTAACAGAAATTGCAGGTGTTACGACTTTAGCCTGCCATCTATCTTTTAGAAGAAGGAACGGGTCATGTTTTACAACTTTATTTAATTGTTTATGTTGTTTCCCATTTTTAGAGGGAAGATCGGTCTAGCAAAATGTGATTTGAGCTATCTCGACTGTAAGAATTAAATCTTACCTAGATCTGATGAATGATGAATGGGTATATGCTTTTTATAAACACTGTGGAGAAACTGTTTACTTGTAGAAATTAGCAAGCATGTATTGCAGTAGCTGAACAGAGTTTAGGTTAAATTGTCTGTAAACTTGCTGTGGGCACATAAGTTAATTGTGTGACATTTAGAGGAGTTTGTTATTTAAAGTTCAGATGATTTTAATTTGACCATTGTTTGTCTACTATGTGATGTGTTCATTACCTAGTATTAGTCTTCAGGGCCGTAGCTAGGGTAGTGCGGCCGGTGCCATCGTAGAGGGCACCACAGGTCAGGGGGCGCTATTAGGGCCTGTAAAATTTCTGTTTATTATCATTCTTGCTTGTAGCTTCCTCTTATTTCATCCCCAGCATCTCCTGGCCTCTCCTATCTCTTCCCTGGCCCTTCCACATGAAGCCATGGCCCTTTTTTGGGTGTATTATGTCCCTTTGAAAAATGAGGGGGGCGCCAATGCTCTTTCTGGCACAGGGCACCAAAAAGTCTAGTTACGGCTCTGTTAGTCTTAGTCTGTTTATTGTTTAGCTTGGACTGTTTTTACTATATGTGCTATACAATACATATTGATTTATCTGTATAATATGAGCTCCAAAACTTACTGTAACTTCATCTTGGACTGCAAATGGCAGTGCCAATAACTTCAAGATCTGTGAAAGAATGTGGAGGCCCGTGACAATAATTTGTATATACTGATAATTGATTCTTCCCCAAAGCTAAGTATAAATGTTATTATTTAATTTCTTGTTGTTGACTCATTTTCTTACATCACTGGAATCTTGCTTACCTAATTAAGTACTGTCTAATTCATTAGGGCTTCAAACCATGTATATCCTAGATACTTAATATCACAAGATAATACTGCGCCCCTAGGAAGCTACCTAAGCTTGCCTAGTGGAAGAGCCAGCCCTGCATAGAAAGACTAAAAAAGAGTTGTATTAATTGAGGACTCACTGATATCTACACCTGCATGAACTGATGAAATAAATAAGCTGAACTTTTCTACAGTTTGGTGAGTGCAATACTATCTCACTTTAATGTGGATATTTACTTGATATAATAGGATTGTCTTGAGGCTATATATATATATATATATATATATATATACACATACATACATATACAATATATACACATGCATACAGTATATATATAAAACCAATGAAGTTAGTAAGTGAGCAACATTAGTGCCTATACACTGCATATATTTATATAAAGAACCGTGTATATAAAGAAAAATATAAAGTGTCTAGTGCGTATGTGCAAATAAGTCTTGAGGTAACATCCAATACAGTTGTGTCAATAATTAGTTGATTATTAATAAATAGTGACAGCGCAAAATTGTTGTAAAAAATATATATAAGAAACAATTTAGTTTACATAAAAAAGCAGACAATTATTAAGATACGATAAATACATAAAGGAAGGCAAGGTTGGACAATATAAATATATGGATAAAAATAATTAAAAATAATTATATTGTACTTCATAAAAGTAAAAACAAAATAGGTAAATCATATGCTTATCTTAATGGGGTAGTCAGACCCAGTTCATAGAGGTAAGAATAGTGCAAGTTCCAATGCGTTTCGTTAATAATCAGACTTCATCAAGGAGATGTATCATTCTTATGAGATATCCTGGTTTATATACCCCACTGTTAGGGACAATTTGGCGCTCAATTGTGTTTGTGATGTCATTTCCTGTAATGCTTATTTAACTTATAGGGGTCTATTTACTAAGCAGTGTTAGGAGACAGAGTGAAAAGTGATAAGGTGCCAGCCAATCAGCTCCCAACTGTAATTTTTCAAACACAGCCTGTGAGATAAAACAAAGGGGATTTTGTCATGATTTGATCAAAGCATTTAAGCCTGCAGCCCAGCATCAAGGGACCCCATTTTTCTGCAGGTCCCTAACACTAGCATATATGCCTAGCACATCATTACATTGCAGTTAAATGTACTCACCTCCTAGATACAGAGGGACACATCTAATGATGTGCTAGGCATATATGCTAGTGTTAGGGACCTGCAGAAAAATGGGGTCCCTTGATGCTGGGCTGTGTATGATATGGGTAAAACCGAGTGCGGGCATATATCTTTACAGCCTGTGAGATGGCAGTTGGGAGCTGATTGGCTGGCACCTTATCACTTTCTTAACACTTTTCACTCTGTCTCCTAACACTGCTTAGTGAATAGACCCCATAGTGTTAATATGGATCTATAATAGCCATCTTTATTACTTATAGTTAGTAGCCTGAAAGGCGTTTTGCATAAATCCTATAAAAAAACGGGTTGAATCTATATCACCTCCGTATTATGTCAAAATCGGGTGTTACTTCCGCCCATACATGGGATATTTCTGCCCCATTCAGTC
Organism: Taudactylus pleione; assembly: GCA_031769625.1. Lineage (NCBI taxonomy): Eukaryota > Metazoa > Chordata > Amphibia > Anura > Myobatrachidae > Taudactylus > Taudactylus pleione. Next base: position 22,366,392 of record JAUIMM010000092.1, on the reverse strand, counting down.
ATTAGTATCCGGTCTATTAGTCACTCCTATGTGAGCGTACACACTAACTTATATAAAAATCAAGAGAAAACAAGGAGCCTTATCAAAACCAGTTGCCGAGTCCATTCACAATACACATGCATATATATATATATATTAGGGGTGTGCACCGGCCACTTTTCGTGTTTTGTGTTTTGGTTTTGGATCTGGATCTTTCTTCGTGTTTTGGATCTGGATTGGTTTTGCCAAAACCACCCTTCCGTGTTTTGGGTTCTGGGTTTTGTGTTTTGGATCTGTATTTTTTTGAAAAAAAGCATAAAAACAGCTAAAATCACAGAATTTGTAGGTTTTTCTGCTCCTATGCTATTATTAACCTCAATAACCTTAATTTCCACTCATTTCCAGTCTATTCTGAACACCTCACACCTCACAATAGTGTTTTTATGTCCAAAAGGTTGCACCGAGGTAGCTGGATGACTATGCTAAGCGACACGAGTGGGCGGCACAAACACGTGACCCATCTAGGAGTGACACTGCAGTGGCAGACAGGATGGCAGTTAGAAAAACTAGGCCCCAAACTGTACATAATGCAAAGAAAAAAAGAGGTGCAAGATGGAATTGTCCTTGGGCCCTCCCACCCACCCTTATGTTGTATAAACAGGACATGCACACTTTAACAAATCAATCATTTCAGCGCCAGGGTCTGCCACACAACTGTGGCTGAAATGATTGGTTCGTTTGGGCCCCCACAAAACAAGCTGGCAATTAATGTGTCCCTGCACAAACTGGCTCTACGGAGGCAAGATGTCATCCTCATCCTCCTCATCCACCGATTCCTCACCCTCTTCAGTGTGTACATCCTCATCCTCACAAAGTATTAACTCGTCCCCACTTGAATCCACCACCACAGGTCCCTCTGTACGTTCTGGAGGCTGGTCTCCCTGGAAGAGCTGATAATTCATTTTGATGAACATCATCTTCTCCACATTCTGTGGAAGCAACCTCCTACGCCTTTCGCTGACAAGGTTCCCGGCTGCACTAAACACTCTTTCGGAGTACACACTGGAGGGGGGGCAACTCAGGTAAAATAGAGCCAGTTTGTACAGGGGCCTCCAAATTGCCTCTTTTTCCTGCCAGTACAGGTATGGACTGTCTGACATGCCTACTTGGATGCTGTCACCGATGTAATCCTCCACCATTCTGTCAATGGTGACAGTATCATATGCAGTGACAGTAGACATGTCAGAAATTGTTGCCAGGTCCTTCAGTCCGGACCAGATGTCCAAACTTGGTCCTGCCTGCCCTGCATCACCGCCAGCGGGTTGCTTAGGATACCTAAGTTTTTTCCTGGCAGCCCCAGTTGCGGGAGAAAATGAAGAAGGAGCCGTTGACGTGTCACGTTCCGCTTCAGCTGACAGTGTGTTCACCAGCAGGTCTTTGCACCTCTGCAGGCTTGTGTCGGCCGGAAAGAGAGACACCACATAGGCTTTAAACCTAGGATCGAGCACGGTGGCCAAAATGTAGTGGTCTGATTTCAACAGATTGACCACCCTGGAATCCTGGCAAAGCGAATGAAGGGCTTCATCCACAAGTCCCACATGCCGAGCGGAATCGCTCCGTCTTAGCTCCTCCTTCACTTTCTCCAGCTGCTTCTGCAAAAGCCTGATGAGGGGAATGACCTGACTCAAGCTGGCAGTGTCTGAACTGACTTCACGTGTGGCAAGTTCGAAGGGCTGAAGAACCTTGCACAACACGGAAATCATTCTCCACTGCGCTTGAGTCAGGTGCATACCCCCTCCTTTGCCTATGTCATAGGTGGATGTATAGGCTTGTATGGCCTTTTGCTGCTCCTCCATCCTCTGAAGCATATAGAGGGTTGAGTTCCACCGCGTCACAACCTCTTGCTTCAGGTGATGGCGGGGCAGGTTCAAGAGTGTTTGCTGGCGCTCCAGTCTTCGGCACGCAGTCGCTGAATGGCGAAAGTGGCCAGAAATTTTTCGGGCCACCCAAAGCGTCTCCTGCACGCCCCTGTCGCTTTTCAGAAAATTCTGCACCACCAAGTTTATTGTGTGAGCAAAACATGGGACGTGCTGGAATTTGCCCAGATGTAATGCCCGCACAATATTGGTGGCGTTGTCAGATATCACAAATCCCCAGGAGAGTCTAAGTGGGGTAAGCCACTGGGCGATGATTTCCCTCAGTTTCTCTAAGAGGTTGTCGGCGGTGTGCCTCTTACTGAAACCGGTGATACACAGCGTAGCCTGCCTTGTAACGAGCTGGCGTTTCTGAGATGCTGCTACTGGTGACGCTGCTGCTGTTGCTGCGTAAGGTGATACATCTACCCAGTGGGCTGTCACAGTCATATAGTCCTTAGTCTGCCCTGTTCCACTTGTCCACATGTCCGTGGTTAAGTGGACATTGTGTACAACGGCATTTTTCAGGACACTGAGGACACTTTTTCTGACGTTTCTGTACAGTCTCGGTATCGCCTGCCTAGTGAAGTGGAATCTAGACGGGATTTGGAACCGGGGACACACTACCTCCATCAATTGTCTAAATCCCACTGCACTAATGGCGGATACCGGACGCACGTCTAACACCAACATAGCAGTCAAGGCCTCAGTTATACGTTTTGCTTCAGGATGACTGCTGTCGTACTTCATCCTCCTCGCTAAGGACTGTTGGAGGGTCAATTGTTTAGTAAAAGTAGTGGTGTTCCTACTTCCTCTCTGGGATGATGAACGACTCCCAGCAGCAGCAGCAACAGCAGCAGCGGCAGCAGTAGGCGTAGCAATGCAGGATCCTCCGGAGGAATCCCGGATAGGAGAGTCAGTCATGCCAGTGATATGGCCTGCAGGACTACTTCCGATCCTGACTAAGGAGGAAATTGATGAGGAGGGAGTTGACGGTGTGGTTTGCAGGCGCTTGGATACAACAGGACAACGGGATTTAGGTGTCCCTGGACTGCTTACGGTCTGAGCCAAAGTTTCTGAACTTGACAGTAACTTTTTATGAACGCGCTGCAGGTGCCGTATAAGGGAGGATGTTCCTAGGTGGTTGACGTCCCTACCCCTACTTATTTCACCTTTACATATGGTACATATGGCAAGACAGTTGTTGTCCGGATTTGGATAGAAATATTGCCAGACCAAAGAGGTGGAATGTTTGGTCTTCTGCCCAGGCATGACCGTGATGGGCTTTTTCATCCCACGGACAACAACTGTCTCCCCCGGAGCCTGATTTAAACAAACCACATCACCATCAGAATCCTCCTCGCCAACTTCCTCCTCAGCGCCAGCTACACCAGTATCCTCATCCTGTTGTACTTCAACAGTGACATCTTCAATTTGCATATCAGCAAGTGGACTGTGGGTGCTCCTTTCAGCACTTGCAGGGGGCGTGCAAATGGTGGAAAGAGCCACCTCTTCCCGTCCAGTGCTGGGAAGGTCAGGCATCGCAACCACCACCACACTTGGACTCTCCTTGGGGATTTGTGATATCTTCTTAGAAAGCACAGTTCTTCGCTGTGCTTTTGCCAGCTTAACTCTTTTGATTTTTTTAGTGGGAGGAGTGCTTCCATCGTCATGTGAAGCTGAACCACTAGTCATGAACATACTAGGGATCGACCTTAGCCGTTCCTTGCCACTCCGTGTCGTAAATGGCATATTGGCAAGTTTACGTTTCTCTTCAGCTGATTTAAATGTCTTTTTCAAGGTCATTTTCCTGAACTTTGCCATTTGGGATTGTATGTGCCCTCTACTATGACATTGGGCATCGGCCTTGGCAGACGACGTTGATGGCATGTTATCGTCTATGTCATGACTAGTGGCAGCAGCTTCAGCACTAGGAGGAAGTGGTTCTTGATATTTCTCTATTTTATTTTTATCGGAGAAAGTTTGGTCCTCCATTTATGTTATATCGATTTGATATATACGTGCGGCTAAACACAGAAAATAATTTTTTTTTTGGTTTGGACTGGAGTGTACTTTGTGGGTTACAGCACCCTTTAACGGTCAAGCCAGCCGGCCCTTTACTTATGACACAGGCGCACTCTTGGCACTACTTTGTTGATGCACGTGCGGCTACTGCGCACACAATTCACAAACACAGAAAATAATTTTTTTTTGGTTTGGACTGGAGTGTACTTTGGGGGTTACAGCACCCTTTAACGGTCAAGCCAGCCGGCCCTTTACTTATGACACAGGCGCACGCTTGGCACTACTTTGTTGATGCACGTGCGGCTACTGCGCACACAATTCACAAACACAGAAAATAATTTTTTTTTGGTTTGGACTGGAGTGTACTTTCGGGGGTTACAGCACCCTTTAACGGTCAAGCCAGCCGGCCCTTTACTTATGACACAGGCGCACGCTTGGCACTACTTTGTTGATGCACGTGCGGCTACTGCGCACACAATTCACAAACACAGAAAATAATTTTTTTTTAGGTTTGGACTGGAGTGTACTTTCGGGGGTTACAGCACCCTTAACGGTCAAGCCAGCCGGCCCTTTACTTATGACACAGGCGCACGCTTGGCACTACTTTGTTGATGCACGTGCGGCTACTGCGCACACAATTCACAAACACAGAAAATAATTTTTTTTTGGTTTGGACTGGAGTGTACTTTCGGAGGTTACAGCACCCTTTAACGGTCAAGCCAGCCGGCCCTTTACTTATGACACAGGCGCACGCTTGGCACTACTTTGTTGATGCACGTGCGGCTACTGCGCACACAATTCACAAACACAGAAAATAATTTTTTTTTAGGTTTGGACTGGAGTGTACTTTCGGGGGTTACAGCACCCTTAACGGTCAAGCCAGCCGGCCCTTTACTTATGACACAGGCGCACGCTTGGCACTACTTTGTTGATGCACGTGCGGCTACTGCGCACACAATTCACAAACACAGAAAATAATTTTTTTTTGGTTTGGACTGGAGTGTACTTTCGGGGGTTACAGCACCCTTTAACGGTCAAGCCAGCCGGCCCTTTACTTATGACACAGGCGCACGCTTGGCACTACTTTGTTGATGCACATGCGGCTACTGCGCACACAATTCACAAACACAGAAAATAATTTTTTTTTAGGTTTGGACTGGAGTGTACTTTCGGGGGTTACAGCACCCTTAACAGTCAAGCTAGCCGGCCCTTTACTTATGACACAGGCGCACGCTTGGCACTACTTTGTTGATGCACGTGCGGCTACTGCGCACACAATTCACAAACACAGAAAATAATTTTTTTTTTGGTTTGGACTGGAGTGTACTTTCGGGGGTTACAGCACCCTTAACGGTCAAGCCAGCCGGCCCTTTACTTATGACACAGGCGCACGCTTGGCACTACTTTGTTGATGCACGTGCGGCTACTGCGCACACAATTCACAAACACAGAAAATAATTTTTTTTTGGGTTTGGACTGGAGTGTACTTTCGGGGGTTACAGCACCCTTAACGGTCAAGCCAGCCGGCCCTTTACTTATGACACAGGCGCACGTTTGGCACTACTTTGTTGATGCACGTGCGGCTACTGCGCACACAATTCACAAACACAGAAAATAATTTTTTTTTTGGTTTGGACTGGAGTGTACTTTCGGGGGTTACAGCACCCTTAACGGTCAAGCCAGCCGGCCCTTTACTTATGACACAGGCGCACGTTTGGCACTACTTTGTTGATGCACGTGCGGCTACTGCGCACACAATTCACAAACACAGAAAATAATTTTTTTTTTGGTTTGGACTGGAGTGTACTTTCGGGGGTTACAGCACCCTTAACGATCAAGCCAGCCGGCCCTTTACTTATGACACAGGCGCACGCTTGGCACTACTTTGTTGATGCACATGCAGCTACTGCGCACACAATTCACAAATACAGAAAAAATATATATTTTTTTGCACTTGGGGGGAGCACCCCTGATGGACAGAGCACTCCCTGGACAACACTACAGCACCCCTTTAGGACTGGGACACTGCACAGGACTTTGGAGTGGACACAGCCCCTATGGACAACTGACTGCACAACACAGCCCAGCCAGCCCCTATGGACTTTGGAGGAGTGGTTACCACCCCTATGGACAACAGCAGCACAGCACAACACAGCCAGCCCCTATGGACTTTGGAGGAGTGGACACAGCCCCTATGGACAACAGCAGCACAGCACAACACAGCCAGCCCCTATGGACTTTGGAGGAGTGGACACAGCCCCTATGGACAACAGCAGCACAGCACAACACTACACTGCACTACACTACACTACACTACACACCCCAGCCAGCCCTAACTCCCACCCTCCTTCTTCACTGTCCACAGCCGAGTGAAAAAATGGCGCCGACGCGGGTACCTTATATAGAGTCCAAAACCCGCGAGACCCGGAAGGCGGGATGATGGCGTTTTGCCTCGATTTCAGATCCGAGTCAGGCGGGAAAAGTTGAGCCTGACTCGGATCGGCCTCGGATTGGGGAGGCTCGGGGGGGTTTGGATTTCAGAAATCCGAACCCGCTCACCCCTTTGGATTATATAAAGTGCCCACGATCAGCGCCATTTTCACTCCGGCTGTGGAGAGTGTAGTGAACGGATGTGCTGTGTCCATCCAAGAACTGCTGTATCTGTCCAGGGCAGGGGTTGCTGTGTCCATCAAGGGCAGGGGCTTATGTGTCCATCCAGGGTCTGCTGTGCCCATCCAAGGGCTGCTGTGTCCATCCAGGGGGTGCTGTGTCCATCCAGGGAAGGGGCTGCTGTGTCCATCCAGGAGTTTCTGTGTCCATCCAGGGGCAGGGGCTGCTGTGTCCAACCAGGGGTGCTCTGTCCATCCAGGGATTGTTGTGTCCATCTATGGCAGGGGCTGCTGTATCCATCCAGTGGCTGCTGTGTCCATCAAGGGCAGGGGCTACTGTGTCCATCCAGGTGTTTATGTGTCCATCCAGGGGCAGGGGCTGCTGTGTCCAACCAGGGTTGCTCTGTCCATCCAAGGGTGCCCAGTGTATAAAAAAATAAAAGCTAATAATAATATAATTAATAAAAGAAATATATGTATTTTTTTGTTCTGTACCCCAGTGTACTATATTACAAGGTTAGCAATAAAAAAATGCAACTTTTCACTTCTTTCCTCAATCATGAATAAATCTACACACTGACTAAAAGACCACAACAGAGTGCTAAATAACATGCATAATATATTAAACATAATTACATCACAAAAAAGCCTCAGCTGAGATTCACATAAACATAGTTTCAAAAGGTGAAAATAGAGGATATGGTTTAAAAATATGGAATAAAGCAGCTAAAACTGCATTCTCTGATATAGTGTCCCTCTACCTGGCCCTTCTACCTGAATTTCCAGAGTGTAGCTGCTCCTCCTGTAGCTCAGGTCAGAAGATGTGTAGGGGGTGTGGTGATATGGACTAAAATTGAGGTCACATCCACTAAAGTGGACAATGAATCCCCAATCTAACAGGGAGCACAGCTGTAATTTATACACAGCACAGGATGTGATGATGATATAGGCTTGGTTGCTGGTATAATCTGGGGTGAGGGTATAGGCTGGGGTAACTATATAAACTGGGGTTATAGGCTGGGGTGATGCATGGGCATAAGACCAGAAAAGCCACATCTTGGGTGTGGAATTATTGTAACCCAAATCCTGACAACAGTTGTGAAGGCATTTATACCATTTGTAAAGCCAAAATAAGTAGAGATAGGGACCATAACCATCTAAGAACTTCCACCCTGTTACATCATCTTCAGCGCATCCATCAAAAACATTTTTGCTAAATTCAGAAACTTTGGCTAAAAAAGCAACAACAAGCAGTCCAGCATCAGCTATCTCCCTTCTCTCTGCTAGATCCTAGCACCTGCCATCTTTACCACCAACACCTTCATCAACAATATCCTCAATCATGAAGCAATTGGTTTGTTTGGGCCCCCACAAAACAAGCTACCAATCGGCAGCTGACATTGTTGGCAATGATCTCTACTTGCACAAACTGGCTTTACAGAGGCAAGATGTTGTCACCATCATCATCATTCAATTCCTCACCCTCATCAGTGTATACATCATCTTCACACAATATTAATTTGTCCCCACTGGAATCCACCATTACAGGTGCCTCTCTAATTTTTGCATGTAATTGATGGTAAAGGTCTTTCTCATAGAATTTGTAGTTCATTTTGATGGACATAATCTTTTCCACATTTTGGGGAAGTAGCCTAAAGGTTCCCGGCTGTGCTGAAAACTCTTTCAGAGTACACACTGGAGAGTGGGCAGCTCAAGTAAAGCAAAGCCAGTTTGTGCAAGGGCCTCAAATTACCTTTTTTTCCTGCCAGTAGTCAAGCGGACTGTCTGACATGCCTATTTGGATGCTATCATTAAAAATTTTGAAATAGTCCTCAACCATTCTTTGAATGGTGACCGTATCAGATGGAGTCATGGTAGAAGTGTCATTAATTGTAGGCAACTCTGACCCGAGCAGATGTCAAAAGTTAAAACTTGGTTGTTTTGACTCATCTACATCACCAGTGGGTGTTTTGAAAGTTTATTTTTTTCTCGGCAGATGCACTTGCTGGAGAAACTGAAGGAGAAGCAATCACTGCATCACGTGCCACTTGAGCTGACAATTTGCTTACCAACAGTTCTTTACATCTCTTCAGATCTGAGTCCATTGAGAAGAAAGACACAACATTTCATCCCTTCTGGGATGAAAATCCACTCCCAGCAGCAGCATCAGCAGGCATGGCGCTCAAGGATTCTTTTGGGGCAAGGACCGATGTGAATAAGTAAAATATTTTTTTTGTAAATGCCTCCCTTCCTCCCCTCCCCTTCTACCTCATAAATTTACTTCGGACTCAGTAATGAAATTAAATTTACTACCAATCAACCCTTCCAGTCCCTGCCTTCAACTACATACATACTCCAACTCCTTCAGGCCTCTTGAATAATAAAAACATTTGTTTACTGATGTGCCATGTTGGCAGTTGAACTGCCACGTGTTTGTGCCGACCACTGCTGCCACTTAGCTTAATCAGCCTGCTAGCTTGGTGCAATTTTTGGGCCTAAACCAGATGAAAACAATATTGTGAGCTGTGAGGTGGTCAAAATTGACTGGAAATGAGTTAATGTTATTGAGGTTAATAATACTGTAGGAACAAAAAAAACCATGTATTTTAGCAGATTTTATCAATTTTTGAAAAAAAAAAATCCAGATCCAAAACCAAAACACGCAAGGGGCGGTTTTGTGAAAGCCAAATCCAGATCCAAAATACGAGATACAGATCCAAAACCAAAACACTGGGGTCGGCGGACATCTCTAGTATTTATCAGGATATTTGTATGCACACAATACAGTTTTGCAATGGGAGTAAGGGGTCTATTTACTAAGCTGTGTTAGGAGATAAAGTGAACGGAGATATGGTACCAGCCAATCAGCTCCTAACTGCCATGTTACAGGCTGTGTTTGAAAAATGGCAGTTAGGAGCTGATTGGCTGGTACCTTATCACCGTTCACTTTATCTCCTAACACAACTTAGTAAATAGACCCCTAATTGTCTAGTTATATGTGCATTTGGAGGATTTAATGCATTAGGCTGTTGTTACAAAGCTACAGTGCTGAAGTTTTGCTATCACTTGCGATGTCCATTGATTGGATTCTGGATTTGTTTTGTTATGGTTACAGAAGTGTATGATGAAGAGGGCAGCAAACATTGCAGATAGGGTAAGTTTGTGATAAATGACATAATGAAGCATGATGGCTTTTGAGAAAATGTGCAGCCTCAATGCACCTGGAATGTGAGAAACCTTACGGTTAGGACTATCTTACTTTTTCAAGTTTTCCCTACATGCTAGTGCCTCCATCCAAGTCCATCTATATAGGAATGTGGGTCCTTGCAGGGTGTAACTGGGGTACCCTATCTGACTCCATGAACAGCTTATAACTCATGCACATGCTAGCATGTAATGAGGACAAGCCACTTGGCACAATTACTGAAAAGGGCTAGTACCTAGAAAGTGGTGGGCGATGAATAGCAGATTCTAATACTGTTATAATGGAAAGAGTGTGGATTTATATAACCGCAAGATAGATATTAAGTTGCAGTAAGTAATTACAGAACACTTTGATAATGATATTAGTTGAACAATGCATATGATGATATCAGAAATCAATGCAATAATAAAAGGTGTTTCAATATCTGACTATTTATAATACCTTGCATTAAGAATGTAATATTAACAGGAGTTAACAGGAGACAATGAGAATGAAGTACCTTTTAATGTCATAATTTACTTTCATGATTTGCACATATTTTACATGATTTGTTGCTCCGATGCATCGGAATCGGGCAAATCATGCAAAATATCATCTAGTGTGCAGGCATCTAAGGGGTTGGTGCTAAATCCTCAGGAATATGTGCTTATACACCTTGGTAATTATATTGACCATTTTACCTGTGTGGGATTATCTGATCCACGGAATATCTCTTTCCGACTATGTGTGTGAGAGGAAAATCCCGAGAGGATTCAGGGTGCGGAATGTACCAACAATAGGCCGTCATAGTCCTGAATTTGTAAGGAAGTGGGTGGGCATTTTGAACAAATGTGCACTGGACCTTATGGTCCTGGTAATTGAAGAAGCGGGTCGTGAATTGCAGGTTACGAGAGACAAGATTGTATCCTTTGAAAGTGAACATAAAATACTAATTGAGGAGGAGTTCAACCAAAGTATGATGAATAAGTTACAACCATAATAATACACATAGTCATATACCATTATGTAAGCGCAGGCCATGGCAATCAAGGAGTATGCAATAACGCAATCACCAAGGGATATATACAAGTAATAGCGATAGCGAATTTGTGGTGTCAGAGTCTGATGATACATCTGTGTCCCAAAGTGTTCCTTTAGACCAAACCCCAAAGGATGGCAACAACTCTATAGAAGATCGCCCACCCGCAATGGTAAGCAGAACCAGAGGGGGCAAAAGAAACCCACCCAAAAAGAAATGGTAATCTTCAAATTATCAAGTAGGGTATTAAGCGACATGAAGAAACAGGTCCTGAATAAGGGACTTTCCTTTGTACCCACTAATTTGCATGATGCGTTTACTTGGAAAAGAGATCACCATAAATTTGCCAGAAATCTGCGTCATAAAGAACATTTTCAAAATAAATCTGAGACACCATCAACATCTGTAGTGGACCAATTTCTCAAGGCTGTATGTAAATCAACCTTTGACCTGATATCCACGAATTCACTAAAAACATTCAATCGATTATTAGATGACGCTGTGATGAGGTTCACTGCAGCACCAGGCAAAGTGCAGAAAACTCTCTAAAGCAGAAACACTGGCCCTTCATAACTTAGGATCATATACTGATATCATCATTAGGCCTGCCGACAAGGGCGGAGCCATCGTGATCCAAGATATTAAAGACTATCGTTTTGAAATTGTGAGATAATTATCTGAGAAGGAGGTTTATGAAGTACTGAGAGTGGATCCAATGAAACAATTCCAACAAGAGCTGAAAAATATTCAGGACTGTGCATTAAATGAAAAGAAAATATAATTTAATTTAGCCAATAGGCTTTTTAATGAATGTCCTAGGGTCCCAGTGCTCTATACTCTCCCCAAATTGCATAAGAACCATTTAAGGACACCTGGATGACCGATAATTTCGGCACGTGAATCTTTTTATCAACCCGTAGATCAAGTTCTGGATTTTGTGTTTCAATTATTGCTACTATTGAAGAAATCATTTTTGAAGGACACCACGACTTTTTTGAAATTGCTGTTGGAAGTAAATGATTTGCCTGAGAATACTTTGCTATGTTGTCTCGATGTTTGCAGTTTGCATATCTCCTCCACACCAAGGTGGTATAATTGGCATGCAAAAATTTTTGTCAAAACTTCTGGACCCATCTATTTTTATTCACGACCTATTTATGACATTTTTGGAATTAACCTTATGTAGGACTTATTTCCTGTATGATGGCCTGTACTTCTTGCAGCTTTGCGGATGTGCCATGGGGTCGGCAGTGGCACCATCATATGCGAACATTTATATGTTTGAACAAGAGGAACTTATGTTTCTCAATCGTCCTGAAATTTAAATGTCATATCCGATTGTATACGAGATACATAAACGATGTGTTTCTTTTATGGACGGGTGGCCAGGAACATTTTGATCTATTGATGGAGGAGATCAACAGTTGGAATTCTACTATCAAATTCACATATACCTGTAGTACTGATTCTGCCAATTTCTTAGGCGTCCAGATTAACATGGCTAATAGGTGCTTGAGCACTGATGTTTTCTATAAAGATGTGGGCAGGACTACTTTTCTACTATCTAACAGTCGCCATCCTAAAGCCCTGAAAAAGGGTTTACCACTCTCTCAAATGATGATAGTGGCTAGAATTATGAGCGATAGCTCTCAGATTCCTGCACATTTAGACGAGTTGATACAAAAGTTTCTAGCAAGAGGCTACGACTACAATCTACTAATTGAACAGAAAATGCAAGTATTAGCTATACCCAGAGCTCAATTATTACAACAGAAGCCCAAAGAGAACAAAAAAATTCTGCTTTCGTCTAGTGGTTTTACTGTCACTAGTCCGGTTATTAAGCATGCCACCAAAGCTTTATGGCCAACAGTAAAATGTGATCAGGATCTACTGGTATTTAAAGATTCCAGACTAGTGGCAGCGTTTAGACGAGGGCGTAATTTAAAAGATCGGTTGATGGTGACCCACATTACTGGCAGAGTTATTCTACGTCCATCCAATGTATATGTAAAGCCCCCAGGTTGTTACAGTTGTCATAATTGTACTACCTGCAGATACATTGTTCCTGTTAGATCATTTAAACACCCACACCATGAAAAGAGATATGATATACGTCATGTGCTCACATGTTTAACTTCGTATGTGGTATACATGATCTGGTGCCCTTTTGGACTCCATTATGTGGGCCAGACTTCGCAAAAGTTTCGTGAGAGAATGGCTATCCATAGATCGGCCATTAATTTAGTCCTAGCTGGATGGCATATTGACCAACCTGTGGCAAAACATTTCAAAATGTTGAGCCACCCACAGTCTACCTTGAAATATATGTTAATCGATCATATCCCTGAATCTTATAGAGCTAAGGCTCTTCTCCATAGCGAGGCACGCTGGATATTTAGATTGAATTGTATCACTCCGAGGGGATTGAATGAAAAAATAAATTGGAATAGTCTACTGTAAGATGAGAAAGCACTGTAAGAGAGGTCCTATAATTATATGTGGGGTCTCATATTGATTGATATATACATTAGTCTTGATCAGTGAGTGTATATATAGATATATATATATATTCCATATGTGGCTATTTTACTGTATATTCATCTTTTTGTATTGTATATTTTGTATTTTATGTGGTACCCCCATAGTTATGGGGTTACCCCTTATTAAATTAGGGAGACATTTAGGTGTCCTGTAGCCCCTGTCAGTTTTTTTTATAAGTTTATACAGCACCATTGGCCCCATAGGCAGGTATAGTGAACAAATGTACAAATAGGGGGGAAGATAATGCCCCTTGGTCAGTAACAGGGGTGTATCTAGGGGTCCGAGCACCCCTGGCAACTAAGGGACTGGTGCCCCCGTTGAATGACTGCTTCTACTAAAAAAAAAAAACCACACACTGGGGGTAGTTTAATTCACACACGTGAAGAAATAGGGAGAGTATAATTTTTATTTCTCTTTTTAATACATATATCTTTTATAGAACTTACTCTATTGCAAACCACTATATAAATTTATTTATGCAAAAAAACACAGGAAAAGCTTAAAAACATTGAATCAAAAACAAACAAAATGCATTATGGGTAACATAATTTACATATATTCAAATTGGGCTTTCTATACTGCATTACTCTTTTTAACAACTCATACCTACACTGCACCATTAATTTAGTGGGATGATATCACACATGAATCTTTTAGAATTTCCCACATAAGAATGAATGACATGGATCATGTCTTATTCCCAACACAGGGTTAGCCACAACCTTTAAGATCATAACCATTCCCCCAAAGATGCATTGTGGGCAAGATAATTAGCATATATGCAAATTACCTTGCGAATAGAGCCTTGTGATTGATGTGGTGCTTGCACTCTTTTCCTGCACAGTTGACATATTAGAATTAGTGAGTGGTGATTGGTATGTGTTGGGTATTGTGGGGGAAAAGATATATTAGGGATAAAAATAAAAAAAATGTACTCTCCCTAATTTTAAATGTTTCTGATATAAAGGGACATATAAGAAGGCTAATACATACTAGCAGTCAATGGAGAACACTGGTAAGTGCAGAGAAGTGCAGACAAGACAGAAGGAGACCAGGAATCTTTGCTGCAGCTGACTGCGGGACAGTGCTAAGAGCAGAGGAGACAGGAGATCATGTGCTAGTGATGTCAGGCTGAAACAGTACCCCCCCTCTCTGGCAAGGGCCATCCAGGCCAATAGGAAGATACGCCCCTGGTCAGTAACCCATTTTTGTGGTAAAATCCTGCCCCACTCATTGGTAGCCTGGGTGTCCAGGCAGAGATCCTTGTAGGGGGCCTGCTGCTGGGGGTCCCCAGTCCACTCATAGAAGCTGGACCAACAGGGAGGAGAGAGATGTGAAGGTTTTAGAGTAGAGGGAGTGAGGTGTGAGGATCTTTCTGTGGCGTGCCCTTGGATCTGTGGAATATGGGGAGAGTGTGTTCATACCTTGGTTGCCCTGGATTACAATTACTGTACTCCATAGCAGAGAGGAGTACCCCACTGGAGTGTTATACCAAGCCCCTGCAAGTGCCTTACCGTGGATAAAAAATACTGTACTCACTGGAGTGTTATACCAAGCCCCTGCAAGTGCCTTACTGTTGATTATAAATACTGTACTCCGCAGCAGAAGAGGAGTACCCACTGGATTGCCATACCAAACCCCTACAAGTGCCTGAGGTGTAATTACACTCACCCTGGAGGCTAAAGAACCCTGCTGAGCCTGCCCTGCAGGAACCCCCTAGAGTAATCACCACCTGTAACTGTACCTGTCAGCCTCTGCACCAGGAGAAGACTGTTGCTGCAGGGACTTGCTGGGAGAGCCATAGGACCCCTTATGCTGTGGGCTGCCTGGAGAAGTGCCTGAAGATCCGGAAGATCGGAGTGAAGGAGCTGCCTGCGGGATCAAGGGGAAGGAGCCTGCACCGCGACCGGACCACCAGCCCTGACCGAAGGGGACACCCACCTGGAGCAAGGCTACGCTGGGAGGATCCGAGGACAGCATGCAAGGGAAGAGACAACCCCAAAGGAAAAGACTCAAGGACCCCTGGGCTGCAGTAACTTCTCTGCCAGACAGAGCCCTGAGAAGGGGAATTTACCATGCAAGCATCCCTGTGTACTGACATCTGAGGACTGCTTCTTGGAGCTCTGGTGCGGTGCCTTGCATACTGGAGCTCCGCCAAATGTCGTGAGGAGGCTGAACAGCCACAGCGTGGGGTGAGAGTACTATTGATACCCTGTCACCTACTATAGGGCCTTCTCCTGCACTTTCCCTTTAGCTCCCCTCCTGTCCTCAGTTAGGGCCCAGTATCCCAGGGTAAAAGGGGTATCCTTCCACTAGCCATATAATCAGGGCCGGATTAAGGGGGGGAGTGACAGGGGCGGTCGTCCCTGGGCCCCCACACACAGAGGGCCACCACACTACTGCATGCATCAGCACATTCAGTGCTGCTGCATCAGCTTGGGGCAGGGCGGTAATGTGGATGGCACATAAGTGCCGTCCGCACTACACAGCACAAACACACAGCCGCCGGCGCCGGCAGCTGTGTGTTTGTTTTAGCAGCCGATGAGAGTCAGACAGACTTTCATCGGCTGCTGCGCTGCGGCCCACTGCCGGAGCCTCCGTCTTCCGGCTCCCGCAGTGGCTGATGGGAGAGACGTCGACGTCTCTCTCCCATCATGCAGAGCGGGCTGGCCCGGGAGGACGCCGGACGGAGGAGTAGATGCCGGAGCGGGGATTAAGGTAAGTGGAGATTTTTTTTTTCCTGTGTGTGTGTGTGTCTAGCCGGCCAGGGCGGAACGGACTACTCCTAAGGGCACTCCTGGGGAGGGAACAGACTACTCCTAAGGGCACTGCTGGGGGAGGAATGGACTACTACTAAGGGCACTGCTGGGGGTACTTCTAGGGGCACTGCTGGGGATACACAGGGTTTTCCTGTGTATCTCTGTGTACCAATGTATTTGCTGGTAGTGGTGTAAATGCAAATGTCTTTAATGCGCTGCTTGTTGCCGGTATCAACTTCAATGTTAGTTAATTCTAATGTAATGTATATTCATCTTTGCCGGTGCCTAATTTGTGGCTGACGTTTCTCAAAACAATGTGTATATATACTGTGAACCATTTACCTTGTTGATTCCTGTGGTGCAATGTATATTTAATGTTTATTTAACCCTGTGTAACCCCGGCTGGCAATTCTGGTGGTAATAATTTGTGGCATAGATAGACTGTGTTCATTTTTCCCAGCAAAGGCCCAAATGCTAGCAAAGGACTGTGTTTACTAGCTGCAATAGGCCGGAGGACTACTACTCCTAGTATAGTCTCTGTATTGTTTTAATTTTTTTCAGCAAAGGCCCTAATGTTAGCACAGACTGTGGCCCTGATTCAGAGCCGGACGCTCTGACAGAGCGCTCGCTCTGAATCAGGGCCGTCCCTGCTCCTTTTTGGAGCGGCCTCCTGGCCACTCGCATAGCTGTGGGTGACCACCCACAGCTATAGCGAGCGGCCAAAATGATGGTCGCGATGGTCAAGACCATCGCGACCATCGGGCTTGCGATGAGACCCTGCGGTAGGGTCTCGCTGCCGCAAGCCCAGGAGTGCTTTTGGCGGACATCACTAGTGATGTCAGTGGGACCGGACCCAGACGGTAGGCGTTCCCATGGGAACGCCTACGTCTGGGCAGCCACGCCCCGGCACGCCCACTAAAGGGGGCGTGCTGTCAATCACCATCAACAGCACGCCCCCTTTGGTGCAAGAGACCCTTAACGACGGCTTGGCCGTCGTTATTCGGGTCTCGCGCATGCGCACGATGGAGGCGTCTCCGTCATGCGCATGCGCACTTGGGCACCATCGACCCGCTTGCGAGTGCTCAGCGCTTGCGAGCGGGTCTGAATAAGGCCCTGTATCTCATTGCTATAACCTGCTGGTGCACTACTGATACAAGCTTGGACTGCATGTTTTTCTCACGTTTCCTCAGCGAAAGTTGGAATATTAGCACAGACTGTATTTAATTGCTATAACCTGCTGGTACACTACTGATACAAGCTTGGCCTGCATGTTTTACTCACGTTTTCTCAGCGTTGGAATATTAGCACAGACTGTATCTCATTGCTATAACCTGCTGGTACACTACTGATACAAGCTTGGCCTGCATGTTTTACTCACGTTTTCTCAGCGTTGGAATATTAGCACAGACTGTATCTCATTGCTGTAACCTGCTGGTGCACTACTGATACAAACTTGGCCTGCATGTTTTACTCACGTTTACTCAGCATTGGAATATTAGCACAGACTGTATCTCATTGCTATAACCTGCTGGTGCTCTACTGATACAAGCTTGGCCTGCATGTTTTACTCACGTTTTCTCAGCGAAAGTTGGAATATTAGCACAGACTGTATTTAATTGCTAATGGCGTAACTTCATCCCAGGTGGCCGGAGGCAAGATAAATGTTGGTGCCCCCGCAAATTAAAATGTACAATCCCCCCAGCACCTATGCCAGCCCCAGCTGCTGCCCCCCTATGCAGTTCCCCCAGTAGTGGTCCCCCTGTGCAGTACCCTCTGTAGAGGTCCACCTATGCAGTGCCGCCTATGTAGTGCCCCCCAGTAATGGTCCCCCTATGCAGTACCTCCAGTAGTGGTCCCCCTTTGCAGTGCCCCAGTAGTAAGGACCCCTGTAGTACCCCCAGTAGTAAACTCCCTGTAGTGCCCCCAGTAGTAAGCCCCCAGTAATGCCCCCTGTAGAAAGCCCCCAGTAATGCCCCTGTAGAAAGCCACCAGTAATGCCCCTGTAGTAAGCCCCCTGTAGTAAGCCCCTGTAGTAAGCCCCCAATAATGCCCCCTGTAGTAAGCCCCTGTAATGCCCCCTGTAGAAAGCCTCCATAATGCCCCCTGTAGTAAGCCCCATGTAGAAAGCCCCCAGTAATGCCCCCTGTAGTGAGCCCCCAGTAATGCCCCCTGTAGTGAGGGACCAATAATGCCCCCTGTAGTGAGCCCCCCCCAAGAGTGCACACACATACAAAAAAAAAAAACAATACTTACCTGAAACCCCGCTCCAGTGCTGCTGCCTTCCGTCCCCAGCGCCCACTCCTCGGAACTATGAGAGTGATGTCCTGACGTCACTCCCATAGTGCATTGAGGAACACGGAAGCAGAGCTCAGGCCTGGGGGACAATGGAGTCAGGTGCCCCCTTAAGGGCTGGAGCCCGGCGGCAAATGACTCTATTGTCTCCAGGAGTTCCGCCACTGATCTCATTGCTATAACCTGCTGGTGCACTACTGATACAAGCTTGGCCTGCATGTTTTACTCATGTTTTCTCAGCAAAAGTTTAAATATTAGCACAGACTGTATCTCATTGCTATAACCTGCTGGTGCACTACTGATACAAGCTTGACCTGCAGGCTCCATGTTCTTTCTCATTTTTTTAGTGAAAGTAAAGTTCTGCATAAATTGTGTTTCTTTTTGTTGACCCTTACTTGCCAGCTAGGGTCACCGGTAGAGGACAGGGAGGTATTAAGTAAATATCTTGATATTGAAAAGTGAAAATTATTTTTTATTCTGTTTATGGTAAACATTTCCAGTGTCAATTGTTGTTTATTTATTGGCAATAATAAAATTACGTTGTACCTTCCTTTCTGACTGGTCACTGTGTCTGCTAAAAGGCTTGCCTCTCTGTCACGGTGTATCCTATCTTAGCTACGGGGAAATCAGCCTCCAAAGCATACTGAACACACCTGAACCTGGTGCTAGTGGTGCAGCACTGTACAAACTTTCAGAGCATCACATGTATATGTATATGTTTTATCTAGGAACCTATGCTGGGTGTTCCATTTCTGCGCCGCTGCACTCGGAGGTGGACACGGAGAGTCCCGCTGGTGGAGCGCAAGCCAGATGGTTGAATAGCAACAGAGGTAAGCGGAACCCGGAAGTGGAGGGTTCGGAGGTCGGCTTCCTGGAGAGCAGTGTGGGTGGACGCTGATGGCAGTGAGTTCTGTGGTACCCCGAATGTTGGGGGTACCCCTAAATACCAACGAATGACCTGTAATACAGTATTCATAAAGAGTATATTTATGTTGTTGAGTTGGGGATCGGGAAAATGTTTATTATTGACGTGTTGGCTATGTATTATTCAGATGTAAAATGTGGTGCACTTAATGTTAATGCTCTGCCCAGCACTACTCTAATTCCCCTAGAAGTGTGGCCTCTATGACTGACCTAGCCCGGAGGTAATGGTCAGCGCACGAGGCAGGAACCCCTAACTGAACTGCAGGGGGGAGCCCTGCATGTCCTCATGGCAGTGGACAGCTGCCAATAGGGCTATAAATCAGCACAGCACGCGACCCCGGCGGGAGTGGAGTGGCGCGTGTGAAAAGGACCCGGAGGGAGCTGTTATATAGGGGACCGCCGAACGACGGTTGGGAGTTCCTGAGGCAGCGGCAACAAGAGGTGGATGTGTGTCAAGGGGCTTACCTGAAGAACAGCTGCGTGTGTGGTCCGCTGGCTGTCTGGGCGGCTGGAGCTCCTGAGGCTTTGTCTGCCATAGGAGGAGGTCTGCTCCGGAGTGAGGCGGGAGGTAGAGCTGTCAATCCGACACTATCGGAGGCGGACTGTGGGCGGAGAGTCGCAGTGGCTGGGTCCGTCCTCGGAGGTGGAGAAGGGGCGGTAACGCAGCAAGGAGAAACTCCCATCTTCGTGTGGGCAGCACAGGAGAGGTCTGTACCTAAAATAAGCACAAGCACCACCCAATATTACTATTGTGCCCCTCAGCTGCCAGGCTATAGTTACACAAGCGGCTATAACAACATAGACAGCCCAAATTGTTCACCTAACTGACTACCAGGGACAGTATAGCTAACCCTACAGCCCAGAAAGCCAATTGAGAAGAGCAGTCAATGTGTGTTAATAGTGCCTAGGCTGAGTTATCTACATCCGTTGCCGCCACTGCCCAGAGACATATCATATGTATCTCCTCAACACTGTCCGCCCCTGCAAGAGCAACTTTTTAGACCAGCAGTGGAGATTAATCAAGAGCTCACCATAAATACAGGGAACTTACCCTTCTTGAACTATACAGGACAGCACCACTGCATTCCTAGTGAGACTCTGCCAAATAGCTACCCCTGTACCCTGCAAGGTAATCCACCGCTTAGACAGTGTCACATCCTATATAGCCCGAATATTGCACCCTGTATATAAAAGGGAGAGGACTAAGGCCCTCATTCAGAGCCGTACACTCTGAGCAGAGCGCACGCTCTGAATGAGGGCCGGGCTCCATTTTCATGGAGCGTCCTCCTGGACGCTCGTATAGCTGTGGGTCACCACCCACAGGCTATACGAGCGTGCATTGTGATGGTCGCGATGGTCGAGACCATCGCGACCATCGAATTTGCGAGCTGGAGCCTGCGGTTGAGGTTTTCAACCGCAAGCTCCGGAGTGATTTTGGCTCTATCAGAGCCAAAATCACTCCCACTGACATCACTAGTGATGTCAGTGGGCCGGCTTCTGATGGGAGGCGTTCCCTTAGGAACGCCCCCGTCAGGGAGGCACGCCCCCAGCACACCCACCAAAGGGGGCGTGCTGTCAATCAACATTGACAGCACGCCCCCTTTGATTGGACACAACGAGCGAAGGACATTCCTTCGCTCGTCGTGTCTGGCGCATGCGCACGACGGAGCTCCCTCCGTTGTGCGCATGCTCAGTCCATAACATCGACCCACTTGCGAGCGGACAGCCGCTCGCGAGTGGGTCTGAATCAGGCCCAAAATTAGCTACCGTGCTCATAGTGCAGAACAGGGTTACGAACAGCAACTTTGTTGACAGACAGTATAAAGCAAAATTCCTCCCGTGCCTAATTAAACAAAAAGGCAAATAAAGATAGACAGGATAGTGCAACGGAGATAATCGCAGGAGTTATTCAGTTTCTCAGCGCAAGTCATCTACCTTATTCATGAGATTATAGACTCAGTGGAATAACAATTGTGCACCACCATTAATAATTTAGCTGGCCAGCCACCTGTAAAGTGAACTATTTTGAACTTTTATTGCCTTATTGCTTTGGATGTTATTAATGTTATTGTATATGAGTATTGATATATTGATTGCATAAGTCAGGATATATGCCTAATGTTCTAAGTTAACTAACTTGATTTACAGATAAGACAGCTGTGAGAACTTCTCTGTTCCAGTGAAATAAAATTATCCAGTGGACCTGTGTCCTTTTACTGCAGTGAACTGTTGTAAATTGTAACATGTTTGTTATTAAGGGATTGTATTAAGACATGCCTTGTTAGGAAGTATATTGTATAATATTGCTTACAACCGTTTATAGTATTAATAAACAAAAGCATTTTAACGCCAATTAGTTTAATATATATGTGACAATCCATAACTGTGGTTACATCTTAAAGGAGGGAAGTGTCTCAGAAGCACCCACCCTACATTACCACACCAGATCGTGAGTACTAGGGGTGTTACAGTTCCAACACTATATATGGTGGGTAAGTGTACGAATGTGTGCTATCTGTCAAGTGTGTCCTGGTGAAACATTGACAATTATGTATTAATACACTTGGATTATTTTGCATCTTTGAATAAGAGCCTGGGAGTGCCGTGTCTTTTTTGGAGGTGTATATACTATTTTACACTGGCACCGAGGCCAGATGATTACTAACGACTGAGTTCTGGCAGTTTTGGGATGTATATATATCCTGACGAAAGAACAAATTAACGTCCTGAAACGTTGACGCATAAGCAGTGGGTTTGTACATTTGTACTAAAGACGTCCTGAGTGCCACCTATTTCTCAGTGCTATATATATATATATATATATATAGCCCAAAAGAAAATATCTCTACATCCAGCTAGCAATGTGTAACGGTGAGGTGTTCCACTAAGGGCCAAATGAATGGACCGAAATATAGAACATGTAGATGGATGGGCACTCTCAATGCAAAAAAATAGAAATGTTTTATTTAGCTCAAATGTTCAAAAGTCCATAGTCAAACAGCACAACCACCAAAGAAAAAGATAACCCTATAGTCACCCAGGACCAGCCTATATACCACTACCAATCAGTAACCACAAGCACATGTGGCTAACCAATTAAACAGTATTTAGGTTATCATGCATCCAGCGGAAGCTAGAATGACTAATGTACCAACAGCTACTAGGGAATCTGTACTCACCATGTGTCCTGGATGACTATGGGGTTATCTTTTTCTGTGGTAGTTGTGCTGTTTGGATGCCTTGTGTCTTGACAAAGGTTCCCGCTAGGCTGTTTTAGCGGGTCGCAGTGTCCCGCGGGTGGAGAAATGTGTGGTGACCGCTGGAGAATAGACACCGGGCGCATACGCCCGGCATCTATTCTCCCTGTCTGCAGAGCTTTGGGGCTGCCCGGCATGTCTGTAAGTGCCGGGCACGCCCCCAAGAGTCACGAAAAGGGGACACGTCTTATAGACACGCTCCCTTTTCAATGGCCACGCCCCCTTTTCATGCGTGCGGTCGCCAGAGCTAGAGTGAACACTATATATATATATATATATATATATATATATTGTGATAGAAGCACTGGTGAAGTGCTAAATGGAGTATACAGTACATTTGTCCAAGGTTTCTGACCAAAGTCTTTTAAACCCCCACGAAAAGTCTATATTTTGCTTTGCTGGAGTTTTGGGCTTTAAGTAAAAGCCGGATAATGGGTCCTGGGGGTGTGGATGTGAAAGGAGAAGGGAGGGCTCCATCCAAAGGGCCGTTCCAGGTGTTGGGCCTTTCAGCCTGGGAGCAGGCTGATTAGTGATTGTATAAGCTGTGTAATGGTTTGGTAGAGCTTATTTCCCTTTCATGCTAGGGACCTGGAAGTGACTTGAGTGAGGGCGGAAGTGCAGTTCATGCCCATTAAGGCCAGCTAAAGAAGTAAGTTGTCCTCTTGCGGGCTCGCCACGCTTCGGGCTCTGTGGCTCGTTACGCTTGCCACATGGTTATGTTCCCCCACTATGCCCACTTGGATGGTAGGGAATGACGCTGGCCACTGGCTGATGATGTCGGGGTCCTCTCCGTGAAGGGGATTTAGACAAAACCATAATGGTTTGGCTCATGGTCTCATTTACCTGTATTTACAGATAGTAAGCTTTGTTCAGACACTGTGATGTACATGCAGGTGTTGTGTATATGCCTATGTTTGTGGTGAGGGCAGTATGCCCTGCTCCTTTGAAAGAGGGAATTATTTGTTTAGTTAGTGCCCAGATGGGCTAGGATTTATTTTTATGATTTTCATTTATTTTATTACCGCACAATAAAAACTGACTCCGGCCAGCTTGCACAAAAACCCTGGACTGGTGTGCTGTTTCCTGGCTGCTGTGTGTAAGGAGGTGTCCAACTACCCCAGGAGAGGGACCTCCTAATCCGATTATATATCTATATCTATATCTCTCTCTCACCAATTATATTATGCATCATGCTAGCATGTTTTGGTGCTGTGGGAGGAAACTGGAGCACCTAGCAGAAATCCATGCATACATGAGAACATTCAAACTCCACACAATTTTGCATTTAGATTGCAATTGAAACCATAAATGAAACCATGTGAGGATGCAATGCTAGCCACTCTACCCTCTGGCTAAAGGAAAGAGGAGGCCGTGTATAGGGTCACAAGATTATCACTTTAAAAGAGGATACATGAATTACACAGATTCTGTGGCTGGCTGATTTCATAGTTTTAATTAGCCGTAGAGTATGCAGTCATGTTGTCGATCTTCAGAATGCCGACACTGTAATGTCGAATGGTTCATAATGTCAACGCGCTCCTAATATTGACACTCAACGTGTCAACATTGACAAAATGTCAATATGTTAAAAATGTTGACATTATGCATGTTTACATTATAAACATATCAGTTAAGCTGCGGTTAGAGTTAAGATGCAGGGTTGAAGTTAGGCTGCAGTTCTGGCTAGGCTGCGGGTGGGCCCCCCAGCTGCTGTGGAACTACACATCCCAGCATGCACTGCCACCTTTTTGATATAACAGCATGCTAAAACTATGGCAGTGCATGCTGGGATGTGTAGTTCCACAGCAGCTGGAGAGCCAAGGTTGAAGACCCCTGGGTTAGGCTGTAGTTAAGATTAGGGTAAAATTCTCACTGTTGGCAATCATGAATGTAATTAATACATTATGAACATATGAGTGTTAGGATTAGACTGTGGTTAGGGTTAAGTAAATTGTGCAAATTAACCTAGGACTAAGCAGCGCCCTTATTCACAAATTAGGAAAAACATCAATTTCCAAAAGATAAAATTAGATGTATAGAGGTGAGGATGAAGGTGGGTACACACTAGACGATCTGCCCACAATGCGATATCGTGAACGATTTCCCTTGACCTCTCCCCGGACACTCCCCAGCACTCCAGGACACGGTATGGTGCTTTAAAGTGTCCAATCTGACCAATGATCTATCGTTCGTCCTTAACGATTTCCAGTGCGTTGTGTACAAAATTGGCATGTCTTGACTGCTGTAGGCAAGATCTGAAGATACGATGGATGACCCACGGGTACGTGTATTACCATTGTTATCATGAGTGGACACTCACAATTTGCACATATTTTTCATGATATGTTGCTCCGATGCGTCGAAATCGGGCGAATCGTGCAAAATATCATCTAGTGTGTAGGCATCTTAGGGGTTGGTGCTAAATCCTCAGGAATATGTGCTTATACACCTTGGTAATTATATTCACCTTTTACCTATGTGATACAGGGTCTGTTACAATTTACAAAAAACTTCCACCTTAATATATGATCATAATACCTGTTATATATGGTATAAATTGCAGATCATAAATCCAACAATTGAATTCACTAAAATGTAGTTTCATAAAAACAATACAATGGTGAATTTATAATATCATCACAAAGAAAAATATATAAAACATGAACATGAAATATGACAAATGTAACAAAAAGGGTGTGACCCTTATTTGCCTTTCACCCTTGATTGTGATTGCGATGGGCTTGTGCTATATAAGCGTGAAAGTCCCGGACAGGTACTGTAGCTCTGCATCACCGCAAAAGGCTTTCAAAGTATATAGTTTGGCATCTAGTACAGGGTCCCCTTTTGTCTACAGCATAGCTTCTGTGAAACGCATTTCGGATAATTAATATCCTTCTTCAGGTACGGATTCCATGCTATCCAAATGATGAAGAATTTATACCCCACTAATTGTTTTGTACGTTGCATTATTTTCCCACCACTTCCGGGTTCGGCAAAACCGGAAGTGACGTTTGCGTTCCAGACATAACTTCCGGACAAAAAAAGAATAGAAGTGATATTTTATTATCATCATTTCAAACGTAATTTGGAACAAAAGAGTGCCCCAAAAAGGAGTCTTCTTTATGGAATCGGTAGGTAACACCGCTAGATCTAAGCCCGGCGGATGAAATCCCGACGCTGGAAGGCCGGCGGATGAAGATCCCGACTAGGGTAGGTACCCTAACCCTCCCTCTCCCTGGAAGTCCCTAAATTTAACCCCCCCCTTCCCGCGACTAAGAGCTCCCGATGCCTAGCTCACCTACATTTGGTATTTAGGGCGTCGGGATTGCGACATGGGGCTAATGATAGGCGTCGGTATTTAGACGCCTATCTTTAGTCCCATGCTGGACTTTCACTGTTGGGATTTCGGCAGTCAGCATTTCGACCTACTTTACTTACCTATGCAATAAATACTATATCTATTTGCCTACAGTACTTTTATTTCACGATTTCCTTAAGTGAATTTTATTATATTTAAATATTGTAAAACAGCAGTGCCATGGAAATTTAAGGTGTTTTCTCAGCATAACACACCTGGTTTATGAGACTCAAGATTTACGCTCACACAGGATCCTTAAAAAATTCCACAGTCATAATCATGCTCAGGAACACATCGGTATGAGATGCAGGCGGCTGAATACAGACAGTGGAAGCCCGAGTGGTACAAGATCCCGACCGGGGCAGGTAAGTACCCTAACCCTAACCCTCCCTGGGAGGTGCCTAACCCTAACCTCCCCCCTGTGGTGCCTAACCCTAACTCCCCCTTCCCTTACCCTTACCCTCCCCAGGGGGTGCCTAGCCCTAATTCTCCCATCCCTGTCTAACCACGCATACTTACCGCCGTCCGGGTGTTTCGGATTCCGGTGGTCACGATGCCTATGCCGGTAGCCTGATGTCCTTCAAGATATCTGCGTCGGCATTTTTCTGGGTGGCGGGATTCCGGCTTCGGTATTTCGACTGCCGGCATATAAATTGTATCTCAAATACAGAGGTTCTCGATTAATATAGTTAATCACAGAATGCAAGTCCAGTACTTATAACTATATCAAATACTGTGTTTATGCTGAATATTCCATCTCCGAAATGACTAATGCCCAATTCATAATTTTTATCTATAAAGTGATTTTTGTTTGGAGGGACTGTGCATTTCCCCCTTGTAAACATATACATGTGATGTACCTTGCAGATGGATTAATTGTAATTGTAAGACTTTAATTAACTTGACAATTAGTGGAATTTGACCTATACATTATTATATGCAGGTTGAAGTTGCGGTTTTTAATATGGCCTCAATCCTGTTGTCATTCTTCTCACACCCCTCACATATTTTCATCCACTAGTTCTCTAATGTTTTTTGTATTTTAATTGGCAATAGTGATATTGGACTTGTGATTTACAAACCATTACTATATTGATCCCAGGGCCGTAACTAGGGTAGTGCAACCTTTCCCCCTTTTTTTGGTGGGTTGTGTCCCTATTTAAAAATGGAGTACTGCAGATACTGCAGGGAGGGATCTGAATAGATGTATTGAAAGATAAAGAGGGGTCAGTGATGTAGTGTAGGGTGTAGACTGTAGAAGGGTCAGTAGTGTAGGGTTTTGAGGGGTCCATAATGTAGTGGCGGGTATAGAGGGGTAAATAATGTATTGCAAGGTATATAGAGTGTAGTGTAGGTTATAGAGCAGTGATTCCCAACCTCAGTCCTCAAGGCACACCAACAGTCCTGGTTTTAGTGATATCCATTCTTAAGCACAGATGGTTAAATCAAAATAACTAAGGTACTAATTAAGTCTTCTGTGCTCAATTAAGGCTATCCTTAAAACCTGGACTGTTAGTGTGCCTTGAGAACCGTGGTTGGGAACCCCTGTTATAGAGGGTCAGAAATGTAGTATAGGGTATAGAGGAATCAGTAATGTAGTGCTGCGTATGGAGGGGTCAATAATATATTGTAACGTATGGGTCAGTGATGTAGCCTCATTAGTTAAAAAAAAAAATGTATTGTAGGGAAATATGTGCAAACCCCTGTGGTTTTTTCTGTTTTGGTTTTGGATCTGGCTTCATCTTTGTGTTTTGGCCTTGCAAAACCACTCTCAGGAGTTTTGGTTGGTTTTGGATTCAGATAAAAATTTATAAAAATTAAAATAAATTGATTCAAATAAAAATTGATAAAAATTTTATAATCAATAAAACAGCTAAAATGTCCGAATCCAAAACCCGAGTTCGGTTCAGAGTTCTAAATGGCAACAGATACGAACCAGGACTCGGTTCGAATCTGGGTCACAAAAGTGAATCCAAACCTTAACCAGGTTCTATTTGAAAACCCTAAATTTGGATGTATTTGGATTTCAGAAATACAGACCCACACATATCTAACTGTAGAGTATAGAGGGGTCAGTAATGTAGTGTAGGGTATAGAGGGGTCAGTGATGTAACGTAGGGTATAGAGGGGTCAGTGATGTAGTGTAGGGTATAGAGGGGTCAGTGATGTAGTGTAGGGTATAGAGGGGTCAGTGATGTAGTGTAGGGTATAGAGGAGTCAGTGATGTAGTGTAGAGTATAGAGGGGTCAGTGATGTAGTGTAGGGTATAGAGGGGTCAGTGATGTAGTGTAAGGTATAGAGGGCTCAGTGATGTAGTGTAGGGGAGGGGTCAGTGATGTAGTGTAGGGTATAGAGAGGTCAGCGATGTAGTGTAGGGTACAGATTGATCAGAAATATACTGTAGTGTAGGGTGTAGAGGGGTCAGTAATGAAGTGAAGGGTATAGAGGAGTCCATGACATGGTATTGGGTTTAGAGGTCCATAATGTAGTGTAGGGTATAGAGGTGTCAATGATGTAGTGTAGGATATAGAGGGGTCAGTGATTGATGTAGTGTAGGGTATAGAGGGGTCAGTGATGTAGTGTAGGGTATAGAGGGGTCCGTGGCATAGTGTATGGCGTGGTCAGTGATGCAGTATAGGGTATAAAGGGGTCAGTAGCGTAGTGTATAAAAGGGGTCAGTAATGTAGTGTAGGGTATAGAGGAGTCAGTGATGCAGTGTAGGGTATAGAGGGGTCAGTGATGTAGTGTAGGGCATAGAGGGGTCAGTAGCATAGTGTATAGAGTGGTCAGTGATGTAGTGTAGGGTATAAAGGGGACTAATGTAGTGTAGGTTATAGAGGGGTCAGTGATGTAGTGTAGGGTATAGAGGGGTCAGAAATATAGTGTTGGGTGTAAAGGGGTCAGTAATGAAGTGAAGGGTATAGGGTTTGATGGGGAATAGGGTTTAGAGGTCCATAATGTAGTATAGGATATAGAGGAGTCAGTGATGTAGTGTAGGGTATAGAGGGGTCAGTGATGTAGTGTAGGGTATAGAGGGCTCAGTGATGTAGTATAGGATATAGAGGAGTCAGTGATGTAGTGTAGGGTATAGAGGGCTCAGTGATGTAGTATAGGTTATAGAGGGGTCTGTGATTTAGTGTAGGGTATAGAGGGGTCTGTGGCTTAGCGTATAGTGTGGTCAGTGATGTAGTGTAGGGTATAAAGGGGTCAGTGATGTAGTGTAGGGTATAGTGGGGTCCGTGGCATAGTGTATAGAGTGGTCAGTGATGTAGTGTAGGGTATAAGGGGTCAGTAATGTAGTAATCACAAACTTAGAAACACATCTGTATTAATATTATAGGAGCTAACTGGAGAGCACTACAGGCCTCATTTAGATTTAGAAGCAAACATGATTTTAGTGTGAAGCAAGCTTCATGACATTTCACCATACTAGCCAACTCTCCCTGATTATCAGAGAGCCTCCCTGAAATAGTAGCAATCTCCCTGATTCCCTGAAGAGTCCAGCAATCTCCCTGATTGCACCTTTCCCATTATGAAGCTGTTATAGTAAAAAAAAGAAAGATCTATACATTCAAATGGGATCAATAGTATAATGCCCCTGCATTGGTCATAGGGCAAAATATTCCCTATGGCTATATGCATTTTCTGAAAGTATCACAGGCCCATTTATCAAAGTTAATTTGAGGTAAATTCCCCGAAAACACCTGTTTTCGGGGGTTTACCTCAAATACTAAGTATCCCCCGGATGTATGAAGGAGGGACCGCAGCAGGTATCTCCGATACCTGCTGCGATCCCTCCATTGCCGCCGGTAGCCGCCTCCCCCATTGGCTTCTATGGGGGATGCGATGCTGCGAAATGTATCAATATCGGGAATGTGAAGCGTTCCCGATATTGGCCCCAGCAGCTGAAAGCTATCTGAAGATAGCATTAGCCGCTGTAGTCTATGGGGACTTACCGCATTTCAGCCGGCGGAGGGATCTCCCAGATCCCTCTGCCGGCAATGGGCGCTTCTCATGTGCAGTCCGCGGGACTGCGCATGTGCAGCAGTCCCGCATGCACTCCAGCCACATCGCAGGGACAGGCTCCTTTCGGAGCCCGTCTCCCTGCATGTGCCGGTACATACATTTAGCCGGTATGATCGCATTTTGCAATGTGATCATGGGCGGTACTGGATGCCCTGATCGCATTGCAAAATGCGATCATTAATAAATGGACCCCTCAGTGTGTTACTATCAACAAGTAGATCTTACTACCTGCTTTGGGGCTCATTTACATTTGGATGTAAGGCAATTTTATGGAATTCCTCTCAGATGTAGCAGTAAACGTCAACTTTACAGTAGCACTCATATTGTAGGTGCTACTTACCCAATCTCCCTGAAATGCTTTTTTACATCAACAGTTTTTATAAAAGTTTTATTCCATTAACAACATGGAAGGGGAAAGATACAGAAAAAAGAAAACATAAGGATGGGGGGATGGGGGAGGGGGAATCAGACATTAATATCAATATAATAAACCTCTTAATTGCAATGTATTGGAAAAACATTGAACATGTCAACAATAACACATATATAAACATATACATATACTACAAAAAAAATATAGGATAATAAAATAATAAGTAAGACATCAAAGCATCAAATCCCCAATACTAACACTTTACCCAAATATAAAAATAGTAATACAAAAAGAGTAACGTGCCCATAATAAAAAGGGACACTGGTTTGTACATAGAAGTCAATTAGCATCAAGAAGTAGCATGGTGTCTTCACTATTCGTGATAAATTCTTGCCAATTGGACCATTTTACCAAAGGGGAGGAGGCCGCAAGGGAAGATGGGATACCTAAAGTTTCCATTTGGAAAGCATAGTGAATCTTACCCAAATTTTTTTGTAAGGGAGGTTTTGTGCTATGGCTGCTCTAGTGGCTATCAATATGTGGCCTAAAATATATTTGTCAGGGTTAGACAGCTCTTGGGGATACATATGGAAAAGAGCTATGGTAGGTGTCTCCTGTAACTGGACATTGAGAACTTTTTGTGCTAATACAAATACTTCATGCCAGAG
Organism: Taudactylus pleione; assembly: GCA_031769625.1. Lineage (NCBI taxonomy): Eukaryota > Metazoa > Chordata > Amphibia > Anura > Myobatrachidae > Taudactylus > Taudactylus pleione. The sequence continues at coordinate 22,335,445 of JAUIMM010000092.1, read as the reverse complement.
ATTTCATATAAATGGACAATTCCAAAATATATGAAAGATATCCCCCTGCTCCGAACAGTTTCACCAACAAAACTTTGACTGGGATGGCTATATTTTGTGTAGCTTTTCAGGTGTAAAATACAACCTATGTAGTAACTTGAATTGCATCTCTAAATGGTTAGAACATCTGGAGAATCTATAGCCGTTAGATAAATTTCTTCCCATTGTTGGGGAGTGAGTACAATTTGTAAATCCATGTCCCACCTTAATTGTGCCAAAGATTTGGTTAGGGTTTTGTCCTCTATATATAGGGAGTACCAAAATCTTATAGCACCTCTAGCATTACCTGATGACATTTTGGCTAAGATTTTCAAGGGGGGTAAAGCAGGGGCTGGCTGGCAACTTTTAGCCTGGGGGGCAAATGCATGCAGGCGGCCCTGGCAGAGGAGTAGCATGTAACCAGGGTGCCCGAAAGAACGTGCGTGCTACGGTGCCCCCCCAGTAGTGGTAACCCTTATGCAGTGCCCCTTAAATAGTGGCCCCAGTTGTAGTCTTCCCCCTATGCAGTACCCCCACTATTGCCCTTTATATAGAGCCCCCAGCAGTGGTCCCTCGATGCAGTGCCCCCAGTGGTAGTCCCCTCCCCCCTATGTAGTGCCCCTAGTAGTAGTCCCCTCCCCCCTATGCAATGCCCCTAGTAGTAGTCCCCTTGTAGTTCCCCTAGTAGTAGTCCCCCCCAGTAGTAGTCCCCCCCTTGTAGTGCCCCCAGTAGTAGTCCCCCCCTTGTAGTGCCCCCAGTAGTAGTAGTCCCCCCCTTGTAGTGCCCCCAGTAGTAGTAGTCCCCCCCTTGTAGTGCCCCCAGTAGAAGTAGTCCCCCCCTTGTAGCGCCCCCAGTAGTAGTAGTCCCCCCCTTGTAGCACCCCCAGTAGTAGTAGTCCCCCCCTTTGTAGTGCCCCCAGTAGTGGTCTCCTCCTTATAGTGCCAGACCCCCCGCAGTAGACACACATAATACAAAAAAAACCCACTTACCTGACACCCACTCCTGCTCCTGGTCCCGCCGCCGAGATCAGCTCATCCGTCCGCCGCTTTGCATTATGGGAGTGACGCGTCATGGGAGTGACGCATCACTACCATTACCCACTGCGGTAGCCGGAAGATGTCCGGCTCTGGCAGTGGGAGCAGCAGCCGATGAGAGTCTGTCTGACTCTCATCAGCTGCTAAAGCAAACACACAGCTGCCGGCTCCGGCGGCTGTGTGTTTGTGCTGTGTAGCGCTGACCGAACTCCGTTCAGTCAGCGCTACACACGCAGTGCAGTCTGTGTCACAGTGACACAGACTGCCCGCGGCCCGCATGACGCTGCGGCCCGGGGGGCACATGGCACCCTGCCCCCCAGCCCAGCCCGCCACTGGGGTAAAGCCAGAGAACCTGCAGTGCGGAGCACATTAGAGACCCAGTGATTAATACGTAAATAAGTAAAAAATTCACTTGAAGGTAGATTATATTGCGTCTGTAAATATGAAAAGGGACACATAAAATTATTACATTATACATTATTGTGTTTATACCTCTAGAGCACCATGATGAAATACACAAATCTGGAATTAAACGTGAAAGGGCCAAAAGGGAGAGATTGTGGGTAGGTGGGCTCCTATAGTAGCATCCCATGCTGTTAAGGAATCTAATATTGCTCTAGGGGAGTCTGTTGAAGATGGACGATATTATCTAGGGGTCCAAATCATTTCTTTTAGGGGAAGCTCTCTCCAAATCAACCCAAGGTGTCGTGTTGACAGGGAGCGCCCAGTCACTAATATGGGCTACTAAGCATGAATAATGATAGGCTAAGAGATCTGGGACATCTAGGCCGCCACAGTGTCTGTGGCGCGTTAATCGGCTGTATGCGATAAGTGGAGTTTTACTTTTCCAAATATACTGTAGAATAAGTCTATGTATATGAGCTATAAAGCGCTGTGGTACTAAATAAGGAATTGTGAGGAACAGATACATTAACTTGGGTAGAACCATCATCTTGAACGCTGCCAATCTACCCAGCCAGGAGACTTCAAAACTCATCCAACTCTTTAAGAGATCAGCAACATGTATTATAATGGGAGAAAAATTAATCTCTGCAAAATTGGAAACATCATTTGGAATATGGACACCAAGGTATAAAAGAGAATCTTGTTTCCATTGATATTTATAAATATTTTGAAGATATGCAAGTATCTTTTGAGGTAGATGGAAGGGTAATGCCTCTGTCTTGGTGGTATTTAATTTGAAGAAAGATGCATTGCTGTAACTATCTATGACCTCATGTAAGGCAGGCAAAGAAGTCTCCGGGTTGGTAACAAATAATAAAACATCGTCAGCGAATAAACATAGTTTGTGTGACGTGGAGGCTATAGCAATTCCTGGGAAACATAATATATCTCGGATAGAAGTGGCAAAAGGCTCGAAGGCTAACACATACATCAAAGGCGAAAGTGGGCAACCCTGTCCCATTGTAAATACTAAACGGAGAAGATAAGAAACCATTGCTAAACAGTCGGGTTACTATATAAAGCAGAAATAGAAGAGAGTATTGCTCCCTGAAAACCAAATTTCGTTAAGGTAGCTATAAGAAATTCACAATGGATGCGATCAAAAGCCTTTTCGGCATCTAAGGAAAGCAAAAGGGCTTCCCGTCTCTTTTTAGCTAGCATTTCAGCCAGATTGAAAACCCTGCGGGTATTATCCGAGGCTTGACGTCCTCTCCTGAAATGCTTTTTTAAAAGTAGGCAAATATGCATTGAGCAAGGGGCCTGATTCGGCATGGATCACATGACTGCATTCGCACCCACCCGCTAACTGCAAAAATATGCTAATGAATGTAATCACACGGCAACCGCAGCACCATACCAAGACGTCCATCACTATATAAAGCTTACCCACTTCCCATGACATGCATCCGCAAGTCAGCAAAAACATCGGTAACATCGGAACCATTCGCACAGTTGTGGTTGACCTGACCCTACCTCACAAACTGCTAAACTTCCTGTAGCCATCTAAACCTCTGCCAGAGTATATAAGCGCAGGGGTATAGAGGCATCACAGGGGCTTAATTATGCACGCCCCTGTAACGGCATTCAAATGCACAGGCACGCCTGCGTTCCGTCGACCACCCCCCTCTCCACACCCAAATGGTCACTTCATTTCAATCACTCTGCGAAGACTCTGCCTGCTTACTGTGATTGCTTTACGATCGCAGCAGACGGTTTGAGCAGACGCACTGCGATGCATGCACAGAATGCAAACATTGGCCGGTTGCATGCAAACGCAGGCGTGCAATCCATGCTGAATCAGGCCCAAAGTTTTCAATACCTCTACCTATGGGCAGAACATGTATTGTTGCCTTTTTATTGAAAGCAATGTACTGTATTTAAGTTGTCTAGAATTTGAACTTTGAAATTCTCTTATTCAAGTGCTTGATCTAGATTACTGCAGGCTGGAAAAATGGTGCACACACTGGCTGTATTTGCATGTAGCACATTACTATATAGAACTGAGCAAAGCTTTCTCCTACCTCTAAATCCAGAGATGGTTTTGCAGAGGCAGTCGGAGGGTGGACATGTATATTGGCCCTGCTATTGTCCACTCCCCCCTGATCCTCCTTAGTTCTCTCCTGTTCTTTCTCCCAACTTTTCCATGTTATTTATTGTAAATGAGCGTTTCCTCTCCCCTTCACTTTTTCTGTCTATCTCCCAACCCTCTCTGCTTTTCTCTCTTGCTGGTCCTCTCTCCTATCCGGTATACAATCGGGAAACCGGCTGCCTTAATACCGACAGCCGGCTTCCCAACTGTCATATCCTGGCTAGGGTGAAATGCTGGGCGTCTAGATGTAGACACCTGACATTTCCCCGACACCGGGAGACAGGCACCCGGCATCCCGATCGAAGGGATGCCGTGCGCCGCGAGCAGACAGCCGCGGGGGTGGAGGGTTAGGTTGAGGGCACCCGGGGGGGACTTAGGGTTAGGCACCCCCCCAGGAGGGTTAGGGTTACGCTAGGGGGTGGGAGGGTTAGGGTTAGGCACCCCCGGGGGGACTTAGGGTTAGGCACCCCCCGAGGGACTTAGGTTTAGGCAGTGGGGAAGGGGGGGTTAGGGTTAGGCACCCCCCCAGAAGGGTTAGGGTTACGCTAGGGGGTGGGAGGGTTAGGGTTAGGCACCCCCGGGGGGACTTAGGGTTAGGCACCCCCCGAGGGACTTAGGTTTAGGCAGTGGGGAAGGGGGGGTTAGGGTTAGGCACTTGGGGGGGAGGTTAGGGTTAGGCACCCCTGAGGGTTAGGGTTATGGGGTTAGGTTAGGTTAGTTTATAATTACCTTAGCGACGATCAGGATTTCTAGGGCTGTCGGACCGGCGGTATTTCATACCGATTCCTCCTATCCACCTCTCTCGTTTTCTGTCCTTCCACTTCTCCTTTCCCCACTCTCAGATTCTCCCATTGGCTGCATACCCCTCTCTTCTTCCTAATTCTTTCTTCAATGCTTCTCTCCATTCTTTTTCCTCAGCACCTACACTCCTGTTCCCAGTAGATATTATACCTAAACCCCATGTATTGGCTAGTGTCCCTTGTAAAGCAGAGGTGTAGATTTCCCTGTAAGCATTTCAGAAGTAATGATGCCATGCTGCTTAAATCTCCAACAACTTGTAGATTTGTTCAACAAATGTACAAGTCACTACAATATAAATATGATAGAAATAGAACAAGTACTACACCTTAAATCAGTGGTTCTCAAACTCGGTCCTCAGGACCCCACACAGGTCACATTATGCAGGTCACTCAGCAGGTGCACAGGTGTATTCATTACTCACTGACACATTTTAAGAGATCCACAGGTGGAGCTAATTATTTTACTTGTGATTCTGTGAGGAGACCTGGAAACCATGCACTGTTTGGGGTCCTGAGGACCAAGTTTGAGAACCTGTGCCTTAAATGATTTATAGCCAAATGTAACCGTAACATATACATAGTCATTAACCTATCCAGTTAACCACTAACAACTCCCAGCTGACATGAACACCAGAATAAAACAAACCTATGTGTTTAACAGCCTTTCAGCATATACAGCCTCCATTATCTAAAACAATTTGGCATTATCTTGTTTGAACTACTGATAAAATATTAATTAGTTTAGCTCAAAATTATATTTTGGTCCAAAATTCCAGATCACCCCATGAACCATTATAATAATATATATGGGGAGAACGAAGACTCTTGATTGGGGGCACTCTTGTATAGAAATTCTTACATTTAAAACATAACATTTATTGAATACTTTGAAAATAGATGAGGAACATTCAAAAAAACTTATAATTTTCCAGACATGTGAAGGTAAATCTCTAAGATGTCATACCTCATGCGCACAGGCGAATTGTATAAAAATATGCATTCAAATCACTGCATAATTGGTGTCAATAATGGCCAAATCAGCAACACTATATATAGAACCTGCACACTAATGAATAGTAGAGCTTAGAAAAAATAATAATTGTAAACCTATTTCTTTAAGGGATAAGTCCATTCTGATTATTGCTACAAAGAGTGACATGAATATATTCATTGATGCACTGCCTGCTAATTTGTAACCATGAAAGATTTGCTCATAGGTTGTTATTTTCATTGAAGGCTGAATTGGCTATCCTACCTGCAAATAACTTACAACATTGCAAACCAAGCCAACATATTTTTGATACATGGACTATAGCTATTGTAACAAAAAAATGTCAGGATGCCAGTGTTGCGATTTTGACTGCCAGAATCCCGAGCGCTGGCATCCCATACCCAAATGTATATATATATATATATATATATATATATATAAAAACAGAAAATCCAGCACTCACCATGTTTAAACACTCACAATGATGTATAAATAAGTAAATAAATAATGGGGATTTAGTTCATGGATTGATCAATGCATTTAAGCCCGCAGCCCACATCACGGGACCCCACTTTCTGCAGGTCCTACACTATCCGTCACACTGATGGAAACCTGTTAGCTGCTATCACATAGTTTAGACTGAAAAAATGTTACCTGGTTTAAAGCTCACCTGCCAGCTAATGGCTTTTAAAGGTAAGGCAGTCACCTGACATAGCTTCTATCACACTACCAAAAAGACAGCTGACACAGGTTAATATAAACGAGTATGCACATGGGGTGCATGAGAAAGCTATGATCACAAAAGGTTAATAAAAATTAACCGCATAAACAAAGTCAGAAATCCACTGCACTCGCCATTCCTAGATCTGGGGTGCGGACTTGCACTCGCCATTCCCAGGACTGGGGTGCAAGTGGCCTGTGACCACATTGCTTAAATAAATAAAAACAGAAAACCCAGCACTCACCATGTTTAAACACTCACAATGATGTATAAATAAGTAAATAAATAATGGGGATTTAGTTCATGGATTGATCAATGCATTTAAGCCCGCAGCCCACATCACGGGACCCCACTTTCTGCAGGTCCTACACTATCCGTCACACTGATGGTGTGTGCTGGGTTTTCTGTTTTTATTTATTTAAGCAATGTGGTCACAGGCCACTTGCACCCCAGTCCTGGGAATGGCGAGTGAAGGTCTGCACCCCAGATCTAGGAGTGGCGAGTGCAGTGGATTTCTGACTTTGTTTATGCGGTTAATTTTTATTAACCTTTTGTGATCATAGCTTTCTCATGCACCCCATGTGCATACTCATTTATATTAACCTGTATCAGCTGTCTTTTAGGTAGTGTGATAGAAGCTATGTCAGGTGACTGCCTTACCTTTAAAAGCCATTAGCTGGCAGGTGAGCTTTAAACCAGGTAACATTTTTTCAGTCTAAACTATGTGATAGCAGCTAACATGTTTCCATCAGTGTGACGGATAGTGTAGGACCTGCAGAAAGTGGGGTCCCGTGATGTGGGCTGCGGGCTTAAATGCATTGATCAATCCATGACCTAAATCCCCATTATTTATTTACTTATTTATACATCATTGTGAGTGTTTAAACATGGTGAGTGCTGGGTTTTCTGTTTTTATTTATTTAAGCAATGTGGTCACAGGCCACTTGCACCCCAGTCCTGGGAATGGCAAGTGCAGGTCTGCACCCCAGATCTAGGAGTGGAGAGTGCAGTGGATTTCTGACTTTGTTTATGCGGTTAATTTTTATTAACCTTTTGTGATCATAGCTTTCTCATGCACCCCATGTGCATACTCGTTTATATTAACCTGTGTCAGCTGTCTTTTTGGTAGTGTGATAAAAGCTATGTCAGGTGACTGCCTTACCTTTAAAAGCCATTAGCTGGCAGGTGAGCTTTAAACCAGGTAACATTTTTTCAGACTAAACTATGTGATAGCAGTTAACAGGTTTCCATCAGTGTGACGGATAGTGTAGGACCTGCAGAAAGTGGGGTCCCGTGATGTGGGCTGCGGGCTTAAATGCATTGATCAATCCATGAACTAAATCCCCATTATTTATTTACTTATTTATACATCATTGTGAGTGTTTAAACATGGTGAGTGCTGGGTTTTCTGTTTTTATTTATTTAAGCAATGTGGTCACAGGCCACTTGCACCCCAGTCCTGGGAATGGCGAGTGCAGGTCTGCACCCCAGATCTAGGAGTGGAGAGTGCAGTGGATTTCTGACTTTATATATATATATATATATATATATATATATATAGAATCACAGATCCCAGCAGCCTGACGGTGCTGGAAATCCCGATCGTCCCTAGGTAAGTATTAACTAACCTAACCTACCCCCCTAACCCTAACCCTCCCTTAGGGGTGCCTAACCTCCCCCAAGTGCCTAACCTCCCTCCCTCCCCCAAGTGCCTAACTCAAATCCCCCCTCTGAGTGCCTAAACCTAACCCCCCCTTCCCCGCTACCTAAACCTAAGTCCCCCAGGGTGCCTAACCCTAACCCTCCCTCCCCCTAGCCAAACCCTAACCTCCCAAGGGGGGTGCTTAATCCTAAGTCCCCCCCGGGAGCACTAAACCTAACCCTCGCCCCCCGAGGATGTCCGCTCCCGGCTCCTGGCATCCCTTTGATCGGTATGCCGGGCGCCGGTCTCCCGGCATCGTGAAATGAGTGGCATCTACATCTAGACGCCGGGCATTTCCCCCTCGCTGGGATATGACAGTCGGGAGGCTGGCTGTCGGTATAATGTCAGCCGGCTTCCCGATTGCATCCCATATATATATATATATATATATATATATATATATATATTAGGGGTGTGCACCGGCCACTTTTCGTGTTTTGTGTTTTGGTTTTGGATCTGGATCTTTCTTCATGTTTTGGATCTGGATTGGTTTTGCCAAAACCACCCTTCCGTGTTTTGGGTTCTGGGTTTTGTGTTTTGGATCTGTATTTTTTTGAAAAAAAGCATAAAAACAGCTAAAATCACAGAATTTGTAGGTTTTTCTGCTCCTATGCTATTATTAACCTCAATAACCTTAATTTCCACTCATTTCCAGTCTATTCTGAATACCTCACACCTCACAATAGTGTTTTTATGTCCAAAAGGTTGAACCGAGGTAGCTGGATGACTATGCTAAGCGACACGAGTGGGCGGCACAAACACGTGACCCATCTAGGCGTGAAACTGCAGTGGCAGACAGGATGGCAGTTTGAAAAACTAGGCCCCAAACTGTACATAATGCAAAGAAAAAAAAGAGGTGCAAGATGGAATTGTCCTTGGGACCTCCCACCGACCGTTATGTTGTATAAACAGGACATGCACACTTTAACAAACCAATCATTTCAGCGCCAGGGTCTGCCACACAACTGTGGCTGAAATGATTGGTTCGTTTGGGCCCCCACAAAACAAGCTGGCAATTAATCTGTCCCTGCACAAACTGGCACTACGGAGGCAAGATGTCATCCTCATCCTCCTCATCCACCGATTCCTCACCCTCTTCAGTGTGTACATCCTCATCCTCACAGAGTATTAATTCGTCCCTGCTGGAACCACAGGTCCCTCTGTACGTTCTGGAGGCTGGTCTCCCTGGAAGAGTTGATAATTCATTTTATGAACATCATCTTCTCCACATTTTGTGGAAGCAACCTCCTACGCCTTTCGCTGACAAGGTTCCCGGCTGCACTAAACACTCTTTCGGAGTACACACTGGAGGGGGGGCAACTCAGGTAAAATAGAGCCAGTTTGTACAGGGACCTCCAAATTGCTTCTTTTTCCTGCCAGTACAGGTACGGACTGTCTGACATGCCTACTTGGATGCTGTCACCGATGTAATCCTTTAACAGACAGACGCACGCTTGTCGCTGCTGCTTTGAGGATTCAAGTGCGGCTACAGCCCACACAATTCACAAAGACAGAAAAAAAAAAGAATATTTTTATTGTTTGTGGAGCACACTTTGAGGGTTACACCACCCTTTAACAGACAGACGCACGCTTGTCGCTGCTGCTTTGAGGATGCAAGTGCGGCTACAGCCCACACAATTCACAAAGACAGAAAAAAGAAGAAGAATATTTTTATTGTTTGTGTAGCACACTTTGAGGGTGTCACCACCCTTTAACAGACAGACGCACGCTTGTCGCTGCTGCTTTAAGGATGCAGGTGCGGCTACAGCCCACACATTTCACAAAGACCGAAAAAAAAAGAACAATATTTTAATTATTTGTGTAGAACACTTTGAGGGTGTCACCACCCTTTAACAGACAGACGCACGCTTGTCGCTGCTGCTTTAAGGATGCAGGTGCGGCTACAGCCCACACAATTCACATAGACAGAAAAAAGAAGAAGAATATTTTTATTGTTTGTGTAGCACACTTTGAGGGTGTCACCACCCTTTAACAGACAGACGCACGCTTGTCGCTGCTGCTTTAAGGATGCAGGTGCGGCTACAGCCCACACATTTCACAAAGACCGAAAAAAAAAGAACAATATTTTAATTGTTTGTGTAGCACACTTTGAGGGTGTCACCACCCTTTAACAGACAGACGCACGCTTGTCGCTGCTGCTTTAAGGATGCAGGTGCGGCTACAGCCCACACAATTCACAAAGACAGAAAAAAGAACAATATTTTAATTGTTTGTGTAGCACACTTTGAGGGTGTCACCACCCTTTAACAGACAGATGCACGCTTGTCGCTGTTGCTTTAAGGATGCAGGTGCGGCTACAGCCCACACAATTCACAAAGACAGAAAAAAGAACAATATTTTAATTGTTTGTGTAGCACACTTTGAGGGTGTCACCACCCTTTAACAGACAGACGCACGCTTGTCGCTGCTGCTTTAAGGATGCAGGTGCGGCTACAGCCCACACAATTCACAAAGACAGAAAAAAGAAGAATATTTTTATTGTTTGTGTAGCACACTTTGAGGGTGTCACCACCCTTTAACAGACAGATGTACGCTTGTCGCTGCTGCTTTGAGGATGCAAGTGCGGCTACATCGGACACAAGTCACAAACACATTAAAAAAATAGTTTTTTATTTTTTGGAGCACTTCGAGAGTTACACCACCCTTTAACAGACAGACGCACGCTTGTCGCTGCTGCTTTAAGGATGCAGGTGCGGCTACAGCCCACACATTTCACAAAGACCGAAAAAAAAGAACAATATTTTAATTGTTTGTGTAGCACACTTTGAGGGTGTCACCACCCTTTAACAGACAGACGCACGCTTATCGCTGCTGCTTTAAGGATGCAGGTGCGGCTACAGCCCACACAATTCACAAAGACAGAAAAAAGAAGAAGAATATTTTTATTGTTTGTGTAGCACACTTTGAGGGTGTCACCACCCTTTAACAGACAGACGCACGCATGTCGCTGCTGCTTTGAGGATGCAAGTGCGGCTACATCGCACACAAGTCACAAACACATTAAAAAAATAGTTTTTTATTTTTTGGAGCACTTTGAGAGTTACACCACCCTTTAACAGACAGACGCACGCTTGTCGCTGCTGCTTTAAGGATGCAGGTGTGGCTACAGCCCACACATTTCACAAAGACCAAAAAAAAAAGAACAATATTTTAATTGTTTGTGTAGCACACTGTGAGGGTGTCACCACCCTTTAACAGACAGACGCACGCTTGTCACTGCTGCTTTAAGGATGCAGGTGTGGCTGCAGGCCACACAATTCAGAAAGACAGAAAAAAGAAGAAGAATATTTATATTGTTTGTATAGCACACTTTGAGGGTGTCACCACCCTTTAACAGACAGATGCATGCTTGTCGCTGCTGCTTTGAGGATGCAAGTGTGGCTACATCGCACACAAGTCACAAACACATTAAAAAAATTTTTTTGATTTTTTGGAGCACTTTGAGAGTTACAACACCCTTTAACAGACAGACGCACGCTTGTCGCTGCTGCTTTGAGGATGCAAGTGCGGCTACAGCCCACACAATTCACAAAGACAGAAAAAAAAAGAACAATATTTTAATTGTTTGTGTAGCACACTTTGAGGGTGTCACCACCCTTTAACAGACAGACGCACGCTTGTCGCTGCTGCTTTAAGGATGCAGGTGTGGCTACAGCCCACACATTTCACAAAGACAGAAAAAAAAAGAACAATATTTTAATTGTTTGTGTAGCACACTTTGAGGGTGTCACCACCCTTTAACAGACAGACGCACGCTTGTCGCTGCTGCTTTGAGGATGCAGGTGGAATCTAGACGGGATTTGGAACCGAGGACACACTACCTCCATCAATTGTCTAATCCCACTGCACTAATGTCGGATACCGGACGCACGTCTAACATCAACATAGCAGTCAAGGCCTCAGTTATACGTTTTGCTTCAGGATTACTGCTGTCGTACTTCATCCTCATCGCTAGGGACTGTTGGAGGGTCAATTGTTTAGTAAAAGTAGTGATGTTCCTACTTCCTCTCTGGGATGATGAACAACTCCCAGCAGCAGCAACAGCACTAGGAGGAAGTGGTTCTTGATCTTTCCCTATTTTATTTTTATCGGAGAAAGTTTGGTCCTCCATTTATGTTATATTGATATATATACGTGCGGCTAAAGCGCACACAAACACAGAAAATATTTTTTTATTTTTGCTGGAGAGTAGTGCACTTTGTGGGTTACACCACCCTTTAAGAAATGAGCCAGCCGGCTCTTTACTTATGGGACACAGGCGCACGCTTGGCGCTGCTCCTTTGTTGATGCACGTGCAGCCACAGTGCACACAAGTCACAAACACGATGGAATTGTCCTTGGGCCCTCCCACCCACCCTTATGTTGTATAAACAGGACATGCACACTTTAACAAAAAAATCATTTCAGCGCCAGGGTCTGCCACACAACTGTGGCTGAAATGATTGGTTCGTTTGGGCCCCCACAAAACAAGCTGGCAATTAATCTGTCCCTGCACAAACTGGCTCTACGGAGGCAAGATGTCATCCTCATCCTCCTCATCCACCGATTCCTCACCCTCTTCAGTGTGTACATCCTCATCCTCACAGAGTATTAATTCGTCCCTGCTGGAACCACAGGTCCCTCTGTACGTTCTGGAGGCTGGTCTCCCTGGAAGAGTTGATAATTCATTTTATGAACATCATCTTCTCCACATTTTGTGGAAGCAACCTCCTACGCCTTTCGCTGACAAGGTTCCCGGCTGCACTAAACACTCTTTCGGAGTACACACTGGAGGGGGGGCAACTCAGGTAAAATAGAGCCAGTTTGTACAGGGACCTCCAAATTGCTTCTTTTTCCTGCCAGTACAGGTACGGACTGTCTGACATGCCTACTTGGATGCTGTCACCGATGTAATCCTTTAACAGACAGACGCACGCTTGTCGCTGCTGCTTTGAGGATTCAAGTGCGGCTACAGCCCACACAATTCACAAAGACAGAAAAAAAAAAAGAATATTTTTATTGTTTGTGGAGCACACTTTGAGGGTTACACCACCCTTTAACAGACAGACGCATGCTTGTCGCTGCTGCTTTGAGGATGCAAGTGCGGCTACAGCCCACACAATTCACAAAGACAGAAAAAAGAAGAAGAATATTTTTATTGTTTGTGTAGCACACTTTGAGGGTGTCACCACCCTTTAACAGACAGACACACGCTTGTCGCTGCTGCTTTAAGGATGCAGGTGCGGCTACAGCCCACACATTTCACAAAGACCGAAAAAAAAGAACAATATTTTAATTGTTTGTGTAGCACACTTTGAGGGTGTCACCACCCTTTAACAGACAGACGCACGCTTGTCGCTGCTGCTTTAAGGATGCAGGTGCGGCTACAGCCCACACAATTCACAAAGACAGAAGAAAAAAGAAGAATATTTTTATTGTTTGTGTAGCACACTTTGAGGGTGTCACCACCCTTTAACAGACAGACGCACGCTTGTCGCTGCTGCTTTGAGGATGCAAGTGCGGCTACATCGCACACAAGTCACAAACACATTAAAAAAATAGTTTTTTATTTTTTGGAGCACTTTGAGAGTTACACCACCCTTTAACAGACAGACGCACGCTTGTCGCTGCTGCTTTAAGGATGCAGGTGCGGCTACAGCCCACACATTTCACAAAGACCGAAAAAAAAAGAACAATATTTTAATTGTTTGTGTAGAACACTTTGAGGGTGTCACCACCCTTTAACAGACAGACGCACGCTTGTCGCTTCTGCTTTAAGGATGCAGGTGCGGCTACAGCCCACACAATTCACATAGACAGAAAAAAGAAGAAGAATATTTTTATTGTTTGTGTAGCACACTTTGAGGGTGTCACCACCCTTTAACAGACAGACGCACGTTTGTCGCTGCTGCTTTAAGGATGCAGGTGCGGCTACAGCCCACACATTTCACAAAGACCGAAAAAAAAAGAACAATATTTTAATTGTTTGTGTAGCACACTTTGAGGGTGTCACCACCCTTTAACAGACAGACGCACGCTTGTCGCTGCTGCTTTAAGGATGCAGGTGCGGCTACAGCCCACACAATTCACAAAGACAGAAAAAAGAACAATATTTTAATTGTTTGTGTAGCACACTTTGAGGGTGTCACCACCCTTTAACAGACAGACGCACGCTTGTCGCTGCTGCTTTAAGGATGCAGGTGCGGCTACAGCCCACACAATTCACAAAGACAGAAAAAAGAAGAATATTTTTATTGTTTGTGTAGCACACTTTGAGGGTGTCACCACCCTTTAACAGACAGACGCACGCTTGTCGCTGCTGCTTTGAGGATGCAAGTGCGGCTACATCGCACACAAGTCACAAACACATTAAAAAAATAGTTTTTTATTTTTTGGAGCACTTCGAGAGTTACACCACCCTTTAACAGACAGACGCACGCTTGTCACTGCTGCTTTAAGGATGCAGGTGCGGCTACAGCCCACACATTTCACAAAGACTGAAAAAAAGAGAACAATATTTTAATTGTTTGTGTAGCACACTTTGAGGGTGTCACCACCCTTTAACAGACAGACGCACGCTTGTCGCTGCTGCTTTAAGGATGCAGGTGCGGCTACAGCCCACACAATTCACAAAGACAGAAAAAAGAAGAAGAATATTTTTATTGTTTGTGTAGCACACTTTGAGGGTGTCACCACCCTTTAACAGACAGACGCACGCATGTCGCTGCTGCTTTGAGGATGCAAGTGCGGCTACATCGCACACAAGTCACAAACACATTAAAAAAATAGTTTTTTATTTTTTGGAGCACTTTGAGAGTTACACCACCCTTTAACAGACAGACGCACGCTTGTCGCTGCTGCTTTAAGGATGCAGGTGCGGCTACAGCCCACACATTTCACAAAGACCGAAAAAAAAAGAACAATATTTTAATTGTTTGTGTAGCACACTGTGATGGTGTCACCACCCTTTAACAGACAGACGCACGCTTGTCGCTGCTGCTTTAAGGATGCAGGTGCGGCTACAGCCCACACAATTCACAAAGACAGAAAAAAGAAGAATATTTTTATTGTTTGTGTAGCACACTTTGAGGGTGTCACCACCCTTTAACAGACAGACGCACGCTTGTCGCTGCTGCTTTGAGGATGCAAGTGTGGCTACATCGCACACAAGTCACAAACACATTAAAAACATTTTTTTGATTTTTTGGAGCACTTTGAGAGTTACAACACCCTTTAACAGACAGACGCACGCTTGTCGCTGCTGCTTTGAGGATGCAAGTGCGGCTACAGCCCACACAATTCACAAAGACAGAAAAAAAAAGAACAATATTTTAATTGTTTGTGTAGCACACTTTGAGGGTGTCACCACCCTTTAACAGACAGACGCACGCTTGTCGCTGCTGCTTTAAGGATGCAAGTGCGGCTACAGCCCACACATTTCACAAAGACAGAAAAAAAAAGAACAATATTTTTATTGTTTGTGTAGCACACTTTGAGGGTGTCACCACCCTTTAACAGACAGACACACGCTTGTCGCTGCTGCTTTGAGGATGCAGGTGGAATATAGACGGGATTTGGAACCGAGGACACACTACCTCCATCAATTGTCTAAAACCCACTGCACTAATGTCGGATACCGGACGCACGTCTAACACCAACATAGCAGTCAAGGCCTCAGTTATACGTTTTGCTTCAGGATGACTGCTGTCGTACTTCATCCTCATCGCTAGGGACTGTTGGAGGGTCAATTGTTTAGTAAAAGTAGTGATGTTCCTACTTCCTCTCTGGGATGATGAACAACTCCCAGCAGCAGCAACAGCACTAGGAGGAAGTGGTTCTTGATCTTTCCCTATTTTATTTTTATCGGAGAAAGTTTGGTCCTCCATTTATGTTATATTGATATATATACGTGCGGCTAAAGCGCACACAAACACAGAAAATATTTTTTTATTTTTGCTGGAGAGTAGTGCACTTTGTGGGTTACACCACCCTTTAAGAAATGAGCCAGCCGGCTCTTTACTTATGGGACACAGGCGCACGCTTGGCGCTGCTCCTTTGTTGATGCACGTGCAGCCACAGTGCACACAAGTCACAAACACAGAAAATATATATTTTTTTGGTTTGGAGTGTACTTTGGGGGTTACAGAACCCTTTAACGGTCAAGCCAGCCGGCCCTTTACTTATGACACAGGCGCACGCTTGGCACTACTTTGTTGATGCACGTGCGGCTACTGCGCACACAATTCACAAACACAGAAAATAATTTTTTTTTTGGTTTGGACTGGAGTGTACTTTCGGGGGTTACAGCACCCTTTAACGGTCTAGCCAGCCGGCCCTTTACTTATGACACAGGCGCACGCTTGGCACTACTTTGTTGATGCACGTGCGGCTACTGCGCACACAATTCACAAACACAGAAAATAATTTTTTTTTGGTTTGGACTGGAGTGTACTTTGGGGGTTACAGCACCCTTTAACGGTCAAGCCAGCCGGCCCTTTACTTATGACACAGGCACACGCTTGGCACTACTTTGTTGATGCACGTGCGGCTACTGCGCACACAATTCACAAACATAGAAAATAATTTTTTTTTTGGTTTGGACTGGAGTGTACTTTGGGGGTTACAGCACCCTTTAACGGTCAAGCCAGCCGGCCCTTTACTTATGACACAGGCGCACGCTTGGCACTACTTTGTTGATGCACGTGCGGCTACTGCGCACACAATTCACAAACACAGAAAATAATTTTTTTTTGGTTTGGACTGGAGTGTACTTTCGGGGGTTACAGCACCCTTAACGGTCAAGCCAGCCGGCCCTTTACTTATGACACAGGCGCTCGCTTGGCACTACTTTGTTGATGCACGTGCGGCTACTGCGCACACAATTCACAAACACAGAAAATAATTTTTTTTTTGGTTTGGACTGGAGTGTACTTTCGGGGGTTACAGCACCCTTAACGGTCAAGCCAGCCGGCCCTTTGCTTATGACACAGGCACACGCTTGGCACTACTTTGTTGATGCACGTGCGGCTACTGCGCACACAATTCACAAACACAGAAAATAATTTTGTTTTTGGTTTGGACTGGAGTGTACTTTCGGGGGTTACAGCACCCTTTAACGGTCAAGCCAGCTGGCCCTTTACTTATGACACAGGCGCACGCTTGGCACTACTTTGTTGATGCACGTGCGGCTACTGCGCACACAATTCACAAACACAGAAAATATATTATTTTTTTAGCACTTGGGGGGAGCACCCCTGATGGACAGAGCACCCCCTGGACAACACTACAGCACCCCTTTATGACTGGGACACTGCACAGGACTTTGGAGTGGGCACAGCCCCTATGGAGAACTGACTGCACAACACAGTCCAGCCAGCCCCTATGGACTTTGAAGTAGTGGACACAGCCCCTATTAACAACAGCAGCACAGCACAACACAGCCAGCCCCTATGGACTTTGAAGTAGTGGACAACAGCAGCACTACACTACACTACACTACACAGCCCTAACTCCCACCCTCCCTCTTCACTGTCCACAGCCGAGTGAGAAAATGGCGCCGACGCGGGTACCTTATATAGGATCCAAAACCCGCAAGACTCGGAAGGCGGGATGATGACGTTTTGCCTCGATTTCAGATCCGAGTCAGGCGGGAAAAGTCGAGCCTGATTCGGATCGGACTCGGATCGGGGGGGCTCGGGGGGGTTCGGATTTCAGAAATCCGAACCCGCTCACCCCTAATATATATATGTATATATATATATATATATAACAAAACTCGAGGGTGCAGGCACTCCTGTAACTTATCTTGTACTTGCCGTGGTGCACACACAAGGGAGGTAAAATAGCAGGCAGGGTAGGTGTCACTCTTCGGGCTAGGAACAAATGAAGCTTGCACAAGTGTCAGTCGTGAAGTCAACGTTTCGAGTTTATTAACTAGTCATCAGGACATACAAATACAAATGAAATTCATACCTTATATACCCATTGCCCCACCAGGTGTGTCTGGACGCCGCGTGGATCAGCATCCGTCCGCCGCTCTGTCAACGACGCACGCCATTATGTGACGGCTGTCAGTGACGTCATCGGTGTTATTGCTAAATGGAACATTGCGGTTCCTTCGTCTGCATTGTTGCTTCCTACTTTATGCACATACTAGTGAGTGTGAGGTATTTTCTCATATATATATAAATATATATATATAATATATATACTGTATATAGTGATCACAGTTATAATCTGTCTCTCCAGGCCCCTTGTGCCTCACTCTCTGTTGCCCAGCACACAGTGCTGTTTCAGCCCCTTCTGCCTCAGTCAGGCAGTATATTGATCTTCTTACCCTTCTGTTCCAGACTGCTGCTCTTTATCCACTTCAATAGTTCACTGCGGCTCCTCTCTCTCTCTCCTTCAGTGCCGCCATCCACCGTGAAAAAGGTGCCTGTCGGTCTCCTGGCCCCTCTGCCTCTGTATGATAAAGTTTATTATCTGGCGCATGTGATGTCATCATAACGTCACGCGCGCAAGATAATAAACTTTATTATACAGAGGCAGTGGGGCAGGGGACTGACAGGCACCTTTTTCACGGTGGATGGCAGGTTCCAGTAGCAGCGGTTTAGGGGCTGATTGTTCGGGGGCGGCCCTGCATGTAGCCATAATAGCATTTTTTGGATAATTAAATGAGATTTTTTGGATTTTTTTTGTTTTTAAACTTAATCTCTCCAATTCATACCTCTTTCTTCTTTTATATCAATTATGTATATGTATAGGAGACCATATTTTTGTATATCATTTATCTCTCATTTACATTATATAGCAATTCTTTATATAGGGGACCATTATTTTATATATATAATTTATCTGTAACATATATTTTTGTTTATTTATACTTACTAATGCCTTAATTTCAATTCATATCTACGCCTACACCCTTAACTTATTTTTTTCAACAGGCTACAAAGGCCTTTACTCTAATATTATAACTGTAACTTAAATACAGATGTGTCCACATACATCTTACTTCCTTCCGCGTTAAACAGCCCTTCTTGTCATGCCATGTCGTGACTCAGTAGCACCGGGTATCTTTCGTGTAACTTTTTACCTTCAAATGCGTGTTATTCGCAAAACTTTAATGTAAAGTTTAAATAATCTTTAAGGAGGCCCTATCTGTCAAGGTGGCACAATTTTTTTTACTGGTGTCAGCTGCCCTGGTGTGCCTGTACCGGAGATCAGCATATATGCTGCATCAAGTCAGCACACACATTTTCCACAGTACATAGATGTGGTTAAAGCAGTTGTTGCTTTTCCCCTTGCTAAGATTCATCTCTTTTGGCACTGACCCATTTAAGAGGTAGTCCATAAATTCTGTAGAATAGATAATGGTTTATCAATTGCTAAACTTAATACAGCACAATGGACAAATGTCATCTGGGCCAACTGAGCTATTGGCAAAAACTAGGGATAGGTTGCTGCACAGGTCTAACCTTATCTCATAGGATGAATGCATTCTATACCAGTATATGCTGTTTTATATTTCTACACATAAAGTGACATAGGTAATTTGAAAATAAAAAACACCATACATTTCATTATTTATATTGTACATATAAGTTTTTGAATAACTGCTGTTTTGTACAATAACCTCAAACATAATAGATGTTCGGCAATGATGGTATAGCCATAGAATATCACAATTCATAAATAGGGTTAGTATAGATGGAAAAGAGGCTCAATGTCTCAGGTTTATACTGTTCAATCGTATGTTCAATAATGGTGAACAATAAAATGAGAGCACCTATATCATCTGCAATTATGAGTCAAAAGTAGAATATGCCTCCTAAGTGAGAGACCATTCAAAAGTCAATAAGAGTACGGATGAATTATAATGTGTATTTGCGAAATATTATTGTAATATATAAGGGTCTATTCATCATGACATAATTATCACTAGTGATAATTATGTTTTAAACTCGCTGCGAGTTTAAAATATGCTTTGGTGGCATTCATCATGCCTCGGCATCACTTCTGAAAAGCTGCTCTTTTTTGCAGAGTCAGAAGTGATACTTTTACCACTACAGGTGAAGTATCCATGAGGATTTCCTCACTGTGTCTGTCCCTCCCCTCTATTCCCCGCGGTCTCTCCCCCCCACGTCCTATGATGTCCGACCCGGCTGCAGACCCACCCTTCCCGATCTGCCCCCCCCATCTCAGGATGGTGTTCAGTTACACCATCAAGTTCCGAAACAAATGCTTTTTTGGAACTTCACTTCATTTTTACAAAAGTATGTGAAAGTGTTTATTTTCACCTGCTTTTGCAAAAAATAAATGATGATGAACAGACCCCATAATGTGCAAATGCAAAATACAACATTAATTTAAGAGTTTGTGTCTGAATGCAATTTAAAATAGTTTATAATATAATCAACAGGTATCTATCTCAATTCACTGCTGTAAAGGTAAATATATTAAATTGTGTAAGAAAGTACAAAAAAGGAAAAAATAAATCTTTACTTGTACATTGAGTATCTACTGTTGACCATGTGCCTTTATTAGCAGTGAATCACCAATGAGAGAACCTAGGTGTAGGTTCCAGAGTGCAGCGTACTTCTGCTGTTAGTGAGGGGAATCAATTCCCTGTAGAAGATATTACTTCCAAAACAAATAAGTATGCAAAGCAGTTAATTCAGTCCAGAACATAGAGAGGGACCCCAGATTGTAAACAAACCAAGCAGCCTATCAAAGAAATGGGGTATGTTCAGGATGTCTGTTGCCCTCTTGCCGAGAAACATTGACTGATGAAAGAATGTCCTAAATAGTAAACAGACCCAACAGTCAATAAGAGAGGAGGACATCAGATGTCCTCTAGTTATTAATTGTGCCCCTAAAAAAACAATTATTTTTCTTGATTTCAAGTGAGGTGTTACCAACATTTTTCCAGGTATAGGCAGTGCTAACTTTCAACAGGAACAAGCAGGAACTCAGTTCCTGAACCTCTCATTAACTATGATGTAATGTCCTGGGCCAAAATGTATTTTCCATAAGATGAGTTTTATTTTAAAGTCCTTTTTGAGTGCCTTCTTTTCTAAATACTATATATGTGTATATATAAAATATATAAGTATATATTATATATAATTTGTTTTTCTATAGCTCCACCCCCAGTAGTTCCACCCCCCAGTTCCTGAACCTATATATCCAGAAAAATAGCTCTGGCTACCATGACCTCTGGCTATCATGATGTCTCTCCTACCACAGGGCCTGATTCAGTAAGGAACGCAGTTGCAAAGATGCATGCAATCGGTCGATTGTTGCATTCTGCATATACATCGCAGTGCGTGACCCAGCAATTGCGATGGAATCTGCATTTACAGAAGCTATGCAGACCCAGAGCAGAATGATTGACAGGAAGAACCATTTGTGGGTGGCGACGGGGGGTAGTCATGCAAACGCAGGCATGCCAGTGCATTTCAACACCATTACATGGGCATGCATAAATTAGCCACTGCTATACCTGACTCCTCTTGAGGTCTCGTGTGCAGAAGTTAGCAATTCCTGATTTGAGGTCTGGGCTTCCTTAACTGTTCTGCAAAAAATGTAACATCATGCACAGGATCATAACATTACAAGACCAAGAATGTAATTATAAGCAGCAATATTTTGTCATATCGTATTGTCATAAATATCTTGAGAAACATAAAGTGTGCTGGAGCTGCTCCCTCAAATCGAATACCTAGTACTCAGTCAACAACAATTGGGGCAGTCAATTGTCAGCAAGAGATTCCTTTGTGGGGAACTCTTTTAGTATATATTATAGTAGAAAATAGATGAATATTAAAAAATAACTTTTATTTAATTATTTTGCCTAAAAAAATGGGGATACATAAGCTCTAATACTTAAAGCTCTGACAGAGCCTACTATAATAATCTTGAGATGAATTCCAGTGCTTGATGAAAACTAGTCCCACCACCCCCATATTTTTACTTTCTCCCAAAGATCCACAAATTGATTACTGAACCACCAGGGAGACCCATCATAGCTGGCATTGAATCACTTACATCTCATCTTTCCGAATACGTTGATGTTTTCTTCAGGAAATATGTAGAAAGCCTTCAATCATATCTAAAGGACATAACAAATATACTACAAGTAATAGAAATCTACAATTGAAAGAAACTTCTCTCTGGGCGACTATTGATGTTCAGTCATTATACACATGCATTGAGCATACAAAAGGAATCAATGCCTGCAAAATGTTTTTAGATAAGAATGAGTCTCTCAATAATGCACATAAGGAGTTTTTATGTGATCTTATGACTTTTATCTTACACAACTATTTTAAGTTTTTAGATACATTTTCTAGACAGATATGTGGGACAGCGATGGGGACAACTTTTGTACCCAGCTTTGCAAATCTGTTCATGGGGTGCTGAGAAGAAAACTATGTGTACAACAATCACCCATTTAAAGAAACTATTACAGTATATTATATAGGAGGTATATTGACGACATTTTAATTATCTGGGAAAGATCCGAGGAGACTTAAATAATTTTTAGCTTACATTTCGGGAAAATAACATGAACTTGAAATTTACATCAACCATAAATGCCCATTCGATTTGAATTTTTAGACCTGATATTAATGGGAGAAAGTGGTGGTATTTGAACAACATTTTATCAAAAAAGTGGACACTAATAGCTACCTCCGCTATAAAAGTAATCACTTGAGAAGATGGAAGGACAATATACCATACTCCCAGTTCCATCGGATCAAACGCAACTGTAGTGATAAAGAGGTATGTGATCAACAAATGCAAGTGTATCAACAGAGATTCAGACATAAAGCGTACCCACATGATATCTTGAAGAAAGCAACCGAGAAAACTGAAAATTTGGTGAGATCAGATTTGCTGACATATAAGGTAAAAGAAGAGAAAGGAAATTGGCAGATTCCATTCATCACTACCTGCAGTGCACAAGAACAAAAAATAAAGGGAGTTTTCAATAAACACTGGAAAATCCTACTCATGGATCCAGTGTTAAAAGATGTACTTCCTCCTAAACCCTTCATCATATTCAGAAAAGCCAAGAGTTTAAATTACATCATAGCTCAGAGAATGTTAACCGATGGCCCTCTAAAACAAAATGAGATGCTACCCAAATGTTTGGGATGTTTATAAATGTGGCAGGTGTAACATTGCAAATATTTGAACCCACAAAGGAACATCTTTAAAAACTTTGGCAATACAAAGTAATACAAAATCAAACATTTCATGAATTGCAATTCAACATCTGTAATTTATTTATTGGAATGCACATGTGGCATTAAATATGTAGCCAAAACCAAGAGACCACTAAAATTTAGAGAGCAGGAGCACATTAGAAACATCAAAAATAAAGTGGAAAGCCATATGGTCTCAAGGCATTTTATCTCTTGCATCATGGATCAAACCTGGAAGACCTATCATTTAAGGCTATGGAATATATAACATTGGGAGAAAGGGGAGGGGACCTGAGCAACAAGCTATCCAAATGAGGAATGTTTTGGATCTTTGAGTTGCAAACACTGACCCCAATGGGTTTTAATGACAACTATGAGAGCTCCTTTTGTATAAATACTTTTTACATAGGAACCCCTATGTAAAATATGTTGTACAAAACCAGAGCCCTATTGGACATATACATATACTTTATGTAATACATTATTTTAACTATCTATGGTCATACCAATATGTAAATGCCTAATTTCATGTGATCTTGGAAGCTAAGCATAATTGAGAATGGCCAGTACTGGGATGGGAGACTTCCTAGGAATACTAGGTACTGTAGTTAATGGATATATATAATAAAATTGGCTTCTATAACTAAATTTGGGCTCTAAGTATTGTCTGGCTTATATTGTTCCTTGTTTTTATGAATGTGAGAAGTTTTATATATACAGATTAAATACATTGTAAATAGCTGAAGGATAATAATCCTCCCATATAGGGGATCTAATCTGGAGATTCATGAAAATATTATTGATCTGTATTTCCTAAATGGTATTCTTTATATACACGTTTTTATAACTTTTGTTTTGAACACATAGCAATCATCTAATAAGATTACTAATGGTTAAAAAAAGTCTTTGAGAAAATGGCCGCTGACACTGACAAGCTATGGTTTTCCTAAAGACTTATATATATATATATCTTAGCATGGATAAAAACCTGTACACATGTGCTGATGTAGCCGCTGGATCCGGAAATAGAAGACACTTGTACATAGCACTATTGTGATACATCAAAATGGCCAACAATAAGAAGCACTTTCAAGTGAGGACAAGTGATCTGGGAAAATGGCAGCCGCAACAGCACTACAGGCGAGCTTGTGCAATGGACACTTGAGAACTAGTGGAAGTGACATCCAACCTGCCCATACAGATTATGGGCATTAGGAGTCACCGCGGTCATGAATGACTGGCGGAAGTGATGTTACTTCCATGATATGAGTTTTAGCTCCCATTTATACTTATTCAAGCCCTAGATTATACATATACTGTAGTAGTATCTTTGCCTGGCAGCGCCCTTGTATATTTTGTATTACACTATTTAGAAACCTGTTATATAGTTCATTTCACACTTCATTTGCACACTTAGAAAATTGGCTACCTGGAAGTGATGTCACACCTAAACCCTGCTCGGTTCTCTGAGTAGATGCAGCAAAGGGGTATAAATACAGGTATAGTGCACATGAACAGATATCCCCTTAAAGAAGTCTAGATTACAGACGAAACACGTTGGGACTACACCACTTTGCCTTCCTGGAACTTCCAAAACCAAAACTGAGATAAGCTAATTTTTTGCTGCTTGAATTTTACTTGTCTGCCTGTCCATTTGTTTTTATACATAAGTTTTATATTTACATTTATGTATTGTATTTTACTGTTCAAACCATTGTTGCACAGTCACTTTCTGATTTACTAAAGAAATTGTGTTATATATATATATGATAGTGAATATTTGTGGTTTTTATATATATTCACATATTTTGCCATACTTGCACTAGAAACACTGTATATATAAATTCCATAGACAAAAAACCTTATGGTTTCAAATGTCCCATTAAGGCTGCTTAGACATGATCTTAAATTTCACAAAACCTATGCAATTTCTGCCACTCAAACTCCAAAAAGCAATGAAATTACGATAATTAAGGCTGATGCCTTAATGGATGTGTTCTTTGCATAATACAGATATGGTATGCCATGACACCATGAGGGAAGATTAGGCAGTACAGATGGGGGCAAGCCAAAGTGATGCAGATTGGTGGAAAATGGTGCACATGGGGGGAGACAGAGTGGCATGGTTTGGGGGAACAGAGCGACATGAATGGGGGGTACAGAGTGGCATGGATGTGGGAAGACAGAAGCACAGATGGGTAAAGCCAGATTGGTGTGGATGAGGAATACAGACTAGTACAATGGGAGGACACACAACAGAAGGGATTGGGGAAGACAGATTAGTGCAAATGGGTGGGAGTACAGAGTGGTATGGGTGGGAGGGGTAAGACAGTGTGGCACGGTTGGGGGGACAGAGTGGTGCAGATGGAGGAATAAAGAGTGGCAGAGATAAGGGAAGACAGACAGAGTGACGTGGCTGGGGGCAAGGCAGTGGTGCAGATGGAAGGAAACAGTGACACGCATGCAGTAAGACAGGATGTTGCACATGGGGAAAGACATTGGTGTGGATGAGGGCATGCAAACTAGCACATTTGGGAGAACACACAGTTGTAGAGATTGGGGAAGTTATAGCGGCATGGAGGTCGAAGATAGTGTACATGCCTAGACAGAGTATAATAGTTTTAGCAAGTAGTGTGCTGAATGTGTATAATGAATGAGATGGATGGATGGAGTGACAAGGATGTTGGAACCCAGTGGGATTGTTGTGGTCAACAAATGGGAAGATTGTGGGCACTGAGTGGGATATGTGTGCCACATAACTGTTCAGACCTCAGTTGCATAGACTGCATTCCAATGAGCACACAATTCTGTGAATTAGCAGCTCCACCATTTTGCGAGTGACAGCAATCTCACTCTGTGAGAGTGCTGAATCTGCAGTTAACCACATGGTGTCATGGCATACCATATCTATTACGCAAGGAACACGTCCATTAAGGTGTCAGCCTTAATGATCGTAATTTCATTACTTTTTGGAGTTTGAGTGGCAGAAATTCCATAGGTTTAGTGAAATTTAAGATCATATCTAAGCAGCCTTAATGGGACATGTGAAACCATAATGTTTTTTGTCTATGGAATTTCATTGTTTTTTTATAATTTATTAACCATCATGGTTTTGACGAGCAAACCAGGCCACCTGCATGGGCTGTTAGAACTGTCACTCGGTGCTGCATGCCAAATTTCAGGGCAAAAACATAAAAAATGAGGACTTGGGAGTAATTTAAATTTCCAACTGTCAGTATTTTCTGACACTCAATTAGGACCACGTTTCTGCTGTTCTCTATGGGGGATTTTTGGGAAGGCATAACTCAGGGTAGGGGTCATATTTATACTTTAAGTTTTGTTTTATTGGGTAGCTATTATTCCAGGGTAGGTGCTTTTGGGGTTTAGGTAATTGAGAAAGTTATAGTTTTTAAACTATTACCTCACGAATCCGCCATTAAAGAGATAGGAAGTTTCAACTTGATACGCAGCCTCAGTAGGAGCCTCCATCAGGTATACTCACTGTGGCTTCACTTGGGTGCACCAAGATGGCAGGTCAGCGTGGGTGGTAGTGGCAGTGGGCTCTGGGGAAGGAAGCAGCCATAAGCTACAGCCAGACCTGGGGGATAGCAGGCGTTAGCTGTGGCTTGGACCCATGGGTGTTAGCAGCGGCGGCGGTGCAGGTGGCAGGATCCGGGGGAGGTAGCAGCAGACTGATGCTGGCTCGGATCTGAACGATCCATGATACCTGTATTTAAATAAACACAGAATCAGGGATGGGTCAGTGAGACCCGTCTGTGCTTTTGTTTAATTAAAACATTTTTTTTTTTAAATGGTGTGGCCCATCCTCAAAAACAACAACCAGTACTGGTTGTGCTAAATACAGGGGACAAATGATGTAGGGGTCCCCCATATGAAACACAACTAGCACCAGGCTTTTCAGAACCTGTCCTGGTAGCCAAAATAGGGGGTACAAATGACGTAGAGGTCCCCTGTATTCAGCGTAACCAGCACTGGGCTCCGAGCCGGTCCTGGTTCTGGAAATACAGGAGGAAAAAATGTGTAGGGTCCCCCTGTATTTACCAGAACCAGCACCGGACTCTTTCTAGCGGGGGAGTGATGCCACAGCCAGGGGAGCCCTTTCACCGAGCTCCCCAGCCGAAGCATCACGCTGCCCATTAGTCAGCCCAGGCTGGGGATCCCTGGGGAGCTGGGGACCCCCCAATAAAGGGGTCCTCCTCCTCAGGGCACCCCATGCCCAGTCTGATAGCCCGGGGCTATCCACAGCACCCCTGGGTGGTGGGTGCTGGGTTGATTATTGTGGTGCATATGAAAATAGAAATATTGTCTTTTACAGTAGTACTACAGGTCCCAGCAGGCATCCCCACACACTGGTTCATGGAGAACCACAATTACCAGCAGGCGGGGCATTAAGGGCCTGCTGGTACCTATAGTACCCCTGCAAAAGAAATATTAAAATAAAACAGACAGATTTTTAAATGATTTTATTTAGCTGCACCTTCACCTGGGGCAGCGGCTGCCTTTAAGCTCTTTTTCATGGCTGCCGCTTCCCCCAGGGATTTCTATGGCATCTTCACCTGGATGGTGGTGACCTTTAAGCTCTTTTGCACGGCCGCCACCCATCCGTTGAGGCACCATTTTTGGAAAGGGCACGCTCGGTTCTCACCATTGAAGTCAATGGTGAGAACAGTTCATTGGCTGAGAGGCAGAAGGCTCGCCTCTCTCAGCCAATGAGTGCTCCGCACCAGTATTTCTGAACTGAAATGCTGGGCGGAGCTGTCACTACTAATCCGGGTATTTTGCAATTTTTTTAAAATTTTTGCCAAGACCCTGCATTGCTTTGAAGAGGACAGATCCACGCATAGAAGGAGGTTAGTATGGAATTTTTATTACAGGTAATCCATAGGATTGTCTACTGGAGACGAGGACAGATTGGTTTCAGGGCTACATAGGTGAGTATGTGAGATCGTGTGTGCATTTGTGAGTACATTTATGTGTGCATGTATGTTTTTAAAAATATATATTTTTCTACGGTGTGTTCTGTTTTTTTAATATTACTTTTGTTGTGGAACTACAGGTGCCAACAAGCCCGTAATGCCCCGCATGCTGATGCTTGCGGTTCTTCAAGTACCAGTGTGCGGGGATGCCTGCTGGGACCTGTAATACTACTGCAAAAGACAATATTTCTATTTTCATGTGCACCACAGTACATAATCAACCCAGCACCCACCGCCCAGCGGTGCTGGGGATAGCCCCGGGCTATCAGCCTGAGGTGCCCTGGAGAGGGGGACCCCTTTAATGGGGGGGTCCCCAGCTCCCCAGGGATCCGCGGCCTGGGTTGACTAGTGGTCAGGAGTGATGCTTCGACTGGGGAGCCCGGTGAAAGGGATCCCCTGGCTGTGGCATCAGCCCCCCGTTAGAAATAGTCCGGTGCTCACCATTGACTTCAATGGTGAGAACCGAGCATGCCCTTTTCAAAAATGGTGCCTCTCCAGGGCACTCCAGGCCTAGGCTGATAGCTCGGGGCTATCCCCAGCACCCCTGGGCGGTGGGTGCCAGGTTGATTGTGTGATGTGGTGCATTTTAAAGAATATTTTCTTTTGCAGGTGAACTATAGGTCCCAGCATGCCTCCCTGCATGCTGGTACTCGGAAACCACAAGTACCAGCTGGAACCTGTAGTACCACTGGTACCTGTAGTACACCTGTAAAACAAATATTAAAATGAACAGACACCGTTTTTTTTTAAATATCATTTATTTTATCTGCACATTCACCTGGGGGGTGGTGGCCTTTAATCTTTTTCATGGCCGCTGCCACCCCAGGGCTTTGACGTTTTCGCCTAGCTGGTGCCAACCCGCCAGGGCTTTGGCATTTTTGCCTGGCGGGCGCCAACCCACCAGGCCTTCAGCGTCTTCACCAGGCAGGCGAGCTCTTTTTTGTGGCTGTCACCCACTAGGACTTCTCTTGTCTTCACCTAGCGGGTGCCAATCTGCCAGGGCTTCGGCATCTTTGTCTGGCAGATGCCAACCCACCGGGGCTTTGGCGTCTTTGCCTGAGGGGTGACAGCCAATTGGCTCTTTTGCACGGCTGTCACCTCCCCAGGGCTTCTGTTGTCCTCTTCACCTAGTGGGCGGCAGCCTGTCAGCTCTTTTTCATGGCTGCCGCCCACTAGGACTTCCAGCATCTTCAGCTGGCGGGTGCCAACCCGACAGGGCTTCAGCATTTGCACCTGGTGGGCGCCAACCCACCAGAGCTTCGGCGTCTTCACCTAGTGGGCGGCAGCCTGTGTCAGCTCTTTTTCTTGGCCACCGCCTACTAGGGCTTTGGGCATCTTTGCCTGGTGGGCACTAACCCACCAGGGCTTCGGCGTCTTCACCTAGTTGGAGGCAGTTTGTGTCAGCTCTTTTTCGTGGCTGCCACTGACTAGGACTTCTGGCATCTTCGCCTGGCGGGCGCCAACCCACCAGGGCTTCTTTTCGCCTGGTGGGCGCCCACCCACCAGGGCTTTTTAGCATCTTTGCCTAGTGGGTGGCAGCCTGTATTAGCTCTTTTGCATGGCCGCCGCCCACTATGACTTCTCACATCTTCATCTGGTGGGCACCAACCCTCTACGGCTTCAGTGTCTTTGTCTGGTGGGCACCAACTGGCCAGGGCTTCAGTGTTTTTGCCTGGTGAGTGCCAACTCGCCAGGGCTTCTGGCATCTTCACCTGGGAGGTGGCTGGCACCTCCCCAGGGCCTCTGGTGTCCTCTTCATAAGCGCGGGGTCCCTCAACTGCCACACCCAATGATGTAGGGAGGTGTGATCGGCTCGCGGCGGCCTTCTTTGAAATTCCATGATGGCTGCCACGAGCCAATAATGGCTCGCGACGTCATTGGTGGCGGCACCCGGCAGCTGTGGGACCTGGCGCCTGTGCGGGTGTTTGGCAGCGGGCCTGGATCTGAGAGGATCCAGTCCCGGCTGGCCGTTCTGCCATATACGGTAGTGGCACCAATTTAAAAAGTGGCGCCAAGTGCCATTTTTGGAAATTCAAAGATGGCCACCACGAGCAAATCACGGCTCGTGGTGGCCATCTTTGAAACTAAAAAATGGCGCTTGGCGCCATTTTTGAAATGGGCGCTGCTGCCGTTCTTGGCAGAATGGCTGGCAGGGATTGAATCCTCTCAGATCCATGCCCGCCACCAATGCCCGCACCACCACCAGTTCCACCACTGGGTCCTGCCACCACCCGCGCTGCCACCACCGCTGCCACCCACGCCGCCACCGACACCCACACCACAACCGCCACTGATGCCCGTGTCGCCGCCGCTGACACCATTGCTGTGTTCCGGCACCGCTATCGCCTGCAAACGATGGCTTCTTTGTGTACCCAAGTGAAGCCACAGTAAGAACACTTGCTGGTGGCTCCTACTGAGGCTGCGCAACAAGTTGAAAAGTCCCCTCTGTATAATGGCGCATTCATGAGGTAATAGTTTAAATTTCTAATTTACCTGAACCCCAAAAGCACCTACCCTGGCACAATAACTATCTAATAAAACAAACCCCAAGTCTAAATTTGCCCCCTACCCTGAGTTATGCCTTCCCAAAAAATCCCTATAGACTACAGCAGAAAAGTGGTCCTAATTGAGAATGTCAGAAAAATGTGACAGTTGGAACTTTAGATTACTCCCAAATCCTCAATTTTTATGTTTATGGCCTGAAATTTGGCATGCAGCACCGAGCAACAATTCTACCAGCCCCTGCCAATTTTCAGTTTGGTACCTCTTATAACTTTTGAGGTGTAGCCCCTTAAACACCATGCCCCCCCTCCAGAATTCTCTATGGGAGAATTGGTTTTTTACACGCAGCCTTAATATAAGAGCACGACTGTGCCCTTATAATTATTGACACATTGAATTATAATTGTTTTTATAGAAATATATATTTTTCTCTGCACAGTTGCACTTTGTTCTTTTTTATCTGAATAGTGATTTTTTTATATATTGATACTATATATTTGTATATTTATTCAATATCACACGGCACTTAGCACTTTTAGGTGCTCTATATCAATTCTATTTATTGCTTTGGTGGCAGAACCCAAAGGACACCATCTTGTTGATGGAGCAGACACCCTCTTTTAAGGGGAGTGCTAGAAGGTTATTATTTAATGATCTCTGGGCCTGATTCAGAGCCGGATGCTATTTGCGGATGGTCGTTCCAAAAAAGGGGCCGGCTATTTAAATTGAGCGCTCGCTCTTTGCGGTTTGTTGACGCCTCTATGTCTGAGCGAGTGAACAAAAAATGCGCTCGCTATTTTGTAAAGACGCCCCTTTTCCGTTCGCATCACACATCATCTCCGGTATTTATTAGATTAATCGGGTACATCGAAAGGCATCTGAACTGCTCGCAGTGCTTGTGGTAGGTTTTTTTACCGCTATCACTGCAAGCAGTTCAGGCTAAAAGACAACCAAGTGACGTGTTCGATGATGCTCCTTAACTAATTATGCACTCCCATTAAACGCCCTTTTCACTGTTAGGCACGCCTGTGTTCGGATCTCCACTCCCCCGTTTTCAAGCACCTTCCCCTGTTGCCACCCACAAACGGTACATTCTGTCAATCAAATTAGCAGCCCCTCGCTGTTTTGAGAGCGCACGATTTCCGACCGCAATGACTGGTATGTGCATGCGCATTACGACCCATACGCATGCGCGGTTGTGCGAACATCGCTCAGAGCGAACGAGCGGCTGCTTACGAGCGGCTCTGAATCAGGCCCTCTGTTCAAAGTGTTTCTACTTCATACACTTAAGAGTGGACTTATATCTGGTGCCATATATTCATACATTACTATATATTTGTTTTGGTTACTTGTTTTGGGCTGCCTCTATAAACCACTTTATATTTATATCAAAATGTCCCAGAGATATGAGAGGATTAGTAGAAGTGATTTATGTCCGAAAATATTTAATGAACAAAATATACCACAATGTGAATCATTACCCATGGAAAATATTGATACAATGTTTTGGGAAATAGATAAATTAATAACAAAAGAAATTAAAACATGGTGGGATATCAAAGGACTGGAGCATTAAATTTCAGTCAACAGAGGCCCTGATTCAGAGCCAGACGC
Organism: Taudactylus pleione; assembly: GCA_031769625.1. Lineage (NCBI taxonomy): Eukaryota > Metazoa > Chordata > Amphibia > Anura > Myobatrachidae > Taudactylus > Taudactylus pleione. Next base: position 22,303,299 of record JAUIMM010000092.1, on the reverse strand, counting down.
TCTGACAGAGCGCTCGCTCTGAATCAGGGCAGTCCTTCTCTCTTTTTAGAGCGGCCTCCTGGCCACTCGCATAGCTGTGGGTGACCACCCACAGTTATAGCGAGCGGCCAAAAAGATGGTCGCGATGGTCAAGACCATTGCGACCATCAGGCTTGCGACGAGACCCTTGTGGTAGGGTCTTGTTGCCGCAAGCCCTGGAGTGCTTTCAGCTCTATCAGAGCCGAGAGCACTCTCACTGACATCACTTGTGATGTCAGTGGGGCCGGCCCCACAAGGTAGGCGTTCCCATGGGAACGCCTCCATCTGGGCAGCCACACCCCCGGCACGCCAACCAAAGGGGGCGTGCTGTCACTCACCATCGACAGCACGCCCCCTTTGTGGCGAGACCCGGAGCGACGGCTTGGCTGTCGCTATCCGGGTCTCACGCATGCGCACGATGGAGCCGGCTCCCTCATGCGCATGTGCACTGGGCCAACACCGACCCGCTTGCGAGCACTCAGCACTCGCGAGCGGGTCTGAATCAGGCCCAGAATTCCTAGAGGTTTAAGACTTTTAAAGAATCCTACATTTGGATCCGACAAACCAGAATTCATTAAGGAATGGGACAATACACTACATAGATGCTCTATGGATCTGATGAGACTGATCATAGCGGAAAAGAAAGCCAATCTTTTTGCTTTGGACAAAACCATTAAAACCAAAGAAACACAGATGGAAGAAATTAAAGTCAAGGAAGAATCAAGATCAACGACATAGTTTTAAATAGAGAATTAGAGCGAATAGAGGAAGAAGTGATAAAAGGGAAGAAAAATAAGTTTTTGAGAGATAAACAGGATTATGCACTAAATAAAATTAAGAATTGGAGCAGGTTTCCAAGAAATTGAACACAAGGACCGACCCAGGCAAAAGATAGGAACAATAGGCAATCAATACTATATAGAAAGAAGACAAGGATGTTACTATGACGTGAGGATGACTTCCCATACAACAGAGCGATCCATATGAAGAACAGATTTTCCACCCTACAGAGATTGGATTCCAACAGTGATACAAATTATTTTTTATCCCCAGGATCAAACCCCACACCGCACAATTCAAAAAGAATGTTCTTCAAGGAAACAACAAACATAGCGTCACCCATGAAAAGAAGGTTGGTAGAAGAAGAGGAACATGGAGAGCAAACTCCACCCCCCCTTCCTGCAGAATAGAGGAGCCACTTAATTGTGAAGAGGAGCAGGCGCTCTGCAGAAAACAAAGAAGATGGAAAGAGAGTACTGGAGAGACACTGGTGGATGAGTTGCTGGAGTGATACATGGGGAAAGCTGTTGCAGTACACATGAGTGTGAGCTACTGGAGTGACACTCGGGGGTGAACTGCTGGAGTCATGCAGGGTGCTGAGCTGTAGAAAACACAGGGAAGAAGGCACTTCAGAGTTGCAGGAGGATGGTGCTTAAAAGATGCTGGGGGTGGTGCTGAAGAGACACGGGAATGATGCTGGTGAGATAAAGGTGATGGTGCTGTAAAGATGCATGGGGAATCATGCATGTCTGCATGGAAGTTTTGATAAACTAGGCTGAGAGCAAGGACTAGCCATCAGGCCTAACATATACAGTACATTGTAGAAGCAGATTGTCAGGATGCGGCCTGGAATTGGCCACAGCTCACCGCTGTGTCGGTGTCCTTGTGCTTAGGTGTTCAGTCGCTGGGGGTGGAGGTGAGTGGTGGGTATTCTCCCCAGGGTCTGCTAATGCTTACATGCGTCGTCCTGGTTCACGTGGTGGCGGGCATGGGTGCAGCCATGTTGGTCCGTATCACCTGACTAGTCTCTCCCAATGGTAGTCCTGCGGTCACTCAGCTGATCTTCTGATCCAATGACCAACTACCTAAGGGTATTTAGTAGGACTCCAGGAACAGGAAGCTGCTGTTCAACTTCACTACTCCCAGTGAATTCTAACTGTTGCAGATTTCCAGCTCCACATTCCTTTCTACCAGTGTTATAGCCTAGTGCCTGGATTCGCTCCTGGCTTTTTGCTATCTATTTCTAGTTACTCTTACCAGTGCTAGTCAGCATTAGACTTCCCCAGTGATTTCTTCTGTACTTGTCAATGTGCTAACTCCAGTTAACAACTTCAGCACTTGTCAACGTCAGACTTCTCTAGTGTTTAATGCAGCACCTCTGTGTGTGCTGATACTCTAGTTATAAATCTCCTGTTCCTGTGCCTGCATCTGAATCACCAGCGTGTGTACTTGGAATCAGTACATAGATGCTGTATTGAGTACACACGCTGGTGTTTCAGACGCAGGCATAGGAACAGGAGAATGACCCTTGGAATCAGTACATAGATGCTGTACTAAGTGGCATTCTCCTGTACCTGTGCCTGCGTCTGAATCATCAGCGTGTGTACTCAGGTTAGCTTCTGTGTATTGATTCCAAGTGTAATTCTCCTGTGCCTGGGCCTGCATCTGAATCACCAGCGTGTGTACTCAGTACAGTATCTGTGTACTGACTTCAATTGTAATTCTCCTGTGTCTGTGCCAAGTCTGGATCACCAGCATGTGTACTCAGTACAGCATTTGTGTACTGACTCCTAGTGCAGCTCTTTTATACAGTCCTGTGTCCAGATCATCAGAGATATTATCATTATTATCATTTATTTATATGGCGCCACAAGTTTTCTGCAGCACCTTACAATGTATATAAACAAATAGGTGACCAACGACTTAAAGTACAATGCAATGCAATACAATGCAGGTCAAGGCCATGGATAATATACAGTACATTGCTACATTAGCAACCATAAGACCCACATAAGCAACAGAGCTGTTAGGATCTGCTCTTAGCAGATCATCTTGGTGGCAGTTCCCAGTCATAGTTACTACTGGGACACTGCATCATGTCTTGTCCTTGTTCCGGCTGCTCATCTTGGCGGTCATAGCCGAACCTCAGCCCACAAGGCCGCATCACAGCCTGTACATCTATCGGCTCTCAAGCCGCATCTTAGCTGTCATAGCCGCGCCTCGGGCCTCAAGCCTGCATCATCCAGTTACAGATGTACCTCAGCCGCAAGGCCGCATCACCTGGTTCCAGTCACGCCATGGGCCTCAAGTCCACATCGTCCTATCCAAAGTCACATCTCTGTTTTCAAGTCCTGTCTCTAGTTGCACCTCAGCCCTCAAGGCTGCTTCGTCCAGCCTCAAGGTGCACCTTAGTTCTCAAGTCCTGTCTCAAGCTACACCTTAGCTCTGTAGTCCTGCCGCACATATTGTGCATTGCCTGTATTGTCTTGTTCATCTCGTCTGTCTTGTCTTTGCCGGTGTTTGGCTTTTCTAGTCCTCGTATAGTCCTTGCCTGTCTAGTCTTGTCATGTAATCCTGCAATAGCTTCAATCCTGGTCATCCCTGCCATGCAGCTACTTTAGGTTGTCTAGCCATTCCCTGTCTGACTACCAAGCTTGCATCATAGTCCCTTGACTATTCTGAGACCTCGATCTGCTGCTGCAAGTGTACCCTGTCTATTATTACTGTGCTTGTTCCATTCTTCTGCCACACTCCAGTTTGCAACAGTAGTGGAAGGACTGCCACTTCATATCCATGTTCTGTCCTTGGTCAGCAGTCCTGCAGTCTCTCGTCGATTGTGTAAGCCTCTACTGCTGAAGGCATAAGTCCAGGTGGTCACCTACGTACTGGTGTGTAAGTAAATCACTAAAAGAACAGCGGTTGGCTGTTATTGGTGGAAGATCCTCTCCCTGGCTCTAGAGGTCTTACACAACCATGCTAGAACCATAACAAGAGCTAAGCAACCAAGTGTTAGGTGCCCTAGTGAGGAGTAAGAAGTAGATGAAAGTAAAGTAGGGAGAAGCACAAGAGGGTAGAGGGTCCTGCTCATAAGAGCTTAGATTCTAAAAGGGAATAGCAGATAAACCGGTGTGACACAGATGGGGTAGATGTGGAGGAAGGAGCAGGTAGCAGCGAGTTAGGATGAGAGCTGGAAGACTTTAATGAAGTAGTGGGTCTTGCGTGCCTGTTTGAATGATTGTAGAGAGGTGGAGAGTCTAATGGGGAAAGGTAGATCCAAAAGTGCGGAACAGCACTGCGAAAATGTTGGAGGTGAGAGTGAGAGGAAGTAATCAGTTGGCATGAACGGTGGTGTGCATTAGTTGAATGAAGAGAGTGGACAGGAGAGTGAAGGGAGATTAGATCAGATACATAAATGGAAGAAGATTGGGAGAGGGTTTTATAAGTAAGGTTGAGAACCTTGAATTGGGTTCTGAAAGGGAAGGGGAGCCAGTGGAGGGCTTGTAGAAGAGAGGAGGCAGATGTAGTGTTTGGAGAGGAAGATGAGCCGAGCAGCAACATTGAGGACAGACTGGAGAGGAGAGAGATGGGATTTGGGGAGGCCAGATAGGATGAGGTTACAGTAGTCCAATCTTGAGCTGACCAGTGAGTGTATGAGGATTTTAGTAGCATCCTGGGTGAGATCAGGTCTGATATTGGAAATGAAAATGACAGGACTGCGAGAGGTTCTGGATATGTGGTTTGGAGGAGTCCAGGATAACTCCAAGACAGTGCACTTTGGGGCTAGATGAGACAGTTGTGCCATCAATAGATAAAGAAATCATGGGAAGTGAGGTTATGGTGGTGGGAGGGAAGATGATTAGCTCTTGTCTTAGACATATTAAGTTTAAGAAATTGCTGGGACATCCAGGAAGAGATAGCAGAGAGACAGTTGGAGATATGAGTCAGTAGAGAGGGGGAAAGATCAGGGGAGGAAAGGTAGATCTGAGTATCATCAGCATAGAGATGATAATGGAGGTCAAAAGAGCTGATGAGTTCACCTAGAGAGGACTTATAGAGGGAGAATAGGAGAGGTCCAAGAACAGAACCTTGGGGAACACCTACTGAAAAAGGCTGTGTGGGGAAGAGGAGTCATGAGAGGAAAAAGAGAAGGATCAGTCAGTGAGGTAGGAGGATAGCCAGGAGAGGGCAGTGTCATGTAGACCAAGGGAGTGAAGGATTTGCAGCAGGAGAGGGTGGTCCACAGTTTCAAAAGCAGCAGAGAGGTCAAGGAGAATGAGCAAAGAGTAATGGCCCCTGGATTTGGCAGCAAGGTCATTGCATACTTTTGTGAGGGCAGTTTCAGTGGAGTGGAGAGAATGGAAGGCAGATTGAAAATGGTCAAGGAGGATGTGAGGAAAGAAATGTGGTAAGATGGTTATAAACAATACGCTCAAGGAGTTTGGAGGCAAAAGGGTGGAGAGAGATGGGTCAGTAGCTAGAGAGAATATTAGGTTCAAGAGTAGGATTTTTAAGAATGGGGGAGACAAGGGCATGCTTGGATGCAGAAGAGACAGTGCCTGATGAGAGGGAGAGATTAAGGAGGTGGGCAAGATGGGAGCAGGCAGAAGGAGAAAGGTAGCAGAGGAGGCGGGAGGGGATAGGGTCAAGAGGGGAGGTGGAAGGGGGGGACCAGATGAGAGCCATGCTTCCTCTCCAGATACCAGGGAGAAGGATGTCAGAGTCGGTAAAATGGATGGGGAGGGGTGATCCGGGAAAGGAGAAGGTGGAGAGCTGGAGGACTGGTTGGATATGATGTTATGACGTATGGAATCAATTTTAGATGTGAAGTATGTAGCAAAGTCAAGGGCAGAAAGTGAAGAGGGGAGACAAGGAGGGGGTGGGCAGAGGAGGGAGTTGAAGGTGGTGAAGAGATGCTGGGGATCTGAGGACTGGGAGGAGATGAGGCTCTTGATATATGACTGTTTAGAGATGGAAAGGGCAGCACTGTAGGATGACAGCATAAATTTGAAATGGAGAAAATCTGCCTTAGAGCGTGATCTTCTCCACTGTTGCCCAGCGGTTGGCGAACACTTTTGGAGATATCTGGTGCATTTAGAATGCCAGGATTGAGGTGTGGATCTGTGAGGGTAGTGCTCGCTGGAGCAACAGAGTCAAGAGCAGAAGTAAGGGAGGCGTTGTACAGGGAAGGAGCTTGTTCAGAGCAGGAGAGAGAAAAGATATGGGAGAGAAGTGAGTCAAGCAAGGAAGAAAAGGAGACTGTGTCGATAGCCTCAATGTTACACTTAGTGTTGGTGGCTTTAGGAGGTAGAGGAGGGGAAGGAGAGAGGGATAGGTTAAAAGAGAGAAGGTGATGGTCAGAGAGAGGGAGTGGGGAATTGGAGTAATCTAGTGCAAGCCTTTGCTGGGATCTCCAGTGTTCTCACGTTTCAAGTTCCCTTCATTGTAGTCCAGTGTACGAACTCACAGCATTCTTTAAATTCATTATCCTGCGTATTCCTTCCCCCTATTCTACCAGTTTCCTTATCACTTCCAGGTACCTGACCAGTGGGCTGCGACCTGCTCACTTGGTGCAGCCAAACCCAAATCCCAATAGGAGGGGTCATTGGTGAAGACAACCAAGTGGGTTAGACTCCACGCCTCTGGTCAGGCCGAGCCAAGGCCTGGGGTTGACCAATAAAGAGGGCATTATTATTGACACCCCATCAGTTGCCTCCTAGCCACCCTAACCCAAGTCTTCCAACTGAGGAATCCCTTGTAGCGGACCTTGACACAGATGGTGCCTTATACAAAGGTGGTGAACAAAGGTGGTGAAGAGATGCTGGGGATCTGAGGACCAGTTACTGAGTGTTCCTGAATCATTGTCCTGATCCAGGTCACCAGTAGATTGTGCAAGAGATCCTGTCACCCACATTGAGACTCTGGCCCTGATTCAGAGGCGGTCGAAGAAGCGAGCGCTCACTCTGAATGAGGGCAGGCACTTGCCTTTTCAAGTGCGGCCTCCTGGTCGCTAGCTAAGCTGTGGGTTACCACCCACAGCTTTAGCGACCGACCAGGTTGATGGTCACGATGGTCAAGACCATCGTGACCATAGGGGCTTGCGACGAGACCCTAAGGTTGGGTCTCGGCAACCGCAAGCCCCAGGAAGCTTCCTGCTCTGATCGAGCACTGCTGATGTCAGTGCGGCCGCCCACAAAACGGCATGCGTTCCTTAAGGAACGCCTCCATTTGTGAAACTACCCCCCCACCACGCCTACAAAATGGGTTGAGCTGTCGATCAACATCGACAGCCGTCCCTTTTGTAGTGAGCTCCGGAGCGAGAGAATTTCTATCTTGCTCCGGGCCTTGCGCATGCGCAGTGCGGCCGCTGCGCATGCGCAGGGCCTAAACATCGACCCGCTTGCGAGCGCTCAGCGCTTGTGACCGGTTCTGAATGAGGTCCTCTATATTCAATATCCCAACTGTGGTGTCAGATGACCCTAGAAATGTGTTCCGGTGCAAAGTTCATGTGGTCTGCAACTTTATATGATAAAGCCATATACAGATGTAATTAAGCAAACTTTAATACTCCATTGCACCACAGTGAATAAGCTTGAGATCAGTAATCTGTCTTTTCCCCCATGCAGGACATGAGCAATCAGGGGCATGGCTAGACCTACGGGGGGCCCATAACAATATTCTCCACCACGTGCATTACAAACTATTGGACAGTTTATAATCTCTTAGCAGTGTGCTGCTATAGAGCAGCACATCTGCTGTCCCAGGCTCCAAGCATCAGTGTCTCTCCTCACTGATGCTGAGAGGAGGCGTAGCTATGGTCTGGGGATGTCCCAGCAGGCTCAGGACAGCCACGTCTCCTTCCAGCATCAGTGAGGAGAGTTGTATGCAAGGAGAGGAGAGATGGCAGTGGTGGAAGTCCCGGAGACAATGGAGTCATTTGCCACCGGGCACCAGCCCTGAAGGGAGCACTTGGCTCCATTGTTCCAGGGAGCTGCATGGAGAAGGAGCGCCACTGATCGGCGCTCCACCTCCATTGGCATAACTACGGAGGGTGCCCCTGCACCCTCCATTTGCCGGGCGCCCGCATGTGTATTACCAGCGGGTGCCCGGCTCCTATTCAAACCCCTGGCGGCAGCCGGAGGACGGAGCTCAGGAGTGAGCTCCGTCTTCCGGGTCCCGCAGTGCACTATGGGAGTCAGTAGCGCACGCAGGGGGGTGTTTCTGAGTACCCAGAAACCCCCCTGATGGACCAAATTTGTTTTTTTAGAGACTGAGACAGCACTGTCTCTGTCTCCGCATTGCCCGCGGGCGTGACGTAGCTGCCACGGACTCACAGACAGAGAGCTCTCTGCCAAGGAGGATACAGGTGCAGCGGGCGCCGGGCGGGTAGTGCTGTTGTGTCCCGCTGTCAGTCCCTGCTGTGCTGTGATTGGCTGGCTGTGAGGGGGCGTGTTGGTGCGGCGGCAGTAGGGGGTGGAGCAACCGCATGTCTCCTGGTCACTGTTCACGCTGTTTGCCATCATGGTGTGCGAATGCTCCTGGGCTGTGAAGGGCCATCGCTGTGGTCGTCCTGGTGCAGCGTGCAGGTGCTTCGGTGGGTCTGGCTCAGCTCCATCCTATGTCTTCAGCCGGGAGGGAGCTACTACGCATGCCGAGCAGCTCCGCTCACATGGACTCCAGCGGTGACCCTCCTCCTTCTCCCTCCTCAGCCATCGGTAAGTATACTGATGTTTATGTATGTATGTATATGTATGTTGTGTATAAGTATGCGTGTGTGTGTGTGTAAGTATGCTTATGTCCATGTGTATGTATATATCTTGTGTGTAAGTATTTTGTGTGTGTATGCTGTGTGTAAGTATGCTTGTGTGTGTATGTAAGTATGCTTAAGTCCATGTTGTGCGTGAGTATGCTTATAAGGTCTGTGTATGCTGTGCATTTACACATGCTTTTGTGAGTATGCTGTGTGTGTGTGTGTGTATGTATGTATATGTATAATTTGTGTGTGTGTGTGGAAACCCCCCCTTAAAAATCCTGTGTTTGCCACTGGGAGTGATGTCATGACGTCATAGTGCCGAGGAGCAGACGCCGGGGACGGACGGCAGCAGCACTGAAGCGGGGATTTAGGTAAGTGTTTTTTTTTCTGTGAGTGTGCGCGCGGGGGGGGGGCGCTCACTACAGGGGGCAACTACAGGGGGCTCACTACTGGGGCAACTACAGGGGGATGACTACTGGGTGCAACTACAGGGGCTCCCTACTGGGGGCAACTACAGGAGGCTCACTATTGGGTGCAACTACAGGGGGCAACTACAGGGGGCTCACTACTGGGTGCAACCACAGGGGGCTCACTACAGGGGGCAACTACTGGGGGCTCACTACTGGGGACAACTACCGGGGGGGCACCAACATTTATCTTGCCTCCGGGCACCTGGGATGAAGTTACGCCACTGAGAGACGGGGTAGTTGCTGCTGGTCAGACTGGCAGAGGGCCCGCAGTGCTGATGATCCCTGCAGCAAACTGCTTCCTAGTCACAGGCTGAAGTGTGTCTGAGTCACAGACACACTTCAGCCATGGACCTTGTGTGTGTGTATGTGTGTGTGTGTGTGTGTGTGTGTGTGTGTGTATGTGTGTGTGTGTATGTGTATGTATGTATGTGTGTGTGTGTATGTGTGTGTGTATGTGTGTGCGTGTGTGTATGTGTGTGTGTGTATGTGTGTGTGTGTATGTGTGTGTGTGTGTGTGTGTGTGTGTGTGTGTGTGTGTGTGGAGACAGGAGGCACATTTTAGCGCTCAATTATTTCTCCTGATTTATACATACCTCACTATGTTAATTTAAATTATACGTACCTCATATGTTCATACTCGACGCGAGCGCCCAAACAATTCATCATTGCTCCGGTGAGGAGACAGCTGATCCAAAAATCTGCTATCTCCATGAGTTTTTTCACTGCTCCTTCCGGATAGGTCACGCATGCTCACAAGATCCCGGACGTCCAGAGGAAGGAGTCTGATGAAAGATGTCGAATGCTCCTGCAATCAAGATCCGAAAATATAGTATTTTCAGAGCTTGATAAATTCTGTCCCAATACTAGTGTATGGGGACAGCGGGCCATTCCGGTAAGCAGGAGATATTTGTGATATGCTCTGCTTTACCCTGTTAATGAATGTCCCGAAAACGTCATTTCTACAATTGCAGGTGAAAATGTTAATTTTCATCTACTTTTGTAGAAATTAAGGGGTCTATTTACTAAGCAGTGTTAGGAGACAGAGTGAAAAGTGATAAGGGCCAGCCAATCAGCTCCTAATTGCCATTTTTCAAACACAGCCTGTGAGATGGCAGTTAGGAGCTGATTGGCTGGCACCTTATCACTTTTCACTCTGTCTCCTAATACTGCTTAGTAACTAGACCCCTGTGTGATGGTGAATAGAGCCCTATCAGACAGTAGGGTAATTACAAAACAATGAGTTCACAAATTTTTACAAAGTATTATGTTACTGCTTTGAACCACTAGATGTCGCTGTAATTCTATATAATGTCTTTAGTTTACCTTCAAAACTATACCAAGATATTACAAAATGGATACACATATTAATCAATCATATTCTGCGCCATTTATTACAATCTTATTATTATAGCTTTCTGTATAATACAATTATGTCTGTAAATGATAATCATAACTTAGGTTTGAATTTAATGATGAAATATATAAGTAAATACAAGAAAAAAACTGTACTGCGTATTTTACACTGACATTAAAATAAAATTATTACATTTAGAACAGTCATTCTGCTTTTAACATGTAAAATTAAAGTTTTTAAAAATAGAGCAGCATTAAATAATGAATAGAGGTAAAGTACAGGTGCAGTGCAAATTAACTTTTATCTGATCATAAACCTCTATTTACATAAATGCACATACAGATGGGCCCAGCTAGTTTGTTACTCATAGTGCGCCATTCAGGCCTCTGTGTCACGCCAATGAATGTTACGTGATGGCTGGACTTTGGTGTACTGTAGTATTCTTCAACGAAAGATATGCTACGGCATGTAATACAGCGTTTAACCACTGGGTGAGGAGTGCTCCACTGTTGTAATTTGTACTGAATACCATACTGTTAAATTGGATGGATATCACATTCACGCACTGTATTTGCATGTTCGCACAATCAACATCCCATTGTAACCCCTCGAAGCTGACAGCCACCACAGCGCCGACGTGCCGACATTGCCGCAAGTTTGCGTTTTTAACCGCGCAATCAATTTTGTAATACAGAGACCCACACCTCTTTTAAACTGAGCCCGCTACTAAAGTCATGAAATCACTAGTGTGGGATAGCGCTGATATTGACGCAAGTGTGCAGCTGCAAACACACAGTCCGAGTTTAAAACAGTGCTTTGCATGCCTGTGAAATATTTTTATATAAAAGTGCAGGACTCACACACTTAATGATTTAAAACTTTATTAGACATTCTTCTACAGCCCTGATTCCATAAGGAAAATGCTGTACTGTAGTATATTGTACAGAATCACAGCTTCTGTCAGCCTATCATCGGGCAGTGATATAGAAAATGCTTTGGAAATCAGACGCATGCGCTGTGTAGTTTAGGAAAAGTGACATCTGGTGGCCAAAAAGTTGTATTACACATTATGACTTTTTTTCAGTGCTTCCGTTCCGAAACTTTCTGTGTGGCGCGACTCATGGTGTAGTGTGTGGCGCAAGATGCATGGCACGCTACATGGCATATGGAGCAAAAAACTAGCTGGGCACATCTGTACAGTAGATTTCCACCAATCAGAGCAAGGTGGTGGCAATGAGAAGAAACAAAGGTTTTTACAGGCCAAGGGGAAGAGTTTAGCTGAGAAAGAGCTTTCCTTGATTGTATTTTACTGAGGAAGACTACTGAAATGAGATAACAGAACCAAAGGGGTTTCCAGAGGTGCTGATAGGGGGGGAGCTTGTACTACTACCTGAAGTAGCACATTGTACAGGTATAGAGAGAAGACTGCTGCTACTCACTCCACAGCCCAGCAGCAGTCTACTCTCTCTCCCTGCAAGTGTTCTGCCCCCTGGCCGAGGGGGACAAATCCACCACCCTTCCAAGAGTAATGCCACTAGCATAGTTTTATTTGTTTTTGAAAGAAAAGTTTAAGATTAGGAATGTAATAAATTGTCAGATAGAAAATACATTGTCTGTTTAAATGCAGTTATAGAGTAAATAGCAGTATGTGGGGTCTGTACTGTGAGATTATTAGAACATTGGCAACATTTTCCGAAAAACTTATCTTTACAATGTCCAGTGTATCCAGACATTTTCAGATATATCATAACAAGTCGCGTTTTTGGTCTTACTATCAGGCCCGCTGAGAGCCGCGGCGGACCCAGGTAATAGGGGGCGTGGCCTAATCGCGGGAGGCGTGGCCATGCCCCCTTCCCGAAGAAAAAAGAAAAAGATTTGCAGCACCGCGAAGCACTGGGGAGGGGGGCGCTCTGGGCCCCCTCAGCCCTGCTCAAAGCCAGGTGGGGCGCGATCAGTGTGATCGCTCCCCCCCACAGGCATAGGAGACTGCTGTGGCTGCTGCTCAGCAGCCACGAGCAGTCTCCACTGCAGCTGTGTGCTGGGCTGCTGTGAGGGAGGGGGAGCTGGCCCGGTAATCTGTACCCGCTCCCCCCCCTCTCGGCGCACCCCTGCTTACTATCAAGGTAATTGAGCATATATATATAAAAACTGAGAGCCATATCAATGTATGTGCAGGCATGAGGCGTACTGATTATTTAAATTGAAGTCTGTGTATCTAGAGTCATAAACAGGACCTATGATATGGGCGGCCTGGGTTTACATCTAGGATGGTTTTATGTAGGCATACTGTACAGTGGCATGAAAAAGTTTTTGCCCCCTTCCTGATTTCTTCTATTTTTGCATATTTGTAACACTTATTTCTTTCAGATCTTCAAACAAAACTAATTATAAGACAAATACAACCTGAGTAAACGCAAAATACAGTTTTTAGTTAATAATTTCATTAATTGAAGAAAAAAGCTATCGACCACATATATCACCTATGTGAAGAATTAATAGCCCCCCTAAACATAATAATTGGTTGTGCCACCTCTAGAAGCAATAAGTGCAACCAAACACTTCCGAGAACTGGAGATCAGTCTTTCACATCACTGTAGAGGAATTTTGGCCCACTCTTTATTGCTGAATTCCTTTAATACAGCCACACTGGAGGTTTTTTTTAGCATGAACTGCCAGTTTAAGGTCTTGCCACATCATCTCTAAATTAGATTCAAGTCAAGGTTTTGACTATGCCACTCCAAAATCTTATTTTTATTATTTTGAGCCATTCAGAAATGGACTTGCTCTTGTGCTTCAGATTGCTGTCTTGCTGCATAACTCAACTGCACTAAAAAAATATTATTAGCCTAAGCTAATAACAGAAAGTGATTCCTTTGTGGGGCACTTAGGCTAATAATATTTTTTTGAGTAATAAGTATTCGATTCCTGAGCACACCTCAGCTATTGGTTTCCCAGTTTTGGCCTGAGCATTTTATTAATTTCTATACACTGGTTTCAACATTATTTCTGATTCACTAATGCCCTGTGCTGGATATTATACTTGACTTGTTGGTAACCCAATTACACATAAGCTTTAGATCATTGACTGATGACCAGACATTCTCCCTCAGAACTTTCTGGTAGAGAGCAGAATTCATGATTCCATCAATTATAGCAAGTTATCCAGGTCCTGAAGCATCAAAGCATCCATCCATATACCATCACACTACCACCACTGTATTTGACTGTTAGTATGATGTTCTTGTTATGGAATGCTGTGTTAGATTTATGCCAGATGTAATAGGACCCATATCTTCCAAAAAGTTTAATTTTTTACCAATCAGTCCACAGAACATTAGCCCAAAAGGCTTGGGGGATGTCAATGTGTTTTTTTGGCAAATGTGAGACAAGCCTTTATGTTACAGTAGTCAGTAAGCAGTGGTTTTCACCTGCTATCTCTCCCATGGATACCATTTTGCCCAGTCTCTTTTTTTTGGTGGAATCATAAATGCTGACACTAATTGAGGCTAGCGAGGTCTTGAGTTCCTTAGATGTTTGCATAGGTTCTTTTGTGACTTCCTGAATGAGCCATTGATGCACTCTTGAAAGATTTTTGGCTGGACACTCCTGGAAAGATTCAACACCGTTCGAAGTTTTCTCCATTTGGAGACAATACAGAAGCTCTCACTGTGGCTTGGAGCCTTAGAAATGGTTTTGTAACCCTAACCAGACTAATAATAATAATAATAATAATAATAATATAACCTATTTTTTATCTCTTCTGGATCTTCTTTTGATCATGGGATACTATGCTGCTTGTTGAGACCTTGTAGCCCATTTCACATTGCTGGAAAGGTTCTATATTACTGATGTTTAAATTCAACAGGGCTGGTAGTTATCATGCCTGATTGTGTCTAGTGTAATTGAATCCAATACAATTCAGTTTGCCTTATTGTTTGAATGAGTAATTAAAAGGGCAATTACTATTTCACAAAGGGCCAGTTTGTGTTGGACAGTGGCATCACAAAGGGGTGTGGGCCACACCTGGGTGTCACCTGCCGAGTGACAGGAGCTGGGTGCTGCACCGTAGCATTATGTGCAGCACTTGGCTCCTGACACAGTGAGGGAGCTGGCACTGCACAGAGACTGGTCCCAGGGTGCAGTCTGCATCTCCAGGACCCCCGGATTGATTAAAATGGGGGTTCGGGCAATGAGGCCTTGCCTCTACTTGTGAGGCCACACCTCTTTTTGCTGGCACGTGGCTTTGCAATCTTCTCCGACAGCGGGTGTCATCACGGGATGTTGGATAACTTTTTTCCTTCCATAAACTAAATCATAATTTAAAAAAACTGTATTTTGTGTTTACTCAGATCGTCTTTGTCTTATATTCAATTTTGTTTGACAGTATGAAACAATTAAGTTTGACAAATTAGCAAAAGTAAAAGAAATCAGGAAAGGGGCAAAAACTTTTTCATGCCTCTGTATGTCCGAGTTCTAGGAGGGGTATGATACCAGGGCCGTAGCTAGGGTAGTGCGGCCGGTGCCATCGCATGGGGCACCACATGGCAGGGGGCGCTGTTTGGGCCTGTCAAATTTCTGTTTATTTCTTGTAGCTTCCTCTTATTTCATCCCCAGCATCTCCTGGCCTCCCCTATCTCTTCCCTGGCCCTTCCCCATGAGGCAATTCCCTTTTTTTGGGTGCATCATGTCCCTTTGTACAACGAGGGGGGCGGCAATGCTCTTTCTGGCACAGGGCACCAAAAAGTCTAGTTACGGCTCTGTATGATACAGTGAGATATAATAAATAAAAGAACATTTCTCACTTGCAGCTAGTTTGGTGTAGCAGATGCAAATGCAGGATTTCTAGAGAGTGGTCTCCAAATGCTTTATTTTACAGCGAGTGAGGGCAGCCCATGAGAAGGACATAATTAGCATTTAACAAGATATAGGGGCATATGTATCAAAGCTTGATGTGAGATACAATTGTGATATATATATCACCAACCAATCAGCTTCTAACTTACATTTTGCAGGCTGTGTTTAAGAAATGATAGTTTGGAGCTGATTGGTTGGTGATATACTGTATATTTCACAATTTTATCTCACATCAAGCTTTGATACATATGCCCCATAGTCTGCCCTAATAAAAAGTGCATAGTATGTAATATTTCAGACATATACAGGCTAAGTGATCATGGTAAGCCATTAGATGTAGCAAAGGGGCCAGTCTGTTTGAGCTGAATGTTTTTGTTTTTCTGGATGTGGACACCGTTTCACACTGGTATATAGCTAGACTGTAGGGGAGAGAGTCTAAAATCTGAATTTCCTGTATCAAATATATTTATCTCATATAAATAACATAAATATAAATAACATACCATAATAAATATACATACATAATATAACCAGTAGTAAACAGAACTGAACTTTCTAAACTCACTATCTCCCACCTCGGGTTAAGATGCCTGTCTCATCTTGCTGGCAGCTGCTCTCTGGTCTGTTGCACTGACTGAACACTCACTTCCACACAAACACAGCAGGCTTGTATTAGAAGCTGCTGTTGTGGCCGTAGCTCTAGTAAAATTATATTATATACTACTGTTATTGTGGTCATGATTTGAAAACATACAATTTGTCATATATAGTCATAAATAATGGAGAACACGTTGAAAAGTTGCTATAAATGCACCAGAAAAACTCAGTAAACAATAGACAGGCCTGAGAGTATTTATTTTTCTGTGCTCCATCTGTTTAAATGATATTTACATTAAGTATAGTAAAGGAAAAAACTACATAGCCCCCCTTTCCCCTGGTCCTAAACATAGCCAGCACTAGCACTTCTGCATAGACTGGTAAGGAAAAAATAAAGGTACAAAGACAATTCCCCCCTCCCCCCATTTTCCACTACCAGCACTAGGCTTGAAAAGCCAAGGCTAGTGGAACATGGAACCATAACTGTGTGGGGATTCCCCCACATTGGTTCCACCAGCCCAAGGCCAGTAGACACCAAGCTGGTTTCCCCAGGGAAGTGAGCCCCACAAAAAAATTTGTGGACCCCTCCTTGATACAATCAGCCTTAGTGCCAATAGCACTAGGACGCTACTTTGGGTATGGAGTGGTGAGTAATTAATAGGGGAGACCCCCACACTTCGGGTCTCCACTCTTTGGTTTCATTAGCCATGGCTGGTCAAACCTACTGCTAGTAGTGCAAAATTGGTGGGATCTCATGGTCTGTTTCCCCCAATATTTCCAATTTCAGCCTATGGAGAAGCGTTACAGCTGGTTATGCTTACAGAAAACATGCTAGAAATACACTGGAATGCCGGCAATATTTGGCTTCATAACCCACCACACATTGCTGGATGCTTGCTGATTCAGAGGCTGATTTTGCGTTTGAAGCAAAACAAAAATAGGAAGTAACTTTGTATCTGGAACAAACCATGTTGCAATGTAAGGGATGCAAATACATTTGCTGATTTTGCATGTAGCCCACATATACTGGACAACTTATTACACTGCAATTTAGATTTGCACTTGGACACACCCCTCTAAAATTTAATTATCTCTGCACATTTTAAATCTGCCCCAACTGCAGTGCAGCATGTTTTTACAAAGGTGCAAAGTTACTTGCTCTCTCTTACTCTATTCCTAGCTCAGAATCAACATTTGAGTCTCAAACTCACAACCTATTACATTTCCCCCTTAATATTTTGTGATACTGAATCCTTTGCTAATTTTATATCATTTTATCATAAAGTTCATGTAACTGTACACATTGGGGCTAATTATGAGTCAGGTGCAAAGTGGCTGTATTCGCCAGTAGCCATAGAATCCTTTTGCTAATGTAAAATTACATGCAGCTAATGCGAGAATCCATGCATCTGGAAGCCAGACTGTACTCTGATTTTATGCAAAACGCGTTCAATCGTCATCAGGCCCGGTGACAGAGGGGGTTTAGGGGCACAGCTGTACTGAGCCCCAAGGTTCCAGAGCCCCACAGATTAACTAGAACTAACCGTTGCCTGCACTCATGCATCACTGCATGCAACAGGATCTGTCTGGAAAGCTTCGGATGCTGCTTTGCAATACATTTTTTTCTTCATTGCAGTGCAGCGTGCATGATGTCACACAGCACCAGACAGCTAAATCAGAGCAAGGGAGCCGCAGCAGGCTGCCAGAAGAAGATAAGCAGGAAGGTGACTGTGGGGGCTGGAGGGTGACTGTGGGGGCTGGAAAAAGACCCTGGGGGCTGGAGACACTATTGGGCAGGAGAGACATTATGGGGTCAGGATAGAGACACTGGAGGCTGGGGAGAGACACTAATGGGGCTGGAGAGAGACACTGTGAGTGCCAGAGAGAGACACTGGGAGCTGGAGAGAGACACTAGGGGCTGGAGAGAGACACTGTGGGGGCCGGAGAGAGACACTGTGAGGGCCGGAGAGACACACTGTGGGGGCAGGAAAAAGACACTGTGCGGACTGGAGAACAACAGTGTGGGGTCCGGAGAGAGACACTGTGGGAGCTGTAGGGACACTGCTATATGACAACGACATTATGTGTATGTTATATTCCTACACAAACAGGAAAATTCTGGAGCATGTGATCTCTAAAGTCTACATCTACACAGGGAGGAACAATTGCTTCAGAGTTTCCCCATTGCAGAGAAACCACATATAGGTAAGGAAGACTCTCAAATGACTGTCCTGTACCTGCCAGGGACCCAGGAATGGGGGGCTCCTAAAAAAACAGGTGTACCAGGCCCCATGATTTCTGTTGCCGGCCCTGATCGTCATCAATAGTATGGGCACTTGTACCAGCTCCATGGTAGGTGCAAGAGAACCATCAGAAACAGGCTTCCATTCTTGTATGCACAACTCAGAACTGACACTCCCACAAGTGAGAACAGTTCAGTGCAATCACATTGTCGCCTCCCAATTTCCACCCCAAAATGCACATTTCATGGAAAGACAGATCAGGCAAAGTGCCATCCAACTCAGAATAGGAGAGAGATTGCAAAAATGCATAAATGTGCATGTGCTGTATGCTGAAACTGGTACGATCCATACCACTCAAATACTGTAATAGTCTGAACACTCCAGGACAATTCATTACTTTTTCTTTCTCATATTATCATTATTTATTTAACTATAACTTGTCATAACAATTATATCTTTGTCTGCAAAACAGGAGTTTTTACTCCAGGACAAATCAATTTAGTTTTTTATCAAATAAAGAAATAAAAATAACTTTATTCAAACTAAATAAAGACTAGTGTACATTTTACTGGCAATCAGCTCACTTTATTCATGAATAAGAAACATGTTCCATATTTAGTTGGGATTTATTACCTATTTAAGGTTTATAAGGTTTTTCTGATAGATGTGTCCAGTACAGCACTGACTTGGTGAATAGTGCAGGGTCCAGAACCATGAGCTTCATATACCCAAGGGTTATTCGTGTTTCTCTTGTTATGTACTTTCTTTGGTGGTCACCAGAGGATACTTTTTCAAGGAGGCCAAACACTACAGCAGTAGTTGATTATTTTGCACTGATTGACTACTCCTGGATGCTCCTTATCCAATACCAGAAACCTTGATACACAATAAAACTTAATGAATATACTGTACATAATTATAAATAAAAACCAGGAGACATAATTATGAAGAAATTGAAACTTGTTTATTAAAACAATTTTAAATACTAAATTTGGGAAATTCCAATTTGAATATAGAAGTTAGACTACCTACTGTTGACCCATGATGTAATTCAACTAACCATCAACAGGGGGATTATATAATTCACCCCTGCCAACATGGTCATCAAATGAGTTCCTTTCTCAGTATACATATATATAAAATTGGACCCACCTTGCAGGTGGCATCCCCATGCGGGTGATATCACCAAATATATTCTCCAAATTGCACTCAATCAAATCTGCGTCATGTTGGCCAATTGTTTATGTACTTTACCACCCCA
Organism: Taudactylus pleione; assembly: GCA_031769625.1. Lineage (NCBI taxonomy): Eukaryota > Metazoa > Chordata > Amphibia > Anura > Myobatrachidae > Taudactylus > Taudactylus pleione. The sequence continues at coordinate 22,283,972 of JAUIMM010000092.1, read as the reverse complement.
TATACAAAACAGATGAACAACACAACATAAAAACAACATCCCCCAGCACATAAGCTATCAGAGCAGGACAGGTGGGGAATTTTCCAATGAAACAGGATAAATCCCGCAGGTAGCACAGGTACTCTAATGCTGATGGTCACACGATTACAGCAAAATGTGCATGAGCAACCAATGTTCACCCATGTGCACAGCAGTTTGACCCAGCAAGAATCAAGTGATACCCTTCTGTCATTGTAGGTCTCCATTACTCAATAAAGGATAATGCCAACTGGAAGTGGTAACAGTGCTATGCAGGTGTAAGTTGCAAATGTAAGAGGTGCTAAGCATAAATTAAGAAAAGCTGAGAAAACCCCTTTTTCCAATGTGAAAGCCAGAGAAGGACTTTCCTCAGTTTAATAAACAGACCCCTTTGTTATAAATGTAATTATGGGATGTGCCAACCCCAGAGCTGGTGTACCGACAAGACAATCCAGATGGTCGCCTAGGGCCCAGGGGAACCCAGGGAGCACATCTGCAACCTGCTCTGCCACCAGCAATGTACTGTGAGCACTTGGATTTTAAATATATCAGCTGGCCGCTGGTGGGCCGCCACCCACAAATAAGGATTACAGGGTGGTGGCTATGACTGCAGTAGCAGGATACTTGGCTAGCTGCCCAGAGATCTCTTCTAGTTTCCCTCGCTGCAGATTCTGGATTGCGCATATGCAAGTCCCAGACAGGGTGGTGATAAAGCCCTTCCATGGACGAGGAAAGCCTAAGTAGTGACATATGGTGTAGATTGACTTACTTAAGAGTCCAGCTACCGCAGATTTATGGGTGGCACTGGTTTTGCCCAAATAGAGAGGAGAAGTCTTGAGATACAGAGTAACTCCCTTCCAGAGCCGCATTCTTAAGCCACTGTGGGGGATTGTTAAAAAAGGAGCATCGGGTAGAAGCCAAAGAAGGTAACTTTTTAGTTGACTGACACATGGGGGGGCTAGAATGACACATGGGGAGGCTGGAGTGACAAATGGAGGTACTGGAGTGACACATGGTGGGCTGGGGAGTACTGGAGTGGTTTGGAGGGTTTGAGTTACACATGGGGCTGGAGTGACACATGAGGGGGCTGGAGTGACATGTGAAGGGACTTGAGTGACACATGGGGGAGCTGGAGTGATGCATGGGGGCTGGAGTGACACATGAGGGGCCGGAGTGACACATGATGGTACTGTATTTTATGTGGATGTGGCATTTTTAATGTATTTTATGTGGAACTGGCTTTTTCAGTGTATTTTATGTAAATTCAGCTTTTTCAATGTGTTTTATGTGGTACTGGCTTTTCCAATGTATTTTATGTGGATCTGGCTTTTTCAGTGTATTTTATGTAAATGCAGTTTTTTCAATGTATTTTACGTGGTACTGGCTTTTCCAATGTATTTTATGTGGATCTGGCTTTTTCTGTGTATTTTATGTAAATGCAGCGTTTTCAATGTATTTATTTGGATCTGGCTTTTTCAATGTATTTTATGTGGATCTGGCTGTTTCTTTATATGCATCTGACTTTTTCAATGTACTTGTAGGGTAATGTAGGGTAGGTAAATTGTAATTTGGCTATAACGGAGGAAGGGGCCCCAGACCGGTATCTTGCCCTGGGGCCCATGGGATCTTAATCTATCTCTGGCCAACCCCTCACTTCATGTATATATACATTATACTAAACACTATGATACTACTGTAGAAACAATGCTTATCAAGTGGGTGTAGCATGATTTGGGTGAGAAATGTCTTGTGGGTTTGCAAAACACATATAAACTTGCAGTGATTGGAACAAATACAAGCTTTTCCTAAAGTTTATGAAACCTAAGTGAAAAGAGCAATGTGCGCTAATGGCTTTAGAACTTTTAATCTGTTCATAAACATTTTCCCTGTGAGCCTACATTATATACCGCTGGCATGAACCTTTTCTTTCTTTAAGTTCTGAATAGAGACACATTTGCATGTCAGAATAAAGGGCATTTTCTAAACGTTTCTAAACTTGATTCAATTTAAATTGCAGTGTGTACATTTACTAAATGGGTATTCTACATTAGTGAGCCCATTATTTGACTTTTAATATTTTAACACTTCTAAAATATTAGGGCCAGTACAATTTCTGAAGTTTTCAATCTTTTTGATAAATATACAATGAAAGCATATGGGGGAAAACTAAATGTTTTAATGCTTTAGATTTACATAAGCTAAGAATAGAATGCCTGTATGTTTATATTGAACAATAATTATATTGAAAATCCATTTCATATTATTGTGATTGATGGTCAGTACAAAATACATGGAACTACATTTATTATGCGCTGGTTTCATACAGTGTAAATAAGACTGATTATTAAAAATATGACGATGAATCCTCACATACATAAATTAGAGATGTGCTGTTCGGTTCTCCCGAAATCCAAATCCACCCCGGATTTCTTGAATGCAGATAAATCCGAGTGGCGGCTCTGACCTCCTGAGGAGATCCGGGAAAATCCCTGTTGCGGTTCTGATCTTCTCATGGTTTTTCAATTCAGATTTTAAATTAGAATTTCCAATTTTGGATTGCAAAATTGTACATCATTGAGGGTGATTTTGCAAAACCAAAACACAAAGATGAATCCAGATCCAAAACCAAAACAGGGGGGTCAGCGTAAATTTAATTTAAATATTTGTCAGCAGTGTTTTAGGGGGAAAAAAATAACTTTTTGCATCATATATATTACAAAATAAAAAAAAATTATCAGAAAAAGTACATACACTTTCTAACCGTATGACGTATATTCTATGTTATGTTTCCAATCAGATTATGAGCATTACTCGGATGACCTGAGACGTAAAACTGTAATAATAAACTATTCTATCCTATGTTTGTTTCCTGTACTAAAAGAGAGGTCACTGTAAGTCTAATTACAACTTGTGGTTAAGTCCACCGGAACTCTGTTTTTATGTTGGAGTGCCATTAAGCAAGAATAAATAGTTGCTGTGGTTGTGGTACAGAAAATGGCAAACTGCATTTTAATGCAGTATTACAATTCTACAAAGCATTTAAGGGATGGAAAGGTTTTAATAGCAGTAGGTTGTGCAGTCTGCTGTACTGTCACTGTATATATTGAAAATTATATTATATAATATATTATATAATTATGATCACATATATTATATTGTGTATATATATATATATATATATATATACATCTGTATTATGCTAAATAAAAATCTACAGGATGGAAAATAAATTAGCATGTTTAAACAGTATGAGCACAATTTACCTATATATACATTATATAGTACAACAATTCAGGAGAAAAATCATGAATATATGGACAAAAAGAAGTCCTGGAAACATTGGGATACATGTATAAAGTAGACAAAACGGAGGGGAAACTGATGAGAGCAGAATATATAGGTTAAGCCTTATACAGATCCCAAAAGCAGTTGTTGGTAATAAATTACTTATACTGATTCACCATGTGGTCAGGAATTGGCCATATTATTTTGTCACATGCCTTTAAAATGCACATGACTTAAAATACTGCATAATAAAATGATAATTATATCAAAAGGAACCAATTAGAACATTGTTTTTGTTGTGTAACTTTCTCTTGAGGATCAAAGCTCATTGGCTGTTATGAGACATTGCAGTTTCACATTTTGTAGGTAAATAATCAACACTGTCATATGAATGGGGTAAAAAAGAAAAACTAGAAAAGATATCTTGAGTAATATTCAATATGAATAGTAAATGTTCATTATTAGCTAGGAAATAGGAGACAGAGTGCAACACAAAGACATGGACAGACTGCAGGCAGAGGTTCTGAGTGGGGTGTGGGGTAGCAGGAACAAATTAGCCGGACCTAGGTCTATCCGGCCATGAAGGTCCAGATGCCCCCAGGATGGTGTGTCCACGCCTCCTCAGTGGGTGGTGCAGCATGTGAAAGGACACGCCCAAAGCTGCACACACTTGGCCACTCCCCCAGTACTTGGACACAATAGCAGTCCTGGCGGCTCTGACTGACAGCAATAAATTAACAGGGAATATGTAGAAGACAAAGAGAAAAATTAAGAGGACACTGATATACAGTATCTTCCACAATAATTCTAAAGCCAAGTACACACTGTATGATCCATCGTATAATATATCATTCTGACTTAGGGGGTCATTCAGACCCATTCGCGAGCAAAGGACGCTCGCAAACGGGTCGATGTACCCCCACTGCGCATGCGCACGACGGAGGGAGCGCCGACGTGTGCATGCGCGAGACCCGGACTGCGACAGCCAAGCTGTCGCTCCGGGTCTCGCACCAAAGGGGGCGTGCTGTCGATGTTGATTGACAGCACGCCCCCTTTGGTGGGCGTGCCGGGGGCGTGCCTGCCAGATGGAGGCGTTCCCATGGGAACGCCTACCATCTGGAGCCGGCCCCACTGACATCACTAGTAACTAGTCACTAGTGATGTCAGTGGGAGTGATTTTGGCTCTGATAGAGCCAAAATCACTCCTGGGCTTGCGGCAGCGAGACCCTACCACAGGGTCTCCGTCGCAAGCCAGATGGTCGCGATGGTTAAGACCATCGCGACTATCATCATGGACGCTCGCATATGCTGTGGGTGGTCACCCACAGCTATGCGAGCGTCCAAGAGGACGCTCCATTTTCAGGGAGGAGGGCCCTGATTCAGAGCGAGCGCTCTGGTCAGAGCGTTCAGCTCTAAATCAGGCCCTTAGGTCAGAAAATCATATCATACACATCCTATGGTGTGTGTGCCCAATCCGTCGTTCACAACGGTTTTTCATCGCATCGTCCCATCTGCTGTTCTGCACGGCAGATGGGACAATGCAATGAACAATGCACTGCAGTTACATGCAGCACGTAATGATACATTGCTCCATCATACACACGAATCACTCTGTGTGCACGGCGAGCGCAAAGTATTGTTACATCGCATTGCACTATCGCTGGGTCACTCAGTTGTATGGTGTGTACCCGGTTTACGTGTTGAGGAGCCATAATGCTTTCAGGACCAGATGTAAATAGTTTGTTTTTTGGTGCCTTTTTGCTATTGCACACCTTAAGCCGTGCAGAACCCCATGGCTCCAGCCTCCACCATATCTTACCTAGCATACACCTACTAGTCTAAACATGGCAGGCATGTGTGTTACAACTCAACCAACTCAACCCGTTTCTATCACAAATACATTGTAAAACAATAATTAACTTTGCAAACTGTCAAGGTAAGCTTAAAGACAAACCTACTGCCCCTGCAATTTAGTTTCACTATTCCCACAACTATGACCTCTCCTTAAATCCAGGCCAGTTATTGCCTATTTAAATAATTAAAAAATAAAGACTGAAACAAGAATTCTAAACTGGAAGAGGTAGTAATCTAAATCAAAAGACTAAGGGGTGTTTTTATTATTATAAGAGTCATTTTTTATTTGGTGCCACAGAAGTCTGCAGTGCTAGAAAGTCAGTATAACATATCATACATGAGATCATACATACAGATAAGTCATGCATAAAATCAAAACAAGCACACACAAGGCTGACTTAAGGGGCGTATACACTAGGCAATAGGGTAACAACAGTACGATTACATCGTAATCGCACAGTCGTTCCTCATCCCATGTAGTGCCTACACTGAATGATATGTCATTCAGTGCAAGCACCCTCCCTCATCGCTGAACATGGCCAATGGGTCGCTATCGGCAGATTGACCGGCATGTTCGGGCAATTCATGCATGATTAATGAGCGATTAAGCGATTACGATTTCGTAATCATTCAATCGCTCTGCTTAATCGGCAGGTGGATACGCGGCTTTAGGATGGTGCAGACATAATACTGAGGTTAGATAGAGACCACTCATGAAAGCTTCAATAATATCAACCACATAAAAATACATTGGGCTATATTCATAGAGCTGCTAAAACACTTCCCAAATAAAGTGGAGCAAGATCAGGGGGTTTCTGCTTTGTATTATTCATAAAGAGCTTTAACGCAGAGAAATCTTAGACGTCTCTCGCTGTTGTCACTTCAAACCTTTATCTCATGACCGCTGTTTGTAAACAGGTCAGGGTCTGGTTTGCTATTCTTAGAGATGCGATAATCCCAACCTTCTGTAATAATAAAATAACATTTTTGCCATACCAGGATGGCTTTCTGACTAATAAATGCATTAATGTTTGAGAAAAGTCACCAAAATGAGGCGTTTCCTGCTTTACCACTTAACTGGCTAAAATAGTTGAAAAACCGCTCAGAAATTTCAGGGTTTTTCTTTTTAAAGATTGAATTAGGACAAGACCATCTATTTATAACTTCTCCAACACAATTTTTAAACACATAGCATATGGGTCACCTATACATTGGACCATTAATGATCGGACAATCTCGACATCGCGACTTTGCATTTCCCCAACAGCCAGGTATACAGTGGGGGGGCAAAGGACTGATTCATTTACATTTCCTTGACGGCTGCTTTTCTCTTCAGCCACTGGTTGGGGGTTCTTGTATCCGGATGGTAGGTAGACGGTAACTAGATATACAGTCAATAGACAGCCACCATAATGTAGACAGTCGACAGGGTTGAAAGGTTGGCAGGGTTGAAAGGTTAACAGGTAAATGGTCGAGAGTGCATAAGGTTGACAGGGTTAAAATGTTGACATGTAAATGGTCGATAGTGCATTATGTTGACAAAGTTAAAAAGTTGATATGGTCAAAAGGTTGACCTGCAAATGGTCGACAAAAAAGGTTGACATGTTTTTTCATGATTTTTCATTATTTTTAGGGTTAGTCACTTGGGGTTAGGATGCAGAAGGAGATGGTTAGGATTAGTCACTAGGGGGAGGGTTAGGGTTTAGCACAAGCGAGAGGGCTTGGGTTAGGCACCAGGGGGAGAGTTAGGCACTAAGGGAAGGGTTAGGATTAGAGTTAAAATACCAAAAAAGTGTCAATCTTTTCTGTATTGACAATTTGCATGTTTACCTTTTTAACATGTTGACCTTTTGACCCTGTCGATCTAAGTTCACGGCGACCATTTAACTGTCGACCTTTTGTCCCTGTCGAACTATTGCCTGGCCACCTTGTGGTGTCTATGTATTGACCGTCTATCTAGATACTGTCTATCTATCAATCTACACCCATGGATCCTGCTGTGTTACCTGACCAGCAGTGATCAGCAGCAGGGCAGACACTGGGGAAGGGGGCAAGGATACAGAGGGACCAGGAGGTCCCTCTGCCATTGGCGGCTGCTGTAAGATTATCTTCTGGCAGCCGCCCAGTGTGCATTTCTGGCAGCCGCCCAGTGTGCATTTCTGACTGGTCACATTGTTTGTGACCGTATCAGGTAACACACAGACTGGCGTGGTCGCAAACGTCTCCTCTAACCTGGAGCACTTTTCTTCCCTGGTCCCCATCCCTAACTAGGGGGGGCAATGGTCCACCAATTTATATTTAAGGGTTGCTAAGGGATGCCTAGCACTCCTAAAAGGCTACAGGCTGATCAATATCTTTGCCCTCTAGAGAGTGTCTAATAGCAGATCTGGGATGGGCGGCCCTTTCTTTGAAGCAACATGTTGTTTTTCCAATATATGCCAAAACACAGGGACATTTTATACTGTATATTGCAAACTTAGTTGTACATGTAAGCAAATGTTTAATCGCAATTTTATATTGCCCGAATGTGGATGAGTAACATAGGGTCCAGTCTCCAAATAACTATAAATCATGCAACTAATGCACAACAGCCTAGGGCAGAGGTGTCCAAACATGGTCCTCAAGGCACCCCAACAGATCAGGTTTTAGAGGTATCCATGGCTGAGCACAGGTGGTTAGATCAAAGTGACTGAGGTACTAATTAAGTCACCTGTGTTCAAGCATGGATAGTTCTAAAACCTGAACTGTTGTGGACCCTTAAGGACAGCGTTTGGGAACCTCTGGCCTAGGTTTGTACAAGAAATGTTGTGGCCATTCAATATTAGACATAGTGATGTCATTATGAATGAGACTATTCTTGAGTTTTTTCCCCCACTTGTAACAATATAAAAGCCCTGTTTATTTAACCACTTAACTGGCGAATTTGTTTTTCCAAAAACTGCTCAGAAATTGTTCCTTTTTTCATGATTGAATTGGGTCAAGAACATCTATTTAAAACTTCTCCAACACGTTTTAAAAAAAATAATAATAATATATATATATATATATATATATATGTGTTTTAAACACATAACATTAAAATAAATTTTTAGTATATTGGTCATCAATATATCGGACCATGAATTATCAGGGCAGCCACCAGGTACACACTAGGGGACTGAGGGGTGGTGAATTTACATTTCCCTGGCGGCTGCTCCTCTCTACAGCAACTAGGTGGGATGTCCTGCTGTGCTGACCGATCAGCATTGATGGGCAGCACAGCAGATACTGGGGAGGATGCAGGGATGCAGAGAGGCTGGGAGGTCCCTCTGCTATTGACAGATTATTTTACAGCAGCTGCCCACTGTGCGTTACTGACAGGACATATCATTTGCGATTATGTCAGTTAACGCACTGCCTGGCCTGGTCGCAAATGATGCGACCACGACAGGCAAGTGGTTAAGAGTCACAAGGCGGCTATCTGAATTGATTAGGGGCCATAATCTTCTAGAGTTTTTTTTTCTTCTCGGATATAACACAGACTTCCCTTGAAATGTACAAAGTTTTCGACTTGGCAGCTTCCAATTCTTCACAAGAATATCCTCTCTCCAGGAATTTAGAAAGCATAGAGTCAATTTGGGTCACAGATTCTTCTTCAGTGCTAGTAATGCTTCTAATTCTGAGGAACTGGGAGAACGGTAATCCTTTCTTCTTAGCAATGGTGTATTCCTGTGAGTCGGCTTATAATAGATGCATGTATCACCTAGTTGTTGTCCATCTTTGTGTATCAAGATATCCAAATAATGTATTGAACTTTCACTGCATTCCTAGGTAAACTTTACCGTGTTGTCCATTATATACAGAAACATCTGGGTTCTAAAATCAGGTTCCGAACCGTCCCAAATGATCAAGGTCATCTATATAGCAAGTAAAAAATATCAGTTTACCAGCAAAATCAGAATTTTGTAAGACTAGTCTATTCTCAATGGCAAACTTGCGAATACTGGAGCCATGTTTAAACCAATTGTGCAGCCCAACAGTTGGATATAGCAATGCCTGTTAAAGTGGAAAAAGTTTCTGGTTAGTGTTTTCTCCAAAGAGCCCATTATATGCTATATGTATACAGATGGACATACTGTTGTTTGTAAAGCTGCATACACATGTAAAGATTTTCTGTCCAACCATCCAACTAGTTGATTGGTTGGAATGAAATCAGGTAAGGTATGAAAGCAAATGACAATCAGCAATTTGCTCCCAAATGCCGGAAAATGGACAAAAACTGTTTGAACAAATTATTTAGATCAAACATTTAACAAACTTGTCTGAACGACCATTTTCATCTGTTTTCTGGCATTTAGGAGCAAATTGCTGATCATCATTTACTCCCATACGTTACCAGATTTTCATTCCAACCAATACTAGTTGGTTGGTTGGACAGAAAATCTTTAGGTGTGTATGCAGCTTTACTTCTAATTTAACAATTTTTGTCTGCCAATGACACATACTGCATAACAATGTACTGGATGCATTTAAACAATTTTAAAACTAGTCTGCAAAACGCTTGTCTCTCAATCAATATCCTCATCCCCAAGCTGGAATTCTTATGACTTTGAAGGTTAAAAATAGCCAGATACTATTCATTCGAGTACGCATCACCCTGACTTATTTTTTTTCTGTGCTTCTGAAAATTTCACAATTTTCAGGATATTGTGGCTACTGCTATCTTGCATGGCAATGTGTTTCCTGACTCAACTTGTCAAGCTTGAATTTAATTTTTTTATATTATGTAACTTTCAAAATTAAGTATATATTGAAAAAAATATTGCTCATAAAATATTTAGCCATTAAATTCAATTTAGTCAAAACCATATTGGATAAAAGAATATTGAAAAGTCATATTTGTTATTTTATTTTTGTTTAACAGTGAGCAGAAATAATTGTGTTTATTGATGTTATTTAATAACTGAACAGACAAGAATACATACAAATCTGCTAGGAATAAAGACTATCAAATCCCATTTTATATTTCTTCTGTATATACGGCTTAGCTTTCAGCTGCAATATATGTGTTATTGGCTTCCTGTTTATACCTTTATTTTGGTAATTTAAGTACACTATACTTTTCATGAAAGTATTTATTATCATGTGCAAGTCCCATCGGGAGCCATGAAATTCTTTACCAAGGGAGGGGGTAATAGCCAATTTGTTAACTGGATTTAAAAATAGACCAGACACTTTTCTTACAAGAGACGTTATCTCTAGGTATAATTATAGCAATATATAATATTTTTTCATCCAGAGAATCCTCCTGGTGCCAAAAAGGAATTTGTTCTTTTTTTGCCAACTGTGAAGTTCCAATGGCGATTGCCTTTGTTGAAGGTTTAATGTGCCTTTATCTGTATCAGTGCAGTTACAATTTAGAAATGGTTGAACTTTATGTACTTTTGTCTTTTTTAATCTTAAGTCACCATCTATATAAAACATAGCAGTAAGATACCAAAATGGTTATTATCTACTGTAGGTGCTGTTGAACTGGGCTCCAGAAAAATACCAGTGGCGTAGTTAAAGGGCAGTAGCTGTCAAAGAGTCACACGCTTCTTAAGTGTAGTCTAGTTCTGGCAAACCTGCCAGGTTCATGTGCATAATTGATGATGAATTAATTTCTGTAATTGTTACATTTCACATCTGAGTCCTGAAATGTAAGGATTACAGGGTGCCAACTACAATCATTATCATAAAGTGAAGTTAATGGACCATTAAACAAGTGTGATCGGTTATACAACTTTAATACAAAGTTTGGGTAAGGAGAAAGTACAACTTTTGTCTTTTCCCAATGCCGCCTGACAAATCAGTCTCTGTATGTTATAGGAAGCAGTACAGCTGTGCGGTACTTTGTACAACACAGTGTCTGCTATAGAAGATTGCTCGCTTTGCAATAATAGCAAGTGTTTTCTTTCTGCACACTGCAAACAGACCACAGCAAACAGAAAAGCTCTTGCTAGGGAAACCAAATCATAGAAAAGGCAATAATAAAATTTTTAATAAAACTTTTTCAAGCATAGCAATATTTCTCTTCCCGTGGAAGTTTGAAATTTTAAATTGAGATCAAAACCAATAGACATTTCCTGTTTTGATTTATTTTTATCATTTCCTTCACTTGTTATTTTTTATATTAAGTCATTATTAAGTGTTTTATTGAAACAATTGTTTTCCCAAATGACACAGACTGATATTCACTAAAGAGTATGCTCTATAAGGTATTGTGTGTGCCATTTTCTAAACTATGATACCGTGCTATGATTTTGGCATGCTTGCTGTGAGCATCCATTGTATGAGTATGTTGGGGTTAGTTTGAGGTCATAGGTTCATGGTAGGGTAAAAAAATAAAACCTTTAGAACTGTCACAGATGTGTACACTGCAGTTATAGCTTGTGGATTCCACTGGCAGGAGAAACTTTTGATATAAAAGCTGTTTTTCCACTCAAACTTTTGTGTAGACTGGAAAGGTTTTGGCCCAGAGGATTGCTGTTTGGTAAAAGCTTCTTCCAATTATGCTCCACGAATTCTTTATCTTATTCATAAAAAGTTACTTTTTTCTTATGGTGTTTGGAGTCCACCGTTAAGAGAGGAAAGCAATGTCACAAAACCCTGTAGGCATAGACCAGAATTGTGCTTACCAGGACCATTCACAGCAGGTCTCCGCCCTGCATCATTGTGCTCCATGCTGAGTACTTTGCCAGTGTAATTTTCCCCTCCTTTCACTGGTTTTATTTGTGTGGTCATATGACCACTGACATCATGTAGGTGGGGAGTTCAACTCAAGATTCCGTATATAAACCTCACTTTTGCAGCCATATCGCTAGTCATTTGCTATATTCTAGTTTGTATGTTCCAGTGTATGACCTGATTTTGTTTCTTCTGCTGTATCCCCGTGGCTCCTGATACCAATTGGTAGACACTATGATGTGCAGGTGGAGGTTAGTCCACACAGAAGATGACTAAAACAGGTGAAGGTTTATTAACCAGATAGAAACAGGAACAATTAAACACAGGGTTAATAGCAGGTACAGGTTATGTGAAATCTCTAGTTGCAACCATTAGCATTTGTATAGGCTGCTGGGCATTGTGGTGCACCAGGTGTATGCATTCACTATAGTATATTGCAGTGGTGGCAGTGGGATGCTTAATATATGCTGCGGTGGTGGCACAGTGGAGTTGGGCTCTATATAGGGCTGTATACTGCATTAGTTATAGGAGGAGACTCAGGGACACGTCTGCTTGTATGGACGGATGGTGAAATAATATGCGATGGGAAGCCGCGCATCTGCAGAAGGCACAAAGTCGGAGTTCACGCCTCTGGCAAAGAAGTTGCTCCAGGTCCTAGTGCCCGTCAATTCCATAAGATGCGAAAACGGCGACACGCAAAGTCAGAACAGGCGGAAAGTCTTGTCAGAATTGGGGAAATCAGCCTGAACCCCCCCAAAAAAGATGCAGAAACATTGGGGATCAATGTAGTAGTGCCCGATTAGTCCTTTTAAAACTGTTTGGGGTATTTAAGTTGGTACAATTGCCTCTAATTAGCGTCTTTGCACAAGTGGTGAGGAATAACATAAAGCAGTATTTTTTGGTAAAAAGAAGTAGTCCTGTCAAATTTGGGGTACCTGAAAATGGGTGCAAGCATATTTTAATGTCTCTATAGTGCAGTTTTAATAAAAGTGAAATTCCCCCCTAATAAAAGCACCTGCAATCCCAAAAACACTTGACCCATTCTTAGAGCACCCCCAGAACCTTATTTTGCTAGTTTGCGAAGTTGTCCCCCCACTTTGTGCTTTTTCACCCCCAATTTCAAAGTACTTTTTTGGGGTGTTCTTTGCTTTTTTCCTGGAATTTTTTGACGCAGTTGTCCATTGGGGGGCTGTCCCAAAGGTTCTGAGAGGTTTCCCCACCATGTTGCACTTCTTTTCTCCTGCTATTCAGAGGTGAATCTATTTCACCTATTACACTGCATTGACTTTCCGCGTACACGAAAAGCGGATGGAATTGAACACGGAAATAAGTTTCCAACAGGCAAAAAGACGCAATCGGCGATACTTTTTCGCGGATCTCTGCTTTTCGCTTCTAATTGATAACGGCCCTAAGTGTTACCCCACAAAGTTTATCTTTCTTTGCCTTTGCTTTCTTGGCAAAAGAACACCAGTTATACACCAACCATTAGGGTCAGCTAGTGTGCCTAAAATTTTAATAGTATTTTGGCTATAACTATTGCAACCATGCCAAGTATGAAGAGATTCAAAACATGTTTTTATATGATTCAGTACAAATTTTGATTTCCCACTTCTAACTTTGTACATCTGTCCCCCCAAAATATTTTACAATCCCAAATGAGTTATTGAACTCTGTCAATAACAGTACAATATTTTGGTATTGCTTTGAAAAAATGTTCTCTATCAATTACACAGTGCTGGATGGAGATGATGTTGAATAATTTTGGACAGGCACTGCAGACCAGATGAACATGTCGAACTTTTATAAGAAAGCCTTGAAAAGCAAACCCAAGAGAAGAATCAAATTGCAGAAAAGGCATGCCTTCAGTGATTAGTAGGTCCAAGGAGGGTAAAGTCTAAAAAATGTTCAAGTTGTCAAAGCAGGCATATGTTAGACATTGTTAAATGTTAAGAAAGGTATAGCACATGTGTTCACCAGTGACGACACTGAGGTCAGTGATACCCAGTGTGACAAGTAAACCCCTTGTTACCTCTCTGGGAGGTGGTGTGACTTCACCCCATCTGCTCCACGGGAGGTTTCTGTCCTCCCTGAGCTTGCCTTAGCAGCCAAAGCAGCTCTCACAGCAATACAAATATGGCCAAGCACATATCTTTGATGAGGTTGTACTACTACAGGATAATTATGTAACAAAGCCACTAAAGGGGACGGAGACAAGGTTACACCTAACACCTTGTTAATCAAGGAGAACACCTCTAACCAAAAATTCCGAAGAAGAAGATGGGACCAAAAAACATGAAATACATGTCCCACCCCACCACATTGATGCCAGCAAAATTTAGAGCATGAAGGCCAAAAGGTATGAAGTCTATCAGGGGTAAGGTTTTGTCTGTATAATAATTTCATATGCATTTCCGTATGGTTCAAACAACGAAATGACATGGAGTATATCATTTCCCATTGGGAATCTGAAATGGAGTGGCCTAGGTCCAGTTCCCATCAAAGTTGAGCAGGGGATTTGACAACAGGACACAGCTGTAAAAGATAGTTGTACCAAAAGGAGATACTACCCCTAATCACACCTAAAATCAACTGGGATAAAATGTTACTTGGGAGAGATTGTAAGGGCCCAGAGGGCTGTATAGTACTTTGTAACCAATGACAGATCTGTAAGGACTGAAACAGTTCCATAGAGGGCAAAGAATAACGGGTTTGTAATTGGGAGAATTAGAGAAAGATGCCACCATCCATGAGATCTTTTAAAGTGTTAACACCAACGGAGAATATTAAGATTGGGGATCACTTTACCTTTGGCCTTAAGAGAAAGGGGTTGGGAGAGAAAATGCTGGAACATGAAAAATCTACTTATCCCAAACACGTAGTGTGGCTTTCTTGGAAGAAAATAATGGGAGAGAAGATGGCTGCATATGTTTAGGAGCCCACAGTAAATCACTTAAGGGAAAACCAGAACAACAAACTTATTCCAGAGGCACCCAACAATTGGCGACAGGTTGGTATAGCCAATCCCGGAGCTGAGCCAGTAAACACACCTCTTGGTACTGAACCAAATCAGGTAGAGCCAAACCCCAATAAACCCTTGGAAGAATCATACGAGACCTTGCAATTCTTCCAAAGATAACAAGACAGAATAGAACTACACTTATCCAGGTACTTAGTAGGGAAGACCAGAGAAATCGTGAGAAAAAGATACGTTTTGGGAGCAGAGATTTTGAATGCCACTAAACGGCCTAACCAAGCAATTTCATAAACCAACCAGGACTTAGTAAAACTTGAGATACATTCAATTAGAGATGGGAGGTTAACATCAAAAACAGAAGAAGGTAGTTTGCTAATTATATGGGAATTTGGAATGGAGAAGAGAAATAACTGAGTCTTCGAGATTAATAGGCATAGTGTCAGTCTTAGTCGTGTTTAGCTTGTAGTAAGAAGCTGCACTATACATGTCTAAAATTGCATGTAAGTGGGGCAACGAGGTAAGAGGATCTGTAACAAAAAGGAGGACGTTGTCCGCAAAAAGACAGTTTATGTTTCATGGGCCCAACTGTGATACAGGGAAATTTGCAGCAGCCCGAAGTTTAACAGCCAAAGGCTCAATGGCCAAAACAAATATCAAAGGGGAGAGGGGACATCCTTGATGTGTACCACTGGTAATAGGAAACGTGTCTGACAGAAAACCATTACTGAACACCTTCTAAGTGGGTTTACGATACAAAGCCAAAAATGAAGACAATATGCGATCACGAATCCCAAATCTAGAGAGAACCATGCGCATACACATCCAGTTCAACCTGTCGAATTCCTTCTCAGCATCGAGGGAAAGCATAAGAAGGCCAGAACCAGAAGCATTAATATAGTCAAGAAGATCGAACACTCTGTTAGTATTATCTGAGGCCTGTCTGCTGGACATGAATCCTCGAACCACTGCTTTAAGAGCACACCAAAAAGTTGTAATAAAAGTATCAGAAGGGGAGTTAGTAGCTAAATATGTCATAATACTGTCGGCTATGAATTGTTTCATTGTCATAGTACTGTCGGCTATGGATTGTCTCAACCAACCCTATTTTAAAGTAAATTTTAAAATCCAATTCAATTGATTTAGTTGTATAATATTATGAACATTATGGTGGAAAGCATGGAACACAATCTACTTGTCATGTCTTCCACCAGAAACTTGTTGTGAAACTTATGACACAATACACGAAGCGTCACATCCGATCATAGAAAGAAACTACTTTATGTCAACCTCCGGTTGAGTATTGCATTGAAGAACCATGCCTCATTGAAATGCCGGAAGCCAATTTCTGAATTTGATTTGTAATAGTATATAATTCTGGTACTGCACATCACACCTGTTTTGAAAAAGAGACTACTCGAAGCAGACTGTGTAGCCAAGTCTTAGGCACTTGCGTTACATAAGTACAAATAGAGGGGTCTGTATACTAAGCATTGGATAGAGACAAAATGGACAGAGATAAAGTACCAACCAATCAGCTCCTAACTGTCATTTTCCAAATACAGCCTGGAAAATGACAGTTTGGAGCTGATTGGTTGGTCTCCACCAATGTCATCTTTCTCCAAGGCTTAGTAAATAGATTCCAGAGTCACTATGCCTTCAAATCTTGGGCAAGGCAAGAAAGAAAACAGGAAACTTCTGAGAAATATTGAGGGATCAGGCTCAGTATCAGACTCACCTTCACATTTTTGGTTTTTCTAATTTAGGGATAAGCGGTCTGGATTCTGTGGAATCCAAACCGCTCCGAACAGTGGGGAGCCAAGTCCACCCGAGCCACGGCCTCTTGACATTGGATTCTCACAAGAGTTCGCCTCTACATAAGGCACCGAGTACTGGGACTTGGTGCCATTTCACTCCCATGCTCCGCATGCTGTGCACTGCTCTGCTGAAAGTGGCTGTGTACAGAGACTCATAAGTGACTGTACTAGCAAAGTGACTGTGTAAGGGGGCACACTGCACGCTGATGTATGCTGCGCTATACTCTGCTGATTAAGTGGCTGTGTCCAGACTTACAAGTGGCTGTGCTGGTAAAGTGACTGTGTATAGGGGGCACA
Source organism: Taudactylus pleione (assembly GCA_031769625.1). Classification (NCBI taxonomy): domain Eukaryota; kingdom Metazoa; phylum Chordata; class Amphibia; order Anura; family Myobatrachidae; genus Taudactylus; species Taudactylus pleione. Next base: position 22,267,025 of record JAUIMM010000092.1, on the reverse strand, counting down.
CTACACGCTGATGCAGAGCCGTGACTAGACTTTTTGGTGCCCTGTGCCAGAAAGAGCATTGGCGCCCCCCTCATTTTTAAAGGGACATAATGCACCCAAAAAAGGTCCATGGCTTCATGGGGAAGGGCCAGGGAAGAGAAAGGAAAGGCTAGGAGATGCTGGGGATGAACTAAGAGAAAGCTGCAAGCAAGAATGATAATAAACAGAAATTTGCAGGCCCAAACAGCGCCCCCTGACTTGTGGTGCCCTGTGCTATGGCACCGTCCGCACTACCCTAGCTATGGCCCTGCGCTATACTCTGCTGATTAAGTGGCTGTGTCCAGACTTACAAGTGGCTGTGCTGGTAAAGTGACTGTGTATTGGGGGAACACTACACGCTGATGTGATGCGCTATACGCTGCTGATTAAGTGGCTGTCTACAGAGACTCACAAGTGGCTGTGCTGGTAAAGTGACTGTATAGGGGGCACACTGCATGCTGATGTATGCTGTGCTATACTCTGCTGATTAAGTGGCTGTGTCCAGACTTACAAGTGGCTGTGCTGGTAAAGTGACTGTGTATTGGGGGAACACTACACGCTGATGTATGATGTGCTATACGCTGCTGATTAAGTGGCTGTGTACAGAGACTAACAAGTGGCTGTGCTGGTAAAGTGACTGTATAGGGGGCACACTGCATGCTGATGTATGCTGTGCTATACTCTGCTGATTAAGTGGCTGTGTCCAGACTTACAAGTGGCTGTGCTGGTAAAGGGACTGTGTATTGGGGGAACACTACACGCTGATGTATGATGCGCTATACGCTGCTGATTAAGTGGCTGTGTACAGAGACTCACAAGTGGCTGTGCTGGTAAAGTGACTGTGTATTGGGGGAACACTACACGCTGATGTATGATGTGCTATACGCTGCTGATTAAGTGGCTGTGTACAGAGACTAACAAGTGGCTGTGCTGGTAAAGTGACTGTATAGGGGGCACACTGCATGCTGATGTATGCTGTGCTATACTCTGCTGATTAAGTGGCTGTGTCCAGACTTACAAGTGGCTGTGCTGGTAAAGTGACTGTGTATTGGGGGAACACTACACGCTGATGTATGATGTGCTATACGCTGCTGATTAAGTGGCTGTGTACAGAGACTAACAAGTGGCTGTGCTGGTAAAGTGACTGTATAGGGGGCACACTGCATGCTGATGTATGCTGTGCTATACTCTGCTGATTAAAGTGATGTGTCCAGACTTACAAGTGGCTGTGCTGGCAAAGTGACTGTGTATAGAGGGCACACTGCACGCTGATGTATGCTGCGCTATACTCACAAGTGGCTGTGTGTACAAAAAAAAGTTTCATAAAAGTAAAAACAACTGTCAAGTAAAGTAAAAAAACACTTATTTTTGGTGCTGTACCCCACTGTGTATGCAGGTACCCTGACTCCTTGGGCTGTACCCCACTGTGTATAAAAGTACTGTGATTCATTGAGCCATAGCCCACTGCGTATACAAGTACTGTGACTCTGTTGGCCATAGCCCACTGTGTATACAAGCACTGTGACTCCTTGGGCCATAGCCCACTGTGTATACAAGCACCGTGACTCCTTAGGCCGTAGCTCTCTGTGTATACTAGCACCATAACTCCTTGGACCTTAGCGCTCTGTGTATACAAGATCTGTGACTCCTTTGGCCTTAGCCCGCTGTGTATCCAAACACCGTGACTCTTTGGGCCTTAGCCCTCTTTGTATAAATTACAAGCACTGTGACTCCTTTGTCCTTAGCCCGCTGTGTATCCAAACACCGTGACTCTTTGGGCCTTAGCCCTCTTTGCATAAATTACAAGCACTGTGACTCCTTGGGCCTTAGTCCTCTGTGTATACAAGTACCATGACTCCTTGGGCCATGCCCTCTGTGTAAAATTTAAAAGCAGCGTGACTCCTTGGGCAGTAGCCCTCTGTGCATAAAAGCAGCGTGACTCCTTGAGCAGTGTATTTTCAGAGTGTTGGTTCTGCAACTGTCATGAGTGCCTCTCATGACAATGAAAGACCTTTTCACTCAAACTATAGAAGAAGTGTAAAAAAAACCCTGAAAAACACAAAGGGGTAAATTTACTAAGAATCGGGATTGACCCGATTTTCAAAGTGATTCATCTCGGTATAAATCGCCGGAACTCGGGTGATTTTTTCACTTTTTTTTCCCAAATTTACCAACAGACGATTTGAGGCTAAACGATTTGCCGATGGTGATGTAGGTCGAGATGAGTTATCTCACCCAAGATTGCAGTGATTTCTCTCTGCACAACTCTCCCTAGCAAGCAGCCGGCACATATCAGTGAGATATGTGTAAGCTGCTTGTATGCAATTTGGAGCAAAAAGGCGTTTTCAGGAAAACTTTTTTGCCTACGACGTCATTTTCACCGATTTAATTTATCCCCTTATTCAATTTCCCCTACTTTTCGCCGTTGCAAAATGTTTGCGCATTGTAACCAGCAGACAAGTATCAGCAATGGATGCCCGGCGGAAAAAAATGCAGAATTGGGGTTTTGGGGTGAAAACTTGTGGGGTCCACCCTAAACCCTTTTTACACCCCCTTTGACACTAACTGCATCAAAAAATGCAAAAAATTACACAAAGGACACCCAAAAAAACAAACTTTGAACAAATCGGTGAAAAAAAAATTGGGGGTACAAATTCAAAAACTAGCGAAATAGCCTCTGGGGGGGGGGTGTCTGGAAGTGTGGGGGATATTTTTTTTTATTGCAAGTGCTTGCTGAAGGTGCGTTTTTTTGTGCACTTTAAAGCTTTATTTTAGTGACTTTGAACTATGCTTGCACCCATTTTCATGTACCCCAAATTTGATGGGAATACTTATTTACCCCCCAAAAATTGCAAAAATGTATTCTTCATCACTTGCTCAATGACGCTAAATAGCGCCTATTGAGACCATTTAAAAACCCCAAATACCTTTACCAGGGCTATTCGGGGGTACCCATAGTGATCCCCATGTCCAGACATCTTTAGGGGGGTGCTAGGATGATTTCCCGAAAATTTACAGGACTTTTCCGATACATACCTTTCCGCTGGGTCCCGTTTTTGCCGGATCCAAATTGAATACGGGGCTAAGCGGGCACGCGCCGATACTTTATCCCAGGAAAAACCAGCAATGATGGCAAAAAGTCCGACCTCTGACTTTTCGCCTCAAATTGTTAAAAAAAAATTTACGTGAGATCCCCCCCAAAAGACTAACCAGCGTCGGACTTCCCAGCCAGTCCTGGTTCTTAAAATTACAGGGAACAAAATGTGTAGGGTTCCACTGTAATTTAAGAACCAGCACCAGGCAGCAGGGACAGAGCTGGCATTAAATATAAGCAGACAAAAATTGGCATGAGTTACCCCTATATTTAAAACCAGCTCCAGATCCTTTCTAGTGGGGGACTGATGCTACAGCCAGGGGTGTCCTTTCACCAGGCCCCCCAGCCACAGCATCAGCACTGACCACAAGTCAGCCTAGGCAAGGGATCCCTGGGGAGTTGGGGACCCCTCCAATAAAGGGGACCCCCTCTCCAGGGCACCCCTGTCCTAGGCTGATAGCCCGGGGCTATCCCCAGCATCCTAGGGCAGTGGGTGCCGGGTTGATAGTTTTAGTGTGTAGTATAAAATAAATGGTTAAATATTGTCTTTAGTTGTGGAACTACACATACCAGCAAGTCTCCCCTGCATGATGGTATTTGGAGAATCACAAATACCAGCATGCGGTGCATTACGGACCCACTGGTACTTGTAGTTCCACAACCAAAGCAATACGAAAAAAAAAACGACATACATCGTGAAAGTTGAATTGTATTATAACATACATGCACATTCATACTCACTATCACACATACTCACCTAGTATCCAAAGTAATCCACAGGGGTACCTATAAAAAAAAATCCATACTCACTTCACCTATGTGTAGTTCGCGTCCTCTTCTCCAAGTAGGCATCCATGGGGTTAAAACAAAAAAAGGGTGCTCCTGAAATCCAAGCTGGACTGAGCAAAGCTATGTGTTTCCACATACCTTTACTCAGCGTAAATGACCGGGGCACACGTGTACCCCGTCATTGAAGGAGCCACCAGCCAACCAGCGGGCATCTCCATTGGACCAGCTCACTGTGATGTGTGTGCGGCCAGTGTGTCTCCCCATAAATTTCAATGGGGAGAAATCTCCATTGAAGTCTATGGTGGGAACTGCAACATTGTATCTACTGCTGTAACCACAACAGAGATTTCTCCCCATTGAATTTGCTAGGTAACTCATCCCATTCCAGGACTCCACAGAAGAATCCTTGAGCACTAGGCCTGCTGTTGCTGCTGGGGGTGGATCTTCATCCCAGAAGTGGACCAAAAAGACTACTAGTAGCAGTTTAACAAAACAATTGATTGTTAAACAATCTCTTGCAAGGGGAAGCAAGTATGACAGCTCTCACCCAGTTGCACAGTGGATCACTGACGCCATGACAGCTACAGTATGCTAGTATTAGATCTGTTTCCAATATCCACAATTAATGCAGTGGTTTTTACAAAGTTAATTGAGGTCCTGTGTCCCCGGTACCAAATTCCATCTTGGTTCCATTTTACCCGAAAAGCCATTCCTCAGCTGTACCAGGATGTTAAAAAGAACCTAATTATTGCCCTACAACATGCTATTGTAACAACTGTCCACTTAACCACAGATATGTGGACAAGTGGTAGTGGGCAAACTAAAGATTACATGACTGTGACAACCCACTGGGTGGGTGAATCGCCTTAGCAGAAGAGGCAGGTGACTATGTGTATCACCGGATTCAATAAGAGGCATACCACTGACAACCTCTTAGAAAAACTAAGAGATGTCATAGAAACATGGCTTACCCCACTTGGACTCTCCTCAGGATTTGTGATTTGTGATAACACCACAAATATTGTGAAACCATTACAGCTGGTTGAATTTCAACACATCCCCTGTTTTGCTCACACAATCAACTTAGTGGTGCAGGGTTTTTTAAAAAAATGACAGGGACGTGCAGGAGATGCTGTCTGTGGCCCGAAAAATGTCGGGACATTTTTGGGATCCAGCAACAGCATGTAGGAGATTGCAGCACCTGCAAGAACAGTTTCATTTGCCCTGCCATCAACTGAAGCAAGAGGTGGTAACAAGGTGGAACTCCACCCTTTATATGCTTCAGCGGATGGAGGAACAGCAAAAAGCCATCCATAGCTATACAAGAAGCCATAACATTGGGAGAGGAGGGGGAATGTACCTTAGCCCAACACAGTGGAGAGTACTTTCTGTCTTGTGCAAGGTGCTCAAACCATTTGAAGTAGCCACATGTGACGTGAGGGCTGACACTGCTAGCTTGAGTAAGGTGATTCCTCTAAATAGGCTTTTGGGAAAACAGTAGGAGAAACTGAAGGAGGAGATTAAACACAGCGAATCCGCAAAGTATGCCGGACTTGTAGATCAAGTCCTTTATTTGCTTCACCAGAATCCATGGGTGACCATGATCTTGAAATCTGATCATTACATTTTAGCAACCGTGCTTGATCCTAGGTTTAAGTCTTATGCTGTGTCTTTCTTTCCAACTGACCCAGATATTAAAAGATGCAAAGAGCTACTGGTGAGCAAGTTGGCAAGTGTCATAAGCACTACGACATCTCCGCCTTCAGTTTCTTCAGCAGCAGCCAGAAAAAAATTCAGTTTTCCCAAAATACCCAGTGGGGATGTAGATAAGTTAACTCAACATTTTGACATCTGGTCGGGTCTAAAAGAATTGCCCACCATTAGTGTCACCTCTACCTTAACTCCACCTGATACGATTACCATCCAAAGAATGGTGGAGGATTATTTTCATGACACCATACAAATAGACATGTCACAGAGTCCCTTCAAGTACTGAAAGGAAAAAAAAGGCAATTTGGAGGCCTTTGTATGAACTGGCTTTGCGTTACTTAAGCTGCTCACCTTCCATTGTGTACTCAGAGAGAGTTTTTAGCACAGCCGGGAACCTTGTGAGCAAACAGCATAGGAGGCTGCTTCCTCAAAATGTAGAAGAGATGATGTTCATCAAAATGAACTGGAAATTCCACAAGGAAGACCTTTACTGGCAATTACATCACAATTACGACAATTACGTGTCTTCTGTAATGGTGTATTCCATTGTGGATGAATTAATATTGTGTGAGGATGATGTACCCACTGAAGAGGGTGAGGATGGCAATGATGGCGACATCTTGCCACTGTAGAGCTGTTGCCTTAAGCCAATTGGTAGATTGTTTTGTGGGGGCCCAAACTTACCAAGCACTTCAGCCACAAAAGTGGCAGTCCCTGTCGCTGAAATGCTTGGTTTGTTAAAATGTGCATGTCCATTTTAATATCCAACATAAGGGTGGGTGGGAGGGCCCAAGGAAAATGTGGCAATGTTTCATAAATGTGCTTTAAACTGTGGTGTCTGTGCCGCTGCTCTGTCACTTAGTAACCAGCCAGCTCACTGCAGCCGTTGGCCAATATAGGTGAAAACAATATTGTAAGCTGTGAGGTGGTCTAAATTGACTGTAAATGACTGAGAATTATTGTTATTGAGGTTAATAATACTTTGGGAACAAAAAAAGCCCAAATTATGTGATTTTAGCTTTTTTTTAGCAATTTTTGTAAAAAATCCAAATCCAATTCCAAAACCAGTCATGGCAGGTTTGGCACACAAGCCTAGTCTAATTATGTATTCCATCCGGGTAGGTGCAATGTGGATGATTTAGAGACCTCATTGAGATGCGTGCCAGCAATATCTAGAAACTAGGGAAGTGACGTAGTTAGTTGCAGATGCTCCCAATTTGTGTACATGGAAAAATGTGTATATTTATCACTATAATTACACAAAGTGTCATAGCTGTCGGCAAGGCACACTTGGTGCAAAAGACGTGCTAGTATTGTGTATTTACGCTTCTGTCCAACTCAGCATAGCCTGCTTCTATGTTCCCTCACTGACCATTACCTACATGAGAACGCACTGTTATGCATCTTCGAACACAAGTGAAGACATTACTGAAATATGCAATGGTATGAAAAAATGCTGGATGCATGCCGCAAATGGGCATGTATTCAACTCTGTATTGGTCCTGTCCTGGGGTTGTCATCCAGAAAACAACTAATGTTGCAGTAGTCGCTTGAAGATTATTGTGGTCAACACAGGTCCTGAGCTGTAATCAACAGATTCTGATAACTGGAAGGTAGTTATATTTGCTCCAGGGCCTGTGTCTGCAATTGTTGAGGGAGCATGTTGCTGGTCTGTTTGAATAAAGCAGACTCTTCTGGTGGTTAGAACTTATAATATTTAATATATGGTTGTGGTATGGACTCTTTATTGCCCTGCAATATGGAGGCTTCTATCCTGTCAAAGGTTTGTGGGTAGAGGAGAAGCTGTGTGGCCTATTCTACAGCCTGTCCATGCACAGAACTTGGTAAGACACCGATGCACACTTCAGACCAGTTAGTTGGTTTAGACTGGGGTCCATAAGGGTGCTGCCATCCTGAAAGGCTGCCAAATAACTCGCAGTATTTCAAGATTGTATGATCACTTATATTAAATCTTGCAGTTATTCAGAGTTTAGCTTGTAGAGAAATAAATAATTTTATATCCAATATAATAATTGCATTCAATGTGAGAGAGCTTTTTGGAGAAGATGACACAGGGATGCAACAACCTCTTTGGACCCTGGTGTTGAGATAAATAAAAGCCCTGGACTACAATGTCAAATGTAACTACTTCTAGTATGAATGGACAGACTGGACGCAGGTGAGCTAACATCAGAGCTTTCAAATGGACATAAGCCTTCTAAGTTGCTCTAGACCACAGGTCCTCAAACAGTACATGTTTTCCAGGTCTCTTCACAGAATCACAAGTTAAATAATTAGTTCCAGCTGTGGATCTTTTAAAATGTGTCAGTAAGTAATGAATACACCTGTGCACCTGCTGGGTGACCCAGAAAACATTACCTGTGTGTGGGATACTGAGACCATCTGAATGGGGTGTTCTTGTGAGTTAGTACCTACCCTCCAACATGACCTTTTCCATTTTGTACAGAATGCTCTACTCCTGGACTTCTTAATTTATTATTGCAGCCACCTTTGTTGAACTAGGTAATTGATGAGAAGGGTGTTTCAACTCATGTCAGGGGCAGAACTATGGGAGACAATGGAGGCAGCTGCCGCCGGGCTCCAGCTCTGAAGGGGCACCTCCTCCATTGCCCACAATATATTCACCCCACTTAGGGCTGTAACTATGTACCCGAAGTGTACCGTCATGGCCGCCCAATACATGGCACCCCTTCCCGGCACCTGGGAAGCCACCATACACTAGTGGAGAACTCCATGTCAGTCCATCAGCTGCTGCCTTAGTCTATCTATGCCTGTCTGCATGTGAATTACTACATTACAGTGTCAGCGGCTGAGACTGGGGGCACCAAATTATAACTTGCCTCCGGGCGTCTGGGATGAACCTACACCACTGACTCAGGTTGCTGCAATCATAAATTAAGAAGGAAGTCCAGGAGCAGAGCATTTAGTACCTAATGGAATGGGTCATGTTGGAGTGTCTGTTAGTACAATATAGTAAAAGTACAGTATAGTACAAAAACATTCCTTAATCCATCTGTACTGAGGAATGGACCAGAAAATTCACAGCTCTCAAACTCAAATCCAGATGCTGATGAAAAAGAAGATACTGAATGATGAATTGGAAAATATTAATAAAACACTGGCATTTACAACTATTTCTGAAAATTTTAAATCTTATAACACATTGTTAGAAAATTTGCAAAAGCATTTGAGAGACATAGGGGCCTATTCATCATAACTAAAATTTCTCTGGAGGTAATTAGGTTTAGAACTCACACCGGAGGAATTCATCATTCCTCCTCTCCATAACTACAGTATCTATTTTGAAAAGCTGTCATTTTTGCGATGACAGCTTTTCAGGAAATAGAAACTTTTCCCTGCCTGTTCTAACTTACAGCAGCTGTAATCAGTGCTGCGCATGCGATGTTACATCCGTAAAAGCAGTGCAATAGCAGCACTGCCTACAGCTGCGGTCTTTTTGTGTGTTCCCCCCAACCCCTCCCCTCCCCTCCGCTCACCTCCCCCCGTCCCCAACTTACCTGCCCGATCCAGCGTCTACGGCTCTGTCTGCTGTTCTGACACTGTGTTTTTATTTTTTTTCTAAACTTTACTGTGTTCTGCCTGGAGAACACATGTCAGAACAGCAGCCGGAGCCAGAGGAGAGACCAGGGAGCAGCAGAGGGTGTGGAGGAGGACCTGCCCACGCTGACACAGATAACTGTTACCTACTATACGCCACCTCACAGTGACTTATAGTAACTCCATCAAATTCCGAAAATACATAATTTTCAGAATTGGATGAATAGCATAATTTCCATATCCCCATACTAATGTACTAATTTATGGGGAGTGTGGAAATTAAGGCAGACGGACTTAACCAGGAGATATCAGTGATATCTCCTGTGTTAAGTTTCTTCATGAATACTAAAATAACGATAATTAAGGATAATGTCCTTAAAACCATTATTTTAGTGTTGATGAATAGGTCCCTTTATGCCTTACAAAGAAACTGATAGTGTCTATAACAGTTCAGAAATCCTTCTTCCATTCATTATTATTAGTAGTAATTTACCTTGATTTTATGCTCAGATCTGGCTGATGAAGATGTACAGTAAGCTAAAGAGAATCATTAAAGTAGTTCTGGATTGAGTGGCAGTAGATAGCGATTCTGGATGGTAACTTGGCCCAGTAATCAATGCAAGAGTGCAGAGGTCCATATTTCTTGCTATGGTAAACTGTGGAATGCCTATGGAGTTCTTCTACTTAGCTCAACCATTCATTCACCTAAAGGGATTTTTTGCCCTTGCAATAAACCTGTAGCACAGTCATAAAGGTATTGAAGCAGTAGAGTTTCTGTCTTCTCTTTATATTGTTTCTTAAAAGCTCAGATGTGGCTCTGGCCATTCTTTTCTCAGATAAATACATTCTGAGACTTAGACTTAGAAGCGAAAAGTCTGAGCTTGGACTTTTTGCCATCATTGGAGGTTTCTGCGGGGATAAAGTATTGGGCGCATGCCCGCTTATCCCCGTATTCAATTTGGATCCAGCGAAAATCATCCTGGCACCCCCTAAAGATGGTCTGACATGGGGGATCACTATGGGTACCCCCGATTTGGCATGCTGAAGGTAATTGGGGTTTTTAAATAGCCGCGGCAGGTGATTAAATGCGACTGTGAAGAATAGCATTTATCTTTTTTTTTTTTTTTTTAAATGACTATGCCCATCAAATTTGGGGTACATGAATATGGGTGCAAGCATATTTTTAAGTCCCTAAAGTATTTTTTTAAATTCTTAAAAAATGCACCTGCTGCTAGCAGACACATTCTAGAAAACACCTGCCGCATACATGGGAACTCGACCTTAATCAATTTTGCTAGTTTAAAACTTTGTTCCCCAATATTTTTTGCCCACAAAATTAAACTACATTTTTTTGGGGTGTCCTGAGAACTTTTTTCGAACTCCGATAATTTACATAATTAATAGGCCCCTTAAAAAACAAACTGGTGTTGGAACAGGGAATGAAAAAACATGTGACCCTAGGGTTTTAGTAGACTGTTTACTACTGTACTATATGTATTTAGATTTCTTCCAATAACCTAAATACAGATTATTTGGGCGATTTAGCACCTACTATTTCACCGCTTGCTTTTTCAAGGCTTATAATTGCATTAACATTAGAAGGAATTTTGTATACTAAGGGCCGAATTCAATTAGCCGCGAAAAGTGCCGTCTGACGAAAAGTGGATTGAATTCGCCTCATTCGCCTGCTTTGCCGCAATGTTTTCTCCATGCTCGTCCCCACTTTCCCCCTATTCAATTGTAAAACACGTGAAAACCTGGATAGCCGAATGTTTTCCAAAGCGTAATTAGTGAAAAAGACATTTTTTGAGGAAATCAGTCTGTACCCCTTAAAAAGCTTAAGTGACCCTGGGAATCAATATAGAATAGTTGTAGTAGCCCTAGTAAAGGTCTTTAGTGAACAAAATATTTGCATATGTGTGGAAAAATAATAGAGAGCAATGTTTTTTTGGAAAAATGAGTACCGAGATTAAATTTGAGGTACCTGAAATGGGTACTAGTATATCTTGATGTCTCTAAAATGAAGATTTAAAAAAACTCAAAAATACACCTGCTGCAGCCTTGTGAAATCCCAAAAACATAGAGCCCCCCCAAAGTACCAGGCCCCCCACTTTTTTTCCATTTCCAACACGTTTTTCATTTTCGTCCCAAATAAGACATGTCTATTTTGGGGTGAATAAGAGAATTTTTTACATTTTTTTTTGCCCTATTAGTCATTTGGGGGGGGGGGGGGGTCTGAACCAAGTTCCCACATTTGTACCTCAAAATATGGATTTTGCACTTCTTTTCTCCTGCCTTTTGCTGGAGAAAAATTTTTGCCTGTTTTTGCCTATGGAGTTTTTGCCTAGACGAAAACTCCGGGGAATTGAATATGGAGATACTTTGAAAACAGGCGAAAAGTGCAAATCGGAGAAAACTTTTCTAGAAATGGCACTTTTCGCGGCTAATTGAATATGGCCTTTAGGGTTACAGTTACTAAAGTGAAAGATTTTAGAAGTGGAGATGTTGCCCATGTGGAGATGTTGCTTGGAGTTTGTCAGAATTTGTGGGTTTTTGTTTGTCCACCTGCCTCTTGAGGATTGGCCACAAGTTCTCAATGGGATTAAGGTCTGGGGAGTTTCCTGGCCATAGACCCAAAATGTCAATGTTTTCTTCCCTGAGCCACTTAGTTATCATTCTTGCCTTATGGCAAGGTGCTCCATCATGCTGGAAAAGGCGTGAAACAGGACAAAGACATTTGGAGGATGGCCTGGTGTCAAGAAGGGCAGAAAAGAAGCCATTTCTCTTCAGGAAAAACATCAGGGACAGACTGATTTTCTTCAAAAGGTACAGGCATTGGACTGCTGAGGACTGGGGTAAGGTTATTTTCTGTGATTGTTTGGGGCATCTGGAAAAATGCTTGTCCGGAGAAGGAAAGGTGAGCGCTATCATCAGTCCTGTGTCATGCCAACAGTAAAGCATCCTGAGACCATTCATGTGTGGGGTTGCTTCTCAGCCAAGGGAGTGGGCTCACTCACAATTTTGCCTAAGACGCAGCAATGAATAAACAATGCTACCAAAACATCCTCAAAGAGCATCCTCGTACAATCCCAAAAACAACGGTATCATCGAGTCAGCTGTGGTGCAGGTATTGAAGGATGAATCCCTTGTTCCGTCCTTCATTATCTGCAGCACACCCAAACTGACGATACCGCATGCGACCGCTGGAGCGACCATTTTGGCCGCACACACTGAGCAATGCGGCCGATATGTCATTTCAATTCGTCCAGAAATGACATATCATGCTGACATAATCTCAGTGTGTACCCAGTTTAAGTCCTCTCTAATTGTTGGCCAAGCCTCTGTGGTGGCTGGCCACACCCCCTGTAGTGGATGGCCACACCCCTTAAACACGGCCCCCCTATCACAGCATTCCCATAGGGGTGTAAACACTAAAAATGATGTAGTATGAATGGACCGCTAATTAGCATTGTGTATTATTTTATTTCACCGGCTTGACAGACTTATGTATTTCTACTAGGGATGTGCGCCGGACCATTTTTGCTGGATTTGGATTTGGTTCTAATTCGTCGTCCGGCTTTGGATTTGGATTTGCCAAACTGTGGTGACTGGATTTGGATTTCGATTTTTTTTACAAAAATGAACATAAAAAAGTTAAAATCACATAAATTGGTCCTTTTTTTCCTCTTAGAGTATCATTAACCTCAATAACATTAATTTCCAGTTATTTAAGTCAATTTAGACCACCCCACAGTTTATAATATTGTTTTCAACATTATTGGCCAAAGGTTGCAGTGAGCTGACTGGTTACTAAGCGACAAAGCAGCGGCGCAGCGGCACAGACACCACAATTTAAAGCACATCTATGAAACATTGCCACACAGCAGTGGCAGAAATGAAAAGCAGTGCACCCACCCAGTGGGGTACGGCCAGCAGAATCACAGTACTTGTTTACATAGTGGGCTACGGCCCAAGGAGTCACAGTGCACAATCTTATTCACATTACACCGCACATAGTGCCCCTGATTCACATTACACCATGAAGTAGTGTCTCTTATTTATGTTACAACACACAGTAGTGCCCCTTTTACACAATGCCCACAGTAGTGCCCCTTTTACACAATGCCCACAGTAGCGACCCTTTTACACAATGCCCACAGTAGTAATGCCCCTTATACACAAAGCCCACAGTAGTAATGGCACTTATACAATGCCCACAGTAGTAGTGCCACTTATACAATGCCCCGAGCAGTGGTGTTCCTTACACAATGGCCCCAGTAGTGGTGCCCCCTATGCAGTCTCCTTAGTAGTAGGGCCCCCTATGCAGTGCCCCCAGTAGTATGCCCCCCATTAGCATGCCCCCAGTAGTATGCCACCCAGTAGCAGTGCCCCCATTAGCAGACCCCCAGTAGTAGTGCCCCCATTTGCAGGCCCCCAGTAGTAGTGCCCCCATTAGCATACCCCAAGTAGTATGCCCCCCAGTAGTATGCCCCTCAGTAGCTGTGTCCCCAGTAGTAGTGCCCCAGTAGTAGTGCCCCCATTAACATGCCCCCAGTAGTGGCATGCCCCCCATTAGCAGGCCCCCAGTAGTACTATGTCCCCCCTTAGAAGGCCCCCAGTAGTAGTATGCCCCCCATTAGCAGGCCCCCAGTAGTAGTATGGCCCCCTTAGCAGGCCCCCAGTAGTAGTATGTCCCCCACTAGCAGGCCCCCAGTAGTAGTATGCCCCCCATTAGCAGGTCCCCACTTATCAGGCCCCCCAGTAATGCCCCCTTACACACACACACACATTAAAAAAATAAAAAAACTTACCTGAATTCCCGCTCCCGCCACCATCCGCTCTGCTCTGCTGTATAATGCGCGGAGGGAGCTGGAAGACTGAGTGAGCTCCAACCAGCTCCCTCCGTGCAGCATCCAATGAGAGTCTGTGTGACTCTCATTGGCTGCTATTACAAACACACAGCTGCCGCTGGCAGCTGTGTGTTTGATCTGTGTAGGGCAGACCGCTATCACAGCGGTCTGCCCTACACTAGAGGAGCCCATCGGGAGGCTGCGGCTCGGCCTCGGACGGGGATCCGAGTCAGGCAGGGAACACCCGAACAGCGTTCTGATGGACTCGGATCCCCTATGTTCGGAGCGGTTCGGATTCCACAGAATCCGAACCGCTCATCTCTAATTTCTACAGCATGTGCATATATAGTATTTGGTATAAAAAATATTCTTAAGTAGTTGAATCCTTTGTTACAAGGACAGTGGCAGATCTATCCATTTCTACAGTTTCACCAATAATGTTCTAATGATACTGTATTATCAAAATTTATTTTATAGCATGTATTTATTATTGGAGTGGAGCCAGATAGCCAAATATTTAGAACCATAGGAAACATCTTTAAGGAGATAATCATTTTGCTGCATCTACTGTATGATTAACCAACTACAGTCCTTTTGTGGTATTAATATGATACAATGTAGTGGCATGAAATGTCTTTTCATCTGTAAAGGCATCATTGAGAGCTGAATTAAGATATTGTATGACAGTTAAAAGCGGTCTTATATTTCACACCAAAGAGGGCCCTGGCATAAATCCAGTATAATCATGAGGTATTAAGTTCAAGATCATTTTTATTTCCGCTTGATTGTAATACACTGGTAAGTCATGAACAAATAGATTTCTCAAAGTCTCCACAATTGGATCTCTTGTCACTTTCAATAAAACTGGGATATGTAGTTCCACAAGACTGGCTGGTGATGAAATCACTCACTTTTAGTTAGCTAATGACTCAGGGCCTCATTTATCAACAAGTTTTATGTGATAAAACCATAATTGCCTACTCTCCCAAAATTGTCAGGAGCCTCCCGAAAATCGGGTATTGCTCCCAGCCCCCCTGAAGGGTGGGCAAGTTTCCCGGCCGGTGCCACCCGTCCGCACCCCCCGCCAGTGACCACTCTCACTTTGCATAGGTGTTTGGTCCCAGGGTAACTGATGACGCGATTCGCGCTGAATCGTGTCACTGTGGCCCCACCCCCGGCTATGCAGTGCCGGTAATCTTGGCATTGTGTAGCAGGGGAGTGGCCGTGAACATGCAGTCAGGCCCCTGCCCCCACCAACAAACATCCGCCACGCCCCCCTTGCTGTGCCGAGCTGGTTGCCTTTCCCTCTCCTATCAGTGGATACAAAATGGAGGTTTAGTACACTTTCTCCTCTCTGCTCCCCAGTCACTCTGATGACGCGATTCGCGCTGAATCGTGTCACCGTGGCCCCACCCCCGGCTATGCAGTGCTGGTAATCTTAGCATTGTGTAGCAGGGGAGTGGCCGTGAACATGCGGTCAGGCCCCTGCCCCCACCCACAAGCATGCGCCACGCCCCCTTGCTGTACCGAGCTGGTTGCCTCTCCCTCTCCTATCAGTGGATTCAAAATGGAGGTTTAATACACTTTCTCCTCTCTGCTCCCCAGTCACTCTGATGACGCGATTCGCGCTGAATCGTGTCACCATGGCCCCGCCCCCGGCTATACAGTGCCGGTAATCTTGGCATTGTGTAGCAGGGGAGTGGCCGTGAACATGCGGTCAGGCCCCTGCCCCCACCCACAAACATGCGCCACGCCCCCCTTGCTGTGCCGAGCTGGTTACCTCTCCCTCTCCTATCAGTGGATTCAAAATGGAGGTTTAATACACTTTCTTCTCTCTGCTCCCCAGTCACTCAGACTGTGTTTCTCCCCTTCAGCTGGGCTCTCACAATCCTAGGCTATCTGCACTGTTGTTGTCTTTCACAGTATTATCCAGTTGATTGCTGCTGTCTCTTAGGATCTCTCTCTCTTTCTCTCTCTCTTTTGATCCCTTTTTCCCAGATCTCCATCACAATGGCTGATTCTTATCTCTGCTTGTACACCATGTTTCTTCCCTCTACTTCTCTGGACAAAGCACTCCACTCTATCTCTATCTGTGAGTCTGTCTTAAGGGGACTCTCTTTTCTCCCCTCTTCATGTAGACTTCCATGGGTGATTCCTCTCTTTCCCTCTATTCTCCAGTGACTGACCCCTCCCCCATTCCTTGGTAGTTTTAGGCCCCGACCCTTTTCCGACATCCCTGTTTCAGCCCTTTGCATGCTGGGGTTTGTAGTCCCATTGTTATGGCATAATTTCCAGTGAAATTTGTAGAATCCATGTACCTGTGTACTAAATACATGACACAGGGGGCCGCATGTGAATGATGGGTTTGGTACGGGATGCCGGCACACAGGATCCCGGCGGTCAGAATCCTGATGCCGACATTCTGACAGGGTTAGGATACCAACATTTGTCGGTAAGTATCCTAACCTTACCCCTAAACCTAACCCTCCCTTCCCGCAGCCTAAACCTGACCCTCCGCCCCAACCCTCCCTCTATCCCCAATACTTGCTGTCGGGATGCTGGCGCCAGGATTCTGACTGGTGTCAGGATTCCGGCGCCGACATTCTGAGCATCAGCATCCCGACAGCCGTGAAATAAACGAATCCCGTGAATGACAAATATTCTCTGTAAAGTGCTGCGTGATATGTGTATGCTATGTAAATAACTGTTAATCAATAAATAAGATCCCACCCGTTGTAATAACTGAGTTTGAGGCTTTCTACTTTACAATCTTGTAGCATTCCACTTTATAACTCTACAGCCCGGGGGGTGATTTAGTGAATATTGCTTTATCAATAGCCTGTCTAACTTCATTTAGTTCTATAGGTTTTTTTAAGAACTATATCACTTTCTCTGGGACTGTCTGTAAGCAAATGATTTGCCAAAATACTTCTTTGTTAATTAGATCAATAGTTGGATAACTATACATATCTCTGTAAAAACTATTATAATGCTACTTTATCTTATCTTGTGTTGTATAAAAGATTGCCATCACTACGTTTAATCCTGTTAATGTCATTATGTTAGGCTTCCAGACAAACAATTTTTGAAAATATTTTGCCTGATTTAATACCATATTGTTGGAATGTAGCTTTTATATAATAGGATTTACATTTTTGTCCCTGCCAGGCAAATCAACCTCTTAACTCTGCTTTGTCAATAAATAAACTAATTTATTATTCTTGTTAGGATGAGTTCTAAGGTTTTTAAATGCCAATGCTAGACCGTTATTTCTTCCATTATAATCCTGATGTATTTGTTATCATAATTTATTACACCTTTGTTGTTTTCCAGAACAAATTAGGACTGTTCATTTGTGGGTTTTTTTACTAGTATGAGCCAATTAATCCCATTTCCCCCTCAACTGCTTTCTAAAATCTCTTGTGTACTAATCAGAAAGGTGGGAAACCTACACCTCTTTTTCAAATTATCTATTTGTAAGGTTGAAATAGAATTGAATTTGTACATAACCTGAAAGTAATATATTTTAATCATACTTTTACCACATGTACAGGTTGAGTCTCCCATATCCAAATATTCCGAAATACGGTATATTCTGAAATACGGAATTATTTTGGCATGACTGAGATAATGAAACCTTTGATTTTTGATGGTTTAATGGGATGTGGTTCAGTAGATCGGACGTGTCTTGATCGAACATTAATAGGTCGACAACTTGATACCAGTTTAATGTACACAAACTTTGTCCTATCCACAAATTATTAAAAATATTGTATAAAGTTACCTTCAGGCTCTGTGTATAAGGTGTATATGAAACATAAATGAATTTCATTTCTGTACACAAACCTTGCTTGAGCCACAAAAGTATTGAAAATATTGTATAAAATGACCTGCAGGCTGTGTGTATAAGGTGTACATAACACATAAATGCATTCTGTGTGTATATTTGGGTCCCATTCCAAAGATATTTCATTATGATATGCAATTATTCCAAATTACGGAATATTCTGTTATCCAAAATACCCCTGGTCCCAAGCATTTTGGATATGGGAGACTCAACCTGTATTTGCTAATGTGAGATAAAGAAAATGTATTTTGAACAAATATTAAATGATTGAGAGATACGTGTATGTTCTTTATAGTCTGGCTTCTGTCTCTTAGGGGTTTATTTACTAAGCTTTGTTAGGAGACAAAGTGAATGGAGATAAGGTACCAGCCAACCAGCTCCTAACTGCCATGTCACAGGCTGTGTTTGAAAAATGGCAGTTAGTACCTGAATGGCTGGTACCTTATCTCCGTCCACTTTATCTCCTAACAAAGCTTAGTAAATAGACCCCTTAGTCAATAATTCCACTATTTTCCTCTGTAATGTGTTCCAACAGATTTAAAGCCTGATTCAGAGCCGCTCGCTGTTTACGAGTGCTCGCTCTGAGGCAGGGCAGGGATTTTTTTTTTTCTCCTGCCCGCTCGCTTAGCTGTGGGTGCCCATCCACAGCTTGTGCGAGCGGGCTGGAGATGGTCGTGATTATCGCGACTATCGGGCTTGCGAGGAGACCCTGTGGTAGGATCTTGGCTCCCACAAGCCCAAGTGGACTTCCTGCTCTAATAGAGCAGGAAGTCCACTACTAACACCACTGACATCAGTAGAGCCGCCCACAAATGGCAGGCGTTCCTAAGGGAACGCCTGCGTTTGTGCAGCCACCTCCCCTCCCCGCCTGCAAAAAGGGGCGAGCTGTCAATCAACATCGACAGCCGCCCCATCTTGTAGCAAGCCCCGGAGCGACTGAACTTCGCTTTTTGCGAATTCCTCTGAATGAGGTCCTTAATGACAAAGATCACAGATATCGTCATAAGTGTGATAGCTGACAAATTACAGGCCTGATGCAGAGTTTAACTTACACAAAGATTACATTTCACAAATTCACACTGCACATGCCCACAGAGAGATGCACCCATATGCAATCTTGCACATTTCTGGCACTTGCACCTCCACTCCCCGAGAAGGTTAGGCCACGGGAATGGAGGGTTAGGGTTAGGCACCCCTCCGGGAGGGTTAAGTTTAGGGTGCAGGAAGGGGGGTTAGGTTTAGGCACCACAGGGGGAAGGTTAGGGTTAGGCACCACTAAGGGATGGTTAGGGTTAGGAGAGGGGAAGGGTTAGGGTTCTTACCGGATCTTCATCCATCGGGATGCCGCTATTTAGCTGCGGGTATTTCATACCCAACCCCCTCCTTACGGCTGGAGAGGTAGAATGGGGGTAGAACAGTACAGGGGTGCTCATTAGGTTGGATTGAAAATTGGGTCAAAAAGTAAAGTTTTTCCCCATCTATTGTGAGGGGGACATTAGGTTTAGGCACTAGAGGGGGTTAGGGTAGGGAGAGGGGGAGGGTTAGAATACTGACCGACAGGTGTCAGTAACCTAACCCTGTTGAGATGCCGGCATCAAGATAACCGATGGGATCCCAAGCGACGGCATTACGTACCCATCCAACTATACCTCATGGCAAGATAAGGGAAGTTTTGCAGCATTAGACGGGTGCCCAACTTCAGAATTCACTGCATTACCCAGATGCAATCCCATGTACATAGATTGATGATCAAGCAATTTGACACTACAGTTCATGTATTCCTTATGTAAAAGCTGTTTAATAACTGATTGTCCACATCATTAGTACAAAATCCAAATGTGATTTACAAAATATATATACATAACTAAAATATAACATTTTGATTCACATTATATTGATTAGATATAAAAAATAATCATAATATTTTATATCTAATCAAAATAATGTGATATTTCTATCACATAATAATATTTATAATTACACTTTATCCATAGGCTCATTTATAATGGGTGCACACAGGGAGGCCCCCCATCCTGCACCCATAGTATAGTTACCTTGTGCCAGCAAGCGGGTTCTTCCTCCTCCGTGGCACCATCTTCCCAGCGGCATCTTCTCTGCAGTGACAACAAAGTCTCTGGCACTGTGCCAGAACCTTTGCGCTCTTGTGTGTCATCTTCACGAATATGAAGATGGCGCCATGGAGGAGGGACCCACTTGCAGGGACAAGGTAAGATGCAGGACTTGGGTGGGGGGCCTGCTGCTCAGAGGGAATGAGTATATTAGGATATACCTGGTTTGTAAAGCAAGTACAATAACTAAAACAGCACAAAACTAAATGCATTTATACCTAAATATAATGGCTAAATAAAGAGTGTCAGCAGTGTATAAAATGAGGAGAGTTTGCTTGTGCATCTTCCTGGAAGATACCAGCTGAATTTGGGGCCAAAGTTAGGTCCTGCAAATAATTTTAATAGTATTTAATTAATGACATAGCAATATAAGGTTGAATAAAGTAATTTATCACATATTTTCTAGGTCGCAGGCATACAGCTTGGGTGCGCTTGTAATTGCCTTATATTATAATATTTTGATCCAAGGTGGTTTTGTATGATACAATGTTAAGTGATATTATACTAGTACTATATTTTAATTATCTATCTTCAATTTCTGTTTAGTTCATGTACCTAGATATCAGAAAACTTCATGTATCTAGATATCAGAAAATAGTTGCAGGTAACCATTTAATCAAAATCCGATTTCCTGTGAACTTGACCATTCTGGTTTTTCTGTGCACTTGATATATATTTTTGGTCCTTTTTGGCCATTTGATATGCTTCAATTTTGAGTTCCGTTCGCTGCATCCCTGGAGCTACACAAGCAAATGATCTCTCAGATGAAGCTGCAGTTGCAATGAAAGCAATTACTCAACATCCTAACTCTCTAGTCATAGATGCAGCAGACTGAGTGTCTGTATATGGCAAGTATCTGGCAGCTGTAACTATTGTAATTGTACAATAAAACTGAAATGCAATCACAGTTTGTCAACTGGTCTATAATTAGCAATAGTCATGCTTATGAGTAACTGTGTAAGGAATCATCGAGCTAATGTGCAGGTGTGGAAAAGAGTTTGCAAATCAACGGCAAAAACAATAAACATTAAATCAAATTGAACAGTCTTGATAGTGTATATAAACTATTTGATGATGGATTTTGAGGGAATCAATGGTTAACTCCTATTTACAAATTGTTAATAGAATATTGCACGCCAGAGATTCAAATAGATCACTTTCATACAATTGGCTCAGTTGGAATTCATACAACATATCTGTTTAGTGTCTGCATAGACAATGTAGTCAACACTAGTAACTGCATATGCAATACTTGAATTATATGTGCATGCATATTGGATTATGCTAATTGTATAACGACCCCTGAGTCTTCTAAATAATTTAAAGCATCTCAATTTATTATGGATTCACATTGTTTAGTCTATTCAATTAATTCCATGAAATACTATTCTCCTTCATTTTGTGCTGTGTATTTGATTGGTTATGCTTTCTGTTGAAAAAAAATATTTTTTATGGACAGCGTGAAGAATGTTAAATTAGAGATACAAAAGATAAACATTGTTTATTATAGACATTGTTTATCTTTTCTGTGGTTCTATTATAGACGTTCTGAGCTGCTATTGTTATGGTAGTTTGAGCAACTCAGCATCACATAACATGGTGTGGCATATTTATCATTTCTACTGTATGTACAGTATATGTATATTTGAAGTATTTCTGCCAAATTTTACACACATATCAGATCTCGTGTATAAGTGGAAGATTTATCAAAGCTTGGAGAGACATAAACTACCAACCAATCAGCTCCTAACTATCATGGTGCTATCTGTGTTTAAAAATTGATATTTAGAAGCTGACTGGTTGGTACTTTGGGGTCTATTCATGAAGAACATGAAATGGCTACTGAAAAATATCACTATACAGTATAACGCATCACATCGATATAGCACTATATGAAAGGAAACATATACTAGCTTTTGCAACGGACATTGTAAAAACATTCTGCGCCTACGTGTATGGCATTGTGGGTAACATTCATGTAACACTGCTCATCTGCCTCTGTCTCCATTCGATGGAAGATCGGGTTACAACATATTAGCTATGGGTCTTTCTTGAGGACTCTTTTGTTGTGGTGCCACCATCCAAACTATCTTCTGTCTTCCAAGAAGAGGGGTTCAAATGGGATCAGATAGGGGATACACCTAATAGCATCGGGGGTAGGTGCAATGAACCATGAACCATCACTTGGTTAAAACACAATGACAAGGATTAGAAAAATAAAAATCCATTAAAGGGGGCTTTTATAAAAAAAAGAATTATGAATAGAAAGCAATTAAACTTTTTACCTTACACTCTAACAATATAACTTCACTAAAATCAATTTAGGTAATATAAACTAATTTAAATCATCTCCACACTCACCCAAACAAATGTCTTCTTAATAAAACAGATAATATCAGCTTTTGTGTAAACGAAAGTTATGGTGGGACGTAACATTTCATATATGTGTGATGCTCCCGTTATGCAATTTTTGTTTTTGACGAAGTGTGAATTCACAAATATAGTGCAAACTGAGCATTCTGTACAAGGTAAGATTTGCCGGACCAGTTGAGATCTCAGTCACTGGCGATCCCTGTAACAAGTGTACGGGTAGTCGTCCGGTTGCCCGTACACAAGCAAGATGTACCGCTATATATCTGCAACATATACTGTATCGCCATCGGCTATGCTGCAGGGCCGTTGCGATAGGGTTGCAAACAACGTCATTCACAGACCTATCCCTGTACACAAGTACAGATGCACTATGCAATATGTTGTTTGTCGGCTGATTGAATGATATATCGAATAGTATGTACCCAGCATATGTTATTAAGCATATAGCAAATACAATCATTGCATTAAGTACAGTATCATCTTATGTGCAAAAATGGGTTTATTAATATTGTATTTAGAAAAAAAAAACATTTAAACAGTTCAGGCTTGTATATCAGTTGTCTTTGTTCTTTTAGGGCTGATGTGCCAACATCTTCTGTCTACGGGAGAGCACCCTTCTTTTCCATTTGTGCTTATTTATTATGTCAACTTTCTATGTAATCTTCCAGACAAATAATGGTTAGTGCCTTGAATGCTTGTGGAGACAGCTGCTATTAATTCTACCACTTTACATCACTTGTTATATTATATTACAAAATGCTTTACTCACTGTTTTTAACTCAAGGACATAAGCGATAAACATATTGAGGGATCAAAACTGTTAGTTTACAATATGCATAGGGGCTGACCGTCTCTTTTCTAATATTATACTGTAGCTCAATTTTAGATTTGACTCCCATTATAGCATGCTGGCAGTAGTCCTTCTGGTGTCCGGTCATTAGGTCTACAGTAAAATGGTAGGCAATGTTTTGGTAGACAATAGGTCGACAGGATCTGAAGGTCGACACACTAAAGGTCAATTAGTAAGAAAGTTTACAGAGACAGAAGGTCGACATGGCCATTAGGCCGACACACAAATGGTCGACAGAAAAATTATCAACACGTTTTTTTGTTTTCATTTTAGGGTTAAGCACTTACCGGAGGGTAAGGGTTAGGCACTTATTCCGTCGGTTAGGGTTAGGTACCAGGAGGGAGGGTTAGGGTTAGGCACTTACCAGAGGGTTAGGCACTAGAAGGGACCGTTAGGGTCAGGCACCTACCCCGATGGTTAGGGTTAGGCACCAGGAGGGAGGGTTAGGGTTAGGCACCAAGGGGAGGGTTAGGGTGGAGATTAGGGCTAGAAAAAAAAATATGTTGACCATTGACCATTTGTGTGTCGACCATTTGTGTATCGACCTAATGACCTAATGACCTCGTCAACCTTCTGTCACTGTTGATCTTCTTACCAGTTGACATCTAGTGTGTCGCTTTCAGACCCTGTCGACTTATTGCCTGTCCAACTTGTATTGTCTACCTAAACATTGTCTACCTTTTTATTGTAGACCTAATGATCCACACCCAGTCCTTCTATAACAGCTACACAGTCACAGTTTGCATATTAGTGCGTTATTTGTCCAGTAAATGCTACAAAATTATCTATGCAGACCCTATTGAAGAGATGGCATTGGTCATAAGGATTTGGTGACAACAAGGTCTGGACATGCAGAAGTAAAATATAAAATATGTAGTCATTGTTTAACTTCTCTTTTTTATGTAAATGTTCAGACACTGAACACAAATGAAGCCATGTATTTTCCACCTATTACTGTGAAAACCTCAGAGAATAAAGATCTGTCTGTGGCAAGTAAAAAATACAGAGATAAACCACTGCAGGGCACTATCTTTTTATTTCTGTCAATTGTAAACTCTCTTAGTCAGCAGGGAGTACATAGTGTTGATTTGCTGAAAATCTGAGATTATACTGGCACAGTGGTTACTGCAGATTGAAGAGGGTAAAGGTAGAGGTGCCAAAAAGGTGAAACTATGCTGAAAGCTACAGCAGCAAGAGAAAAATATATTGACATTTAAAAGACACTAACAGGCCTCTAAAATAAAGTAACATACACTGGAGTCCTCAGTCCAACAACACTGGATGAATCGTGTTACGGGGGGGGGGGGGGGGTCTGTGGAAGAATAAACACAGAACAAAAATAATAATAATTAATTTACTTTGTGTTCTGTAAAAAACTTTGATTTGAAAAACATATTACACCTTATTAGCTGAAGATAGGAAGTATTAAGCTACATTCAAAGGAGATTTAGATTTGGGAGATTTAGATTTGGGAGAGAAGAAAACAACTAGAAGATACAATTTATTTAGCATTTCAGCAAAACCATGTTGCGCAGCGGGGGAGAAATATAAAATGTGCACTCCTAAGAAAACTCTAAATAGCAGGACGTGCAGTCAGGGTAGGCAGAGCCTTCCTGAGATTTGATATAAAAATTATTAGAATAATACAAAGAAGATATTTATAACTTATAAATAGAGATGAGAGGGTCCGGTTCTCAGAGAACAAGACTCACACAAACTTCACGATCTGGGCCAGGATCCAAGTCCGGCTCGGGTTTTCCTCCCTGACTCGGATCCCAAAACGTCATCATCCCGCTGTTGGATTCTCGCGGGTTTTGGATTGTATATAAGTCCCTCCCAGCGGTGATCGGCGCCATTTGCTTGCTGAGTCCCGGGCGTCAGGCTGTGCTCCGTCCAAGGGGGGTTGTGTTGTCCAATACAGGGTGTGCAGTGCTGGGCTGTGTTGTCAAATCCAGGCAGCCTGTGCTCTGTCCAGGAGGCTGTATTGCCCATCAAGTGGTTTGCTGTGCTGGGTTGTGTTGTCCAATCCAGGAAGGTGTGCTGTGTTCGGTCCAGGGTTAGATTTTCTAGTTTTTTTTTCAGAATTATTCCCAAGTTTGTGAATTATGATCATGATGGATTATGGACTTGCTCAACATAAGGACCTTTATTGTCGTATGAATATGCAGGTCCTCAAAAATAAAGAAACAGAGTAAACCATGTATGTATATATATATATATATATATATTTATATATATATATATACACACACACAATATATATGATGATGTTATGTTCAATTGTTAAACCAGTATGTCATTTAAAGTATTTTTAGCTATTTGGACTTTTTGTACTTTTCTTTGGGTAATGGAATTTCTATGTTATTTTTATAAATGCTATTTTTATGGTATGCTATTCCATTTGTGTATTCATTTTTAGTTTTGTTTACAAACTGTCAAATAACAGACGTGTTTTCCGGTACTGCCTATTTAAGCACGTAGTTGTCCTGCTCTCTTGTGATCATCATGGAGATATGGGTAATATATTTTGTATCCAGTGCCCACTTATGCAATGGGCCGTTACTCGTTTTATCACATACCCCTTTATGTCACAGCATGCGAGCGGTCCCGCTCGATAAGGTGACACACTGAGGTGCTCCATTCGGACCGGTGATTCCCTGGGCTGCCATGGTTATGTGCTTGTCCAGCCCCTTGGATGGTGCCATAAGGGCTCTTCCAATCCACCCTGGAGCCAGATATGGGGTTGCTATGGCAACGCTGGAATGCACACTCGTCACTTCCGGGTAAAGTGTATTATTCATAAAAAATATTATGACACTGTAAGTGGAACTGCAGTGTATTATTCATAAAAAATATAGTGACAGTAAGTGGCAGCGCAGTGTATTAATCATAAAAATATTGTGACACTATAAATGGTAGTGCAGTGTATTATTCATAAAAAATATTATGACACTATAAATGGTAGTGCAGTGTATTATTCATAAAAAATATTGTGACACTGTAAGTGGTAGCGCAGTCTATTATTCATTAAAAATATTGTGACACAGTAAGTGGTAGCGAAGTGTATTCAGAAAAAAAATTGAGACACTGTAAGTGGAACAGCAGTGTATTCATAAAAAAAATTGTGACACTGAAAGTGGAACTGCAGTGTATTGTTCATAAAAAATATTGTGACACTGTCAGTGGTAGCGCAGTGTATTATTCATAAATTTTTTGTGAAACTGTAGGTCATTGATAATGCAGTGTAATATTTAAAATTGGTAGAAATTGAAGTGTGTGCTGTACCCCAATTTGTCTGTGTTTGTTGATATTGAGAATGATCAGTTGAAAGGAGAGCAGGAACCACATACTAGTGCTGTAGCTGCTGCCAGTGCCACCAGTCATGACGATACTACTGTACATCATTTACTAAAGCCGATGCCCAAGGGCATACAGGGCTTAAGTCAGGGTATCTAAAATCAAAGAAGCAATCTTTTATATTGGTAAAGAAAAAAACATCAAATGGAAAGTTAACTGCAGAAAGACATAAAAATGGCAATATACCTTTCACCACACAATGGCAAGGAAAGGCTAAGGCTTTGGCCTTTATTTATGACTGGTGGTTCTGGCTCTTATGATGTAAGCACAAGTGAACATGCTGACATAGAAATTGAGGATGCTTCTGTGGAAGTGCATCAGGATGAGGAGGATGTTTGTGTAGCTGAATCTAATAAGGATGTTGATGATGAGGATGTTGATAATGATGATGTTGTTGATGAGGATGTTGTTTGTGTAAATCAGGCACCAGTGGAAGAAACAGTTGTTGCCCATAATAAGGAAGAGCCCATGGTCATTCCTGGGCATAAGACAAAAAAATCCACTTCTTATGTGTGGAATTATTTCTACCCAAATCCAGACAACAATTGTCAAGCCATCTGTACCCTTTGTAAAGCCAGTAAGTAAGTAGAGGTAGGAACCTTAAAAATCTAGGAACCTCCTCCCTGTTACATCATCTGCAGCGCATCCATCCAAAAAGTTTTTGTAAATTCAGAAACTTTGGCTAAAAAGTAAAAACAAGCAGTCCAGCATAAGCTAGCTCTCTTCTCACTGCTAGATCCAAGCACCTGCCAGTTTCACCACCAACACCTTCATCAGCAATATCCTCAATCATGAAGCAATTGGTTTGTTTGGGCCCCCAGAAGAGACGCTATGAATGGGCATCTAACATTGCGGGCAATGATCTCCATGTGCACAAACTGGCTGTACAGAGGCAAGATGTTGTTGCCATCATCATCTGATTCCTTACCATCATCAATGTCTACATCATCTTTCTTCACACAATATTAATTCGTCCACCCAGGAATTCACCATTACAGATGCTTCTGTCATTTTTGGATGTAATTGGTGGTAAAGGTCTTCCTCATGGAATTTGTAGTTCATTTTATGAACATTATCTTTTCCACATTTTGAGGAAGTAGCCTTCTACGCTGACAAGGTTCCCAGCTGTGCTGAAAACTCTATCTGAGTACACACTGAAGGGTGGGCAGCTCAAGTAATGCAAAGCCAGTTTTTGCAAGGGCCTCCCAAATGCCTTTTTTCCTGCTAGTAGTCAAATGGACTGTCTGACTTGCCTATTTGGATGCTGTCATTAAAAAATAGTCCTCAACCGTTCTTTGTATGGTGACCATATCAGATGGAGTCATGGTAGAGGTCTCATTAATTTAATTGTAGGCAATTCTTTTAGGCCCAACCAGATGTCAAAACTTGGTTGTGTCATCTGCGTCACCAGTGGGTCTTTTGGGAAAGTTTAGTTTTTCCTTGGCAGTCGCACTTGCTGGAGAAACTCAAGGAGGAGCCATCACTGCATCACATGCCACTTGAGATGACTATTTGCTTACCAACAGGTCTTTGCGTCTCTTCAGATCTGTGTTCATTGGGAAGAGAGACACAATGTATGACTTAAACCTAGGATTGAGCACGGTCGCCAAAATGTATTGATCCGATTGGAAGGTCCTGAGAACCCTTGGATCCTCGCGAAGTGAATAAAGCACTTGATCTATAAGTTCAACGTACTTTGAAGAATCGCTTTGTTTCAGCTCCTCCTTCAGTTTCTCAAGTTGCTTTTACAACAGTCTAATTAGGGGAATTACCTGACTCAAGCTGGCAGTATCTGAACTCACTTCATAGGTGATTACTTCGAAGGGTTTCAGCACTTTGCACGTAAAGTATTATCCACTGAGCTTGAGTAAGGTGCATTCCCCCTCCTCCTTCCTATGTCATAGTTCAATGTGTAGCTTTGGATGGCTTTTTGCTATTCCTCCAACTGCTGAAGCATATAAAGGGTGGTGTTCCATCTTGTAACTACCTCTTGCTTCAGCTGGTGGTAGGGCAAATTCAACATTTCTTGCAGGTGCTGCAATCTTCTACATGTGCCTGCTGAATGGCGAAACTGTCCAGAAATTTTTTGGCCACAGAGAGCATCTCCTGCATGGCCCTGTAATTAAAAAAAAAATTTGCACCACCAAGTTGATTGCGTGAGAAAAACATAGGACATGTTAGAATTCACTCAGCTGTAATGCTCTCACAATATTGACGGCGTTGTCAGAAATTACAAATCCTTGAGGAGAGTCCAAGCGGGGTAGGCCAGTTTGCAATGATTTCCCTGATTTTTTTCTAAAAGGTTGTCAGCGGTATGCCTCTTAGTGAAACCGGTGATACACAGGGTAGCCTACCTCTGAATGAGCTGCTGTTTCTTAGATTCTGCTGCTGTTGGTGCCGCTGAAGGCAATACAACCACCCAGTGGGCTGTTACAGTCATGTAATTTTGCGTTTGCTCTGTTCCGCTTGTCCATATATCTGTGATTAAGTGGACAGTGGGTACAACTGCATTTTGGAGGACACTAATTAAGTTTTTTTAATGTCCCTGTATAGGCTGGGAATTGCTTTTCTAGTGAAGTGGAACCTAGATGGGATTTGGTAGCGGGGATACAAAACCTCAATTAACTATCTAAAACCCACTCCATTATTGGCAGATATTGGATGCACATCTAATACCAGCATAGATGTTATGGCATCAGTGATCCACTGTGCAACTGGGTGACTGCTGTCATACTTGCTTCCCCTTGCAAAGGATTGTTTAACAGTCAATTGCTTTTTTAAACTACTACTAGTAGTCTTCCTGGTCCCCTTCTGGGATGAAGATCCACTCCCAGCAGCAGCAGGTGTAGCACTCAAGGATTCTTCTGTGGCAAAGACTGATGTGAATGATTTAAATATTTTTTTAATTGCCTCCCCTCCTACTTCATAAATTTACTTTGTAATAATTTTTTTTTTAATTTGCTACTAATCAAACCTTCCTTTCCCTGCCTGCAACTACATATACACTGGTGGCCAAAATTGCGGACACATTTTGAAATTAGAATGTTTTTCAACTTTGAATGCTTATAAAAACTGTTTCACTTCATGCAGTGCAATGATTCATGTATCAAATGAAAGTAAATGTATTACTGAATACAACACAATAAACAGAGGTCAAATATTTGCATTACAAGGGAAGTTATGTTACTTACGTCAGACAAAGAAGCACAGATGCGTGAGATTCAAGAAGCGGATTGTAGTAACAGCTACTACCAGCCAATCGTAATCGTCATTCTGATGACCAATCAGCTGTCATTTATGAGCAGGTGCAAGGTCATGTTCAAAGGTGGGAAAGGTCAGTTTGACTGTTTCATTTTGCAGAATAAAGTTGGTTACTGAAGTGCGATTACGGTTGGATGTTTGTGTGTATTGTTTAGTGCTATTGACGGTGTAAGAAATAAATACAACAATGTTGTCCAGGCAAAGTGGTGACTGGTCACCTAGGAAGTGATCCGTGATTGTGGCGTTACGTGAGAATGGTCTTTCGTATGCAGCAATTGCAAGAGAAGTTGGTGGGTATGTGACAACTGTATTCATTTCTGCTGCTGCTTTTTATTCAGCAATGGCTTTTTTCGGGGAATCCTACCTTTTAGGCCAACCTCCGTTAGTCTCCTCCATTCCGTTCTTGCACTGACAAAAACACCAGTTGCACTCAGTTTACTGCTAATGGCCGCAGATGACATCCATCTGTCCCTGACGCAAATTCGTTTTATTCTCCTATCATCAACAGCTGTTGTGCACTTTTTCTGGCCTTTTCTTTCTTTGTTTTGTATAGATTGTGTTTCCTGATAACGTAAACAAAACTTTCGTACTCCTGATGTTGTCACATTCCCACCAATTTCTCTCGCAATTGCTGCATACGAAAGACCATTTTCACTTAACACCACAATCCTGCATCACGTCGCTGTGCTGCGGTCTTGAAAAATAAAGGATACCCAACGAAATACTGATAGGACAGTAACATCATAAGTACACAGAGATTTTCACCCTAAGTGTTGTTTTCACGGCATAACTTCCCTTGTAATGCAAATATTTGACCTCTGTTTATTGCATGAAGTGAAAGTTTTTATAAGCATTCGAAGTTGATAAACATTCAAATTTCAAAATGTGTCCGCAATTTTGGCCACCAGTGTCTAATACTCAATGGTGCGGCACTCACAGTCAATAAACCAGGTGATACAGGCGGTAGTAGTGATGAAATCAACGTTTCAGTTTATAACTGTCTTCAGGATGTACCTGATGACGGTGAACTCACACCGAAACAGGTGTCGGGCTGATCCTGTCTCTTTGAGGAGAACATGTTGCTAATAAGTATCAGTTTTCTTTGCCACTACAAATGATATGCATTGCTTGAGCTTTGCTGCTATTTTGTAATCGGCTCCCCTCATTGTTTTGCACTTTGGAATGCACTTTATGGATATATAAAAAAATTGTCAGATATTTAACCTTGTATGTGCTGGCTCCTTTTTTCCTGCTTCAACATGATTATGTGCATTGCACTCCATTTTTGTATTTTGAGCATGTGCAGTTTTGTCTAAATACAATATACAGTATATAGTATTTAGAATAGAAGGCATTCAAAAGGGCCTTTAAAATAAAATGTATCTTATGGAAAATACAATTTAGCCCAGGACATTATGTCATAGTTAATGAGAGGTTTAGTAACAGAGGCCCTGATTCAGACCCGCTCGCTCTGAATCAGGGCTGGGCTTTTTTTTTTTCTAGAATGGCCTCCTGGCTGCTCGCATAGCTGTGGGTGACCACCCACAGCTACAGCGAGCGGCCATGATGATGGTCGCGATGGTCAAGACCATCGTGACCATCGGGCTTGCGACGAGACCCTTATGGTAGGGTCTCATGGCTGCAAGCCCCAGAGAGCTTTCGGCTCTAACAGAGCCAGAAGCTCTCCACTGACATCACTTGTGATAGTGTGGCCGCCCCCAAACGACAGGCGTTCTCATGGGAATGCCTCCTTTTGGGCAGCCACCCCCCCGGCCCGCCCACCAAAGGGGGCGAGCTGTCACTCAACATCGACAGCTCGCCCCCTTTGTTTTGCGAGACACGGAGTGCCCATCGCTATCCGGGTCTCGCGCATGCGCACGACGGAGCCGGCTCCGTCGTGCGCATGCGCTCTGAGCCACCATCGACCCAGTTGCGAGCGCTCAGCGCTTGCGACCGGGTCTGAATCAGGCCCAGAGTTCCTGCTTGTCCTGCTGAAAAATAGCACTGGGTAACCCTAAGGTTTGGGGCTGAACACTGCATCCAAAGTGTAGCAGGTTGCAACCAGCACCTTTAATACATCTACCCCATAATCCTCTACGACTGTGGCCAGAGGCAGGCACCATTATAGCCATGCTCTATAACAGGTTTGCCATAATAGCACTTGCCTAAAAGAAATCTTCACTATATGTATAATAACTGTTGTTGGGGATGGCAACATTTACATATATATACTGTAGTAGTCATTTAGTCTGCCCATGTCTATTGTTAAAGTTCATAGTTTTATTGTTTTTTGTTTATTTTTGTCATCGTTGTTGTTGTAATGCAATGCTCTGTTATTTTTGAGAAGTTATTAGGCACAACTGACTTTCCTTCTCCATACTTTAGGGTATAATGGAAAAATTTATATTCTCTGTGTATCCAATATTACAGAAAGAGAGACGTTTCAATCTTGTGTGGAGATGCAATTCAAATGAATTGAATAGGAGATTTTACCTTTAGTAAAAGTATTTAGGAATCCCACAGCAGTCACTGGATGGGAGAAGGTTTCAACTGTCGCTTGCCGCATCTCGCTGAGAACTTCATGACTGATACTTGATGTATTATCATTAGGTGAAAAAAACTACATCTTCTTCTAAGGAAAACATCTTATTTTGAAATCTAAAAAATATATTACCTCTTTATATGTGCACTGGGATATTTGTTTGTTATTTGAAAAGATGTCTCGTCTTGAATTCTCCCCTTTGAGACAACTAGAGAGACACATAAGGAAGGATGATACAAATTTCTAATAAAACATTTATATTCACAAACAACACAGAGAACAAAATATCCTATTTACAAAAAGGGAGAGTTGACTGTTATTTTTTTACTTACTACATTACAATTTGCAGCTAAAACAGGGCACATTACAATTAGCACTGTTGGTGTCTTTGAAATTCTAAACATGAGACATAAATGTAACAATTTTTCAGTTAAGTAAAGGCTTTTCCCCCCCTGTCAGTTTCTGACCCTTTACTCTGGCTTGTAATTCTGACTTGTAGGTGGAGATGTATCAAGCCCTAAAGACTGATAAAGTGGAGAAGTCTTTGAAATGACAGTTAGGGTGCCCACACACTAGACGATCATCTGCATGATTTGAACGATTTCGATGCATCGCAACGATAATTCATTCAAATTTGTGCATATCGTGCATTCTCCATGAACGATAACTAATGATCCCGATGCACGGTCCTGTGGGTCATTAATTGTATCTTCAGATCTTACCTACTGCAGGGAAGATCTGGCAGTCTCGTTAGCGATTTGGTGCCGATCGTTGGTATTTTTGTACCTCCGATTGATCAAATTATATATTGGGCCTGATTCAGAGCCGCTCGTAAGCGGCCGCTCGTTCGCTCCGAGCGATGTTTGCCCAACTGCGCATGCGTACAGATCGCAATACGCATGCGCGAACCAGTCAGTGCGGCCGAAAATCGTTGGTTCGCTAAATAGCGAATGCCTGCTATTTTGCGTGACAGAATGAGGCGTATGTGGGTGGTAACAGGGGAAGGTGCTTGAAAACGGGGAGTGGAGATCCGAACGCAGGCGTGCTTAAAGGTCAAAACGGGCGTTTTAAGGGTGTGCATAATTAATACAGCAGCGTCATTGACCACGTCACTGGGTTATTTTATAGCCAGAACTGCTCGCAAGATTGTGGTAGCAAAAACCAACCACAAGAATAGCGAGCAGTTCATACGCTGGGCGATGTACTCGATTAATCTAATAAATAGCAGACATGACGTAGGATGCGAGCGGCCAAGGGGCGTATTTTTTCAAAAAACGTCCGCAAGTTTTGTTCGCTCGTTCAGACATAGAGGCGTGAACAGACCGCAAAGAGCGAACGGTTCATTTGAATAGCCACCCCTATTTTCTGGACGAACGACCTCAAATAGCGTCCGGCTCTGAATCAGGCCCATTGTTGGATCTGTGTCTTTTGAGCGGCATTTCAGGACACTCCCATCCTCCATTTTGTGCAGCATCGTGTTGGCGTTTGTACAGGAAGCACAGAGCAGCTCTGGACTGATCAGAAAATTTGCAGGCCCGATTCTTTATTGTTTTGGTTTGTGTGTACTGCTGGCCACCAATGTTTGCCTACAAATGTTATTTTTCCCCTGAACAGTAATGTTTGGACACCCAAATGTATATTCCCCTGAACAGCAATATACATATAGACTATACAGCTCTGTTGGCCCACCAATAAAGTATATTGCCCTGCAAAGTATACATTTCCCACTGTGCCCCATATATGTATAATATGCTGTTGATGTGTACTCCACGCTACTGTCCCCCAGGTGTGTATCAAGCTACTGTCCCCCAACTGTGTACTCCACGCTACTGTCCCCCAAGTGTGTATCATGCTACTGTCCCCCAAGTGTGCATCATGCTACTGCCCCCAAGTTTGTATCACGCTGCTGTCCCCCAAGTGTGCATCATGCTACTGCCCCCTAACTGTGTACTCCACGCTACTGTCCCCCAAGTGTGTATCATGCTACTGTCCCCCAAGTGTGCATCATGCTACTGCCCCCAAGTTTGTATCACGCTGCTGTCCCCCAAGTGTGCACCATGCTACTGCCCCCTAACAGTGTACTCCACGCTACTGTCCCCCAAGTGTGTATCATGCTACTGTCCCCCAAGTGTGCATCATGCTACTGCCCCCCAAGTTTGTATCATGCTACTGTCCCCCAAGTGTGTATCATACTACTGCCCCCTAACTGTGTACTCCACACTACTGTCCCCCAAGTGTGTATCATG
Organism: Taudactylus pleione; assembly: GCA_031769625.1. Classification (NCBI taxonomy): domain Eukaryota; kingdom Metazoa; phylum Chordata; class Amphibia; order Anura; family Myobatrachidae; genus Taudactylus; species Taudactylus pleione. The sequence continues at coordinate 22,232,380 of JAUIMM010000092.1, read as the reverse complement.
CTACTGCCCCCCAAGTGTGTATCAAGCTACTGCTCCCCAACTGTGTACTCCACGCTACTGTCCCCCAAGTGTGTATCATGCTACTGCCCCCTGTGTACGCCACGCTACTGTCCCCCAAGTGTGTATCATGCTATTGCCCCCCAACTGTGTACTCCACTCTACTATCCCCCAAGTGTGTATCATACTACTGCCCCCCAACTGTGTACTCCACACTACTGTCCAAGTGTGTATCATGCTATTGTCCACCAAGTGTGTATCATGCTACTGCCCCCCAAGTGTGTACCATGCTGCTGCCCCCCAAGTGTGTATAATGCTACTATCCCCCAAGTGTGAATCATACTACTGCCCCAAGTGTGTATCAAGCTACTGCCCCCCAACTGTGTACTTCATGCAACTGTCCCCCAAGTGTGTATCATGCTACTGTCCCCCAACTGTGTACTCCACGCTAATTTTCCCTATATGTGTATTTATTATAAATGATACATATTTAACTTTTTAAACTCTTTTAAAAATAAATGAATATCCATACACACATTATTAAATACAAATTCCACAACAATTATAAAGTTTGGGGAACAAAGTATCAGTCCAAAAATTGTAAATTATTGTTCTTTTGATCTTTTTATATAGAAATGGCATTGGACAGAGACCGCCAGTTCATTACGGGTTCCATTGATCTCTAGAGAGAACGAATGGTTATGGAGAGTGAAGAGCAAGGATTATGTCAACAGGGCAAAGAAAACTCAGGCACTGCAGGACTTGGTTGACTACTGCAGGCCATATTACAGTCCTGTAATTGTGGATTGGGTGCAGAAAAAATAAACAAAACCTCTGCACCGTCTTCACAAAACAGAACAATAAGATTGAAGATCAGAAAAGTCCGGTGCAGGGACGGATGAGGTACAGTATATGAACCCACCTTGTGGTACTTTAGTCAGCTGAAGTTTTGTAAGGAGCAGGAGCCACAGAGGACAGGCCTTATGATAATGGCTGAGAAAGACACTGCAGAGTAGGCAACAGATGTGGGTGACTCGTTGGAAGCACTATTGGTAAGTTCAGAACTTCAGTCACAATGTAAAAGTTTGGGTTTTTTAAGATACATATTTGTAAAAAATCAAATTGTCTCCTCCTCTGATTTATCTAATTGAGTCTTCCTGCCACGGCACTGCACCCACTCCATTAAAATAGGCCAGGTACTCCGCCCTGATCTGTTTTGCCCGTATTGTCACCATGTTTTGCAGAGGAGGTACTGCCAACAGAAGACATTTGAACTACCTCCTCTGGTTGTTCTGGGTCTTCTGGTTGTGTTGTGCTTGTTGTCGTTGGTTGTGTCGTTTTGTGGCAGAGAAAGTTATGAAGGACACAGCATGCTAACACCACCCAGACAATTTTGTCAATGTGCATGTTGATGGGGGAGTGGAATATGTGGAAACGGTTGCTTAGTATGTTCTCAACAATGCACACAGAAAGCCTGTAGTTGAAGATCAGTTTCTCTTTGGTCAGGCCCCTTTGCGGATATGGCTTCATGATGTTTTCATGAAGAGTGAAAGCCTCATCTGCCACAAAGACAAAATTTCATCCGTACTTGGTTTCCTCCACAGAAGGCATATAAAGGGTCTTGGAGGTAAGCCTGTCATAGAATGGGGTATTTTTGGAAGACCAACAATCCAAAGCATGGCCATTCTTGCCCACATCCACAAATACAAACTTGTAGTTGACATTCACCACCGCCATGAGAACGATACTGAAGTACACCTTATAGTTGTAGTAGTAAGATCCTGAATAGGCAGGTGGGGTTATCCGAATATGTTTGCCATCGATATCTTGATGATCATCAGTTGTGCAATCCTACAATTAATGGTTTGAAAATGAACTCAACTTTTGCTATGCTATTCAGCCTCTAAAGAGTTCTATTTACAAAGTATCATAGCACGAATCTCTGTATCACATCAATGAACAAAATGTGTCCACTCACTGTGATTCCCTGTACCCGCCTCCACCACCAAGACGATTTACTGATCCTCTGTTGGGTAGAGATTCAGCACTTAGTAATATATTGGATCAACATAATCAATCTACTAGTGTGGTCAAAATAACGTATTGTGAGAAGAATCACATACAATAGACCGGAGTAAAACAGAAGTCTATTTTCTTACCACAGGCAGATATACAGGTCAGTGCAGTGTTCACAGGCAAGATGCTACACAGTTCTTTTAGTGGACCCTCGGGTCCAGGATCCCTAACACTAGTCACCACCGTGCCTATAACCTGGGTGACTAATTCACTGTCAGTATCATTGTGTATTTGCACTGACACAACTTTAAAGACAGATAGGTGCTGCTAATTAGCCCTGCTTGTGGCTTACAAGTAATCCCAGGAAAACCTGGACTGGATCTCCTTACCATGCTGTTTATTGCTCCATCTCTGCACCAACCTGCTGCTCCACATTAACTTCATGTGAAAGCATGCTGTCCCTGTCACAGTATGATATGAGCAAAGATAGTATTAAATTTTTGGATGTAAATATTATGCTACAGAGTGGCCATTTAGTTACGTCTCTATACTCTGAGACAGGGGTAGCCAACCTCGGTCCTCAAGAGCTACTAACAGTTTACGTTTTCCAGACCACTTAGAAAGTGCCCAGGTGTAGTCATTACTCACTAACACATTTGAAAATATCCACAGGTGGAGCTATTTATATCACTTGTGATTTTGTGAGGAGACCTGAAAAACATGCACCTTTGGTAGCTCTAGAACCAGGGTTGGCTACCACTGCTCTAACAGTATAGATAGAAATACTCTATTTAAACATGATAGGTTTCACCATGTACCCCTTCGTAAAGGGCTCTGTTATTCACAGTTTTTAAGAGCAACACGCATTATGTCAGATCCTACACAGGTTGAACCTGCTATTCAGGAAATGCTGGAAAAGTTTGTACAAAGGGGATATAAAAGACATGAATTTACAAAAAACTAAAAACAGGGTTTTACATATCCCAAGAGAGGTTATTTTAAATTCTAATGATATTGTCCCATGGGTAAATAGGTACACTACTAACAGTCGTGAAATGAATACAAAAGCCAAACAATGGTTGCCTATTATTAATACCAATAAAGAACTACCAGCTTTATATGACACTTTTTTACATCCACACACAGGCAAACGATATAGGATCAACTATGCTCTCACATGTACGACTACACAAGTGATTTACATGCTGTCTTGCCCATGTGGCCTTTATTCAAAGAAAGGATGGACCTCCACAGGAGTGCAATTCGCCAAGCATTATAGACTGGCCATAGTGACCAGTCAGTGGCCAGAAACTTTTTACAGATGAAACATGGGGTGGCCAGTGGCCGAGCAATTATAATAGATCATGTACCAATCTCTAGGAGAGGAGAGAGAGAGAGAGCAAAAAACGTATTCAAAAAGAGAATAAATGGATATTTATAATCTGGCCCCCAGGGGATTAAATTAATCCCTTGGTTGAATACGTATTAACGTGCGCTCCTAATCTTGGTGTAAGCAGCTGTCTAATTGGTTTAATCAGTAAAACTGATTATAACTGAATAATTTTTGCGTGTAAATCGACGCACTTGTATTTACCAGAATAGTAAAAATATACCTTTTGTGAGAATATCCTTAATTGTTCAATATAATATGGTTCAAAATAATGAATATAGGGGGTCATTCAGACCCACTCGCGAGCGGCAGTACGCTCGCAAGTGAGTCGATGTTCCCCACTGCGCATGCGCACGACGGAGGGAGCTCCGTTGTGCGCATGCGCGAGACCCGGCGAGCGAAGGATATTCCTTCGCTCGGAGTCTCGCATCAAAGGGGGCGTGCTGTCGATGTTGATTGACAGCACGCCCCCTTTGGTGGGCGTGCCGGGGGCGTGCTCGCAAGTCTGATGGTCGCGATGGTCTTGTTGGACACTCGTATATGCTGTGGGTGGTGACCCACAGCTATACGAGCGTCCAGGAGGACGCTCCATTTTAATGGAGGTGGGCCCTGATTCAGAGCGAGCGCTCTAGTCAGAGCGTCCGGCTCTGATTCAGGGCCATAAAATTTAATTAGGGATAATAAATGAAATACGATAGTGAAACAATAATTAAAATGAATACAGTGATAAAAAGTAAAGACCGGCAATGTCTGACAAACTGTGGACTAAATGTGAAACATAAAATCAAAAGATGTTTATAGCTCCTTAGATAGATGTAAGTGTGTCAGTTCAGGAGTCCCGCATCTGTAAACTTTAGACTGGATCCGGAGCACCGGTTTACTCGGACCAGCAGAAGCAGGACGTTCATAGCGCACAGCTGAATGAATCTGCTCCAAAAGCTGCCAGGACACCTTAGCCCTTGCTGCCGTTAGGGTAAGATAGGGTGAGTAAACCGGTGCTCCGGATCCAGTCTAAAGTTTACAGATGCGGGACTCCTGAACTGACACACTTACATCTATCTAAGGAGCTATAAACATCTTTTGATTTTATGTTTCACATTTAGTCCACAGTTTGTCAGACAATGCCGGTCTTTACTTTTTATCACTGTATTCGTTTTAATTATTGTTTCACTATCATATTTCATTTATTATCCCTAATTAAATTTTATTTTCATTATTTTGAACCATATTATATTGAACAATTTAGGATATTCTCACAAAAGGTATATTTTTACTATACTGGTAAATACAAGCGCGTCTATTTACAAAAAAAAAATCCCTTGGTTGGCAAAGTTTCTTGTTAGGTATTTATTAATTATTTGTATTTAACAAATGTATAATCTGGTTATGCCTTTAAGGGCATACTATAACTATAGACACATGTCTAGGGATGCCACCAGCACTGACCTAGGTTGCCACCATAATTTTGCAGGATTGGTCAGCCATCCAGCCCTCCCTGGTCCCGCCTCCTCAGCAGACTGTTCTTCGGGGGTATAGTCACTAGATCACCTTTGTTGGAAAGGATGATATTAGGCGCTGGTCATACCCAGGGGGCAGGATCACAATAGTGGGACTCATCATGCCAGTGGAGAGGAAATGAAAGAAGCAATGGACAGAGTCCTATGTGTTCCTGTGGGGCTGTGCTGTGCAGCAGCTCTGTGTTTGACCCAAGGAGAGATGTGTTAGAAAGCAGTGCGCTCCTGTAGAGAGGCACATCTTCTAATCTTTTTTATATACCAATATCAGTGGAGAGATGGGGATTGTGAGAGGTAATTTGTATGTGCAGAAAGGTTGGTGCTACATGTTGGGTCTTGGAGGCTTCAGCTTTGGGACTAGCCACAGCCATCTCCAACCATCTTAAATAGTTGAAGTCTGCAAATAAAGATTATTGTCCCACTTTGGTGTCTTCCCAGGTTACATGATTATTTAGTAGAATTTATGACAAAAAAACATGTGAAGAGAAAAATAACATAGCATGATACTGTATATAAAATATGAAACACCCAAGTAGATAAGGTATACACTGGTGATCCCTCCACACTTTAGATAATATTTCCCCTGTAACTTTTTACTAAATATAAGCTTGGTTTGTAGCACAGCGCAAATAATGTCACAAATTCATAACACCCAGGACCGCCCCAACCATTATTCCAGGTACGCGGCCGCAAAGAATCCAGACTGAAGAGGGTGCCACAGCAGTCACTGACAGTGAGTCACCACCATTACTCACTCGGCCCCCCGGGCGCACAGCTGTGCAGAGAAGCCTTTCCACAAACTGCTGTGCTGTGCTTCCCAGGAGACTGCTCTGCCTGTGAGTCTCTGGCAGCCCTGAGCACACAGTTACAGCATAAGGCCAGGCAGTCACTGCCAGTTCTAGGTGGAAGAGATGAGAGAGAGCATGACTGAGGCTGCAGTTGGGCCAGGAGGTGGAGATGGAGACAGCTACTTGAATAACCCCTACTCAGCCTCAGATGACCGACCTCCCTAGCCAATCACCATGCATGAGACAGCTCTGGTGACACCGCCAAAGGCTCTTAGCAGGAAGAGGGAGGTGACTACTGCACCCAACACAGCTTGCCCCTAACCCCTTCCTTGCCCTCAGTACTGACCCAGCTGCTTTCTACCCTAACCCCTTACCTACCCCAGCACTGTCTCAGTACTGCCTGCCGCTAACCTCCTCTTTGACCCGTAATATTGCCCAGCAGCTATATAACCTTATGCCCTCCTTTTTCCCAAGAACTGCCTGCCCCTTACCCCCGCCTTGCCCCCAGTACTGCCCCAGCTTCTATCTACTGTTATCCCCTTCTACCCTAACTGCCACATGCCCATACCCCCATCTACCCACTCCCTGTCCCAACTGCTCCTACCTCAAACCCCAGCTCTATCCCAACTGCTATCTGCCTCCCGCCCTGCCCAAGCTGCAACCTGACCCCAGCACTGTCCCAACTGTTGCCAGCCTTCACCCACCTCTCTGCCCCCAGCACTGCACCTGTATCAAGGCAATGTATTTATAAGCAATGGCATTATCCGTACTGAAAAAATATGACTGTGTGTAGAGAGCATGTGCGGTGGTCTGATACTATGTGGGGAGGCATATGGGGAGCTCAAAAGCATAAAAATTGTGGTGGGACCCAGAAATAGTGGAGCAGGACCCCAATTTCCTAATTCTACATTCCACATTTTTTTTGCTCAGCATGATCACTGTGGGTGCAGTTGTGTTACATACAGCTATCCACCAGTTACACTGCTGTACGGGCTAGGTCAGAAGGGGGATGGTATGCGAGCAAATGCTGCATTTCTTAAATCAGAGTTTTCTACTTATTTCACAACTTGATTACAACCTGATTTTGATACTATAACAAGTATATTTTTATTAGGGAGTCTTCTATTATCCTTTCACTGTGAATTATGCACAGCATAATTCTTCTGACACTTCAGGATGTAATTATGAACACAGTCCGCTCTGCGAGGGATAGTTTTATTTTTAATGAAAATATTCCTCCTATGTACTAAAGTTACAGTACCTTGCAGGGACAGTGGTCTGAGAATAGCATAAACCAGTGGGACCAAATGGAGACTGCGATCGGCACCGATTTTTGTGAAATGTCCTGCATTAAGCTGTTTGTACATAGCAGTGATACAAAAAATTATGCATAAACTGTAGTTTCTGTATAATTTTACAAAAAATCACCTTAATAAATAGGTCCCATAATGCTTTAACTTTGTGTGTGTAGAATACAGTTAATTCCACTATGTGGGGCGCCAAAATATATATTAGCTTTCCAAAAAATATTAGGCTCGGGCCGGCCCTGATAACACCCAAAGTGAATGAAGTTAAACTGGTGATCCCTCCACAATCCAAATAAAGGATGATCTGTCCCCAAAAGCTATGGCTTCTTACTAGATAAAGGCTTGATATGTACAGCACAAATGATCTCATAAATTCATAACACCTCTCTTTCAAAATTGATATAGAGGAGAATCCATCTCATTAATCACAGAGTGACATCAAAAAAGACAGTTTCATCTATCTTGCTTTGGTTCTATATTCATTCACCATGTTTCTGTATTTTGCTGCAAACATGTTTTCCTACAGAGATAGCAGGATGGAGCTTATCAAAGACACATTTAGTAATGGGATAATGTGAGTGATGAAGATCTTACCTCTGTTTTAAAGAAATTAGAGATATGCAGGCTTAAAGAAAATAAAGTATGGTAGAAGGTCGTCACACTAGAAAGGTACCAAGCGCACTATATAATACAAAAGGGTCTAAAACACTATAAACCTCCTTTCTTTACCATGTGTAGTGATAATTTCAAACAGGAATGGGATATGTTTCTTCAGAACAGCTCCTTTTCCCTTATTGATCTTATTTTAAGGGAGGGGGGGATCAGTCCTGTCCAACGTTAATGAGGAGATTAATGGTTTACAGACAATGGTACATCCTTTCAAAGAATTAGTAGATTTCAGAATAGCAAAAATAGAGATCTTGGGTTAAGGGAGAAAAAAACATAAGAAAAATCTAAGAGCTATCAATGCTTTGAATGAAGAAAATACCATGACAGTTAAAACCTTCTTAGTAAAGGAGAATAGGGAGATCCCCAAGAAAAATCAAGTATCAATATGGAATAAGGGTTCCTTCTTGAATTGGAGAAGGAAAAATAATAGATTAAACCTTGACTCTCCTAGAAACTGTAATTTCATTTCATGGGAGATGCAACCAAAATATAAAAAAATGGAAAAAAGATTGAAGAAAGGATTCACAAAATAGAGTCAATTATTTGAAACAACCCTTTGATAGGAGATTCCACAGTTGGAGATTTGATAGGAGTTCTAAGTATACAACTCCTATCAAATTGACAAATAGCTTTCAGCCATTTAAGCAGGAAGTGTACCGAGGCCCGTCTTTTATTAATTTTTTTTAAATAGGACCCGAGAACACTGAGGAAAAATTAGTCTCAAACAGAAAAAGAGTAATTAAAAGGGACAAAAGTGGTGGAAAAAATAAAAATTGTGACCAAAATCCTTGTATCACATCCTCTAAGGAGTCTGAGCAAAAGGATAGTTCAGGAAATGTTTTTAGCCAAAGTAAGTCAATTATCTCCAAATGAAAAGAAAGACCTCCAACAAGAATTATAATTTGCACCAACAAACAAAACCTACTGTTTTGAATTATATATTGACATTCAAAAATATATTAGAAAAGAAACTTTCTTAAATAAGAACAAAGAAATTTAGAAAAATCTAGAATCGGATAGGTCTGAAAGATCTACTATAGATTCAAAAATAGATCTACTTTCTACAGTATATGACCCAACATAAAGGTAGTTTTATAGACTGCTTGAAAATATAGTAAGTGAAGAGGTTGGAAAAAAAAAAGGAAAAGTTGTGGAAACGTAATCTCATTAGAAAAGAGTATGAGGCTATAAAATCATTAAAGGATCATCATCACTTATTTTTTACAAAAGCATGTGACAATTAACATTTCACATACTTTTATAAAATAAAAAGTGTCAGGGCCATTCATCAAGTGTCGAATAAGCATTTTTTTCGGAACTTGATGGTGTTACTGAAAGCCACTCTGAGATGGTGTTCAGCCCCCTATAACCTTCACAGGCTGCTGTTTACATGGCAGCCTGTGAAGAAATACCTGCCAGCCACAGCAGAGGGATCTATTAAGATCCCTCCCTGCTGTTTCTGAACTGCCGAGCCCCAAAGCTGAGAGCTCTGGTGCTCTGTAGAGATGTGGCCACACTGCTTCTGCTGGACTCACCGCTGGCAGAAAACACTGAGACAGGTAAGAGAGAGCCTGGGGAGAGGATGCATCAGCGGAGTGGCCAGGAGTAGAGGAAGGGTCCGACCAGGTACACCCCCCCAGCTACTCCTAAACACCCCCGCCGACGGCAGCTTGTGCAGTAGAGGGATCTATTAAGATAATTACCTCCGCCAGCTCTGGGCTGTCACAGGCGTCCTCCTCAGGTCCTCTTGTGCTTGCCTGAAGGGAGAAGCTTGTGCAGATACTGTGCTGTGGCTCGATCATGTGGGAAGTGCGCCAAATCAGACACTGGCAGCCATGGAGGTTGATAGCTGGATTGGACATCAGCTACACAGGCTGCTGTGGGGGGACCCAGATTGGACAATACAGGAGCGGGGAGAAAGTGGTGCCCTGCTGGACACTGGTGACTGTGCTGGGGGGGGTGGTGTGGTGCCTGGACTACACAAATGGCATGGGGAAGAAGGGGTGCCCTGACAGGCACCAGTGGCAGCGTGTGGGGGAGAGCGGGGGACATACGGTGGCAGGGCTACAATTCTGAGGAGGGGCGATGTCTGGGTTGAAATACAGCATCAGGGACAGATGCAGTGAGGAAATCCTTATGGCTGCAGGGGAAAAGTATCACTTTTCCGAAAAAAGCGGACTACGCAAAAAGAGCAGCTTTTCAGAAATAAAACTTTGGTTAGGGAGGCATGATGAATGCCTCCAAAATATTTTTTAAACTCACAGCAAGTTTAAAACATAATTATCAATAGTGATAATTATGTAATGATGAATAGGCCCCTTAGTTATTAAACTAGCGGATAAGGGTGAAGGGGTTGTGCTGATAAGAGTGATTATTTTGTGGAGATTAACAAGCAATTGAATAGGGAACAAAAATTTTATCCAAAATCAAAACTCTTCAAAGCACTCCTAGACTTAACCACTAAAGCACTAGAGAAGGGAGTGTTAACAAAAGATGAGTTGGGATTTATTGATATAAAAAAATTAATCTAATTATATACATCTTACTGTACCTATGATAAATAATGACCCCATCCATCCTCCAGGTAGGCCCATAATATCTGGATCGAACAGTCTTACATCCAATTTGTCAGCAATTTGTGGACTTTTTCCTCCAGACATTGGTTAGTTAAATGAAACCATACCTGAAAGACACAGGTGATGTTCTAAAAAAAATAGTGGACATACAATGGGGTTCTAATTGTATACTGTACAGCAGTGGTTCTCAAACTCGGTCCTCAGGACCCCACACAGTTCACTTTTTGCAGGTCACCCAGTAGCTGCACAGATGTAATCATTACTCACTGACATATTTTAAAAGGTCCACAGGTGGAGCTAATTATTTCACTTGATTCAGTGTGGAGACATGGAAAACATGCACTGTTTGGGGTTCTGAGAAACGAGTTTGAGAACCTGTGCTGTACAGCATAGATGTGAGCACCTTTCTGTGATTCCAGGAAGGGATTTCAGAAAGGGTTTACTAGCAGTTTATTACTGTTTAAATAGTAGAGAGATGGATGAGAATACTAAACAATTTATATTGTAGTTATAGATTTTATTCTATCCAATAATTACTTCTTATTTAATGATATATACTACCTGCAGCAGGTAGGTACTACCATGGGTACTAATTTTGCCTGCAGTTAAACCAATTTATTAATGGTATTCTCGGAAGATCAGGTCATATGTTGCAATGACTGACTGGGGGCAAACCTCGAATCATGGCAAAGATTTATATATGATAGATATTTGCTTTGTATGGAGAGGAGAAAAGAGGACCTCTTCAATTTTTGTGAGTCCCTTAAAACAATGATTTCAATATTAGGTTGAATTTTTCCAAGAGCACAATAGAAATAGCCTATTTGGATCTCAATATACAGTATATATATAATATAGAATGTTGGCTGAAAACAACATCATGAAGTGGTTAAAGGGGAATACCTTTGGCTCTCTTCTAGGGTCAAAAGGAATTGTTCTGAAAAAGAAATATATGAAGAATATTGTTTTTTTAGAAAAAGGTTATAAACTAGAGATCATGGGGAAAAAAAAGCAAATTGATAAACAGGAGAGAATAGAACTCCTTATAGTCAAAGGTTAAACAACATAACATAATATATTTGAATTGGCCTGTTAGCCAATTTAGCACTCATTTTAAAGAAGTCATGGAAAAATGTAAGATTACCAGAGTATCTTATGTTTATTTATAGGAAAGCCCCATCCCTAAAAAAATAGTTGGTTAGAAGTAGTTTGTAAAAAGATAAAAGATCTAGCATACGCACACAAGGTTAGCCACTGTGGTAAGTGCATAATGTGCAGGCAGATAAAAAGTACAAATAGTAAAAGAAAAGTTTTCAGCTAATGGTGTATATTAACAAATAAAATAATTTATAACCTGCAACTCGAAAAATGTAACCTATGCCTTGGAGTGTGGACGTGGACTTTGTTATGTTGGAAAGAGTAGGAGTCTAAGGGGTAAATTTACTAAGATTCGAGTTTGGTCGAGATGACAACCTTTGGTGAGTTAAGGCATGTTTTTCATCTCACAAATTTACTAAAGACAAACTCTGGTGAGTTTAGGAGACATTTCTTTATTCTCACTTGTAAAACTCGGGTAAGATCGCAAACTCAAAACAACTCGCCATCAAGTAAACTCTGAAGTACTTTTCATGTAAGAAATACAACTTACAAATTTACCAGGAATTGAGATTACAATCTCGGGTAAGATTGTAGCAAACTCACAGAGAAATTGAAGTTTAAAACACTCCATCTTCTGAGCTGCGAGATTGCCAGATCAGTGTGATTTGTGTATGTGTCTGCATGTGGACTTAATGTAAATTGGTTATATTTAAAAAAAAATTATGTAGGGTCCCCCTCAAAAAGACATAACCAGGACTTGTCAGCCAGTCCTGGTTCCAAACTTTACAGGGAACAAAACAAGTAGGGTTCCACCATAATTTAGGAACCAGCACCTGGCTGCAGGGCCAGTGCTGGTTTTAAATATAGGGGGGAATAAATTGCTTAGGGGTCCCCCTATATTTAAAATCAGCACCGGACCCAAACCGACCGGGGTGTAATTCCACAGCCAGGAGACCCTATTAACAGGTCTCCATGGCCAAAGCATTTGCACCCCAAGCCGCCAAGCCGTCAGCCCTAGCCAGGGATCTCAGGGGAGATGGGGACCCCCCCAAAAAAGGGGTCCCCCTCTCCAGAAACCCCAGGCTTGGTCTGAAGCCCGGGGGTCTTCCCCGCATCCCTGGGCTGTGGGTACGGGGGTAATAATGTGTTAAATAGTTATAAACTATTGTATTTCACAGTGGAACTACAGGTGCCAGCATGTCTGCACCTTTTGCACTTGTGGAACTACTTGTGCCAGCAGGTGGCCAGCACCTGTACCTCCACTGTAAAATAAATAGTTAAAAAAAGACAGTAGACAAATAACATAATTACACAAACATGGAGAATTTCTAAAGCAGAGATGAAATGGGTCTATAACCTTGGTCTTAATCGGGACATTGAACTGACATAGGCCCTCATTCAGAGCCGTACGCTCTGAGCAGAGCGCACGCTCTGAATGAGGGCCGCCCTCCATAAAAATGGAGCGTCCTCCTGGACGCTCGTATAGCTGTGGGTCACCACCCACAGCCTATATGAGCGTGCAGTTTGATGGCCGCGATGGTCGTGACCATCGCGACCATCGAAACTGCGAGCCGGAGCCTGCGGTTGAGGTTTTCAACCGCAAGCCCCGGAGTGATTTTGGCTCTATCAGAGCCAAAATCACTCCCACTGACATCACTAGTGATGTCAGTGGGCCGGCTTCTGACGGGAGGCGTTCCCGTGGGAACGCCCCTGTCAGGGAGGCACGCCCCCGGCACGCCCACCAAAGGGGGCGTGCTGTCAATCAACATCGACAGCACGCCCCCTTTGATCAGACACAACGAGTGAAGGAAAGTCCTTCGCTCGTCGCGTCTGGCGCATGCGCACGACGGAGCTCCCGCCGTCGTGCGCATGCGCAGAGCACAACATCGACCCACTTGCGAGCGGACAGCCGCTTGCGAGTGGGTCTGAATCAGGCCCATAGTTTTTTTTTTTTTAAACTGATTTTAAATATTTTATCCTGTTCATTTATTAATTTGTATGTTGTATTAATTTGGTTTTTTGTTTACTTGTTATGCTCCCTGGATCTCCATATGAATGATATCTGCCCAATTTTCTTACCTTTCACTTTTAAGCATAAATGTATGTTGGAATATAAAGTGGAAAATACACACTGTTGGCATTCTCTATACCATGATTTACAGTACCAACAATCTGAAGGATCTATGATTGTTGGTAAATCATGGTACACTGTATAGAGCCAAAAAGATAAAGAAATGGAAATTTGAGATGTTTCCATTCACAATTGAGAAACAAGGAAGTGATAAGTGTGGTGGAATGCAGAATGGTATGCAAACAAATGAAAATGTCACCCAACAGTGTTTGGTGTGTGCCCAAATTAACCCTCGGCCACCAGCTATTAAGCCAGTATTACAGCATGTGCCTCCTGCACAAGGGCCATGGGCTGCTTTACAAATTGATTTCATAGGACCACTAACAGCTGGCAGCCGCAGTTGTCAGTATGCATTGGTAGTCGTTGATGTTTTTTCAAAATGGATAGAAGTCATCCCAGCGGTGAATGACTCCACTTCCACAACAGCATGCCTCCTATGGGAACAAAGTTTGTCACGCTGGGGTATCCTCAGGATCATTGAATCAGACTGGGGAGCACACTTTACTGTCAAGGTCATGAAAGCACTTTAATTTTTGTACATAAAACAAAGATTCTATGTATCTTATCACCCCCAGTCAGCTGGGTAGTGGAAAGGATAAACCGAACCATGAAAACTCGTTTAGCTAAAGCATTGTTGGAAAAGGGTTCTTCATGGGTCACTGCTCTGCCAGCAATTCTCATGGGTGTTAGGGCAACCGAAGTATCCACTACAGGGATCACTCTATTTGAACTCATGACAGGTTGCAAAATGCCACTTTGCTTCTTTAATGAACCTCAACTGTCCCATTAAATCCCATTAAAGATGCCATTGCCAGAGATGTGTTCCTACAACAGGTACAATATAACCTGAAGGATTTACTACCATATGCAGCAATACAACTGCACAAACCCTATCTACAGGGAGAGGCACCCATGCCTTCTGTGGGTAACTTTGTTATGGTCAAAACATTCTGTAAGGTAGGTCCTTGGGATGCAAACTGGGAAGGACCTTGTCAAGTTCTTGAAGTCATGGGTGATACTATGCTAAAAGCCGACAAATTAAAATGAATCTCAAAGGAGGCGCAATGTATTCTGGGTACATATTGATCAGGTGAAAAGATGTGCTGTTTCCACTTAATAGTTCACACATCTTACTGAAAAAAAAAAATTTTTTTTTTTTACAATTTTGTTGTTTTTCTTTGTATATAACAATTTATAAATAAGTTTTTGAAAGAAATAACAAAATGAAAAGAATTCAAAGAGTTGTGTTATGTATACTCAGATTTTTTGTTCTCTCTCCTACAAGCCAATGAGAGCAGGTTATTTAAAAATGGTCTAATATTTAAAAAGGTTCCACAGGATGATTTTCTGTTATTAGCAAATTGATTGGGTACCCCTAGTTTGTGTGTTTGGAAAAGGGTAGGAAGAAGTTAGATATTGACATACCTGCATTATGTATACTAATATTTCTTTCTATTTTCACAGTACATCAAAAAGCAGGCCGAAGTGGATCAAAGAGCCCAAGACTTCTCTGATTCTCCTTGCCAATTAATACACAGAATATTTACAGGAGAAAAAGGGGGGGGTGTTATATGGGAATTTGAAGAATGAAAATGTAGGACTTCTCAGATTAGTGATATTTTGGAGGTTTTTATTGGTTATGAGAAAAAAATGAGAAAAGCAAATGCATTGTAGGAACCAAATGCCACATAGTGATCATAGAGGGTGGGTAGGAACAACCAATGCTCTGAGGGAGAAATCCCCAGGAGAATTTCTGTTTTTCACCTCTACAGGTGAAAAACAGAAATTCTCCTGGGGATTTCTCCCTCAGAGCATTAGGGAACCAAATCAGCAATAGGATATCTAAAGGCTGCAGATGGATCGGATGGAAGAGAAGACATCAGGTTTGGTAGGAAAGATTAGAACATTCAAAAGTACTGATGTTTCCTTATTTCCTACTTAAGATGCAGTTGAGAGAGAGGAGGCCCAGCTGTAGACCATTGATATTTCTCACAGATGACTGCATGGACCCTAAGATGATTGGATGGAACACAGATCGGAAGGACCGGGACACAGATGGCCCAAACCAGATGTCCAAAGATAACTACACCCCAGAAGTGCCCCCCACCTCATTTGGCAAAGAAGATGACACCAAAGAAACAACTATAGACTTTTAATTTCAAATGTTTAGGAAAGGGCCTGCTGATTACATTGGAAGATTTTTTGTCCTTAAGTACCTATGTGGTAGGAGAGAAATGTTGCTTCTCAACCCTTTCATTATTTCTTACTCTGAACTGTAAAAAGCACATTGTCATAATTCACCTTCTTTGATCAGATGTACATACACACACTAAAATGGTGACATAATATACATAAGTCAGTTTATCTGTTAAGAACAGCAACTGTCATATGGGGGACTTGTTATAGGAGAATTCTGTCTCTCCCCAAAAATGTCTCCCTCTCAACCCCTTTTGTTCTCCCTACCACCTCCTTACTCTGCTCTGCCAGCTACAGACCCAGTTAAAAAACAGTTTTTGCTTGTTTTCTCCCACGCACACACTTGATCAAAGAATAGAGATTGCTTCCCCTGCTTCCTGTGTCAGGTTACATCCAAGATCTAGATATATGTGAATGAACTGAGGCTGAGCACACATTTGCTGGGGACTGCTTACTGAAGAACTTCTAAGCCAGGCCTATGATCTCCAAGAACATAAGTATATTTTATAGTACATTGATTATATCGAACCATTAGGATATACATATATATGT
The DNA here is from genome assembly GCA_031769625.1 of Taudactylus pleione. Lineage (NCBI taxonomy): Eukaryota > Metazoa > Chordata > Amphibia > Anura > Myobatrachidae > Taudactylus > Taudactylus pleione. The sequence goes on along the minus strand of JAUIMM010000092.1, from coordinate 22,216,146 downwards.
AAACTGTATTTTATATGTATAATTGAATATATCGTTTTGTAGTTATTTGTATCAGGTTTATCTATGTATTGTGCAATCCTATTTTGATTATAGTAAATATTATAAAGAGAACTCTGTGGATGTTTTATGTTATTTCATGTGATGAAAGGAGTAAGTGGGGAAAGATTACTAAAACAAGGAACAGTATAAGGAAATAACGATATAATGAGCCTTTTATAGGGTCTATCTTGTTTCCTGTAAAACAGAGAATGCAATATGTGGACGTGTGCTTTCTGATGACAACAGAATGCGGGACTTCCATCAATGAGGGTGGGTTCTGCTTAATTGTCAGGGATTTTTAGGTAGACTGTGGGAGAACCCATATTCACCTGCTTCTGGGGAAGAATTGATTTGGTTTGAAATGCATTAAACGTGCATTTCAAACCAAAGTGAACCAGAAGGGACCACCTGGAACACGGATAAAGATCTTTCTACCCACCTATGGCAAGCGGGATTCTGGGACCTTGCAAGCTTCATATAATGGGCCTTTTACAGGTTTTAATTATATGCTTGTTGTGTCTTTCTTTATGTGAGTGTTTTTATACCATTAAAACATTTGAAAGTGCTAGAAGGTGTTGCACAATTGCAAGTTTTTTCTTTTTCAATGTCACCCCATGATAAATGAGAGGGATTCTCCTATATATCAATTTTGAAGATATAAAGGGAGAGGAATTTGTGCTGTACTACGTATCAAGCCTTTATCTTGTAAGGAACCACCCCTTCTGGGGGACAAATCACCCTTTATTTGAAGTGTGGAGGGATCACTAGTGTAAACTGATTCACTTTGGGTGTTTTATATTTTTTTAACAGTATTATGATATGCTTATTTGTCTCTCCACATGTTTTTTTCCATAAATTCCAATAAGGAATCATGTAACCAGGGGAGGCACCAGTGTGAGACAATCATCTTTATTAGTAGACTTCAGTTCATATATATTTATAGGCAGAAAAGACAAAAAGTTTAACTCCATAAAATATAAAATAAGTTTGTCATCTGTCTTGAATCATTGGTAAATATGATGGAAAAAGTGACTTGAAGTGCCAGAGAAAGCTACATATTGTATATTGGAAATGTTGCACAATTGAATGTAAAAAGGCACTTGGGAATATTCTGTATCTAAATCCTGTGTATGGTATGCTGAGAATTATCTGTGTTAAATACAGGGGGATGTAACTGAAGGTGCAGCTATCTCCTGTACGTATGGATGTGGGAGCCAATCAAAACAAGTCTGTCAGCCTGCCCCAGCTCCCAAAACATCAGTAGAACTTTGGGGGAAAAAAACTTGCGATGGTGAGGGAACAGTGGATTCTCACCAGTACAGGATAAGCCATTGATAACCCATCACGGGTCTGTTAATTTAGTTAATTTAGACAAGAACAAACAAAACACAGAATCCCCCCACCCACTTTAATTGGTCAAAGGAGACATGCATCCTACATGATAATAATAAATTCAGAGAACTCAGTCACACACATTTGCAAAAATATGATAAGCCACCCATTGCATCTCTGATGCCTCTGATCAGGTGGTCCTATACTACATAATAATAGATCCACTGTGGGTCATATATTCATGTGTTTCTAAAGTGAGAGCCAACTCACCTGGAGGCACCCCAGGATCCTCTAATATGGCACCACAAGGATCAGCATTCCCTCTTTTGGAGTACCCATTGCAATGTGCAGAGGGTTAGCCACTGGCCATTGGAACCAATCCATCAATGGTTCTTATGAAACGTCATTCAATTTCCATCCCTAATGTAAAGTGTTGTGTGGCACCATATTGCTTGTATCCCTATCCTTACTATGCTAACTGAAACGGCATTGCCTTCTACTGGATTACTAATCCTAACAAAATGTTTTTTGGTAGTAGACATAAATTATTTGGCCACTCACATCAGTCCCTGCCCCAGTGGAGCTTACAATCTATATTCACTATCACATGTACATACACACATGAGGGTTCATTTTTTTGTAGGGAGAGTATCCGGAGGAAACCCATGCAAGCACAGAGAGAATATGCAAACTCTACACAGTTAGGGACATGGTGAGAACTGAACCCATGACCTCAGTGCTGTGATGCAGTAATGCTAACCTTACACCATCCATGCTACCATAGACTTTAGCAGAGAGCTTATATTACAAATATCCACACAATTAAGGTAGTGAAAACATCCTTTAAAAGATACTGAGCAGATGTGACATTGAAGCTTACCTCACGGTGTTTTAAGGGTTGCTGTGTGAGAAAAATCTATTTTTTGTTGACTTAAAAGGCGTATACAGGGTGGCCATAATTAAACTTTCCCTATTCAGCGCCATCTGTAGCCAGTGTCAGACTCAGACATGAAGGGTCCACCAGGGGAATGCAATGATAAGGGCCCACTCCTCCCCCTCTTGTCAGCACTGCTCCCATTTGTCGTCTGGCTCCCCCCACTACGGTACTGCACAGTGCAGCAGTGTGCTCCCAAACTTGGTGCTCAAGGCACCCTTTGGCTGGGTACAAACTAGATGATGTGTATCCAGTTTGACCTCAGCAACGACGGGACCCGGCGGTTGAGTCAGCATCGGCAAGTGCATACATACTTGCGGGGAGCGACGGCGGGTGCCATGCAGCTTGGCCCTAGCTAATGATATCCATCATCGGCCCATAGGATGTCGCTGAAGACCCACGGGAGCACACATCGTTAGCAACATAGCGGGTACAGAATAGATGATGTGCCCAATATGTTGGTCCGATCCACTGGACAACATATCGTCTGGTGTGTACCCAGCATAACAGTCCTGGTTTTAAGGATATCCATGTTTGACCACAGGTGACTTAATTAGTACCTCAGTCAATTTGATTTAACAACCTGTGCTCAACCATAGATATCTCTAAAACCTGAACTGTTGGGGAGCCATGAGAACTATGTTTGGGAACCTCTGCCCTAACCTAATCCTACCGTACAGCCTATCCTTAGATTTAATACAGTATTTCCTGCTGCTCAATTTTTATAGCACACTCTCTTCTCCAATATTCTTACCTGGGAGCAATGAACAACCAGAGTGCACGACAAGTGTGAGGATAAGCAACTGACTTGATTTTGTTGTCTACAGTGACAGACAATTACCTGTACATAGTGGAATTAACAAAAGGTTCACCACAAACAGATGTGGTTTGGCAATAAGGGGCAGTAGGACTGCTATTCCGAGGGACACCACCTAACAAGGACCACCACAAACACATTGGCTCTCCTACCCCATGGCATCTTCTCATGATTCAACAGCATAGTGCGCCACCTTCATTACTGAATGGAATTGCAAAGCTGCATGCAGGCAGCTTTGTAATTCTGTCCTAGCAAACATGCAAATGCAGCAGGAGGTGTATAACACCCCAGGTCGCAGGTTGGGATAACCACGATGGTGGATGGCGTTGGGACGCCGGCCAGCTGAGTAAGCCTCAGCTTACTCAGGCTGGCCAGATTGCCAGGCCAAGCAGGGCCGAAACTAGGACTTTTGTCACCAGGGGCAAGACAGTAATTTGGCACCCCCCCTGGTAACTCCCCCCTGCATCAGTGCCCCTATAGTAATGCCCCCTGAGGTAATGCCCCTGTAGTAGTGCCCATATAGTAATGCCCCTGTAGTAGTGCCCATATGATAATGCCCCATAGCAATGCCCCTGTAGTAGAGCCCATATAGTAATGCCCCTGTAGTAGTGCCCATATTTTAATGCCCCCATAGTAATGCCCATATTTTAATACCCCCATAGTATTGCCCCTATAGTGCCCACCATACAATAATGCCCCTGTAGTGCCCACCATACAGTAATGCCCCTGTAGTGCCCATGCTCCCATATTAATGCCCTTGTGGTAATGCACCTGTAGTGCCCATGCTTTCATAGCAATGCCCCTGTAGGGCCCATGCTCCCATAGTAATGCCCCTGTAGTGCCCCCACAGTACTGTACCTGTGGTAATGTCTCTGTGGTGCTTATGCCCCATTAGTAATGCCCCTGTAGAGGCATAGAAGGGGCTGTGTGTGATCACGCAGGGCCCGTTCTGCACGTTCATAGAACGGGTCCTGCGCACCACCAATGCTGAATTAGCACCAGTGTGCGCTGTTCACAGAAAGCTGTGTGTGCCTCGTTCCACCTCTCTAACCTATGCAGTCAGTGGAGTGTTTTTCTGTCATGTGCATGTTTGGGCTGGATGAGGGCATGGACTACAATCTGATAACCCTGGTGCACTTCACATTGTTCAACCCTATAGGATGGTGGGGAGAGGGAGGTCTGATTATCCTGAATCCCTGGGTCACTTATTTTATTTTTTTACAGATACTTACAACCCCCCTCCTATCGCACCTCTGGTCTGCAAGCTCCATCAGCAGCTCATGTAACCTGATACCACTATCTCTGTGTTCCTGCACTGTACACTGTCCTGCTCACATTCTGGCTGACAGGTACTGTACGTCCTTCTGCTGCACGCGAGGGAGGGCCCGTGATATCGTTGTGTGCACCAGGAGGGGGCCCTCTGAGAGAGTACTAAGTCCACTGTCCACCTCCCCTTAATCAGGCTCTGCCTATATGCTGGGCAGCAATCCTCCCTTCCCCTGATCATGGTCCACGAAGCCCCGCCTCCCGACTGTGGCCTGTGAAACCCCACCCCCTTACCAAAATGGGCGTGGCCTGAGATAAGTGGGACCCACTGGGGAATTACCCGGTTCTCCAGCGTCCCAGTCCAAGCCTGTCTGTAGCTAGATCTAACAACTAGATGTCCAAAATTTGGTAAGTACACTAATTAGGACATAGTCCAGGAATGTTGATGTTCGTCCATGTAAGATGACGTTTTGCCTCTTTCTGAGTTCCGTTTTTTTGGAGGGAAAAATCCGAACTCAACATGCAAACTCGAACCTATCCGAGCCTGCACATCCCTACTAATAAGTCTCTGTACCAAATTTACTGACATTTTTTTTCTTAGATTGAGCTACAGACGCCTCTGAATAGCACAGGACAGCCATGAGCTCTGCTCCAGCTCTGAATTAGCAAGAGGCAAAAGTACTCTCAATGGGTTCAGTCACAGCCTCTTATCAGATATAATGACTTTTTGATTGATTGGTCCAAAATGTCATCTTTTACTACTGTGAATAGCGGCAATAAGAGGTGATACTTTACAGACCTTTTTTTAGTGAGACTGACAGTAATAGGCTCAAGAGCCAGATAAAGCACCTGTTCCAGGTGGAACCTACTAGTTGTGTGATAAAACAACAATGAACCACTATATCTTCTATTTGTGAAATCATTCATAATAGGTGCCACAAGATTTACTGAAAATATGCAAATTTAGACCAGTCATGATCCTTGTCTTGTGAAAGAACACCTACTTTTCTATTTGGATGTGTAGGTTGGTGGAGCAAGATGGAAACATATGTGAGGATGCAGGAAATGGGATAGGCAAACATAAGTTGGGTAGAGTGGAGATGTCCTAAGTGAAGAAAGAAGTCGGCCCCTGAGTGCATCTTTTTTGGGTAGCAGTGCAGAAACAAGATTAGTACTTTTTAGCTCTCACAGGGAAAGTAATTTGCTAAATAGCAAGTTGTTGTATCTCCATCAGAGAGATGCAGGTTAACTATAAATTCGATATCCCACCGTGGTATAAGTAATGCATATACATTTTGAGATTGGCCGCAGCCTATGCAAAAAGATCAGAGCCTTTGTGAGGAAAAGACCACTAGAGGTATACTCTTACCTGACCTGATCAGGGAAATTAAATCTGTCACAATAAAAAGGCTGAAACAGTATATTTAGGAGCTAAACTAAACCTTGTGTAAACAAGCTGTATCAGTCACCCCTGCTTCAGAAAAGAATTCTAGATTCAAACTGATGCTTGCAATGTAGGGCATGGAGCAGTGCTGTCACATACTGTGAAAAACACCCAGTTGTATAATTCAGCAGGACGCCGCTGAGAAAACTATGCTGTTGTAGAATGAGCTTGTCTGCCCATTAGCTAGGCAGAGAGCCTCTACTATACTATCTTGCATCACCTTACTATATAAACCCATGTGCCTCCTTGGAAATCTAAGCGCACTTCCGAAAATAAGGGCGCACAGTAAAGATTTTACATTGCACTGTGGTCACTTTTTGTAACTTGCATCCAGTGTTTTGTATTAATGTCTGGAAAATGAATAACTGACCATTTAGCCAATGATGACCAATTTAATGGGCCATTTTCCCTAAGCTGAGTGAACAACTGAACGATGGTGCGACGCGGCGATGCAATGTAACAATATATTACATCGTCATACACACTACACAATCCACCGTACAATGATGCGATATATAGTTACATGCTGAAAGCAACAAAACCACACTGTCCGTGGAATCGTCCCATCTGATGTTCAGAATAACCCGATTCATCAAACGAATTGGGTGGATTTGCCCGTACACACTATACTGTGGTCATTGCTTTCTGTCACAGAACGCAAGATTGGCCACTACTGTATATACTATAGTGTGTATCCACCTTAAATGCCTTGCTCTATATCACAGCTCTCTTGTCTCATGAGTGTAGGAAGCTGCCTTACAGAAGACACAAGTCTTTCTACACAGCTGACATTCAGCATTTGCACTTAGCACACAGATATTTCATGTTTCATCATGGGCAGATGGACAATGTTATTTTTAGGACAGTTTCAGTGCAACAGACAATATGCCCTAAAGCTAAAACACGAGAGGTCCTATTTCAAGTCAAAACATGTAACACACAGTAATTTGGTGGAGTAAAGTACAGTCATATTAAGATCCTATTAGTGGATCCATCTTTCACGTCTATGTTATGCCTCCTTGGGAGAAGTTGTGTGTCTTTTTAACATTGATGAGTTCTCTAGTGCATCAGGAGACCCTAAAGGAGACCCTAAAGCAAGTACAATAGACAACATTATAAAATAGGGTTGCACTAAATACTGTAGCTCTCGGTAGATAACCTGAGCCACCTGCCAATTAAAAGGGTCACAAGCAGGAGTTTAGTAGTCTCTCTGGACCTCCTAGAAAGGGAGTACTGTGGTAGCTTTATCCCAAGGCAAGACATACAATTCTGCAAAAATGGTCCTTTGTATCTGATTATATAGTTATTCGCAGTGCTATTTTTGTAGATAAATAGGTTCAGGAAACCCTTGGTGGGGAGCAGAGGTGGAAAAAGCTGTGTGCAATGTGGGCAGAGCTACAGTGGGAGTGGGGCATCAATTGGTACTAAACCATTAAAAAAACAATTGTCAAAGTTTGGGCTGTGGGGTGGGTATTATTATAACATGTCAATATCATATAAGTATATATAACTAATAACTATACAAATACAGACATATAGGAAAAAAAACTGCTGTAACTTCACACACGCACACAGAAAACCAGAATCCATACTAGATATATTGGGAAAGTCACATCAAGCCACAGCAATACATATAGAAGAAAAGCAAGATCCATATTAATAATACAAAAAGCCAGATCCACATAAAATACATTGAAAAAGCCAAAACCACATAAAATATGTAGGTATAATGGCGATACAACTACCACCTTCCCCTGCCACCTCTCCAACACTACTCCATGTTTCTACCTGACTAGTAGCTCCATCCCCTGTCTCCCCTCCAGCACTATCCCCTTCCTCTCCCTTCTTCACATTTTGTTTTACATCTGGTTTATACTCGTCTGCTGTTTCTGTACCTTCAGCGTGATCTCCCTCCATCTCCTCATCCTTCCCTTCATCACTGCTGGATGTCCCTTCACTGCTCTCACTACAGCTCTGTTTCTTCTTTTCCTGGTTTTCCCTGTACCTTCCTCTGTGCTCGCTTTTTCTGTCTCTGTGTTGTTCAGGTTAGGATCTGCATATCTGTGATCATGGCCCCTCTCTACTGAGGATTCATCATTGCTTATTTACATCAGAGGATCCTCTCCTACTGCAGGACTCACACCATCCTGCTTCTTCCCTGCACACTTCCCTGCATTGGGGACCACAGCACCCTGCTTCTCCCCAGACCCTCCTGTACATTGGTGTTCACATTCTCTTGCTTCTCACTAGCATCTTGCTTCTGTGTGCGAAAGCCCACTAGTATGTTACCACTTACATCCATCTGCCCAACAGCCATTGCTCAGCCCCAGATTGTCTTTCTCCTGCCCTGATTGACAGCCTATCAGGAGTGGACGTAGCATTTAGAATATGGTGCTGGCCGCATGCCAATCACAGCTCACGGACTGGCAACCAATCAGGAGCGACCGTTGCCACCGCGGCTGTCTCTTCATGACTGTCACTGGATGACTGCCAGTCCACAACTGCAACCAGCTCGCGGCCAGTATCAATCCACACCGCTGCCAGTGTCACTGACAGGCGGGTTCCCAAACACTGTTCCTGATTGCAGCATTTTTCAAAAGAGCTTCAGGAACGGCATTCCTGACCATCCTGCCTGAAAAATAGCACTGGCTATTCGTTAGTAAGCTTCATAAATACGGTTGGCTGCAGTACCACTCCCTACCTCCCTAGCTGCTCCTTTCTGTGACACCTTCCATCCAGTCTAGACAAATCTGCCTACCTATGATTCTGCTTGATGATTGCCTAATTAAGCAGCTGTGGCTGCACCTGTATTTGACTTACTTAAATTTGATTCACAGTGTGCTCCCTGCCAGATCATAGAGTCACATTCCTGGTGATATCTCTATCTTGTCACTACAAACAACTGTTGTCAGCATATCCAGGACAGTCATAACTGGACTCCCTGTTTGGTCACGACAAGAATTCAGCACTTCAACTGGTATTATTTCTGCTGGCTTTCTGATTTTCACAAACATCTCAATGCATACTGTATCTGTGCCTTTGTCAGTTTGACTCTTTCCACTTGGAAATAATGTGTTTTTAACATAACTCTCTTGCCTAGCCTTATATCCACTATCTCATAAAACAATCTACTTTAATTTTCAATTTCTGCATGCATTAAATCTCCACTTTTATTCAGCTCAATAATAAACTTTTGTTGTTGTGTATACACCTTTTCCAACACTGTTCCTTCACTTGCATTGCTGCAAATTTCTTGCACTCTTTCTTGCATTCATATATCATTCCAACTTCCAGTTCTCTTCCCCTAAGTTACCTCATTCACACCATGACAATTCTTTCTTCAACTCCCCCTTCCGTCTCCTACTCCTTTGTTCTGCCTCCTGCTTCCACCTTTATCCTTTCCTCCTTGTTTCCTCCACCTCCTCCTTCCCTCTCCTCTGTCTTCTTTCCTCTCCACTCCCGTTAATCCTCTTTCATCCTGTTCTACCCCAACTTGGTCTAACTATCCCACCACTAACCCCTCCTCTTACACTCCTCTCCCTGTAACTTCACCACACCGTCATACACATCTTATTAAACTCCCTCCCTGCCCACCTCCTACAGGTTCCCTCCATAGCTCAGGTGCCCGCACCATCGCTACACTCCATTCATATTGGTCACCCAAATAAATCTCCTCCATGCTACAGCAACCCTGATAATCTCATTCACATCTCTTCCACTAATGATGTCCATCTATTCTGTGCCCTCTGGAATGCCAGATCGGTCTGTAATAAACTGGTCTCCACCCATAACCTTTTCATCTCCAACTCCCTACATCACCTAGCCATTACTGAAACCTGGTTTTCACCCTCTGACACCACTTCTCCTGCTGCTCTCTCCTCTGGGCACCTCAACTTCTCTTACACCCCTTGGCCCAGGGGTAACCATGGCGGTGGGGTCGGGGTCCTTCTATCCCCCGGTTACTCCTACCAGCTAATACCCACTGAACCATCCCTTACATTGTCCACATTTGAGGTCCATGCTATACACCTATTCGAACCAGTACACCTTTGAGTAGCTATCATTTAACATTCCCCTGGCCCTCCCTCCAAATTCCTTGGCAACTTCGCTTCCTGGCTCCCTCACTTTCTCTCCTCAGATCTTCCCTCCATTATCTTAGGTAACTTTAAAATTCCAATTGATATCCCCACAGAATCCTCTGCCTCTAAAATCCTTACAGTCACATCTTCATTTGGTCTCTCCCAATGGACCTCCTCACCCTCCCATGTTAGTGGACACTCACTTGATCTGTTCTTTACTCACTGTTGTGATATATCTTATTACTCTAATTCCCCATTTCCCCTCTCTGACCATCACCTTCTCTCTTTTAACTTATCCCCTCCTCTACTCTACCTCCTAAGGCTACCATTACTAAATGTAACATTGAGGTTATCAACACTGTTTATTTTTCCTCCCTGCTGGACTCGCTTCTTTCCCCTATTCTTTCTCTCTCCTGCCCTGAACAAGTCTCTTCCCTGTACAATGCCTCCCTTACTTCTGCTGTTGACTCTGTTGCTCCAGCGATCAATACTCACCCTTGCAGATCCACACCTCAACCCTGGCATTCCAAATGTACCAGATACCTGCAAGAGTGTTCACAAATCGCTCAGCAACAGTGGTGGAAATCACACTCTATGGACTTCCTCCATTTCAAATTCATTTTCTCATCCTACAGTGCTGCCCTGTCCCTCTCCAAACAATCATATTTGAAGAACCTCCTCTCCTCCCAATCCTCAAAACCCTGATGCCCCATTTGCCACTTTCAAATCCCTCCTCTGCCCTTCCCCTCCTTGCTCTCTGCCCTTGACTTTGCAAACTACTTTACATCTCCTTCCCCTACCCATCTTTGCCTTCCCACCTAGCTCTCTACCCTTGACTTTGCAAATTACTATACATTTCCTTCCCCTTCCCCTCCTTGCCTCCCCACCTTGCTCTCTGCCCTTGACTTTGCAAACTACTTTACATCTAAAATGGACTCAACCAGACCCTCAGCACTCCAACCCCTCCTTTCCCAGACCACCCCTCCCCACCCATCTTACCATGATGATACCCAGATCTTCCTTTCCTCCCCTGACCTCTCCCCCTCTCTCCTCACCCACATCTCCAACTGTCTCTCTGCTATCTCTTCCTGGATGTCCCAGCACTGTCTTAAACTTAACATGTATAAGACTTAGCTGATCATCTTCCCACCATCCTGCATAACCTCACTTCCCCCAATTTCATTATCAGTTGATGGCACAACTATCTCCTCTAGCCCTAAAGTGCTCTGTCTTGGAGTTATCCTGGACTCCTCCCTCTCCTTCAAACCACAAATTCAGCACCTATCGCAGCCCTGTCGTTTCCACCTCAAAAATATTTTTAGAATTAGACCCTTTCTCACCTTGGATGCTACTAAAACCCTCATCCACTCACTAGTCAGCTCCAGATTGGATTACTGTAACCTCCTCCTATCTGGCCTTTCTCTCCATACATTCTACATCTGCTTTCCCTCTCCTTCAAGCTCTACACTGCCTCTCCTTCCCATCAGAACCCAATTCAAGGTTCTTACACTCACCTACTGTCACGACCAGGGTTTCTCGGCATGCCGGTCGGCAGGTAATACCTCTGAGAATGCTATGGCGAGGGGCGTCTGGCGGTGGCGCTGGTGTCTGGCGGGGTGCATTGGCTGCGCGTAGTCCTGTGCGGGCATACTGTCACTCTGGTCTGGTTAGGCCTGGTGGTGCTTCCGTTCCGCTCTGGCATGGGCGCCACCATCTTGCCTCCGGTCATGTGACATAGTCGCCCTCTCCTGGTGTGTCACATGCTCTCTCTGGCCTGTCACAGTGCGGTACTGGGTATTTAAGGGAGTGCAGAGCTTCCTTTCATTGCCAGTGGAACGTGTTTCTCAGCGAGAGCTGAGAGAGTTCCTGTGCTCATTCACCTGTCTGTTGGGATCATTACCTAGCCTGCTTCACCCTGCCTGTTCCAGCCCCACTGGATTCTCCTACCTCCTCCATTGCCTCTCTCTTTCCTGAGTACCTGTGTCAGCTGTTACCCTGCACCTTGACTCCACTTGCATTTCCTCTGGACACTACAGCCTGCAATTCATTTCAGCCTCACAAAACCTGGAATACTGGACTGCCTTCTGTTATCACTACCTGGACTTTTTCCCATTGCTTCACTACAGTTCCCCAAGTGCACTTTAGTGCTATACCCAGACTTTTTGTTTGTCACATTCATGTCTGTTAATCCATTCATTAACAACTCCACATTTATTTTTAAATCTGCTTCAGTGTCTGCTCCTATTACCACCCCGGGCCCACAACAAAACCAGAACCTCACACCTACAACACCCTCATCCAATCCTCTCCCATTTGCATCTCTGACCTCATCTTTCTCCCACTCCCGCCTCCAAGATTTTGCCCGTGCTACTCCCTACCTTTGGAACTCTCTCCCTATTAGACTCTCCACCTCTCTACAATTCTTCAAATGGGCTCTCAAGACCCACTACTTTATCAAGGCCTATCAGCTCTCATCCTAACCCACTACTACATGCTCTTTCCTCCCTGTCTACCCCATCTGTGTCATGCCTGTTTGTCTGCCCCTCCCCTTTAGAATGTAAGCTCTAACAAGCAGGGCCCTCTTCCCTCATGTGCTTCTCCTTATACTTTCTTCTACTCCTTACTCCCCACAAGGGCATCTAACACTTGATTGCTGACTCACTGCTGCTTATTTTGAGTGTTATGATCACTAATGCAGCAATGTGTACAAACCATGTCTTGTCCTGTATTATATTGTATTGTACTGCAAGTCACTGGTTTCTTGTTCACTTGTTTGTGTATGTACTCTGTAAGGTGCTGCGGAACACTTGTGGTGCCATATAAATAAATAAAGGATAATAATAATAATAATAATAATAATAATAATAATGCTAAGCCTGTATATAAACTCCTTGTGTCAACTTCCTTAATACTCTTGCTATCTGCTGATCCTGCTCCTAGGACTTCTAGTCTCTGTATTTACTGTGATATTCCAGCTCCCTGTGATTTGCTTTTCCAACTGCGTCCTGCCACCTCACCTTCCAGGTTTGACCACTCCTGCTGTACTCAGTATTATCATCAGTGACTGTTCAGCATTTACCTATGCATACTGGGACTAAAGCTAGGTACTGTATGGCGGGTGTGTACACCTGATATGTCTGTAACGATTTCATTCACCAATATATTGGATCAGCCCTCAGTACATCAAATGGCCGATATATCTGAAAGATATATTTTGGTCATCTGTTGGTGTGTAAGGGGGACAGCTCAGCTGGATGGGCAAATTTACAGTAAATGCCTGCCCAGTTGTGATGTCAAGCCCGGCACATCGAGCAAACGATTGGTAAATGTGTATGCATTTACCAATCATTAGATAGGTTGACCTAGTGCAGGCATGTCAAACATGCAGCGCGAATAAACATTTTACCGGCTTGACAGTGTGGGCCCAAATATATATATATTATGTGGCCCACATCCCTGCCATGATTGGGCAGTATTTACTTTATTTAAAACAGGCAACGCTGGTCTCTGAAGTGATCAGATACTAACAAAGCCTCTGATCACTTCAGAGGCCACTGGGCCTGATTCGAAGACGGACACTCTGAAAGAGTGCTCGCTCTGAATCAGGGTTTTTTTTTTTGTGCTTACTCCTGGCCGCTCGCATAGCTGTGGGTGACCACCCACAGTTGTTGCAAGCAGCCAGGATGATGGTCGCAATGGTCAAGACCATCGTGACCATCGGGGCTTGCGACGAGACCCTTGTGGTATTGTCTCGTGGCCACAAGCCGAAGAGAGCTTCTGGCTTTGATAGAACCGGAAATTCTCCCACTGACATCACAGCCACCCCCCCGCCACGCCTACAAAACAGGGTGAGCTGTCGATCAACATCGACAGCCGCCCCTTTTGTAGTGAGCTACGGAGCAAGAGAATTTGTGTGCGCAGAGCACACCATCGACCCTCTCGCGAGTGCTCAAGCGCTTGTGAGCGGGTCTGAATCAAGCTCAGTGTTCCCAGCGATGCAGCATGCGGGTGATGTCACTCACGTCTCCCGCAATGAGAGGAGCCTGCTCCTGCCACTCTGGATCTAATTAGATCCAGAAAGCGGCAGTGTCCACGCGGGATGGTGGGAGTGATGATGGCGTGGACTGGAGAGGTGCCCGTCGGCCTGTCACAGCTTGGCGTGCACCTGGACCTGGAGTGGAGTCGGATGGGGAGTGAGGGTTCGTTTGTTGGTACTGGAAAGCAGCTGGTCTTAGTGGGGTATGACTCATGAAGGAAAAAGGTACACACGTAGGGTGAAACAAAGCTGGGAGATGTTGGCGGTACTCAGTGAACTGGGGTCGGCTGGACGAATAGCAGATTGCGGGAAACAGAATATGGGAGTCGGAACAGCACCTAGGCTGAGAGGTGAAACTGTAGAAACACACTGGAGCTTCTGCACTTTAAGGAGCAAGGGAGCACAGAGAACTAGCTCACAGCATACACTGTGATAGATGTTGCACTGGCAACTAAAGAGCCTCTTGACAGCCCTTTAGTACCCTCAGGTAGTGCAGGATTGGCTGCTAGCACTCCCAGCCCAGACTGTAACCAGATTGGCCCAAATCAGACATGCGACCCGAATCCAAGATAGCCGCGCCCAGTGGTCACAGTGCGGAAGCGCTGCCAGTCTCACCCCCTCTCACCTGCCTCCAGATGGAAGCCCTTAGTCTGCGGAGACTCACTGTACCCAGCGCCACTCTCCGGGACCCTGCACCTCCGCCAGAATCCTCGCGCCAGAGAGCCCAGAGCGGTACGGACTGCAATCTTGGCAGCCTGTCGGCCCTGGTCGTGGCAGTACCCCCTCCTCTAGGAGGTGGCCTCTGGTCACTTCTTGGGTTTTCCAGGATTTTCTGAATGAAATTTAAGCACCAGACGAGGAGCATGGACATCCTCTGCTTTCACCCAGCATCGCTCTTTAGGTCCATAACCTCTCCAATCCAGCAAGTACTGAAGCTGACCATAGCAAAAATGAGAGTCCAGGATTTGTTTGACCTCAAACTATACGCCCCTCTCAGTAAGGACTTTGGGAGAGCATGGCAAGACTTTGCGAAAGCGATTCAGGATAAGGGGCTTCAGCAGGGAAATATGGAAGGAGTTTGGTATTTTGAGATAGGACGGGAGTTTTAGTTTGTAGGCCACTGGATTGATCACTTGAATGATGGGAAATGGACCGATGAAGTGGGGAGCAAACTTCATAGATGGGACCTTAAGGCAAAGATTACGAGTAGACAACCACACTAAGTCACCCGTCTTTAGGTTGGGCACTGCTCTCCTTTTCTTGTCAGCCTCTACTTTGTACCGGACAGAGGCTTTTCGTAAGACGGAATGAACTTTAGTCCAGATTTGTGAAAATTTCTGTAGTGTAGAGGTCACTGCTGGTACATCGAAAACTGGCAATTCTTTGAACTCTGGGATGCAGGCCAAATACTACAAAAATGGGGTTTGTCCCGTTGATGAATGATAAGAACTGTTGTGAGCAAATTCTGCCTAGGGTAGAGTGTCTTGGGATGAGGACATATGGATTTGTAAAAAGGTCTCAAGGTCTTGATTGACCCTCTCAGTAGATCCATTTTAATGGGGGTGGTAAGCTGTTGAAAATTTTTGTTTGACTTGGAAGATGGAACAAAGGGCTCTCCAAAATTTTGCTACAAACTGCACCCCTCTATCGGAGACAATTTCGGTTGGGAGTCCGTGAAGACGGAAGATATTGTCAACAAATAACTTGGCCAACTCAGTAGCAGATTGTAGTTTCTTGAGGGGAATATAATGTACCATTTTAGAGAACCGATCTACCACTACCCAGATGGTGGTGAACCCGTTGGAGCCAGGTAAGTCCGTCACAAAGTCCATGGATAGGTGTGTCCATGGACGGGTTGGTATAGGCAGGGGTAGTAGTGTGACGGTGGGAGCTTGTCTGGACATTTTATGCTGAGCGCACTGTGGGAAGGAAGAAATAAAATCTACGATTTCAGTCTTCATGGCGGGCCACCAATATGAATGTTGCAAAAACTCCAAAGTCTTACGTACAGTATGCCCGGGTGTCCGGAAAAACGAGAAGAATGAGCCCAATTCAATAGCTGTTTGCACATATCTGGGGTCA
The DNA here is from genome assembly GCA_031769625.1 of Taudactylus pleione. Classification (NCBI taxonomy): domain Eukaryota; kingdom Metazoa; phylum Chordata; class Amphibia; order Anura; family Myobatrachidae; genus Taudactylus; species Taudactylus pleione. Next base: position 22,200,117 of record JAUIMM010000092.1, on the reverse strand, counting down.
CAAAGGCCTTCCCAGGAGGGGGTTGGATGCGGGTGGTAGCAAAAACTCTGGATTCAAGAACTGGAGTCTCCTTATGATTCTCGGAAGATGCATCGGAGGAAAGTGACCGGGAGAGAGCATCCGCTTTTAGATTCAGTGAGCCAGGACAATAGGTCAAAGTGAAGTTGAAATGAGAAAAGAATATTGCCCACCGAGCCAGACGAGAACTGAGGCACTGGATATTCTTTAAATATAGGAGGTTCCGATGATCCATATAAACAGTGATGAGGAATGTAGCTCCTTCGAGAAGATAATGTCATTCTTCAAAGGCTAATTTAACAGCCAACAACTCCTGCTCTCCAATGGGATAATTTCTTTCTGCCAAGGAAAATTTCCCGCAGGGATGAAATTTGTTATCTTCGAGTTTCTGGGAAAGTACCGCCTCTACTGCTTCAGAGGAGGCGTCCACTTCCAGAAAAAATGGGTAATTGACGTTAGGTTGTCTTAGTACCAGAGTAGAAATGAAGGCTTGTTATAAAATTTGAAAGGCGGTTTCGGCCTCGGGACACCACTGAGATGGATTTGCCCCTTTGCGAGTCAAGGCGGAAATGGGTGCCATGAGGGTGGAGAATCCCTTGATGAATCTTCAATCTTTGGTAATAATTAGCGAAGCCTAAGAATCTTTGTACCTCCTTCAATGAATTTGGACGAGACCAGTCCAAAATAGCCTGTACCTTTTTGGGATCCATTTCAAGGCCGGAAGCTGAGATGATGTAACCTAGAAATGGAATGGAGGAAACTTCAGACACACACTTTTCCGCTTTACAGTATAGGTGATTTTCTCGTAGACGGGTCAGAACTTCCTTGATTTGAGACCGATGCTTGTCGATACTGGAGGAGAATATCAAGATGTCGTCTAGATAAACCACCACAGAAACATATAGTGAGTCCGGGAAGATTTCATTCACGAAATTTTTAAAAACAGCAGGAGCATTACAAAGACCAAAGGGCATAACAAGATATTCAAAACGACCATATTGAGTATTGAATGCTGTTTTCCACTGATCACCAGCACGTATCCTAATGAGGTTATAAGCCTCCCTTAAATCCAGTTTGGTGAAAATAGTAGCTCCTTCAAAAAATAGTAACTCGATCAAAAAGTTTGGTAATGAGGGGTATCGGGTAGCAGTCCTTGACAGTGATGTCGTTTAAGCCCCAGTAATCGATGCAGGGGCGTAAACCTCCATCCTTTTTAGATACAAAAAAGAAGCCTGCACCAGCTGGTGAAGAAGATGGTCGAATGAACCCTTTTTGCAGATTTTCCTGGATGTATGCTGACATGGCCTTGGTCTTGGGCAGGGATAGTGGGTAAGTACAACCACGTGGAGGAGTTTTGCCAGGGATCAACTCAATGGGGCAATCCCACTCCTGGTGAGGAGGCAGAATATCGGCTCCTGTTTTACAGAAGACATCAGAGAAGAAGCGGTACTGGCTGGGAATTGGTGTAGTGGTTGCAATGTGAATTTCTTTAATTAATTTGAGGAAGGTAGGACACTAATCAAGCCTCTCCCCAGGATAAGATTTGCATGGTACCCCAGTCAATATTGGGAGAATGCTTGCGTAACCAGGGATATCCAAGGATGACTCCATGAGAGGCCTTGCGGATCACCAAGAATTGGATCGTCTCATTATGAAGGGCCCCAACATGGACCGGCACAGGTTGGGTACGAAGAGACTCAATTCCATTGACAATCTGGGTACCATCCACTGCAGACAAGGTGACTGTATGATCGAGGGAAGACACAGGGATCCGAAATCTCTGGACGAGTTCAGCGGTAATGAAATTTTCGGCAGCCCCTGAATCAAGGAGAGAGAGAACAATTATAGCACCGCGGAATAGCTCTAAAGTAATGGACAAGGTAGATTCAGCTTTTAATGGAGATGAGGACATCACTCCCAACCTGGTGTCTCCGGTACAGGTTAGGATCGGGACAGGCAGCGATCAGATGACCAGTCTCTCCGCAGTACATACACAGGTTCTCCCGCCGGTGCCTTTGCCACTCCTCAACGATGAGACGAGCCCGATTAATCTGCATGGGTTCGTCGCCCACCAGTTCAGGCGGGAGGGTGGTTGGAGTAGTGGTCGGCCAGAATCTAAAGCGATCTCCCTTATTTTTCTCACTCTGCGTTCACGATAACATAGATCCACTTTATTACAGAGGGAGCTGAGATCATTGAGAGTAGCAGGAAGATCTCGTGTGGCAAGGTCGTCTTTTATTCGATCTGACAGCCCACTCCAGAAGGTGGAAATCAGAGCCTCCTCATTCCATTTTAGCTCCGATGCCAGCATTTGAAATTGGATGATATACTGGCTGACCGGTGCATTGCATAAGGGGCTCTAATACAGAGGGGAATTGCATAAATGGCACTACTACAGGGGGCACTGCATTGTTTTTTATTAACAATAAACCTTTCAAAATTGCATATAAGACTTTTTTTTTGTTGCGGCCCACACACTCTTAGACCTTGAATATTCGGCCCAGTTGAGTTTGACATGGCTGACCTAGGACCTGATTCAGACCCGCTCACTTGTTGCGGATGCTCGCATCCTGCGTATGCAAATTTTCCAAATTGACGTCATGGGATGCGATTGCTCGCCAAGGCATTAGCACACCCACTTTGGCTGTGCGAGCGATCACTCTGCATATGCAGACGACCATTAGAATATCCAGAGACGCCCACTAGCGCATGTCATCTCCAAGAAGTGTCTTTAAACATTGGTACATCGAGCACCATCGGAAGCTAACGCAGCACTTGCGGTTGCCTTACCCTACTGCAATCACTGTGAGGACTTCAGTGTAAAAAACAGGCAAGTGACGTGGACTATAACACTGCCTGTTAATTATGCACGCCTTAAAAATGACGTTGAAACACTCAGGCATGTCTGCGTTCGCACCTCCACTCCCCCGTTTTTAATGGACTGCCCATGTTACCACCCACAAACCTGTCACTCACTCTGCTGGGCTGTCTTTTCTGGGCGAGCGGGCGGTATGCGTTCGCAATGAGTAGTTCACGCACGCGCATTGCGATGTGTGCACTTGCGCATATGCAGACCAGCGGGCCGCTTGCGAGAGCACGCATCTAGCGACCGGGTCTGAATCAGGCCCCTAGTGTGTATCCAACTTTAGTTAGTATTTGCATTCTTATTTATCTTCATTGATCATAGCATTGATCATAGCTCTTCTGGACATTTGACCTGATTCAGACCCTCCCGCAAGCCGCCGTTCGCTCGTTCCTGGCCGAAGTTATGCAATTGTGCATGCATAAGCATCATAGTGCGTGTGCGTGAACTAGTCCTAGCGATCGGGAAGCGCGCGCTCGCCCAGCAAAGACAGCCCAGTGGGTGGTAACAGGGGAAGGCCACTGGAAAGGTGGGAGTGGAGGTGCGAACGCAGGCGTGCCTGAGAATCCTAACGCTGTTTCAGAGGCATGTATAATTAAAAGGCAGCGCCATAGTACACATTACCTGGTTGTATTTCACACAAGTGCTCGCAGTGCTTGCGGCAAGGTTTAGTCAATCTCAAGTGCTGCGAGCACATCCGATGGTACTCAATGTATGTACCAATGTTTTGATGCACTTCCTGGAGATGACGTGCACAAGTGGTCGTCTTATGAATGGTGGATGGGCATCTGCATACACAAAGTGCTCGCTCGCCAAGACATAGTGGACATGCTAATGCCTTGGCGTGTGATCGCTTGCCTTGTTGGGCGTGTGCTGAATTTGCATATGCTGGGAGCGAGCGAACGCATCTAGCGAGCGCCTCTGAATCAGACCCATTGTCTTTACTTGCATCCCCACATCATGTGGTAAGAAATTCCACAGCTTAGCCATCCTTACTTAGCCATCCCCAACTTTCTGCTGTATGTAGATGGCGAAACCACCTCTATACTCTTCAAAGCTGATGACCTCTTATCCTCTATGGGGCCCTTGGTACAAAAATTTTAGTGAAATATTTGTTTCAAACTTAGACATATCTCTGTACATAGGGCCTGATTCAGAGTTGGGAATAAAGAGAGAGATAGCACTTAACTGGACAAACCATGTTGCAATGCAAGGGGTGTAAATACATAAAAAAAAATTTGCATGTAGGGTAAATACTGGCTGTTTTTAAATGTAACCCACAAATACTGCACAGCTTTATTATTACTCTACAATTTAGATGTCAGTTTGGACGCCTCCCTCCGAAATCTAAATCTCTCTTCACATTTTACAACAGCCCCTCCTGCAGTGCTACATGGTTTCACCAAGATGATCAGTTGAGAGAGAGATCTCTCTTTATTCCCAACTCTGAATCAGGCCCATAGTAATTGCCTTTCTTCCAAAGTAAACAGATGTCATGTTTATAATGTAACCATTCCATTTTCTTTATTCATGTGTTTTTTTAAGACATAAAGAAAATCCTGTCTTCATATGCTACAGTATGCCTGGAGTGGGCACCCTGATTCCTCTATATGAGTACTGTATATAGAGTTCTTTATTTGCATAAAGATTTTAAGATGAAACAGATGTCATACTGAATAATCGTGTACCAAGGTGTGTATACCAAATGCTATTATACCCCTTTTATACTGGCCAAATAACCGGGGGTTATTGCCGTGTCAACCCGGGTCGCGGCTCAGTGTAAACAGGTCCCCCAAAAATAACCCGAGTCCAATAATCTGTCAATCCATCTCAAGCAGCGGGCAGGGTTGCACCAAGGAAGCCCCGGGTTACTGGGCAGTGTAAATGGGTGACCTGGGTCCCATTTACAGCAAAGGAACAGCCGGCTCACCGAAACATGGAGATTATGCCATCTCCAAGCGCCAGCAGAAAAGTGAACACTGCACTTGTGTGCAGTGTAATTGGCCCGACCCGGAAATAACGTATGAACGGGGTCTGTTCCGGGTTCCAAATTCTGGGCCAGACCTGGGATTTTAGTGTAAAAGGGGTGTTATATGGAACCAGAAAGGACCAGTTATGTAGAGATTTGAAATGAGAATATGGACAGTGAAATGCAGATGATAAAAAAAAAGAAACAATTTTATTTTAGCAATAATAATAGTAGATCCACTTCTAATGATGATTTTAATCGCTCAGTGTTAATTCTTCCCCTGTAGCATATACCTCGTGTTGCTAAGTGATGCCTTCAGAGCGTGTCTCCAGCCTTCACTACGCACTGCTGCTTCAATTTGGCACTTCACAAATACTTACTTGCACTTTCATCTCCACTCTGTTGCCATATATTTTTTTGTAGCAAATTTTAGAGGATATTTTGGAGAGATGCCATCCCAGCAAGGATGTTCCTTTGAAACCTCAGAGAGGATATTATTGGCATTGTTCAAACGTAGTTTTCTTGCTCGTGATTGGCAGCTCATTGGCTGCAAAATTCATCTCCACCGACAGCCACTTGCCAGATCCTTACTTGAAGCCTGATGCCTATTAAGCTGATCATTTGTTTTTGAATAAGGAACAGCAGTGATTCTGCATGAACTGTCACACGTGCCTTAACTCATGAAAAGTGGTCAAATCATTTTGATGACATTTTCTTCATGTTCCCAATGGCATGAAGCTTATTAACATGTTGTCAACGTCAGAACAGGAGTTGAAACATTCAACAGACAGCAGATTCCCAAGGAACTGAAAATCCCTTTCGCTGTGAGGTCAACCTCAGAAAACTTATTTTAACACAGTGGTGATAATATCTAATTCCCAGTGTGTTGATTACAACTTGTACATAAAGGTCACTAAATAAGTTGTCACCGACTTGTTCAAAGAAAGTAAAATAATAACATTAAAAATAAATGTTCCTCACAGGCAATAATTATACAGTTATTATGCTATACTTAAGAAGGGGACAATAAACAATAAAGAAATAGGGGGAGATGTATCAAGTCTTGGAGAGAGATAAAGTAGAGACATAACCCAAAATAACCAATCTCTAAGTGTCTTTCATCTAGCACAGTCTTCAAAATGACAGTTAGAAGAAGCTGATTGGTTGCATTTGGCAACTATCCACTTTATCTCTCTCAAAGGCTTTTTACATCCCGCCATAGTCTGAACACATTATAGAGACATTCTTACTTTTAATGGACAACTGCATATAGAAATACAATGTATGAAAAGTGCCTTGTTCACAAGCAGGGCTGGCGATAGCCCGGTGACATGCCCCACCACATTTATTTGTAGCAGCACTGCCGTCTTTTGATGCCCACCTCTGCTGCTCACCTTAGCAGGTGGGAGATGAAGACCGCACCCTCTCCTCTTGGGAAGAGAAGCGACACATCACAGCCAAGCACTAGACTCCCAGTGTAACTGTGACAACTTTTCCTACTTGCCAGCAGGTGGCGCTCTATTTTGGGAAACCAAAAACACTGGATAAGTGATGTTATGTCACTCTGGGAGATATGTCAAATCTTCTAAAGAGGCCAAGTGTAGAATTCTCCCTCAACAACCAATTAGCTTCTAGCAATTATTTATCTAGTACACTATAAAATGATAGGTAGAAGCTGATTTGTTGCTATGTGCAATTTATCCACCTGTCCTCTTTAGATGGATTGATACATCTCCCCCTAGTGTTTTAGGCACCCCTAACCATTGGCACTCTATGCAACATATAGGAGACATAAAGGGGTAGAAACAGTCCACACTATGTCACTTGTAATATTATTTATAGGTAATGAAGACATAAATGTCTCCTGAGCATGTCTCAAAGGTAAGAGTTGAGTTGGTGCACAATGTGTACCAATGAGTACATCTATGTGGTTTCTTAGGGTGTACAAAAGTAGAGAAAAAGGGGTACATATAGTTGGTGCACTCTGTTCAACAAAGGTGATTAAAAGTTTTATTTTTAGAGAGTGGTGAATGATTTATCTATGCACCCTACAATGTTTCTGAATAATTGGGGTGCTGAATTTATGACAATAGAATCCCCCTTCACGATACTCCATCAGCTGCCACCCCAAATATAGGGATTTTGCTATTCCGATGCATCACTGGCTCTCCATTGTTGAGTTTATTTACTAGATCTTTGGTTTGGGTAAAATAATGAAGCAAAACTCTTCCTTAATGAATGGTGGTTTATATTGTCAAGGATAAGATGTTCTTTTCCCCAGCCCTTCCAATTATGACTTCATTAACAACGACTTCTAAGTCCACTATTTCAGAGTCCCTGTGAATGTGCATCTATGCTGTTCTGCCATGTTGGAACTAGGGGTGAGCGGGTTCGGATTTCTGAAATCCGAACCCCCCCGAGCCCCCCCGATCCGAGTCCGATCCGAGTCAGGCTCGACTTTTCTCGCCTGACTCGGATCTGAAATCGAGGCAAAACGTCATCATCCCGCCTTCCGAGTCTCGCGGGTTTTGGATCCTATATAAGGTACCCGCGTCGGCGCCATTTTCTCACTCGGCTGTGGACAGTGAAGAGGGAGGGTGGGAGTTAGGGCTGTGTAGTGTAGTGTAGTGTAGTGTAGTGTAGTGCTGCTGTTGTCCACTACTTCAAAGTCCATAGGGGCTGGCTGTGTTGTGCTGTGCTGCTGTTGTTAATAGGGGCTGTGTCCACTACTTCAAAGTCCATAGGGGCTGGCTGGACTGTGTTGTGCAGTCAGTTCTCCATAGGGGCTGTGTCCACTCCAAAGTCCTGTGCAGTGTCCCAGACCTAAAGGGGTGCTGTAGTGTTGTCCAGGGGGTGCTCTGTCCATCAGGGGTGCTCCCCCCAAGTGCTAAAAAAATAATATATTTTCTGTGTTTGTGAATTGTGTGCGCAGTAGCCGCACGTGCATCAACAAAGTAGTGCCAAGCGTGCGCCTGTGTCATAAGTAAAGGGCCGGCTGGCTTGACCGTTAAAGGGTGCTGTAACCCCCGAAAGTACACTCCAGTCCAAACCAAAAAAAAATTATTTTCTGTGTTTGTGAATTGTGTGCGCAGTAGCCGCACGTGCATCAACAAAGTAGTGCCAAGCGTGCGCCTGTGTCATAAGTAAAGGGCCGGCTGGCTTGACCGTTAAGGGTGCTGTAACCCCCGAAAGTACACTCCAGTCCAAACCAAAAAAAAAATTATTTTCTGTGTTTGTGAATTGTGTGCGCAGTAGCCGCACGTGCATCAACAAAGTAGTGCCAAGCGTGCGCCTGTGTCATAAGTAAAGGGCCGGCTGGCTTGACCGTTAAGGGTGCTGTAACCCCCGAAAGTACACTCCAGTCCAAACCAAATAAAAAATTATTTTCTGTGTTTGTGAATTGTGTGCACAGTAGCCGCACGTGCATCAACAAAGTAGTGCCAAGCGTGCGCCTGTGTCATAAGTAAAGGGCCGGCTGGCTTGACCGTTAAGGGTGCTGTAACCCCCGAAAGTACACTCCAGTCCAAACCCAAAAAAAAATTATTTTCTGTGTTTGTGAATTGTGTACGCAGTAGCCGCACGTGCATCAACAAAGTAGTGCCAAGCGTGCGCCTGTGTCATAAGTAAAGGGCCGGCTGGCTTGACCGTTAAAGGGTGCTGTAACCCCCAAAGTACACTCCAGTCCAAACCAAAAAAAAAATTATTTTCTGTGTTTGTGAATTGTGTGCGCAGTAGCCGCACGTGCATCAACACAGTAGTGCCAAGCGTGCGCCTGTGTCATAAGTAAAGGGCCGGCTGGCTTGACCGTTAAAGGGTGCTGTAACCCCCGAAAGTACACTCCAGTCCAAACCAAAAAAAAATTATTTTCTGTGTTTGTGAATTGTGTGCGCAGTAGCCGCACGTGCATCAACAAAGTAGTGCCAAGCGTGCGCCTGTGTCATAAGTAAAGGGCCGGCTGGCTTGACCGTTAAAGGGTGCTGTAACCCCCGAAAGTACACTCCAGTCCAAACCAAAAAAAAATTATTTTCTGTGTTTGTGAATTGTGTGCGCAGTAGCCGCACGTGCATCAACAAAGTAGTGCCAAGCGTGCGCCTGTGTCATAAGTAAAGGGCCGGCTGGCTTGACCGTTAAAGGGTGCTGTAACCCCCAAAGTACACTCCAGTCCAAACCAAAAAAAAAATTATTTTCTGTGTTTGTGAATTGTGTGCGCAGTAGCCGCACGTGCATCAACAAAGTAGTGCCAAGCGTGCGCCTGTGTCATAAGTAAAGGGCCGGCTGGCTTGACCGTTAAAGGGTGCTGTAACCCACAAAGTACACTCCAGTCCAAACCAAAAAAAAAATTATTTTCTGTGTTTGTGAATTGTGTGCGCAGTAGCCGCACGTGCATCAACAAAGTAGTGCCAAGCGTGCGCCTGTGTCATAAGTAAAGGGCCGGCTGGCTTGACCGTTAAAGGGTGCTGTAACCCCCGAAAGTACACTCCAGTCCAAACCAAAAAAAAATTATTTTCTGTGTTTGTGAATTGTGTGCGCAGTAGCCGCACGTGCATCAACAAAGTAGTGCCAAGCGTGCACCTGTGTCATAAGTAAAGGGCCGGCTGGCTTGACCGTTAAAGGGTGCTGTAACCCCCGAAAGTACACTCCAGTCCAAACCAAAAAAAAATTATTTTCTGTGTTTGTGAATTGTGTGCGCAGTAGCCGCACGTGCATCAACAAAGTAGTGCCAAGCGTGCGCCTGTGTCATAAGTAAAGGGCCGGCTGGCTTGACCGTTAAAGGGTGCTGTAACCCCCGAAAGTACACTCCAGTCCAAACCAAAAAAAAATTATTTTCTGTGTTTGTGAATTGTGTGCGCAGTAGCCGCACGTGCATCAACAAAGTAGTGCCAAGCGTGCACCTGTGTCATAAGTAAAGGGCCGGCTGGCTTGACCGTTAAAGGGTGCTGTAACCCCCGAAAGTACACTCCAGTCCAAACCAAAAAAAAATTATTTTCTGTGTTTGTGAATTGTGTGCGCAGTAGCCGCACGTGCATCAACAAAGTAGTGCCAAGCGTGCGCCTGTGTCATAAGTAAAGGGCCGGCTGGCTTGACCGTTAAAGGGTGCTGTAACCCCCGAAAGTACACTCCAGTCCAAACCAAAAAAAAATTATTTTCTGTGTTTGTGAATTGTGTGCGCAGTAGCCGCACGTGCATCAACAAAGTAGTGCCAAGCGTGCGCCTGTGTCATAAGTAAAGGGCCGGCTGGCTTGACCATTAAAGGGTGCTGTAACCCACAAAGTACACTCCAGTCCAAACCAAAAAAAAAATTATTTTCTGTGTTTAGCCGCACGTATATATCAAATCGATATAACATAAATGGAGGACCAAACTTTCCCAGATAAAAATAAAATAGAGAAAGATCAAGAACCACTTCCTCCTAGTGCTGAAGCTGCTGCCACTAGTCATGACATAGACGATAACATGCCATCAACGTCGTCTGCCAAGGCCGATGCCCAATGTCATAGTAGAGGGCACATACAATCCCAAATGGCACAGTTCAGGAAAATGACCTTGAAAAAGACATTTAAATCAGCTGAAGAGAAACGTAAACTTGCCAATATGCCATTTACGACACGGAGTGGCAAGGAACGGCTAAGGTCGATCCCTAGTATGTTCATGACTAGTGGTTCAGCTTCACATGACGATGGAAGCCCTCCTCCCACTAAAAAAATCAAAAGAGTTAAGCTGGCAAAAGCACAGCGAAGAACTGTGCTTTCTAAGAAGATATCACAAATCCCCAAGGAGAGTCCAAGTGTGGTGGTGGTTGCGATGCCTGACCTTCCCAGCACTGGACGGGAAGAGGTGGCTCTTTCCACCATTTGCACGCCCCCTGCAAGTGCTGAAAGGAGCACCCACAGTCCACTTGCTGATATGCAAATTGAAGATGTCACTGTTGAAGTACAACAGGATGAGGATACTGGTGTAGCTGGCGCTGAGGAGGAAGTTGGCGAGGAGGATTCTGATGGTGATGTGGTTTGTTTAAATCAGGCTCCGGGGGAGACAGTTGTTGTCCGTGGGATGAAAAAGCCCATCACGGTCATGCCTGGGCAGAAGACCAAACATTCCACCTCTTTGGTCTGGCAATATTTCTATCCAAATCCGGACAACAACTGTCTTGCCATATGTACCATATGTAAAGGTGAAATAAGTAGGGGTAGGGACGTCAACCACCTAGGAACATCCTCCCTTATACGGCACCTGCAGCGCGTTCATAAAAAGTTACTGTCAAGTTCAGAAACTTTGGCTAAGACCGTAAGCAGTCCAGGGACACCTAAATCCCGTTGTCCTGTTGTATCCAAGCGCCTGCAAACCACACCGTCAACTCCCTCCTCGTCAATTTCCTCCTTAGTCAGGATCGGAAGTAGTCCTGCAGGCCATGTCACTGGCATGACTGACTCTCCTATCCGGGATTCCTCTGGAGGATCCTGCATTGCTACGCCTACTGCTGCCGCTGCTGCTGTTGCTGCTGCTGGGAGTCGTTCATCATCCCAGAGAGGAAGTAGGAACACCACTACTTTTACTAAACAATTGACCCTCCAACAGTCCTTAGCGAGGAGGATGAAGTACGACAGCAGTCATCCTGAAGCAAAACGTATAACTGAGGCCTTGACTGCTATGTTGGTGTTAGACGTGCGTCCGGTATCCGCCATTAGTGCAGTGGGATTTAGACAATTGATGGAGGTAGTGTGTCCCCGGTTCCAAATCCCGTCTAGATTCCACTTCACTAGGCAGGCGATACCGAGACTGTACAGAAACGTCAGAAAAAGTGTCCTCAGTGTCCTGAAAAATGCCGTTGTACACAATGTCCACTTAACCACGGACATGTGGACAAGTGGAACAGGGCAGACTAAGGACTATATGACTGTGACAGCCCACTGGGTAGATGTATCACCTTACGCAGCAACAGCAGCAGCGTCACCAGTAGCAGCATCTCAGAAATGCCAGCTCGTTACAAGGCAGGCTACACTGTGTATCACCGGTTTCAGTAAGAGGCACACCGCCGACAACCTCTTAGAGAAACTGAGGGAAATCATCGCCCAGTGGCTTACCCCACTTAGACTCTCCTGGGGATTTGTGATATCTGACAACGCCACCAATATTGTGCGGGCATTACATCTGGGCAAATTCCAGCACGTCCCATGTTTTGCTCACACAATAAACTTGGTGGTGCAGAATTTTCTGAAAAGCGACAGGGGCGTGCAGGAGACGCTTTGGGTGGCCCGAAAAAATTTCTGGCCACTTTTGCCATTCAGCGACTGCGTGCCGAAGACTGGAGCGCCAGCAAACACTCTTGAACCTGCCCCGCCATCACCTGAAGCAAGAGGTTGTGACGCGGTGGAACTCAACCCTCTATATGCTTCAGAGGATGGAGGAGCAGCAAAAGGCCATACAAGCCTATACATCCACCTATGACATAGGCAAAGGAGGGGGTATGCACCTGACTCAAGCGCAGTGGAGAATGATTTCCGTGTTGTTCAAGGTTCTCCAGCCCTTCGAACTTGCCACACGTGAAGTCAGTTCAGACACTGCCAGCTTGAGTCAGGTCATTCCCCTCATCAGGCTTTTGCAGAAGCAGCTGGAGAAAGTGAAGGAGGAGCTAAGATGGAGCGATTCCGCTCGGCATGTGGGACTTGTGGATGAAGCCCTTCATTCGCTTTGCCAGGATTCCAGGGTGGTCAATCTGTTGAAATCAGACCACTACGTTTTGGCCACCGTGCTCGATCCTAGGTTTAAAGCCTATGTGGTGTCTCTCTTTCCGGCTGACACAAGCCTGCAGAGGTGCAAAGACCTGCTGGTGAACACACTGTCAGCTGAAGCGGAACGTGACACGTCAACGGCTCCTTCTTCATTTTCTCCTGCAACTGGGGCTGCCAGGAAAAAACTTAGGTATCCTAAGCAACCCGCTGGCGGTGATGCAGGGCAGGCAGGACCAAGTTTGGACATCTGGTCCGGACTGAAGGACCTGGCAACAATTTCTGACATGTCTACTGTCACTGCATATGATACTGTCACCATTGACAGAATGGTGGAGGATTACATCGGTGACAGCATCCAAGTAGGCATGGCAGACAGTCCATACCTGTACTGGCAGGAAAAAGAGGCAATTTGGAGGCCCCTGTACAAACTGGCTCTATTTTACCTGAGTTGCCCCCCATCCAGTGTGTACTCCGAAAGAGTGTTTAGTGCAGCCGGGAACCTTGTCAGCGAAAGGCGTAGGAGGTTGCTTCCACAGAATGTGGAGAAGATGATGTTCATCAAAATGAATTATCAGCTCTTCCAGGGAGACCAGCCTCCAGAAGGTACAGAGGGACCTGTGGTGGTGGATTCAAGTGGGGACGAGTTAATACTTTGTGAGGATGAGGATGTACACACTGAAGAGGGTGAGGAATCGGTGGATGAGGAGGATGAGGATGACATCTTGCCTCCATAGAGCCAGTTTGTGCAGGGACACATTAATTGCCAGCTTGTTTTGTGGGGGCCCAAACGAACCAATCATTTCAGCCACAGTTGTGTGGGAGACCCTGGCGCTGAAATGATTGGTTTGTTAAAGTGTGCATGTCCTGTTTATACAACATAAGGGTGGGTGGGAGGGCCCAAGGACAATTCCATCTTGCACCTCTTTTTTTTCTTTGCATTATGTACAGTTTGGGGCCTAGTTTTTCAAACTGCCATCCTGTCTGCCACTGCAGTTTCACGCCTAGATGGGTCACGTGTTTGTGCTGCCCACTCGTGTCGCTTAGCATAGTCATCCAGCTACCTCGGTGCAACGTTTTGGACATAAAAACACTATTGTGAGGTGTGAGGTGTTCAGAATAGACTGGAAATGAGTGGAAATTAAGGTTATTGAGGTTAATAATAGCATAGGAGCAGAAAAACCTACAAATTCTGTGATTTTAGCTGTTTTTATGCTTTTTTAAAAAAAAATACAGATCCAAAACACAAAACCCAGAACCCAAAACACGGAAGGGTGGTTTTGGCAAAACCAATCCAGATCCAAAACACGAAGAAAGATCCAGATCCAAAACCAAAACACAAAACACGAAAAGTGGCCGGTGCACACCCCTAGTTGGAACCATTGTAGAGCAACAAAATATCTTAAGGAGGCGCAGTGCAGAGAAAGATCGCTCACTGTTGCATGCTGTGATTGGTTCTGTACTGTCTGTTAGATCTAGTCTAAAAAACGTAAATATCTCAGGTAATGTGGTTATCTTTATGAATGGGAGTCCTAAATCTGATGAAAATGGGTGTTTCCGCTGTAGATGGGGGTTCTCCCTATGTAAAAACCCTTGAAGGTGGCATAAGCTATCGCCAGGTATTGCTGGCAATTCTCTTCGCCTCCAGCGATAGGCATCTCTAAGCAAAGCATAGGAAGGCTATTCTACACCCTTTGAATGGTGATACCTGGGGATATGGGTGACATATTAAAAAAAAAATGCTCCCCATTTTTGAATATTTAAAATTATTTTAAAATAATATTTTTTCTCTATGTTTTAACAATTTTATTGGAGCTTTTTAGGGTTTTTTTTAAAGAAACTGCTACTGAAGCCCAAGTCTGGGCATGTGCAGAAGGAATCTCTTCTTCCTGCTGCCAGCCAGCATTGCCAGGAAGTTGAGCATTACTCAGCTGCCCTAGCAAACTGTTTTTTTATTGACATGTGGCACTAAAATATTTTTTCGCTTCGATAAACAGCAATAGAAAATCTGTTGTATCGCATAATGTTTATTATTATTATTATTATTATTATTATTATTATTATTATTATTAATAATAATAATAATAATAATGATTAATAGATAAAGGGAACATACAGTAGCATCAGACTAAAATTAAAACTGCTCATGGACTGTTCGTTTGTATTTCTTCCAGTATTACAGTATATGGTAATGAAATGTTAAAGTACTAAGAGCAATATCAGTAACATACAACTGAAGGAATGTTCACCAATTATGAATGTCTCATCTTGTAGGAGTAAATGTAAACTATCTGCCCCTGATACAGAGTAACCCGCAAAATGTGAATAATTTACGCAAAAATAAGTAGCATGATTTTGCCCAACTTGTTAGACCTACTGTATGCCATGTGCAAAATTAGCGTTTAGGGTCTGATTCAGAGGTACACACTACGGCTATGCCGCACACTAACAGCTGATGTTTTCAGTCTGCACATGTGTCCGAGCCGAACTGCGCAAGCATCTCAATGGCCACCACCAAATTCAGACACAGAGTCAGTGGTAATTTGTAGGTGGTAACAGGGGATGGCTAGCCGGCCGTGGGTGTGTCACAGTCATAGCTGCACTGATTTCAGCAGCTGTGTTCAGACGGATAATCTGCACCTCCATAGGGCTGGTGCAGTGTTGGATGGTGCATCTTAATACGCACCGTGGGCGTCTCTGTATGAATCCCATCAGCTGTGGCATTAGCATAAATACACAGTTACACTGAGGCAAAAGACAGTCACGACTGCATTAGCGTGCATCTCTGGATCAGACCCTTGTGTCCATATGCAGAGATTAATAGGTGTACATGTCTGCATTCCAGTATAATTGCAGCAGGTTTATTTGCTCTTTAAACAACCCACAAAGTTACTCCGCATATAGGGGCTGATTCTTAATTGGCGGGGAGATGTACTAAACCTTGGAGAGTGATACAGTGCAGAGTGATCAAGTACCAACCAATCAGCTCCTAACTGTCATTTTTCAAACACAGCCTGAGAACTGACAGGAGCTGATTAGTTGGTACTTTATCACTCTCCATTTTATCACTCTCCAAGGCTTTGTACATCTCCCACCCCCCCAGTAGGAGTAAAGCAAAAAAGAGAAGGTAACTTTGCACCTTAGCAGAACCATGTTACACTATAGGTGGGGCAGATTTAAAATGTGTTAGAAAGGGAGAGCGTTACTCCAGTATGACTCCTACAGGGATGATGCTTCATTCCTTTACCAAAATGGCTGCCAGTGCTACTACTGCGCATGCGCAGTGCTATCTTGCCCTGAGTGTGTAGAATGACATAGTGGGAAATGGACGTCTCCACTTTAGCTTCAAGGACTTTTGCTTTTACCCTTCTGTTCCAGCACCCTGCACAGCTACCCGCTTCCAGGAGACAGTCATAGGCTGGTGAGCTTTCCCTACCCTGCTCTGCTACAGGCACCATGCCTTAACTAGTGTAACAGCGAGTACGGCTATATCTTCACTTATCAAAAAACGACACTACTGGTTAAGCCACTGGACTTCTGATTGGGTCAAATACAATTCCGATGGTGTGTACATTACTTTGCTAAACCACCGCTCTACACACACTTTCTCATTAAATTGTGCAGAGAGATTTACATTTGGGAGGGGTATGTCCAAACTGAAATTTAAATTGTAGTGTAAAAATAAAACTGTCCAGCAGGTGTGGGCTACATGTAGAAGCAGCCAGTACCCCACATGCAAAAATAATAAAT
Organism: Taudactylus pleione; assembly: GCA_031769625.1. Lineage (NCBI taxonomy): Eukaryota > Metazoa > Chordata > Amphibia > Anura > Myobatrachidae > Taudactylus > Taudactylus pleione. The sequence continues at coordinate 22,183,790 of JAUIMM010000092.1, read as the reverse complement.
GTATTTGCACCCCTTGCAGTGCAACATGGTTTGTTTCAGGTACAAAGTTACTTGCTTTTTTGCTTTACTCCCACCTTATAATCATCCTCATAGGGGGAAGTCCAATTGGCCATGGGATGGACACTTAGGGGGTGATACAATTGTTTTTTAAGGCATGATAATTAATGAGCGCCCAGGGTTGCAATTCAATTGTTCTGGGTGCTCACTAATTATCGCCCTCTTCGCCCCCGGATTTAGCCATGTAAAATGGCTAAACCCATCTATAGTTCTGGTTAGGGTGCACTAACTGCAGTTAGCGTGCCCTAACCAGGGGGTTTCTCACACATTTCTGCTCGCACCCTCCTGAGGGTGCAAGCAGAAATGCCGGCGCCGGCAGCTATCGTGCCCTGACGGAGCAACAATTGAATTGCTCTGTCGAGCGTATTAGTAAGAAAGCCTTCGGCAAAACAATTGAATTCCCCCCTTAGGGTCCTACTTATTACTGTTTTGCTGTGAGGCCCTGAACAGTAAGATTCCTTATTGCTGCATATTGCAGTTATTTGGCGTATATTTTCAGATAGGACAGATAGGACAGATGCCGGGCATAGGCTCTGAAAAGTGTCTCTCCTGGTGAAGGCTTTAACTGCCAGGTTCAGACATGGCTTCATTAAAGCTCCAGTGTGGCCATTGGATCCTTCTCCAAAAAATAATGCAGACCTGTAGTCCATAGGCTAAAACAGATAGCCAAAAGATGACATTAGCTAACTGGGACGAGTTTCAGAATTTTTGGAGGATTGACTGCATTTTATTGTTTAATAAATAGGCCCCTTAAAATTAGTTTACTGTAGCTGTTGACCTATTACAGGTAAATCTTTAGATCTTAACTTTAATAAAGTAAAACAATTAGTACTCTCATCTGTATAACTGTATAACCTTGCCTTGTCGAGCGGAGAACTAAGTGAAGTGAAAACCTTTTTTTTTTTCTTGGCATCACTCATCGTTGTTAATATACTTTGTGTTCCTGCTAGTTTGCTCATGGCCTCCCTGTGACACTCCGACTTTTCATGCTTAACTTTCTAACACATGATGCCAGCCATTAAATCCATCATCAACAAAAGAAAACTCGGCCTTGGTAGCAAACTTTTATTAAACCTTTACCTTTTGCCTCTTGGCAAATGTAACAAAATTCCTTTTACATTTCAGTAATATAAGTGAGCCAGTTGAAATATGCTCCTTTTTTTGGATTTAACACTGCCTCTGCTGCTATTACTATGGTTAGGTTTTTATTTTTATTTAGCACATGGAAATACTGCATTAAATTCTGATGCTACAACTTTAGTTGTTTTAGGGGCAGATTCATCATTATACTTTGATATCCACCTTGCTGCAAATTGCAGCATAGGATACCATATAACTGGAGCAATGATATATTGCTCCTGTGTGGAGACAGCTGCCGATTACGCAGCTAATAACTAGCGCAGGAACATTACACTGCCGAGTTTGATCCGGCCATGTCAATGAGCATACACAAATTGAGTTCACTCACGTGCACTGCTGGAGCGGCATTTAAATTTGCCCTTGCAGTGGAGATGTACCTGTTGGCGGTCACTGCAGCAAGTGTACAGATGGTCGGCAGGTCGCCTGTGCACACAGACAGATGTACCGATAAATCGGCTGTGTTCCAGGCCGATGCAGTATGTTGTTCACAGACATATCTTCTATACACGCATACAGATACACTATGTGATATGTCATTCATCAGCTGATTGAACGACATATCACATACTGTGTACCCAGCAATAGTAGCAAATTCACGCCTTGACAAATTGTGTAGTGCTGCAAAAGCTGAAAATGCAAAAGTTTTGCATACTCCGTCCATGTCCAATAACTAACATAATGTATCTGGCCCTATGTTTAGGAAATAGTTTATTTACTGAAGGTAGATCGAATTCTGAAGTGATTTTTTTTTTTTTAAATTAGAAGCATGAATAACAATACTCAATGCTGCAAAGACTATTATTTTTTATAACTACTACAGTATTTTGCTTGCTCATGTGGGTGATAAAAGTGTGTAAGATGAACTCCTACCTTGCAGTATCCTTGGGTCAACCATCCAGTTGTAGCTGTCTCTTTCACCTTGTCATGTTCGGACTACGGAGATCCTCTACTGAGGGATTGGAAGTCGGGGTCCCAGGCTCGGAAAGGAACCGGAGGCGAGGGGCCTGGATATATGCCTTCCTCATCCACAAGTACCGGATGTTGGCTAGACCTGACAAAAGACGCAGAGTCTAACTTACTGGGAGGTGTTCACCAGTGACCCCTCTAATTGGGATTTGGGTTTAAGCAGCACCCAGCAAGCAGGTCACGGGCCTTTGGTCAGTTAGCCGGCACAAGTGGGAAACGGAAGAACACAATCGTAGAGAAAGTACAGGAGAACGATACTGGGGGATAGTACTCGGATGACGTACTGAGTAAACACACTGTGGATCCAGACGCAGAACTGGCACAGGAGGATGATGCTAGGAGATTGTACTCGGATGACGTATTGAGTAGGGGTGAGTGGGTTCGGATATCTGAAATCCGAACCCCCCCGAGCCCCCCCGATCCGAGGCCGATCCGAGTCAGGCTCGACTTTTCCCGCCTGACTCGGATCTGAAATCGAGGCAAAACGTCATCATCCCGCCTTCCGGGTCTCACGGGTTTTGGATCCTATATAAGGTACCCGCGTCGGCACCATTTTCTCACTCGGCTGTGGACAGTGAAGAGAGAGGGTGGGAGTTAGGGCTGGCTGGGCTAAGTAGTGTAGTGTTGTAGTGTAGTGTAGTGTAGTGCAGTGTAGTGTAGTGTTGTGCTGTGCTGCTGTTGTCCATAGGGGCTGTGTCCACTACTTCAAAGTCCATAGGGGCTGGCTGGACTGTGTTGTGCAGTCAGTTGTCCATAGGTGCTGTGTCCACTCCAAAGTCCTGTGCAGTGTCCCAGTCCTAAAGGGGTGCTGTAGTGTTGTCCAGGGGGTGCTCTGTCCGTCAGGGGTGCTCCCCCCAAGTGCTAAAAAAAAATATTTTTTCTGAGTTTGTGAATTGTGTGCACTGTGGCTGCACGTGCATCAACAAAGGAGCAGCGCCAAGCGTGCGCCTGTGTCCCATAAGTAAAAGGCCGGCTGGCTTGTCCGTTAAAGGGTGCTGTAACCCCCAAAGGGCACTCCAAACAAAATAAAAAAATATATTTTTTTGTGTTTGTGAATTGTGTGCGCAGTAGCCGCACATGCATCAACAAAGTAGTGCCAAGCAATAAGTAAAAGGCCGGCTGGCTAGTCCGTTAAAGGGTGCTGTAACCCCCAAAGGGCACTCCAAACAAAATAAAAAAATATATTTTTTTGTGTTTGTGAATTGTGTGCGCAGTAGCCGCACGTGCATCAACAAAGTAGTGCCAAGCGTGCGCCTGTGTCCCATAAGTAAAAGGCCGGCTGGCTAGTCCATTAAAGGGTGCTGTAACCCCCAAAGGGCACTCCAAACAAAATAAAAAAATATATTTTTTTGTGTTTGTGAATTGTGTGCGCAGTAGCCGCACGTCCATCAAGAAAGTAGTGCCAAGCGTGCGCCTGTGTCCCACAAATAAAGGGCCGGCTGGATTGACCGCTAAAGGGTGCTGTAACCCCCAAAGGGCACTCCAAACAAAATAAAAAAATTTTTTCTGTGTTTGTGAATTGTGTGCACTGTGGCTGCACGTGCATCAATGAAGTAGCAGTGCCAAGCGTGCGCCTGTGTCCCATAAGTAAAAGGCCGGCTGGCTTGTCCATTAAAGGGTGCTGTAACCCCCAAAGGGCACTCCAAACAAAATAAAAAAATATATTTTTTTGTGTTTGTGAATTGTGTGCGCAGTAGCCGCACGTGCATCAACAAAGTAGTGCCAAGCGTGCGCCTGTGTCATAAGTAAAGGGCCGGCTGGCTTGTCCGTTAAAGGGTGCTGTAACCCCCAAAGTACACTCCAAACAAAATAAAAAAATATTTTCTGTGTTTGTGAATTGTGTGCGCAGTAGCCGCACGTGCATCAACAAAGTAGTGCCAAGCGTGAGGCTGTGTCATAAGTAAAGGGCCGGCTGGCTTGACCATTAAAGGGTGCTGTAACCCCCAAAGTACACTCCAAACAAAATAAAAAAATATTTTCTGTGTTTGTGAATTGTGTGCGCAGTAGCCGCACATGCATCAACAAAGTAGTGCCAAGCGTGCGCCTGTGTCCCATAAATAAAGGGCCGGCAGGATTGACCACTAAAGGGTGCTGTAACCCCCAAAGGGCACTCCAAACAAAATAAAAAAAATGTTCTGTGTTTGTGAATTGTGTGCACTGTGGCTGCACGTGCATCAATGAAGGAGCAGCGCCAAGCGTGCGCCTGTGTCCCATAAGTAAAAGGCCAGCTGGCTTGTCCGTTAAAGGGTGCTGTGACCCCCAAAGGGCACTCCAAACAAAATAAAAAAATATTTTCTGTGTTTGTGAATTGTGTGGGCTGTAGCTGCACGTGCATCAACAAAGGAGCAGCGGCAAGCGTGCGCCTGTGTCCCATAAGTAAAGGGCCGGCTGGCTCATTTCTTAAAGGGTGGTGTAACCCACAAAGTCCACTAGTCTCCAACAAAAATAAAAAATTATTTTCTGTGTTTGTGTGCGCCTTAGCCGCACGTATATATCAATATAACATAAATGGAGGACCAAACTTTCTCCGATAAAAATAAAATAGGGAAAGATCAAGAACCACTTCATCCTAGTGCTGAAGCTGCTGCCACTAGTCATGACAGACGATAACATGCCATCAACGTCGTCTGCCAAGGCCGATGCCCAATCCCAAATGACAAAGTTCAGGAAAATGACCTTGAAAAAAACATTTAAATCATCAGAAGAGAAACGTAAACTTGCCAATATGCCATTTACGACACGGAGTGGCAAGGAACGGCTAAGGTCTTTCCCTATGTTCATGACTAGTGGTTCAGCTTCACATGACGATGGAAGCCCTCCTCCCGCTAAAAAAATCAAACGAGTTAAGCTGGCAAAAGCACAGCAAATAACTGTGCAATCTAAGAAGATATCACAAATCCCCAAGGAGAGTCCAAGTGTGGTGGCGGTTGCGATGCCTGACCTTCCCAGCACTGGATGGGAAGAGGTGGCTCTTTCCACCATTTGCACGCCCCCTGCAAGTGCTGAAAGGAGCACCCACAGTCCACTTGCTGATATGCAAATTGAAGATGTCACTGTTGAAGTACAACAGGATGAGGATACTGGTGTAGCTGGCACTGAGGAGGAAGTTGGCGAGGAGGATTCTGATGGTGATGTGGTTTGTTTAAATCAGACTCCGGGGGAGACAGTTGTTGTCCGTGGGATGAAAAAGCCCATCACGGTCAAGCCTGGGCAGAAGACCAAACATTCCACCTCTTTGGTCTGGCAATATTTCTATCCAAATCCGGACAACAACTGTCTTGCCATATGTACCATATGTAAAGGTGAAATAAGTAGGGGTAGGAACATCCTCCCTTATACGGCACCTGCAGCGCGTTCATAAAAAGTTACTGTCAAGTTCAGAAACTTTGGCTAAGACCGTAAGCAGTCCAGGGACACCTAAATCCCTTTTTCCTGTTTTATCCAAGGAATCAGTGGATGAGGAGGATGAGGACGACATCTTGCCTCCGTAGAGCCAGTTTGTGCAGGGACACATTAATTGCCAGCTTGTTTTGTGGGGGCCCAAACGAACCAATCATTTCAGCCACAGTCATGTGGCAGACCCTGGCGCTGAAATGATTGGTTTGTTAAAGTGTGCATGTCCTATTTATACAACATAAGGGTGGGTGGGAGGGCCCAAGGACAATTCCATCTTGCACCTCTTTTTTTTCTTTGCAGTATGTACTGTTTGGGGCCTAGTTTTTCAAACTGCCATCCTGTCTGCCACTGCAGTGTCACTCCTAGATGGGCCACGTGTTTGTGCCGCCCACTTGTGTCGCTTAGCATAGTCATCCAGCTACCTCGGTGCAATCTTTTGGCCATAAAAACAATATTGTGAGGTGTGAGGTGTTCAGAATAGACTGGAAATGAGTGGAAATGAAGGTTATTGAGGTTAATAATTGCATAGAAGCAGAAAAACCCACAAATTCTGTGATTTAAGTAGGGGTGAGCGGGTTCGGATTTCTGAAATCCGAACCCCCCCGAGCCCCCCCGATCCGAGTCCGATCCGAGTCAGGCTCGACTTTTCCCGCCTGACTCGGATCTGAAATCGAGGCAAAACGTCATCATCCCGCCTTCCGAGTCTCGCGGGTTTTGGATCCTATATAAGGTACCCGCGTCGGCGCCATTTTCTCACTCGGCTGTGGACAGTGAAGAGGGAGGGTGGGAGTTAGGGCTGTGTAGTGTAGTGTAGTGTAGTGCTGCTGTTGTCCACTACTTCAAAGTCCATAGGGGCTGGCTGTGTTGTGCTGTGCTGCTGTTGTTAATAGGGGCTGTGTCCACTACTTCAAAGTCCATAGGGGCTGGCTGGACTGTGTTGTGCAGTCAGTTCTCCATAGGGGCTGTGTCCACTCCAAAGTCCTGTGCAGTGTCCCAGTCCTAAAGGAGTGCTGTAGTGTTGTCCAGGGGGTGCTCTGTCCATCAGGGGTGCTCCCCCCAAGTGCTAAAAAAATAATATATTTTCTGTGTTTGTGAATTGTGTGCGCAGTAGCCGCACGTGCATCAACAAAGTAGTGCCAAGCGTGCGCCTGTGTCATAAGTAAAGGGCCGGCTGGCTTGACCGTTAAAGGGTGCTGTAACCCCCAAAGTACACTCCAGTCCAAACCAAAAAAAAAATTATTTTCTGTGTTTGTGAATTGTGTGCGCAGTAGCCGCACGTGCATCAACAAAGTAGTGCCAAACGTGCGCCTGTGTCATAAGTAAAGGGCCGGCTGGCTTGACCGTTAAGGGTGCTGTAACCCCCGAAAGTACACTCCAGTCCAAACCAAAAAAAAAATTATTTTCTGTGTTTGTGAATTGTGTGCGCAGTAGCCGCACGTGCATCAACAAAGTAGTGCCAAGCGTGCGCCTGTGTCATAAGTAAAGGGCCGGCTGGCTTGACCGTTAAGGGTGCTGTAACCCCCGAAAGTACACTCCAGTCCAAACCTAAAAAAAAATTATTTTCTGTGTTTGTGAATTGTGTGCGCAGTAGCCGCACGTGCATCAACAAAGTAGTGCCAAGCGTGCGCCTGTGTCATAAGTAAAGGGCCGGCTGGCTTGACCGTTAAGGGTGCTGTAACCCCCGAAAGTACACTCCAGACCAAACCTAAAAAAAAATTATTTTCTGTGTTTGTGAATTGTGTGCGCAGTAGCCGCACGTGCATCAACAAAGTAGTGCCAAGCGTGCGCCTGTGTCATAAGTAAAGGGCCGGCTGGCTTGACCGTTAAGGGTGCTGTAACCCCCGAAAGTACACTCCAGTCCAAACCAAAAAAAAAATTATTTTCTGTGTTTGTGAATTGTGTGCACTGTGGCTGCACGTGCATCAACAAAGGAGCAGCGCCAAGCGTGCGCCTGTGTCCCATAAGTAAAGAGCCGGCTGGCTCATTTCTTAAAGGGTGGTGTAACCCACAAAGTGCACTACTCTCCAGCAAAAATAAAATAATATTTTCTGTGTTTGTGTGCGCTTTAGCCGCACGTATATATATCAATATAACATAAATGGAGGACCAAACTTTCTCCGATAAAAATAAAATAGGGAAAGATCAAGAACCTCTTCCTCCTAGTGCTGTTGCTGCTGCTGGGAGTTGTTCATCATCCCAGAGAGGAAGTAGGAACATCACTACTTTTACTAAACAATTGACCCTCCAACAGTCCCTAGCGATGAGGATGAAGTACGACAGCAGTCATCCTGAAGCAAAACGTATAACTGAGGCCTTGACTGCTATGTTGGTGTTAGACGTGCGTCCGGTATCCGACATTAGTGCAGTGGGATTTAGACAATTGATGGAGGTAGTGTGTCCTCGGTTCCAAATCCCGTCTAGATTCCACCTGCATCCTCAAAGCAGCAGCGACAAGCGTGCGTCTGTCTGTTAAAGGGTGGTGACACCCTCAAAGTGTGCTACACAAACAATTAAAATATTGTTCTTTTTTTTTTGGTCTTTGTGAAATGTGTGGGCTGTAGCCGCACCTGCATCCTTAAAGCAGCAGCGACAAGCGTGCGTCTGTCTGTTAAAGGGTGGTGTAACTCTCAAAGTGCTCCAAAAAATAAAAAACTATTTTTTTTAATGTGTTTGTGAAATGTGTGGGCTGTAGCCACACCTGCATCCTTAAAGCAGCAGCGACAAGCGTGCGTCTGTCTGTTAAAGGGTGGTGACACCCTCAAAGTGTGCTACACAAACAATTAAAATATTGTTCTTTTTTCTGTCTTTGTGAATTGTGTGGGCTGTAGCCGCACCTGCATCCTTAAAGCAGCAGCGACAAGCGTGCGTCTGTCTGTTAAAGGGTGGTGACACCCTCAAAGTGTTCTACACAAACAATTAAAATATTGTTCTTTTTTTTTCGGTCTTTGTGAAATGTGTGGGCTGTAGCCGCACCTGCATCCTTAAAGCAGCAGCGACAAGCGTGCGTCTGTCTGTTAAAGGGTGGTGACACCTCAAAGTGTTCTACACAAACAATTAAAATATTCTTCTTATTTCTGTCTTTGTGAATTGTGTGGGCTGTAGCCGGACTTGCATCCTCAAAGCAGCAGCGACAAGCGTGCGTCTGTCTGTTAAAGGGTGGTGTAACCCTCAAAGTGTGCTCCACAAACAATAAAAATATTCTTTTTTTTTTTCTGTCTTTGTGAATTGTGTGGGCTGTAGCCGCACTTGAATCCTCAAAGCAGCAGCGACAAGCGTGCGTCTGTCTGTTAAAGGATTACATCGGTGACAGCATCCAAGTAGGCATGTCAGACAGTCCGTACCTGTACTGGCAGGAAAAAGAAGCAATTTGGAGGTCCCTGTACAAACTGGCTCTATTTTACCTGAGTTGCCCCCCCTCCAGTGTGTACTCCGAAAGAGTGTTTAGTGCAGCCGGGAACCTTGTCAGCGAAAGGCGTAGGAGGTTGCTTCCACAAAATGTGGAGAAGATGATGTTCATAAAATGAATTATCAACTCTTCCAGGGAGACCAGCCTCCAGAACGTACAGAGGGACCTGTGGTTCCAGCAGGGATGAATTAATACTCTGTGAGGATGAGGATGTACACACTGAAGAGGGTGAGGAATCGGTGGATGAGGAGGATGAGGATGACATCTTGCCTCCGTAGAGCCAGTTTGTGCAGGGACACATTAATTGCCAGCTTGTTTTGTGGGGGCCCAAACGAACCAATCATTTCAGCCACAGTTGTGTGGCAGACCCTGGCGCTGAAATGATTGATTTGTTAAAGTGTGCATGTCCTGTTTATACAACATAAGGGTGGGTGGGAGGGCCCAAGGACAATTCCATCTTGCACTTCTTTTTTTTCTTTGCATTATGTACAGTTTGGGGCCTAGTTTTTCTAACTGCCATCCTGTCTGCCACTGCAGTGTCACTCCTAGATGGGTCACGTGTTTGTGCCGCCCACTCGTGTCGCTTAGCATAGTCATCCAGCTACCTCGGTGCAACCTTTTGGACATGAAAACACTATTGTGAGGTGTGAGGTGTTCAGAATAGACTGGAAATGAGTGGAAATTAAGGTTATTGAGGTTAATAATAGCATAGGAGCAGAGAAACCAACAAATTCTGTGATTTTAGCTGTTTTTATGCTTTTTTTAAAAAAAATACAGATCCAAAACACAAAACCCAGAACCCAAAACACGGAAGGGTGGTTTTGGCAAAACCAATCCAGATCCAAAACACGAAGAAAGATCCAGATCCAAAACCAAAACACAAAACACGAAAAGTGGCCGGTGCACACCCCTAGATTTAAGCTGTTTTTATGCTTTTTTTCGAAAAAATACAGATCCAAAACACAAAACCCAGAACCCAAAACACGGAAGGGTGGTTTTGGCAAAACCAATCCAGATCCAAAACACGAAGAAAGATCCAGATCCAAAACCAAAACACAAAACACGAAAAGTGGCCGGTGCACACCCCTAGTATTGAGTATACACACTGTGGTTCCAGATGCAGAACTGGCACAGGAGGATGACACTAGGAGATTGTACTCGGATGACATACTGAGTACACACACTGTGGGTCCAGATACAGAACTGGCACAGGAGGGTGACACTTAGGAGACTGTACTTGGATGACGTACTGAGTACACACACTGTGGTTCCAGACGCAGAACTGGCACAGGATTTTGACACTAAGGAGATAGTACTCAGATGACATACTGAGTACACACACCGTGGATAACACTAGGAAGATATCACTAGAAGAAAGGAGTTTGGAAACTGTAACGCTGCAACCGTAAGTATTCACTGGAAGTAACGACATTCTACATGCAACTTCCTGTTGTCCAGAGCCAGGCTAAATACCCTAAGGTAGCTGTCCATTGGAGAATAGTGTCAGCTGACAGCAACCAATGCTACCATTGGGTAAAGGGCTAATCAGGTGATGTAGACTGTCATGACTGCGTCCATGACGGCAACCGCGAGAACCAAATCACGGAGCAGCACATGGATGTCTTAGCAGACTCCAGGCACAGTCTTCAGCACGTCACTCGCCGTCACACCTGTCATCTGACCGCTCTAGAGGTCAGGGGAAGCCGGCACTGAGGTGAGTAACAGACGATCCTAGGCCACAACCATTCACACTTCCAGAACCTGTGGGTCAAAGTCAGCACAGAGATCACGTGACAGCACAAGAACAGGTGGTACCCAGATTCAATAGAGAAATGATGCACAGCTACCACTAATGAAGAAAATGATTACCAGGTCATCGTGATTGAATAAAGTAAAAGAGATAGACGTATTATTTCAAAAGTGCGCCGGGCCCCCGATCACTCTTACCGAGGATGGCAGCACTGGCTTCCTGTGGGGGCTGTGTTGCCACAGCGGGTCCATCAGTGCCCATCACGGTGACCTTCTTGTGGCTGGTGGGCAGTATTTAGGGAGTCCCAGCTGCTGCTGCTGGTTCTGTGTGCGAGCACTTGCGGCTCTCATAGGGGATCGCACGCCACTCTGAGGGGTAAATTTACTAAAGTGAGAGTTTTTAGAAGTGGAGATGTTGCCCATAACAAACAATCCGATTCTAGCTGTTATCTCCTAGAAGGTGCTATTTGAATGTTATGTAGAATCTGATTGGTTGCTATGGGCAACACCTCCATTTCTAAAACACCCACTTTAGTAAATATACCCCTGAATCTGATATAAAGGGCCAGGTGCGCCTAGTGTGACGTCACACTGGGCCTAATTTGAAGTCCCTACCAATATAAGGACAGCTCTGTGCACTATTCAGTGCCAGAGTATAGGCTCCCAAACATTACTCCAACGTTCTCTCCTGTGATTCCAACTGCTCATTCCTGACCTTGGCTTTGCTTGTGACCTGATTCAGTTTCCTTCCTGGTACTGCACTTAGTATATCAGTTTTGACATTTGGCTATCCTCCGTGACCTGCATCCGTTTGCTCCCTGGTACCGTCTAGTCTGTTTGGTTCTGATCCGGCTTGTCGACCGCATTGTATGTCTTCATTGTACTCCACTCATATCCAGAAAATACCAGCACCTTTATCAGAGAACCAAGTCTAAGGGCCACAACCTGCGTGTTGGAGGCAGCTAAGTCTAAGCCTCCTTGCGGGGGTCCCTGGTAAATATTGCTGGCACGTCAGACTCCTCGCCTCAGTACTAGGTCTTGTCAATCCCGACGTACGGGTTAACATCCACATTCTATCTTTTAGTTGTGACAATTATATTTACTCTGATCTTCCTCTTTTACAACACAAATCATTCAGCTGCAGTACTGTAAGTTATTTTGCAGTACAAATCACTTCACATGTCTCTGTACACTGACTCATCACATTCCACATCACAGCAGTAATCACATTATCACATCACAGTCTGTAATATCAGTTGATTCTCCTTGATGCAGGAATTGTTACTCTCTCTATGCTAATTCTATATGGCAGCCCCAGCAATACGGTACAGATATGCCTGTTGTATGAGATTCTCTTCAAATGTTTTCAATTGCATGTACAGTTAATAAAGGCAGTATCAGAATCATCACGGATGCCTGTCTGAAAGTGAAGTTATTCTCTAAACCAGGGTTGGGCTGCGGCCCAGCTCATTGTTGATGGACGCTCTGGATGGCTGCACATTTAAGCATCTGCAACCATAGTGACTCAATTTTTGTTATATATTGTCTTTTACATATATACAGTATATCTATTTAGTGTGATGATGTAATCATAATATTAACCTTGTTATATTATATAATATTATACTTTGTGTATGTATAAGTAGTAAATCGACAATGTAGGATCATGTTCTTCTTTTTATGAGATGTTGCCAGTAGGTTAATAATTGGTATTTCTATGTGCTATCTACAAGTATGTTGGGGCCCCATTGAGGTTTGAACAAGAGATTGTATCCATGCAGTCTATGCATACTGGTCAGATTCACCTATTGAGGTCAAACAAGATATAAATTGAGGGGCCTATTCGTACCTGTTAGCAACAGAGATGTATAATTTATTTATTTATTATTTATTAACAGTTTCTTATATAGCGCAGCATATTCCGTTGCGCTTTACAATTGGAAACATAAATAGAACAAAACTGGGTAATAACACACAGATATATAGGTAGGAAGGCCCTGCTCGTAAGCTTACAATCTATAGGAGCCCTTCATACCTTATACGGTGTTATCAGTAGACAGTTAGCCACATTCCAGTGGGGTGACCATTGTAAGATGTGTAGAGACGCCAAGCATTATGGGTAACTGATAGTGATGTCCATATTCTCTACACAAAGGAGCTTTGAGAGTTTATCTCCAGACATTAGGATACGTCATTACTGTATTTCTTTGTCTGAGTATATGTTGGTGCTTACAGAGCATGTGCAAGAGATAAGTATGGTTTATGCTATGTTGAACCAATCAGTGCTTGATACCCAGTATGTAACTAATATGGGCTTAATATCCGGAAAGCCAGCACCCATACTATGGTATATAAATCAGGACATAGACAAAGGCCCCTTTAGCTCGTGATAGATCTGAGACTGCAGTAGGGTGCTTCCAATGTATATTGACTGAATCAGGCATTGAAGAAACGAGGGCTCCCTGGTACCATATCCCATGTTAAGAAGAAGCTGATTGATTTGTATTGCTTGAACAGCTAGCGGAAGCTAAGCAAACCTGTTTATTCTGTCTTGCATTGTAATAAAGTGTGAATTGATCTTTCACTCTATTGGTCATGTGTGTAACTATTCACTTTGATCAGAACGAAACCCATCGTAATACAGACTTAGGCTTCAATTAATAATGCTGCAAGACTGGCACTGTGGAGGAACTAAGACCAAGGAGCTTGCCTAATTGTAATAAAGTTGGCTAGCCTAAGTTGCAAGGGGTTGGGTACAGGATCGCAGTGGTCAGGATGGGATGTAGTCAGGAAGCCGACGGTCTAAATGCCGATGCCCGGCATACTGAACAAAGGTAAGGTGGGCGCTGGCCGCGGACAGCCACGTGGGGGGGGGGGGAAGGGTTGGGTTTTAGGGTTTCCGGGGGAAATTAAGGGTAGGCACCCCCCGGGAGGGTTAGGTTTAGGCTGGGGGAAGGGGGGAGGTTAGAGTTAGGCACCCCCCCAGGAGACTTAGGTTTAGGCTGCGGGGAAGGGGGGGTTAGGGTTAGGTACTTGGGGGGGGGGGATTAGGGTTAGGCACCCCTAAGGGAGGGTTAGGGGGTTAGGGTAGGGAGTATGGTTAGCAGTACTTACCTTACTTAGCGTTCGGGAACTTCACCTCTGCCGGGCTTCCGCTGTCGGGATTTGAATACCTACTACACCCGTCAGGATGCCTGCGGTCAGGATACCAACAGCGACATGCCGACAGTCAGAATCCTGATGCCCAAAGGTAAATAACCCTACACTAACTCCTAACCCTCCCACTAACCAGGGCCATAGCTAGAGTGGTGCGGCCAGTGCACTCGCAAACAGCGCACATGACCTGTGGATGGAACCTGCCACCCCCACCCGTGATTACCCCCTCTGATTGCAGCCACCTGCTGCAATGTATAATAGTAACTGTGTGCCCGGATCCTTCTCTGCCCGGTGCACCGCTACTGTTGCACATTACAGCAGGCAGCACTGCAGCTGCCTGACTGTCAGGTCCCTGAGCTCCGCCCCCTTCCCCATCTGCTGCAGTGTCTTCAAGGACTGAGAGAGACATCATGACGTCTCTCCCAGTCCAGTCCCGCAGTGCCCTGTGCAGAGGAGCCATTCCTTCAGCGATGGGCTGCAGCCCTCAGTGCAGAGAAGGCGCCACAGTGATGCAGGTAAGTGCTGAAAGACCTAGGAGGCTTTGTACTGTGTGGCATAATGTGTAAGGGAGAGGATGGGGGGAGTTGTACTGTGTGGCATGTGTAAAAATGGACGGGAGGAAGTTGTACTGTGTGACATAATGTATAAGGGAGAGGATGGGGGAGTTGTACTGTGTGACATTATGTGTAAGGATGGACAGGGGCAGTTGTACTGTGTGGCATTATGTGTAAGGATGGACGGGGGGCAGTAGTACTGTGTGGCATAATGAGTAAGGGGGAATTGTACTGTGTAGCATAATGTGTAAGGGGGAGTTGTATTGTGTGGGATAATGTGTAATGGGGAAAATTGTACTTTGGGCATAATGTGTAATGGGGGGCATTACTACTGTGTGGTGTAATGTGTAAGGGGCAAAACTGTGTGGCGTAATGTGTAAGAGTCATTACTAATATGGGTATAATGTGTAAGGGTCATTACTGCTGTGTGGCGTAATGTGTAAGGGTCATTACTACTGTGTGGCCTAATGTGTAAGGGTCATTACTACTGTGTGGCATAATGTGTAAGGGTCATTACTACTGTGTGGCGTAATGTGTTAGGGTCATTACTACTGTGTGGTGTAATGTGTAAGGGGCATTACTACTGTGTGGCGTAATGTGTAAGGGTCATTACTACTGTGTGGTGTAATGTGTAAGGGTCATTAGTACTGTGTGGCATAATATATAAGGGGCATTACTACTGTGTGGCTTAATGTGTAAGGGTCATTACTACTGTGTGGCGTAATGTGTAAGGGTCATTACTACTGTGTGGCGGAATGTGTAAGGGTCATTACTACTGTGTGGTGTAATGTGTAAGGGTCATTACTACTGTGTGGCGTAATGCGTAAGGGTCATTACTACTGTGTGGCATAATATATAAGGGGCATTACTACTGTGTGGTGTAATGTGTAAGGGTCATTACTACTGTGTGGCGTAATGTGTAAGGGTCATTACTACTGTGTGGCGTAATGTGTAAGGGTCATCTGTAGCAATGTGTTTTTTGGAAATTGTGAGACAAATCAATATGTTCCTGTTGTTTAGATAATAGCTCTCACTGTGGTTTACTGTAATCCCAGAGCCTTAGAAATGGCTTTGTAAACCTTTCCAGACTTACATATTTCAATACAAAGCTAAATAGTGCGGTGAGCACTGGTGCTCCTGGTCAGTTTTAAGTGCAGTGTGAGTTATTCCTTTTTGTACCCAAGGATGACAAGAAGTGATAGTAGGGAGAACACCATCAAGGCGCTACTGATAACACAGAAATCAGCACCAAGTAAGTAAATAGAACTCTCTGGTACATAAAAATTAAGAAAATAAAAAAAACGTATTGTGACACTGGGATAAGTGAGCTTTTACAGGCCTATTACAATAAAGTCTTTATAGAAAAATAAGATCTTATCTCAAAAACACCACAGACACCATTAATACATTAAAAAAAAGTTTTTTTGGAAAGCCACCATGCACCTAGTTTCCGCAGATGTGTCCTCCCTGTACACCAGTATAGGACACAAGGAAGGCCTCTAAGCAGTTTCCTGTTCTTATCCCAATCTAACTTACCAGAAGAGAAAATTTAGTTTATTAAAGAAGGTATGCAGGTTATTCGGGAGAATAATTATTTTTACTTTGGGGGATACTACTATTTACAGAAGATTGGGACAGCTATGGGGACCAAATTTGCAAACAGGAATGCTAATCTCTTGTTAAAACCAAAATATAATTTCCCTTAGTTAAGCGATAGAGGCATTTGTGTGAAATAAATTAATATTATAATCAAATAATAATGAAAAGTGAATTTAATCTATAGTATTAGAAATAGTTTTGCATGAATAAAATATTAATGTGCAATCAGAATATACATATTTAAATTAGAAATAAGTAGTTAGAAGTTGATAGAAGGTTGCATATAGAAATTGCACATGATACAAATAAATATATGCATAATAGTACATAACTTTAGAAGCATACTTTCTTTTGTTTGACTTAAAAAGCATATATTAATTAGTCAAGTAATACAGGGCTTGTGTGATTTATTAATTAAGGTAAAAGGTGAAATAGCAATAGCATCTGTATAAAAAGATCTGATCTTTATTCCAAGTAGTATATTAATTCTAAGTATATTAATTAAATTAATCATATTTCTATATTCCCCTAAGATGGCTGATAGGACTGTGATGTAAGTTCAGACAAGGTTTTATGGTTTTGCTGAGTGTAATCAACAGGCACCCAGATGCTTCCTGGATATCGCTGGCTAAGATAAAGACATGCATCTGTTACTAGCTGATGACGGTCTCTGATACCATGGAAGGGATCCAAGAGAAGTTGGCACAGTGTTCACTTAAAGACAGCCCCATGTGATGTATGGGACATTTCTCAGATTCCAAGAAGACTCTTCTGCAACCCTGGACATATGAATAGAAGCAATGAGAATTAGGGAATGTCACTTTAAATTCTCTTAGATGTAGATCTAGAAAGATGATTACCTTGTGACACTGTATACTTATTGTATATTGTAATGAGCTATAAGGCAGCTGATGTAATGAGATGATTAGGTAATCAATTTTGAAGCCCAGACAATGACTCCAATGTATCATTCACCATCAATTTTTATGGCATAGTCTTCTGATGTAGTCCCTTCATAGGCCCATAAGCATGTACCAAAACAGTGGAGAAGAATGATATAGCGAAGTACTATTTAATATATCATAGAAAAACAATCAGGCATTCAACACATCAGCGGATATCCCAAATAGCCGAAAGGGTAACAATTACTGGGTAGAGGAAAGAACTATCAATGGGCAGTCCTTAGAGAGCTTATGGTAAGGTGTAATGTGGCAGTGCCGGTCCAGAGTCCTTCATGGTCCAAACTCCAATCCCCTTTTTACCAGGTCCTGTATTCCAATTGCCACCTGGTTTCTCTGTCAAAAACACCTACGTGTTTACTTTCAACCCACATTTTTCAAGGTTAATCCAAAGTGTGAATGCCACTCCTGATCCTGAGTTGCCCCATTATCCAATCCCATAGGAACAGATGATCCCTATACAGCAATTAACTACAAGTCCCATGATCCTTGCTGTGCCCAACCAATCAGTACTATTTTAAACAATACTACTTCCGGTTTTTGCTATAATAACCAATATAGTTTACAAGTTCCACTTGGCCTTGCGACTTGAAACATTGCATCACTTCCAGTTACATCGTGGTGATTGGTATTGTGCCAGTCCTGGTGAGCGCTATGGCTTATAGCATTGCGTTGGTGATGTAAACAGAAATACTTTTCCAATACTTGACAAGCAGGGAACTTGCACTGTTTGGTATATGCCCGATCAACATCACCATAATCACCATGAGATGCAAAGTCTACACAAATCATAATTCATGTTGCGCATATGTTATAGAAGTAGCAGCACCGATATGTACTGAACCGGTGATGCTGTTGTTTATATAGGCCAAATCCCATTACATTGGATTTCCAATCACCTCAATAAATACAGAAATAAATAGATTAAAATACACAATAAAAAATAAGGTGAACAATATATAGAGGGAAGAAGGTGCAAAACATGCATATAAAGTGCACTAGTGATATAAGTGCAAGATTAGAGCCATAAACCGGGGGGGGCAGGAAACTTCTCATAAGAACCAGTTTATCTTGAAATCGAGATTCAACCCCCCTGTACCAAAATAAAAAATACTCCTCATTTCTGCCTTGGCCAGCTGACTTGCTAAGTCTGTCTGATGCCAGTGTACCTTTAATATGTTGCAACCCCACAAATGTCTTATTCCAAATATACTGCTATGATGTTGCTTAAAATGACTGGACAAAGCATGAGTCTCTAGATCCCTCTTAATATTACTTAAGTGCTCTCCAATTCACACTTTCAGGGGTCTAGATGTTTGTCCAATATAGTACAGACCGCAATCACATTCTATAGTATAATTAATACTCTTAGTATTACATGTGATGAAGTATTTTATCAAGTAAGTTTTTCCATTATTTATGACTTCAACAGACTTACTGTTACCATCACCCTTCACCTCCCTGCATCCTATTTATGCCACACAACGGTAAAAACCTTTTACGTGATTGCCAAGGTAGGCTTCATCATGGGTAAAGAGCTTCTTATTAAGTTGGAACTTAAGTTGAGAGCTCTTTTATAGATGGACCAGTGAAGGACCCAGGACCTGCATGGCCACATTACACCTTACCATAAGCTCTCTAAGGACTGCCCATTGACAGTTCTTTCCTCTGCCCGGTAAGTGTTACCCTTCCGACCAATTGAGGATATCCGCTGATTTGTTGAATGCCTGATTGTTTTTATATGATGTATTAAATAGTACTTCACTATATCATTCTTCTCCTCTGTTTTTGGTACTTATGGACCTATGAAGGGACTACATCAGAAGACCATCCCATAAAAGTGTTGGAGAATGATACATTGAATTTAGTTGGGAAACATTCTTTTGCTGTTTATGTAGATTAGTGCTGGTTGAGTGGTTTCTATTTTTTTTATTGCATTTCTATTGGTGAAGTATACAGTAGTTATATAATATCCTGGCTTCTTTTCTGTCTGTTCTGCACACCCAAGCCTCATCACTTGTGTTTTCAATATTTTAGCCAACCACACATTGCTGGAAAGGTTCTATTTAAGTGATGTTAAGATGCAACAGGGCTGGCAGTAATCAAGCCTGATTGGTTCTAGTCTAGTTGAACTCAATTATCAATTAATTTTTGTTCATTGGTTGAATGAGCAACTAAGGGGGCAATTACTATTTTTTCTTCAATAAATGAAATGATCATTTAAAAAAATATATTTTGTGTCTGTCCTATATTCAATTTAGTTTGAGGATCTGAAACAATAAAGTGTAATAAATATGTAAAAATAGGAGAAATCAGGAAGGTGGTAAAAACTTTTTTATGCCACTGTACCTGCCCGATGGGTCAACCTGAACCTTATTAGCATTAAAACATTTATATATGATAAATGGAATATCTGGATGATTTAGAGAACTGTGTTCATCACCATTTGCAATCTAGCTGTAAACAGCATGGCATAGGTGAATCCAAGATCATGCAGCTGTCTCTTAATTTAAACAAGAGCTGGATTTTTGAACTTCCATGGAGAAGTTTTGGTAAACCAATAGCCATTGTACTCCAAAGTACTGTAGTCTTCATCCTCACCAGATGCATTATGGTATTCCGATCCTAAAAGTGCAATTCTTTTGTGATAAATGTGCATAGAGGAGTACCAGGTGGATAATTCTGTGTAGGTATGTGCTCAGACCTTTCCACGGCAAATTGGGCTGTAAACTCCTTTATGCCAAATAATTGCTCAAGCTAATTTTCAAAAAACTCCTTTTGGCTTAGATCATCCATCCTCTCCATGGGGTTGGGTATGGGATCCCGGGGGTGGGAGAGCCCCCGGACAGAATACCTACAGCGGCATCCCGACAGTCAGAATCCTGACGCTAGAAAGTAAGCTGCCTAACACTAACCCTTACTCCTACCCCTAAACCTCCCTCCCAGGTGCCTAAACCTAACCTCTCCCCTAATGCCTAAACCTAATCTTCCCCTCCCTGCACCCTAAACCAAACCAACCCCCCTTAGTGCCTAACCCTATCCCTCCCCATAGTGCCTAACCATAACTCCTAAACCTAATCCTCCGCTAATCTCCGATACTTACCTTTGGGATACCGGCGATCAGGATCTTGGAGCCGGGATCCCAGTGCTGTCGGGTTTTGGCACCGGTATTTAGACCGTCAGCATTACACATGCCGTGATACTGATTACATCCCCTTTCCAGGGAGACCAACCAAATAAATATTATTCCTCCATAGTTGCCCACTGATGCTAGTAAGCTCTAACCTGCAAGCTGTCATCTGAGACTCTCTAAGGTAGAAATTTGCCCCCCACAGCTGCAGGAATGTCCTCCAACATATTCTATTTGCAGCTTCCTCCACTATCTCACACAGTTTTACATATGTTGGCACATTAGAGACATATCAATCTGAACCTCTGTAATCTTACTGGTCACTGCTTCTCAGATGTAGCAGGAGCCTGAATCAGCTGTTGTATAATAATTTCCATGTGCCTCAGGAGTTGCAGGAAGTGTCACAGGCTTTGAAGGGGTAGTCAGCACAGAAGGGCTACATCTGGGAAATCCGCTACAGTCGCATCACGGCAGAGTAGTGAGAAAACTTTCCCGCTAAAGGGAGATGGAGGGAACAAGGTGAGACCAAAACGTTTACACTATGATGGAAAGATTCTGGTATCTTAGCAGTGGAGAAAGGGGGCTGTAGATGGAAACAAAATGGTCCAAAAACAAAAGGTCCCACATTGACCAGGAACACAAAATCCATTAAAGTACTGATCAATGGCTCCACTAAGGATGTGATTTCCACAAGAGATAGAGTAAATACCCATCATTGATAGAGATACTAAGTAGGCCAAATCAGTAGAATCAAATGAATAGCAGCACTGAAAAGCACCCTAAATGCCATATGGAAAGCGGAATAGCGCCAGAGCAAGAAAGTATAGGGAAATCTGTCTCCAAGCAGGTTCCAATCCAGGGCCATAAGCAGACACTTCCAGACTGCACCACATCACCTCTGGAAGACCCCCATATTGGTGCTAATATACAGTAGGTTGGGCAGCACAAAGGGTGCAGAACAGTAGAGGTAAGTCTCACAAGTTATCACCACCAGACACCAATGCATCTCGAAAACTGGAACAAAATGCGCTCAACAGTAGGAGAAGATGGCATTTTGTATCAGGTGTCCGGTCAGGACCTTTAAGCAGCTGGATCAATAAAAGGATATTTGGCTGGAAAGCTTTTATCCCTAGTGTCTTTTCTGTGACTTTGGAAATAAATGGAAATGCAGAAAGTAAGCTACCTGTGCTCCTCTGCAGTTTCCTCTGCAGTTTCATGGCTGCTGAGAGTGACGCGAGGCACTAGCTGCAATTTGTTTCCATTCCATTGTAACAGATTATGAGGGGAGATTTATATTCATTTTGTAAAGTTATATTCATTTACAAAGCATTATATTTATGGATCAGGGGCGTATTAAGAGAGGAGGGTGCCTGTGTGCAGTCTCTGTCCTGGCCCCCTCCTTTCTAGCTGGCACCGCAAATGAGTAGACTCTGGTGATGTGCCGCAGTCTACTGCGCATATACACAACTCCAGGAAAATGACAAGGTGGCCATTTTGCCTGAGATTTTTCTACTGCACATGTGCAGATCGCTGGAAAAATGGCCACCTCACTCTTTTCCTAGTGCTTTTTGCAGACTCGCCAACGCAGAAGAGGTAAATACTGAAAAATATGGGGGCAGGGTGTGCAGTGTCAGCCCCTCTGGACATGGGGGCTCGTGCACACTTCACACCCTGCACCCATTATAAATACGCCACTGTTATGGATATATAACATTAATGCACTATAGGTGTTTTCAGAAAATTTTGTGCATGTACAGTAGCCAATAATCAGTCAACAAATTGTACATTGACATCGCATGCTCTTAGCAGGCACCTCTGAGTAAGGCCCTAATGGTGCGTACACACGGTACGATATCTATGAACGATATGAACGATAACGATATCGTTCAATGATAAATCATTCATATCATTCATTTTTATGCAGAGAACGACCAACAATGCACGTTCCCGCATGGACGATAACGATATCTATGGTCATCCCTACATGCAGGCCAACTTGGACGATTTCATCAAGATTTGCATGTTCAGAGATGTGGCAGGATGACTTCACTGAAATATACTGTATCTATCATAGATATCTATAAGTGTGTACACCCAAAATCGTTTGTCCTGCACTACAGAAAGTTGAAGGGAAATCTATCAGCGATATCATTGGCTGTGCAGATCGTACCGTGTGTACCCAGCATAGGGGTCTATTTACTAAGCTGTGTTAGAAGATAAAGTGAACGGTGATAAGGTACCAGCCAATCAGCTCCTAACTGCCATTTTTCAAACATAGCCTGTGACATGGCAGTTGATTGGCTGGAACTTATCACCGTTCACTTTATCTCCTAACACAGCTTGGTAAATAGACCCCTTAGTTTGTAAATGTACCATAGTATACTCTGTAACTACTGTATGTTACATGAAAGGACCAACTTTTAGATTGAGGATAGCCAGCAAGAACTAGCTTCTCTTCTGATTCTCTAGCCTCATATGACGCAAGTCTACATAAACAAATCGGAGAACATCTTTTCTAATTAACCTCTTCATTGCTCATCTAAATATATAAACAAATTATTGTAATATGCATAAATTAATTCATATAAATAAGCAGTGCGTGACATCTAAATCAGTTTATAATGAAAACCAGAATGAAAACATAATTACTGAAAAATACCCTCCGTAATATGATAACATTTGAATTTCAATATCCACTTAAATAATCTAGACCCATGCAAGGGTTGTTATCTATGGTTTCTTTCTCTACTTTTATTTCAGTCTAGCAACATGATTTAGGGGCCTATTTACTGTATCTTACTAAAAATTTGGTTTTTGGTAAAATCCAAAAATAGCTGTTTTCGGAGGATTGCTGCATATTTTAGTATCGGGGCCATTTACTGAGGGGGTAGCCTTCCCGAGTCATGTTCTTTTTGTTGTCCCATGTAAATGGCAAATCACAACAATAGTAAAGAAAGCTTACTGAGTCCTCTCCCTGCAGAGTGCGGATGACATATGCATGAAAGAGTGCACCCCAGCCCCACCCATGTGACACTGCCGCCCATGGGTGGGACAGCGGGACAGTTCCCAAAAAGCGGGACTGTCTCGCTGAAATTGGGACGATTGGGTGATATGTCTAAGAAGCTTTGGCATGCAGATGTAGTAAATAAAAGGTACAAATTGCATTTCTGTCCAACTCCACATTGCAAATCATCCAGTCCACCACAGATGCTCAATGCTCCAATGGTAATAGAATAACAGGGGTTTATTTACTAAACTTCAGTTTTCAAAGCTGTCGATTATCAGCATTTTTTCCTGCAGAGTTTAAAACAGCAATACTATTAGTTCCCGGTGTTTGCACATAATAATATGCCTATTTTAAATTCTGCAGGCTAAATCGCTGATTATCTGCATCTTTGAAAATTGTTTGTTTAGTAAGTACACAGTGACAAAAAGTGTAATTTCTCTGCTGAGCTCCTTGTTTCTACAGATGGTAATAATATATTGTATTTGCATTCATCATACCATGTGCTCCAATATATTGTAAGCTAAGTCTGTTAGACGTGTGTTATGGTTAGGGCTTAGGGGCCTATTCATCATACCTAAACTTTCTCTGGAGGTAATTAGGTTTAGAACTCGCATGGAGTTCTACCTACTTACCGGAGGAATTCATCATTCCTCCTCTCCATAACTATCTATTCTGAAAAGCTGTTATTTTTGCAATTACAGCTTTTCAGGAAATAGATAGTTATCTCTACTCTAACTTACTGCAGCTGTAATGAGTGCTGCGCATGCGCTGTTACATTCGTTAACCCAGCGCATGCGCAGCACTGCCTACAGATGCGGTAAGTTTGTGTGTCCCCCCTGCCCGCCCTCCCCCCTCCACTCACCTCCCTCCCCCGTCCCTGACTTACCTGCTCGCGCAGCAGCCTCTGGCTCCATCTGCTATGCTGTCATGTGTTCTCCCAAGCAGAACTCAGTAGTTTAGAAAAAAAGAAAAAATATATATATTTTTTTCTAAACTTTATTGTGTTCTGCTGGGGAGAACACATGACAGCATAGCAGACGGAGCCAGAGGAAAGTCCAGAGCGATGGAGGAAGATGCCGGGGGACCTGCCCAGCTGAAAGCAGGTAAGTCTTACCTACTATACGCCACCTCACAATGGCGTATGGTAACACCTTCAAATTCCGAAAATACTTAATTTTCGGAATTTGATGAATACCATAATTTCCATATCCCCATACTAATGTATGGGGAGTGTGGAAATTAACGCAGGGGGACTTAGCAAGGAGATATCAGTGATATCTCCTGTGTTAAGTATCTTCATGAATACTAAAATAACGTTAATTAAGGAAAATGTCCTTAAAATCCATTATTTTAGTGTTGATGAATAGGCCCCTAAGTATGTAACCTTGGCATTACCAAATATATTAAAATATGAGGGAAATCCTGGTATAATCAATATGGAGCAGTACAGAAATGAATTACTGTAATATGGGGTAATACAGCTACCAATATATTCAGAATGCGGGAATAATCAGTAAGAAGATAATGCTGGTATTGTCAGTAAGGAATGTATGCACCAGCACACATCATGAAATACATTTCCAGGTCAAAAAATGTGCATAAAATAAGGCACAAAACTATTTATTTCAAATATTTATATTGTTTTTGACAGTCAAACAGTTCATTTGCTTCCAAGGATAGCTAAGACGAAGTTAGCTGGTTATGGTTATTTGTTCTTCATATAAGTGAAACCATATCTAACAATCTGCTATGGCAATCAACCATGAGGAGGGGTCAGTGGCTGATTTGTAAAGAGTGGAGCAGCGGACCACTGGAGAAGTTGTCCATAGCAACCAATCAGCTTCTACCTATCATTTTATAGAATATACTTGATGTTATCGCAAAGCTGATTGGTTGCAATGGACAACTTCTCTACTGGTCTACCTTTCCACTATTTTCACAGCTTGATACATCAACCCCCAAGTAACATAACTTATTTTGATTGGTTTTTCTCAGCTAGGAGACCAAACCAACAGACTAAAGCCATTCATAGCATGGTTGCCGACATTTATCTCCCTCCTTCCGGGAGGGAGCTGTCAGGCTTCCACACGGGGGGCGTGATGCGGCAATAAGGGGGCATGGCCAGACAAATGTCGCACCATTAGGGGATTACTGGCATTGTGGAGCAGGGGGCTGGGCCGAAAGATGATGCGATTCAGCACGAATCGCGTCATTGCCCCCCCCTGCTGCCGGGGTTATACAGATGGTTCGCTGGGCCAGGGGGCTTGCCTGCGTTTCCGGGGGGCCGGAGTGGCACCCATTTTTGGGAGGTTCCCGGCCGAATCGGGAGGGTAGGCAAGTATGATTCATAAACAGATGTAACTTCCTTCTTACTATTAGGTCAGGACACATTACTACAGGACACCCCATGGATCTCTTTACAATAGACCAATATAAAGTGAGAGCAGCAATGTAGGCAATGATGTCTTGACAAAATATAGACCTTACTGTTATACACAACAGGAAACCATAAATGTAAAGCAATATATTTTAGTAAAAATTGCAGGACTATGTGTACAAGCCAAACATTTCAAGTCATTTGTATGTGGAAATCCCTTTTAAGTGGTGTTTCCTCCTTAGCCAGGATAAGATAATGTGATAAGGATATGATTAGTCAATTTCCATGTAAGCATACTTACTTTTGAAACAGGACACAACAATAAGAAATGTTCTGGATCAAAAGTTACAGGACAATCACATATTTCACCTACTGTACAGAGGTGTTCTTAGTTCAATGAGGAGAGGAATAAACAGAATGGTGCTTATGAGGAACATGGCACTATAGCACCATTAGTACCAACTAGGGGTGAGCGGGTTCGGATTTCTGAAAACCGAACCCCCCCGAGCCCCCCCAATCCGAGTCCGATCCGAGTCAGGCTCGACTTTTCCCGCCTGACTCGGATTCTGAAATCGAGGCAAAACGTCATCTTCCCGCCTTCCGAGTCTCGCGGGTTTTGGATCCTATATAAGGTACCCACGTCGGCGCCATTTTCTCACTCGGCTGTGGACAGTGAAGAGGGAGGGTGGGAGTTAGGGCTGTGTAGTGTAGTGTAGTGTAGTGCTGCTGTTGTCCACTACTTCAAAGTCCATAGGGGCTGGCTGTGTTGTGCTGTGCTGCTGTTGTTAATAGGGGCTGTGTCCACTACTTCAAAGTCCATAGGGGCTGGCTGGACTGTGTTGTGCAGTCAGTTCTCCATAGGGGCTGTGTCCACTCCAAAGTCCTGTGCAGTGTCCCAGTCCTAAAGAGGTGCTGTAGTGTTGTCCAGGGGGTGCTCTGTCCATCAGGGGTGCTCCCCCCAAGTGCTAAAAATATAATATATTTTCTGTGTTTGTGAATTGTGTGCGCAGTAGCCGCACGTGCATCAACAAAGTAGTGCCAAGCGTGCGCCTGTGTCATAAGTAAAGGGCCGGCTGGCTTGACCGTTAAAGGGTGCTGTAACCCCCGAAAGTACACTCCAGTCCAAACCAAAAAAAAATTATTTTCTGTGTTTGTGAATTGTGTGCGCAGTAGCCGCACGTGCATCAACAAAGTAGTGCCAAGCGTGCGCCTGTGTCATAAGTAAAGGGCCGGCTGGCTTGACCGTTAAGGGTGCTGTAACCCCCGAAAGTACACTCCAGTCCAAACCAAAAAAAAAATTATTTTCTGTGTTTGTGAATTGTGTGCGCAGTAGCCGCACGTGCATCAACAAAGTAGTGCCAAGCGTGCGCCTGTGTCATAAGTAAAGGGCCGGCTGGCTTGACCGTTAAGGGTGCTGTAACCCCCGAAAGTACACTCCAGTCCAAACCAAAAAAAAAATTATTTTCTGTGTTTGTGAATTGTGTGCGCAGTAGCCGCACGTGCATCAACACAGTAGTGCCAAGCGTGCGCCTGTGTCATAAGTAAAGGGCCGGCTGGCTTGACCGTTAAGGATGCTGTAACCCCCGAAAGTACACTCCAGTCCAAACCAAAAAAAAAATTATTTTCTGTGTTTGTGAATTGTGTGCGCAGTAGCCGCACGTGCATCAACAAAGTAGTGCCAAGCGTGCGCCTGTGTCATAAGTAAAGGGCCGGCTGGCTTGACCGTTAAAGGGTGCTGTAACCCCCGAAAGTACACTCCAGTCCAAACCAAAAAAAAATTATTTTCTGTGTTTGTGAATTGTGTGCGCAGTAGCCGCACGTGCATCAACAAAGTAGTGCCAAGCGTGCGCCTGTGTCATAAGTAAAGGGCCGGCTGGCTTGACCGTTAAGGGTGCTGTAACCCCCGAAAGTACACTCCAGTCCAAACCAAAAAAAAAATTATTTTCTGTGTTTGTGAATTGTGTGCGCAGTAGCCGCACGTGCATCAACAAAGTAGTGCCAAGCGTGCGCCTGTGTCATAAGTAAAGGGCCGGCTGGCTTGACCGTTAAAGGGTGCTGTAACCCCCAAAGTACACTCCAGTCCAAACCAAAAAAAAAATTATTTTCTGTGTTTGTGAATTGTGTGCGCAGTAGCCGCACGTGCATCAACAAAGTAGTGCCAAGCGTGCGCCTGTGTCATAAGTAAAGGGCCGGCTGGCTTGACCGTTAAAGGGTGCTGTAACCCCCGAAAGTACACTCCAGTCCAAACCAAAAAAAAATTATTTTCTGTGTTTGTGAATTGTGTGCGCAGTAGCCGCACGTGCATCAACAAAGTAGTGCCAAGCGTGCGCCTGTGTCATAAGTAAAGGGCCGGCTGGCTTGACCGTTAAGGGTGCTGTAACCCCCGAAAGTACACTCCAGTCCAAACCAAAAAAAAAATAATTTTCTGTGTTTGTGAATTGTGTGCGCAGTAGCCGCACGTGCATCAACAAAGTAGTGCCAAGCGTGCGCCTGTGTCATAAGTAAAGGGCCGGCTGGCTTGACCGTTAAAGGGTGCTGTAACCCCCGAAAGTACACTCCAGTCCAAACCAAAAAAAAATTATTTTCTGTGTTTGTGAATTGTGTGCGCAGTAGCCGCACGTGCATCAACAAAGTAGTGCCAAGCGTGCGCCTGTGTCATAAGTAAAGGGCCGGCTGGCTTGACCGTTAAGGGTGCTGTAACCCCCAAAAGTACACTCCAGTCCAAACCAAAAAAAAAATTATTTTCTGTGTTTGTGAATTGTGTGCGCAGTAGCCGCACGTGCATCAACAAAGTAGTGCCAAGCGTGCGCCTGTGTCATAAGTAAAGGGCCGGCTGGCTTGACCGTTAAAGGGTGCTGTAACCCCCGAAAGTACACTCCAGTCCAAACCAAAAAAAAAATTATTTTCTGTGTTTGTGAATTGTGTGCGCAGTAGCCGCACGTGCATCAACAAAGTAGTGCCAAGCGTGCGCCTGTGTCATAAGTAAAGGGCCGGCTGGCTTGACCGTTAAGGGTGCTGTAACCCCCGAAAGTACACTCCAGTCCAAACCAAAAAAAAAATTATTTTCTGTGTTTGTGAATTGTGTGCGCAGTAGCCGCACGTGCATCAACAAAGTAGTGCCAAGCGTGCGCCTGTGTCATAAGTAAAGGGCCGGCTGGCTTGACCGTTAAAGGGTGCTGTAACCCCCGAAAGTACACTCCAGTCCAAACCAAAAAAAAATTATTTTCTGTGTTTGTGAATTGTGTGCGCAGTAGCCGCACGTGCATCAACAAAGTAGTGCCAAGCGTGCGCCTGTGTCATAAGTAAAGGGCCGGCTGGCTTGACCGTTAAAGGGTGCTGTAACCCCCGAAAGTACACTCCAGTCCAAACCAAAAAAAAATTATTTTCTGTGTTTGTGAATTGTGTGCGCAGTAGCCGCACGTGCATCAACAAAGTAGTGCCAAGCGTGCGCCTGTGTCATAAGTAAAGGGCCGGCTGGCTTGACCGTTAAAGGGTGCTGTAACCCACAAAGTACACTCCAGTCCAAACCCAAAAAAAAATTATTTTCTGTGTTTAGCCGCACGTATATATCAAATCGATATAACATAAATGGAGGACCAAACTTTCTCCGATAAAAATAAAATAGAGAAAGATCAAGAACCACTTCCTCCTAGTGCTGAAGCTGCTGCCACTAGTCATGACATAGACGATAACATGCCATCAACGTCGTCTGCCAAGGCCGATGCCCAATGTCATAGTAGAGGGCACATACAATCCCAAATGGCAAAGTTCAGGAAAATGACCTTGAAAAAGACATTTAAATCAGCTGAAGAGAAACGTAAACTTGCCAATATGCCATTTACGACACGGAGTGGCAAGGAACGGCTAAGGTCGATCCCTAGTATGTTCATGACTAGTGGTTCAGCTTCACATGACGATGGAAGCCCTCCTCCCACTAAAAAAATCAAAAGAGTTAAGCTGGCAAAAGCACAGCGAAGAACTGTGCTTTCTAAGAAGATATCACAAATCCCCAAGGAGAGTCCAAGTGTGGTGGTGGTTGCGATGCCTGACCTTCCCAGCACTGGACGGGAAGAGGTGGCTCTTTCCACCATTTGCACGCCCCCTGCAAGTGCTGAAAGGAGCACCCACAGTCCACTTGCTGATATGCAAATTGAAGATGTCACTGTTGAAGTACAACAGGATGAGGATACTGGTGTAGCTGGCGCTGAGGAGGAAGTTGGCGAGGAGGATTCTGATGGTGATGTGGTTTGTTTAAATCAGGCTCCGGGGGAGACAGTTGTTGTCCGTGGGATGAAAAAGCCCATCACGGTCATGCCTGGGCAGAAGACCAAACATTCCACCTCTTTGGTCTGGCAATATTTCTATCCAAATCCGGACAACAACTGTCTTGCCATATGTACCATATGTAAAGGTGAAATAAGTAGGGGTAGGGACGTCAACCACCTAGGAACATCCTCCCTTATACGGCACCTGCAGCGCGTTCATAAAAAGTTACTGTCAAGTTCAGAAACTTTGGCTAAGACCGTAAGCAGTCCAGGGACACCTAAATCCCGTTGTCCTGTTGTATCCAAGCGCCTGCAAACCACACCGTCAACTCCCTCCTCGTCAATTTCCTCCTTAGTTAGGATCGGAAGTAGTCCTGCAGGCCATGTCACTGGCATGACTGACTCTCCTATCCGGGATTCCTCCGGAGGATCCTGCATTGCTACGCCTACTGCTGCCGCTGCTGCTGTTGCTGCTGCTGGGAGTCGTTCATCATCCCAGAGAGGAAGTAGGAACACCACTACTTTTACTAAACAATTGACCCTCCAACAGTCCTTAGCGAGGAGGATGAAGTACGATAGCAGTCATCCTGAAGCAAAACGTATAACTGAGGCCTTGACTGCTATGTTGGTGTTAGACGTGCGTCCGGTATCCGCCATTAGTGCAGTGGGATTTAGACAATTGATGGAGGTAGTGTGTCCCCGGTTCCAAATCCCGTCTAGATTCCACTTCACTAGGCAGGCGATACCGAGACTGTACAGAAACGTCAGAAAAAGTGTCCTCAGTGTCCTGAAAAATGCCGTTGTACACAATGTCCACTTAACCACGGACATGTGGACAAGTGGAACAGGGCAGACTAAGGACTATATGACTGTGACAGCCCACTGGGTAGATGTATCACCTTACGCAGCAACAGCAGCAGCGTCACCAGTAGCAGCATCTCAGAAATGCCAGCTCGTTACAAGGCAGGCTACGCTGTGTATCACCGGTTTCAGTAAGAGGCACACCGCCGACAACCTCTTAGAGAAACTGAGGGAAATCATCGCCCAGTGGCTTACCCCACTTAGACTCTCCTGGGGATTTGTGATATCTGACAACGCCACCAATATTGTGCGGGCATTACATCTGGGCAAATTCCAGCACGTCCCATGTTTTGCTCACACAATAAACTTGGTGGTGCAGAATTTTCTGAAAAGCGACAGGGGCGTGCAGGAGACGCTTTGGGTGGCCCGAAAAATTTCTGGCCACTTTCGCCATTCAGCGACTGCGTGCCGAAGACTGGAGCGCCAGCAAACACTCTTGAACCTGCCCCGCCATCACCTGAAGCAAGAGGTTGTGACGCGGTGGAACTCAACCCTCTATATGCTTCAGAGGATGGAGGAGCAGCAAAAGGCCATACAAGCCTATACATCCACCTATGACATAGGCAAAGGAGGGGGTATGCACCTGACTCAAGCGCAGTGGAGAATGATTTCCGTGTTGTGCAAGGTTCTCCAGCCCTTCGAACTTGCCACACGTGAAGTCAGTTCAGACACTGCCAGCTTGAGTCAGGTCATTCCCCTCATCAGGCTTTTGCAGAAGCAGCTGGAGAAAGTGAAGGAGGAGCTAAGACGGAGCGATTCCGCTCGGCATGTGGGACTTGTGGATGAAGCCCTTCATTCGCTTTGCCAGGATTCCAGGGTGGTCAATCTGTTGAAATCAGACCACTACGTTTTGGCCACCGTGCTCGATCCTAGGTTTAAAGCCTATGTGGTGTCTCTCTTTCCGGCCGACACAAGCCTGCAGAGGTGCAAAGACCTGCTGGTGAACACACTGTCAGCTGAAGCGGAACGTGACACGTCAACGGCTCCTTCTTCATTTTCTCCTGCAACTGGGGCTGCCAGGAAAAAACTTAGGTATCCTAAGCAACCCGCTGGCGGTGATGCAGGGCAGGCAGGACCAAGTTTGGACATCTGGTCCGGACTGAAGGACCTGGCAACAATTTCTGACATGTCTACTGTCACTGCATATGATACTGTCACCATTGACAGAATGGTGGAGGATTACATCGGTGACAGCATCCAAGTAGGCATGGCAGACAGTCCATACCTGTACTGGCAGGAAAAAGAGGCAATTTGGAGGCCCCTGTACAAACTGGCTCTATTTTACCTGAGTTGCCCCCCCTCCAGTGTGTACTCCGAAAGAGTGTTTAGTGCAGCCGGGAACCTTGTCAGCGAAAGGCGTAGGAGGTTGCTTCCACAGAATGTGGAGAAGATGATGTTCATCAAAATGAATTATCAGCTCTTCCAGGGAGACCAGCCTCCAGAAGGTACAGAGGGACCTGTGGTGGTGGATTCAAGTGGGGACGAGTTAATACTTTGTGAGGATGAGGATGTACACACTGAAGAGGGTGAGGAATCGGTGGATGAGGAGGATGAGGATGACATCTTGCCTCCATAGAGCCAGTTTGTGCAGGGACACATTAATTGCCAGCTTGTTTTGTGGGGGCCCAAACGAACCAATCATTTCAGCCACAGTTGTGTGGCAGACCCTGGCGCTGAAATGATTGGTTTGTTAAAGTGTGCATGTCCTGTTTATACAACATAAGGGTGGGTGGGAGGGCCCAAGGACAATTCCATCTTGCACCTCTTTTTTTTCTTTGCATTATGTACAGTTTGGGGCCTAGTTTTTCAAACTGCCATCCTGTCTGCCACTGCAGTTTCACGCCTAGATGGGTCACGTGTTTGTGCCGCCCACTCGTGTCGCTTAGCATAGTCATCCAGCTACCTCGGTGCAACGTTTTGGACATAAAAACACTATTGTGAGGTGTGAGGTGTTCAGAATAGACTGGAAATGAGTGGAAATTAAGGTTATTGAGGTTAATAATAGCATAGGAGCAGAAAAACCTACAAATTCTGTGATTTTAGCTGTTTTTATGCTTTTTTTAAAAAAAATACAGATCCAAAACACAAAACCCAGAACCCAAAACACGGAAGGGTGGTTTTGGCAAAACCAATCCAGATCCAAAACACGAAGAAAGATCCAGATCCAAAACCAAAACACAAAACACGAAAAGTGGCCGGTGCACACCCCTAGTACCAACAATTGGATTATTTGCATATTTTGTATTTTTAACCACTTACGGTATATAATATAAATAATATCTACTGTACATCAAGAGTTAGCACATCTTGTACCTATATTCCAAGCAATTTACATGGATTTGGTATAAGCCCAACCATTTCATTTCAAGACAGTGCTCCTAATTAGTTTCAAACTGTTTAATGTACAGCATCACAATACAGGAGTATAGCATCAGTGGTGTGCTATAAGACTCATATCCCATTAACCTTACAGCTTATTATATAACACACGTGTTGATATTCTCTACATATAAAATGCAGATGCAATTATTTGAAATGACATTTAGACACAGTGAATACATTAATATTTCGCATCACTACTGCCAAATGTACAGTAATGCAATATACTATAATAGTTAATCATACTCTACTTTCCTATCTTTAAATTTTCCCCTCCAAGAGAACCCAGTGGGAAAGAAGAAGCGGGCAGTGCATGGTGCAAACCACGTACAGGTGTGACTTGCGACATCGGTCAGCAGGGACTGGGCAATGTTGACGCGATTAACCATAAATCACATCACTAAGTGCCCAGACGTCTTACCTCACTGTGGAAGGAGTGGAATCAGGGAGGCTGTCTATTCTCCTATGAGTGGGCCCGGAAAACTACCCAAAATACTGAAGTCTCCCAGACATTGCATGAGAGTAACCAAGTATAGTTTTAATAAATTAAAATCTCCCTCACTGACAACAAGACCACAATTTCCTCAGTATCACAACATGCTGTCATGGTGTCAAACAAGACTTCACCCTGTGCTTTATTCCTCAATTTCAGTCTCTCTCCCAGTCCTGTGACCACCAATATTGCTAATATATATCCTATTCTCAACTACTCCGGACAGCATCACCCATGTCCTTCTATCCCTATTTTCATCTATTGTAAATGCTGCAGTAAGACTGATATTCCTTTTGCCACTTCAACTCCACCAAACCACTCTGCAAAAATCCATACACTGAAATTCTTTTATGCAATGATGATGACCAGCAGTAGCAATATCAAGTCACATCTGATTGGCTGATTGAGTATTGACCTCTCTAGTTGGTAGAACTTAATTAATTGGAGTTGTAGCTATATTACATCATGTTGTGGCCATCTATTTGCTTTACTACTTTGTGTTTACTACTGCAGGAAACGTGATTCCCATTGAGTTCTTAAAGGGGTAAACCACAGATGTGGTAGCATTTGTATTTATCAGTAACAGTCTAGACTAGCGTGTTTTAACCACTGTGCCGTAGCACACTATTGTGCCGTGAGCGGTTGTCTAATTTGCCGTGAGGTCAGCAAAGTCAAAGCTGACTTTGCTTTCACTGCTGGCCGGGGCAGTTCTGGGCTCTTCTGGGAGGCTCGGGCATGCCTGGGCCGTGACCTATAGAGATATGGCGGCATGTCATAGGTCATGCATGCCGCGTTGCACGCCCACCTGCACACTGCTCCCAGCTCTGCACTGTGTGCTCAGTCACTGAGTGTGACTGAGCAACCCCAGCCGATGAGGGAAGGACGACAGTGAGCTTTCTCAGCTGTTTTTTTCTATTTTTTTCTGTGAGGGCTAATGTGATTTTTGTTTTCTGTGGAGAGGAATGTGATTTGGGGCCAATGTGTGTGTTTATTTTCTTTCTGTGGGGACCATTTTGTATTAATACATTTTCTGTGGGGCCCAATGTGTTTGTCTTGGTTCTGTGGGGGCCAATGTATTTTATTTTTTTCTGTGGGGGCAATGTGTGTCTTTTTTTTTCTGTGGGGCCAATTTGTTTTCTTATTCCTGTGCGGGGCCAATTTGTGAGTGTTTTTTCACGTGGGGGCCAATGTGTGTGCTTTTTGTTCCCGTGGGGGACTGATGGTGTGCCTTAGCAATTTTAAAATCTTGTTTGGTGTGCCGCAGGCTTAAAAAGGTTGAAAATCACTGGTCTAGACAGTAGTCTATTTTGTGTATGATGCATCATTTTATTATATATATATTGTAATGTGGCATTAGCACTGTCAAGCAGATGTATATGCTAATGTTAGTTGCTTGACCTCTGTATGCATGGCGTACTCCTGACAAATCTTTAGATAGGTTCCAACTAAACATACACATGTAGGTAATTTTTTTGTGTACACAGTTATGTCCATATATATTTGGACACTGGCACAATTATTGTCATTTTAGCTGTTTACCAAAACATATTAAAGTTACAGATACTGTATATAATGAATATGTTTTTAAAGTATAGAATATCAGGCTTAATTTTCGGTTATTCACATCCAGTTTGGAGTAAGGGTTTAGGAATTAGAAGGACTAAAATTATTTGCATAATTGACTCAAAAACTGTTTAATGGACAGGTGTGGGCTATTCCTTCAATATTTCTTTATCTATTAAACAGGCAAAATGTCTGTAGTTGATTGCATTTGGAAGCTGTTGCTGTGAATACTCAACATGCGGTCAAAGAAGCTCTCAGTGCAAGTGACACAGGCCATCATTAGGCCGCAAAAAGAAATAAAATTAATCAGAGAGATAACTGGCACAAATTAACAGTTTTGTACATTCTGGGGAAAAAAACGCATTGGTGAACTTGGCAACACAACAAGGCCTGGATGTCCACACAAGACAACAGTGGTGGTTGATCTGAGGATCCTTTCCATGGTAAAGAAAAACCCCTTCACAACTTTCAGCCAAGTGAAGAACACTCTCCAGGAGGTAGGCATAGCATTATTCAAGTCTGCCATAAAGAGAATACTCATGAGACTAAATACTGAGGGTTCACCACAAGGTGCCAAACTCTCCAAAAACTGAAAGGCCAGATTAGACTTTGACAAAACGAAATCTGAATAAGCTAGCCCAGTCATGGATCAGCATTCTTTGGACAGATGAAGCTAAGATCAACATGTTCCAGAAAGATGGGAGGCAAAAAGTATGGAGAAGGCTTGGAATGGCTTATGATCAGAGCCGTAACTAGACTTTTTGGTGCCCTGTGCCAGAGAGAGTATTGGCGCCCCCTCCCATTTTTTAAATAGTGCACCTGAAAAAGGGCCATGGCCTCCTGGGGAAGGGCCAGGGAAGAGATAGGGGAGGCCAGGAGCTGGTGGGGATAAAAGAAGAGGAAGCTACAAGTAAGAATAATAATAAACAGGAAAATTGACAGGCCCAAACAGCTCCCCCTGCCCTGCGGTGCCCTGTGCCATGGAACTGGACGCATTACCCTAGTTACGGCCCTGCTTATGATCAGAAGCTTACTACATCATCTGTAAAACACGACAGTGTGATTACATGGGCATGCATGGCTTCCACTGGCACTGGCTCATTACGGTTTATAGATTATGTGACAGAGGCAGACAGATGAATTCTGAAGTGTAAAGGGATACTGTCAGCTCAGATTCAGCAACGTTGATTGGATGTCACTTCATAGTACAGATGAACAGTGAAAAAAAACATACTGTCAAAGCAGCCCAGTGGGTACTAATTACCCAGGCACTGGCTTGTTGGAGGCCACCCCCCTCTACCTCTTACCTGCCAGCAGCCCAGCACATGCTACTGTTTGCTGGGCTGCAGGGTGAGACCGAGAAGCAGCAGTCTCCTCTCCTCTGCCTGTGGGGGGGAGCAGTCACACTGACCGTGCAACCCCCCATGGATTTGTGCTGGGCTAAGAGGCTCACAGCGTCCCCCTTCGCAACGCTGCATATAGGGTTTTTTCTAATTTTTCTGAGGGGTGTGGTCACTTTCCACAAATAGGCCATGCCCCCTCATCAGTAATGGGGTCAGGTGAGCTCTTAACGGCCCTGAGCATAACAAAGGAGGGAACCCAGCATGTGGAGATGTCCATGGGTTCCAGACTTCAGGCAGTCATTACCTCCAAAGGATTCTCGACATAGTATTAAAAATTTTATTTATGATTATGTTAATTTGTCCAATTACATATGAGCCCCTGAATACAGGGGACTTTGTATAAATATGGTTGCAATTCCGAAACATTTAATTTGATATTTTTGTTAAGCCCCTTGAATTAAAGATGAAAGTCTGCACTTCACATACATCTTCATTGTTAAATATCATATCCATTGTGGTGGCGTACAGAGCCAAAAGTATGAAAATTGTGTCAGCATCGAAATATATATGCACCTAATTGTATACTGTATCGCTCAGGGAGCATATCGTGTAGTGTGTACGCACCTTTACTGCAATTTCAAGGGCCTGACAGCTGGGCGGCAGGCAGAGGAACCTCCCTGGCTGTCAGGTAAATGCATACAGACAGCACCAAAGGCCCTAGTGCTGCAAAATTATACCGGCCCGGGGGGCCGATGGCACACTGCTTGCCGCTGTGCTGCCGTCCTGAGGTTTAAGGTTAGGCTACACTGCTCCACCTGTGGATCTTTTAAAATGAGTAATGAATACACCTGTGCACCTGCTAGGTTACCTTGAAAATGTGAACTGTTTAGGGTCCTGATGACCGAGTTTGATAACCACTGACATAGAATATGGGTTAATTGTAGAAAATGTGACTGCAGAACCTGTTTCCACAGAATGTGCTCCATACTGTAGTTCATCTTGATTACTTACATGGACTGATGGCGTGTGAATAAAACAGGATGAGCACGGGAGATCGATATTCACTATGTTCACAGTAGGCGGCATGTTTAAAGTTCTAACACCCGTATGGGTTAAATGCTGTAATTAGCCTTACACCCATGTTGGGATCCCGGCATCAGCACTGTGAGGCCGACATACTCACTGTAGACAGGGCGTATCAACCTCATGATCACATCCCAAATAAAACTTAACTTTTTTTCTGCAGAATAACCAGTTCCTTCTCTACTATATACTATACTTTGTTACTTGTCTGCACTGCCGAGCGCGCGTGTGAGGAGGGATAGAACACCCGCGGGGGAAGGGGGGCCTGATCGTACACCCGCGGGGAGGAGGGGGGGGGAAATGTACACCCTCGGGGGGGCAGATCGTACACTCGCGTGGTGGGGCGGCGCGGATAGTGGAGGGGGGGCTGGATGGTACACCTGTGCGGGGGGCGTCCAGATTGTACACCCGTGGTGAGAGGGGGGACCGGATCGTACACCCGCGGAGGGGGGGGCAGTGATGTCCGCAGTCTGTCTTCAAGCTGCGCATGCAGAGCTTGAAGACAGGCAGTGAAAACTAACCAAGTGCAGGAGAAAAGTCTTTCACTTCCTAAAAACTGCTTCGTAGAAACAGCAGTTTTTCAGAAGTGATAGTTTAGGCAGGAGGCATGATGAATGCCTCCTAAGCTGTGTTAGAACTCGCAGTGAGTTCAAACCATAATTATAGGCCCCTTACTTCCTTATACTGAATTTCCATAGAGAGAAAATGTTTTACCAACTCTTTTAATTTCCCCACACATCTATCAGTCTTTTATACATATACTTTCATTTGTTAGTCGGATGGCTAAAAATAAAATAAGCATTTCACTTATGCTGACAAATTTTTAATTATGTCCAATTTTATTGAACTGGATTACTATGAGTGAAGAGGAAAAGGATGTTATCACAATGGATTGCACATTGAGGGTCTGAATCTGAATAGTGCACGAGTTCAAATGCCACCGCATCCAGCACTGTTGTTGTTTTTTGTTGTAAGTTTTTTTTTTAAACAAACTGCGCATGTGTGGCGGGGTTGCATTATGCATTGTTATGAATTTATGATTCTGACTCTTTTGCATCTCAGTCTTTTCTCCAGGGCGGCTGAATGGGCGGCAGGGTGGAGCTTCATGGGCATGTCGTAGTGTTGTCATCCAGTCAGAGTTACTACCCAATCTGAGTCTTGAGTATGCAGAGTGAGTGCCAAATTCTGTTGTATCTCCTGCACTTAGCATGGGGTAGGTGTAAGTGCTGATGATAATGATGACGGCTGATCTCGTGACCAGTGGATTGTGGCGGTGCAATCGGTTATATACGCACAGCTCGGAATACAGATGCATAGTTGAACTAGATTTACATTTGCTGTAAGCATCCAGAACAGGGGCATATTAAGAGAGGAGTGGGCCCGTGTGAATTCCCCGTCCGGGGCCCCCTCCTCTTTCCCCAGTGGCCGGCAGCAGACTGATCACAGCAGTAGACTCTGGGCACTAGTCTGTGCCCAGAGTCTACTGCGCATGCGCAGGTCACCGCAGGGCTGCAACACCCGACGCAGAATTTGGAGAGGTAAGTATTAGAAAATATGGGTGCAGGGTGTGCAGTGTGGACCCCTCCTGGACCCAGGGGCATGCGCCAGGAGGGGAGGAAGGCGCGGCTTCGCTGCCTGCTGGATGCACGCGTCGCGCCTGGAGGAAGCCGTGACTGCAGAGGAAAGCGGTAATAAGCAGCGTGGTTGGGGGGGCAGTGGTGCTGGGGCATGCTGGAGGAGTGGACACTGGGGTTGGAAGCAGGGGGGGTGGGCAGAAAGGTACTGCTTCACTGGGGCACGGGTGGAAGGACACAGGGGGGGTAAGGCTGGATATGGAAGTGGGTTAGTAAAAGTTACAGCTAGTCAGAATACATTGGAGCATAGGACATCAAAATTAATCAGAAACAGTGATACTCCAAAACTGGAAAATAGGAAGATGCCTCCTCTTCCAGACTATTTTTAAGAATAGTAGGGGCCCTGCCCCTTATTGCTACTGTAGGCTATTATTTTGATGGACACATTCCTGGCTATGCCCACTCTTCGCCCTTAACCCCTAGTGAACTAGCAATATTCCATCACTAAACAGGGTGCTTATCTTTCCTCAAACTTATTCAAGTATTCAGATCTATAAAGCAACGGATTGGTCCCCATACTACCTTGTGCTATAGTATACGCAGTATACAGTGGACAGTTTAGAATACAATAGATATAAATAAATAAACATAGAATCATTAATAATAAGATCTGTGTAACCCCCCTTCAGTGTGCGGTCTGGTACATAGGTGCATTTGGAGTGATACACCTCCTATTGCCTCAGGCTAGCTCTCCAGGGTGTGGGCAATACCTGAGAAGGGGGTCCCTGCCCATGCAGGCTTTATAACAGTCACACATATAGATACAGGTATAGACATTATGCAGTAACAGTTCTTGTTGAATAACTTGGGCGCCAGACCTTCTCTTATAAAAATATACCACTTTATTTCTCTCCTCCTGCACATGACTTTAAAGGACAAGAATATGGTTACAGCAGCTTCTCCTCTCCCTCCAGCTCATATACTTGGCATGTCAGATAGTATAGGACAATCTTATGGATATGGTTACATTACATCACACTCTTCTTCACCAGCACAGTCTTTAAGCACAGTTACAATGAATGCTTTGGATTTTACACACACACAGGTCCACCTGGCCCTTCGCTGGCTGGTGCCTGTAGTTCCCCACTTCATACGTGCAGGTCCACCTGGCCCTATGCTGGCTGGTGCCTGTAGTTCCACAGCTTCACACACATCTCACATAACTTCTTTTGCACTCTGCCTCTCCTTTGTCTCTTCTAAGACAATATACAGAGTGTCTCATTCCCAGCCTGCCTCTCTCTGCTCCCCTTCTCTTTCACATGGGACAGCAATATACAGACTTTTCTATTGCAGCTATCAGACTCTCAGCTGCCGCCCATCCCTATCCTGCAGGAATGGCTCCTATAGCCACACTGCTATCACAGTGACCCCCCCGTTAATGGCTGCTGGGGGGCTTTTATGCATAAGGGACTCCTCTGGTACCTTAACAGTAAAAGCTACTGGGAAATTCCTCTTCCCCATCTCTTCAACACATATACTTGCGTCTCTTACCCCTCTCATGGGTGCTGAACACTTCACTGAGGGGCTCACACTGCAACCGTCCAGCTCTTTCTCTGTGGACTCTCACAGACTTTATCTCAGTGGTCTCACTCCAGACCTATTTCTCCTTTGGCGTTAGATGGGCATCGTGGCAGTCACCATGGCCCCGCCAATCTCCCCCTGCCAGGGGAGCATGAGGGCTACATTTCTGCTTCCAGCTCTGAAGCTTCCCAAAGATGTCTGCTCTCTCCCAAATTCTTCTTCTCAACTCCCTTTGTTCTACCTCCCCCCTCCTTTTTCTTATCTGCTAGCTACACACCCAGTCTCCCCACCCCTGCGTGTCTATCTCTCCAGCCCCTCCTTTACCTGAAAACTGATCCCAGGGTCTCAGGAATGCAATATCTACAACAGGAAGCAAGCTTTAACACTGAGAGGGGTGTATTTACAAATACCATCCTTTAGAGGGTGTTACATCTGATTTAAAGATAATGCTTAGCTGCCCCTTAACGTTTTAGGGAGGAGGAAAGTTGACAGAATAAAATAGACCTATCTTGTGGTATGTCCTGCTACATGATGCTCTGATAGTGATGGGGAAAATGTGGTGTGCTCCTAATTTGGGCACGCAGCATTGCCAGTGTATTGAAAAGCGAGGCAGCCTAGCACTGCCTAAGATGGCAACCACAGGCACACATGTGACCTACTACGGATAATATGGCCTGTCTATAATTTGAGACCACTTTCAGATTATTTTCCATGGTCACTTTAAATTTCACAAATGAGAATCAGTATTGTATAATAGAAAAGGAAAGATCATATTAATTAAGGAAGAGGTATGTGAAGAAGTGTGAGAAGTAGCTAGTTACTGAGCTGTCTTTGTAAATATTGCATATATGTGAAGATTGAGACCACACATTTGTGCAATTAATTTTTACGGAACCAAACACACATTTAAAAACACATAATGCAAACCTATTCCTTTTTGTGCGTCATAGAAAAGCAGGATTATTTCTGCAGACACTATAGCATGCCTCAGCATTTGTCTGGTTAGTAGAGGAGTCCCTACAGGGGAGATGTATTAGGTCTTCTAAAGCATGGAGAAGTGAACAAGTGGAGAAGTTGTCCATACAGTGGTGCTTGAAAGTTTGTAATCCCTTCAGAATTTTCTATATTTCTGCTGAAATTTGGCCTAAAACTACCATTTTAGATTTCCATGCAAGTCCTAACAGTAGATAAAAGAATCAAATCAAACAAATGAGACAAAAAAATGTAGACATGCTCATGTTTTTAAGAAAATGATCCAATATCACATATCTGTGAGTATCATAAGTATATGAACATTTAGGCTTAGCAGATATTTTGAAGGTGAAATTAGAGTCAGGTATTTTTAATCTATGGGATGGCAATCAGGTGTGAGTGGACAACCTGTCTTTTTAAAAGAACAGGGATCTATCAAAGTTTGTGGAAGTGTATCATGCCATGAACAAAGGAGACTTCTGAGGACCTCGGAAGAAGAGTTGTTGATGCGCATCAGGCTGGAGAAGGTTACTCTAAAGAGTTTGGAGTCCACCAATCAACAGTCAGAAAGATTGTATACAAATGGAGGAAATTCCAGACCATTATTACCCTCCCCAGGAGTAGTCGACCAACAAAGATCACGCAAGGCGTCTAATAGTTTGCAAGGCCACAAAGGAACCCAAGGTAACCGCTAAGCAAATGAAGGCCTTTCTCACATTAGCTAATGTTAATGTTCATGAGTCCACCATCAGGAGGACACTGAACAACAATGGTGTGCATGGCAGGATTACAAGGAGAAAAGCCGCTGCTCCCCAAAAATAACATTGCTGCCCATCTACAGTCAAAAATAGAGCTTTTTGGTTTAAATGAGAAGCGTTATGTTTGGAGAAAGGAGAGCACTGCATTCCAGCATAAAGACCTCATACGATCTGTGAAACACAGTGGTGGTGGTATCATGGTTTGGGCCTGTTTTGCAGCATCTGGCCCAGGACGACTTGCCATCATGATGGGACAATGAATTCTGAATTATACCAGAATATTCTAAAATAAATTGTCAGGACATCTGCCCATGAGCTGCATCTCAAGAGAACGTGGGTCATGCCAGTGGCGGAACTAGAGAGTGGTGGATCCAGGTGCAAGAATATGCTTTTGGCCCCCCTATGTATTGCCCCCAGTAGTAGTCCCCCCTATGCATTGCCCCCAGTAGTAATCCCCCCTATGCTACATTGCCCCCAGTAGTAGTCCTCCCTATACAGTTCCCTCAGTAGCGGCCACCCCCCCATACAGTGCCCCCAGTAGTAGTCCCCCTATGCATTGCCCCCAGTAGTAATTCCCCCAATGCTGCATTGCCCCCAGTAGTAATCCCCCCTATACAGTGCCCCCAGTAGTGGCCACCCCCCCTATACAGTGCCCCTAGTAGCGGCCACCCCCTATACAGTGCCCCCAGTAGATCCCCCCTCTGCTGTGCCCCCAATAGTAGTCCCCCCTATGCTGCATTGCCCCCATTAGTAGTCCCCCCTATGCTGTGCCAGTGCCCCTTGCACACACACACAAAAAAAACACAACTTACCTGAATCCCCGCTCCTGATGCAACCTCCACTGTCCGCACCTCCCGGCTCGCTCTGCGCTATCGGAAAGACGTCTCTCCCATCACCCGCTGTGGAGGCGCCAGAAG
This sequence comes from Taudactylus pleione, assembly GCA_031769625.1. NCBI lineage: Eukaryota > Metazoa > Chordata > Amphibia > Anura > Myobatrachidae > Taudactylus > Taudactylus pleione. The sequence goes on along the minus strand of JAUIMM010000092.1, from coordinate 22,140,505 downwards.
GCAGAGCTCAAGAGTGAGCTCCAGGCGGCTCCCTCCATGGATGCAGCAGCCAATGAGAGTCTTTCTGACTCTCATTAGCTGCTATAACTGTGTAGGGCAGACCACTCTCACTGCGGTCTGCCCTAATTTGTGAGGCCATGGGGACACTAGTGGTGGGTGCAGCGGCTGCTATGGGCCCCTGCACCACAGAGGGCTCCGGTGCAAGCCACCGGCTGCACCGCCGATAATTCCGCCCCTGGGTAATTCAGCAAAACAACAACCCTAAGCACACAAGTCATTCATTCAAAGAATAGTTAAAGAAGAATTAATTAAATTTTTTGGAATGGCAAAGTCAAAGTCCTCACCTTAATCCAATCAAAATTTTGTGGATAGAGTTGAAGCGAGCAGTTCATGGGAGGAAACCCATCAACATACTGTAACAGAGTTGAAGTTGTTTTGTATGGAGGAATGGGGTAAAATTCCTCCAAGCCGATGTTCAGGACTAATCAACAATTACCGGAAACTCACAGATATGTGATATTGGATAATTTTCCTCAATAAAAAAATGAGCATTAGAGAAAACAAAATAATGCAACAAGCGCGAAAAGAACCTTGTAATGGGTGTAAATCAAAACTAGCTACACAATGGTAATAATGAAAGCTGTGTTTACTACTTAATTGCAGAAGGTCTGTACACAAAAGTAATAAAATCAAGATCAGAAACTCCAAAACAAACACAACAAGAAACTAAACGACAAAATGAACTTCAGTCACATCAAAGATGTAACACCGCTGAAATGAAAATAATGAACCTCATACAGGTTCATATAATAGGGCTAAGTGCCGCACGGAGGCAGATACGAAATGGGGTTCAATATCAAAAAGAACCAGTCACTAATAATGAAGAGTTCTGGGTGAATCCCTAATGGAGAGTGGCGTCCCACAACTCCAAATGGGGTAATGTGTGTAGAATATGGCAGTTATAGTTATGATGCACGTCACTGCAGCGTCTCTGTGGAGATAGTCCTGTTTTAGCTGGCCGGCATTGATGTTGCAGGATGGGTGGGACTGCCTTGCAGGGCTGGTGTCAAACTCTGGACTTGCTTGTGGCAGTCGGGGTGTGCAGGTGACCAGTGTATAGCCCCTTGTGAAGGGGGCAATGCTACTGTCCTAAACCACTGAACCTGTCGCAGCAGTCTTGGAGAGAACCTGTCTGGCGAAAAAGCCTTGCCGGGCCAATCATAAGGAGGTCTCTCCTACGGAGTCTTACCTGTGTCCGATGCGGGCGTCTCAAACCCTGTCTCGGTCCGTCTTCACAGTGCGTGCCGGCTGCACGCTACTGTCTCTGCCGGGAGTCTCCTTTCCTGGTGACTTCCGGGTTCTATTTTCTTCGATCACGTGATCGCGTCTCAGATGCTGGAAGTTGCCGCGAGTTGGTCTCTAGGTTGCTGGCTGTATAGGTGGAGGGGGAGCGAAATCCACTTCTCATTGCAATGCAGCTTGTGGTGGGTGTAAATGGAACGAAAAATGTGCTCCTACGCGTATCAGCCTTGCGGCCTTCATCAGGGAGTATATGGTGTCCATTTTAGGTGTGGGCAATATGTACCCATAAGGTATGATGTCACTGCAGGGTGATTGGTCCTGGATTCAAGTCAATCATAGTCCCTCCTGTTTTCTCTGAATGTTTAGTAGTTGTTTAAAAGGATGTCAATCAAATTCTCTGGTGCGTACCACCAGAGTATACAAGAATACGTAGCTAATAAATATGCATAAACATAAACAGAAGCACGCGAACACCACACAAAAGAGAGGGGGGTAAAATAATATATATACTGTGCACTGTGGTTTATAAGTGGAAATGCTCATGCATATGCTCAATGGTCTAAATGCACATATACTTATATATGTCGTTGGTATGTGGAACTCAGATGATGTTTGGTTCGTTACACTTATAATAAGTCTGCTTGCACGCAAGCAGTGCAATTACAAAAACTCCTTAAACTAGTATGTGTCAGCCTGTAATGACTGATTTGACTTCATTGTCCAAGTTCAGTCCTTGTGGTTTGAAAGTTTTTAATGTGTATATCCATTTGAGTTCCTCTTTGTTTATCTTCCGTTCAAAGTCTCCCCCCTCCAATTCTTTGTGACTAGTTTGATTCCCATATAAGTCAAGCCTACAGGATTCTGTTCATGCTTCTCTTTGAAATGATTTGAAAGTGAATGCATTTCTAGTCCCTTCTTCACATTCCTGATTTGCTCTGCTATACATGTTTTTAATGCTCTTGTGGTTCTGCCTGCATACTGTAGTTTACATGGGCATTCTATAAGGTATATTACCCCTACACTGTGACATGTGATGTGTTCTCCAATGTTATATGACGTGTTGGTGGCATTTGATGTGAAAGATGTCGCCCCTTTTGTTGTGGTTATGCGTGTCTTGCACGCATAACAGTGCCTGCAGTAGTAGAAGCCTTTCTTCAGTTGCCTATTAGTTAGCGTCGCCTGTTTTAGTTCCTTCCTATTTAGGTGGCTATGTGTCAACTTAGATTTGAGATCGCCAGCCTTTCTGTACACTATCTTAGGTCTTGTTGGTAATACTTCTGAAAGTATTTCGTCCTCCATGAGTATGTGCCAGTGTTTGTTCATTATTGCTTCTATTTTCTTGTTGTCTTGATTGAACTGAGTAATAAAAATGGTTTTAAAATCATCCTTTTTCTCTTTATTTCTATATGTTAAAAGTTCTTCTCTATCCATCATCAAGGCCTTGTGTAAGTCAGTATCTAGACTACTTTCGTTATATCCTCTCTCTATAAAGTCTTGTTTCATCTTAGTAGATTGTGTCATAAAGTCTTCTAATTTCATACAGTTACGTTTCACTCTTTTAAATTGTCCTAGAGGGACATTCTGTATCCAGCTTGGGTGGTGTCCACTTTTAGTAAAAATATAGCTGTTGACGTCAACACTTTTCTGATAAGTCTTAGTGTGTATGTTAGATCCTTCTATTGATATGGTTAAGTCCAAGAAATTGACTGATTCTTTGCTATAGTTGGTGGTAAACACTAGGTTATTATAGTTGTTGTTAATATATTTCAAGAATTCTAAGAGCGTTTCCTCTCCTCCATGCCAAATGAAGAAGACATCATCGATGTATCTCCGCCAGAGGACCAGGTTTGCCCCAAAATCATGCTCACCCCAAATGTTCATCTCCTCCCACCTGCTCATGAACAGGTTCGCATAACTCGGGGCAAACCTGGTCCCCATGGCGGTTCCAGTGGTCTGTATGAAAAATGTTTTGTCAAACCATAAATAATTAAATTGAAGAATGAATTTTATGCAGTTTATTATAAAATCTGTCTGTGTCTTGTCCATAGTCAAATTTTGATTAAGGAAATGCTGTGTTGCTTCTATTCCCTGTTTTTGGTTGATCACTGAATATAATGAGGTGATATCGCTGGTGCACAACCAATAGTCTTCCTTCCACTCTATTCTGCTCAATGTTCTTATTATATCAGTAGTGTCCTTAATGTATGCTCTTTGTGTCTTAACATACGGCTGTAAAAAAGTGTCTATATATTGTGACATGTTGGCGGTAAGTGACCCTGTCCCTGATATAATGGGGCAGCCAGGTGGTTTGTGTATATGTTTGTGTATTTTTGGAAAATAATAGAAGACAGGAATTATGGGATTTTTGTTATTGAGAAATTGTTCTTCTTTGTCAGTTAGGATGCCTTTATCGTGGCCTTCCTTCACTAGTGCTTGTAGGAATTTCATATATTCTGGCGTTGGGTCTCTTGGTAAAGTTTGATAAGTCAGTCTATCATTCAGAATTTGTTTCGCCTCTATGTTGTAATCCTCTCTATCTAATAGCACTATACCACCCCTTTATCGGCTGGTTTTATGACCAATTCCTTGTTGTCACTGAGTTGTTTTAAGGCTGTTTTCTCTTTCTTACTCAAGTTCGTATGTTTGGTTCTGGTGTCTAATTTGACTATGTCTCTCGTGACCAGTTTCTCGAAAGTGTCAACAAGGTGTCCTTTCATGTGCTGTGGAGAGAATTTGGAATTCGGTTTTAAATTGGAGTGCTTGAAGGTGTCTGTGATTGCAGATTGTGTTATTTGCGTACCTGTCTTCTTGTGGAAATATTTAGCTAGAGTTAGTTTGCGTACAAATTTATGTACATCTAAATAAGTTTCAAACGTATTCATCTTATTGGTTGGTGCGAATTTTAAGCCTTTATTCAACAATGTTATGTGTTCTGGTTTCAGTGTTACCTTGCTAAGATTGAAGATCCCTGTACTAGTTATTGTTGATTGTTGTGTCGTGTGTTCTTTCCTCCTATTCTTTCCTCCTCCTCTACATCCTCGTCTAAGTCTATTAGTTTTCTTTTTTGTGGAGTCATGTGGATCAGTTCGCAGGCTGGTTTGCCTGCATGTATCTCTAAAAAAAGGTCTATGCAGCTTGATTCATTGGTTTTGTCTCCTATTTTTGGTGTGGGTATGCTTAAAGTTGGTATGATGCCTACAGTATTCTCTAAGGAATGAAAACCTTTTTCTAAAGACACTCGTGCTAGGTTTTCATAATGGAAACTGTCTCCAAGGCTGTATGTGGAGAATACAGTCTCTTGGGATGTGTTAAGCTCTGACAGTGGTGTGTCTATTTCTTTTTTCTTTTTTAAGTCCTGATTGGGGGTATCTGAATCTCTTTCTCTCTTGTGGAGCCTCCTCATATACTCTTGATATGTGAGGTTCAATCTCTTGCATATTGGTGTAGTTCTGGTATTGGTAGCTTGTATGTTATGCTTATGTTGAATCGTTGAAGTTTGACTATTGTTCGTCTTTTGTTTGAGTTTAATAGTATTCATATGTTTGTCTCCTTTTCTTTTACCAACTTTGTCTCTTAGAATTTTAGATTTTTTCTTATCTATTATTTCTTCTTCTAGTCATCTTACTCTACTTTGTGAGATGTTTTCTATGTCTTGAAATTCTTTGTCTTGCCTGTGTACATCTAAAGAGTTGTGTAAAGATTTTATTTGTTGTTCTAAGACTGACAGCTCTGTTTCGTGTGTTTTAATGATTAGTTGGATTAATTTCATGGAGCATTCGTGTAATATGGACTCCCAATTCTGTATGAATTGTGGGTTTTCTCTATTGTGTGTGGGATACTTCTTTATTTTTAGCCCTTTGGGTATTAGATTGTGCTCTGTATACCAATGTAGAGTCTTATTATCCCACCATAATTTTGACTCTTTGCTCACAAATTTTTCCAAATTAAAGAAAATGTCGCAAAATTTGCTAACACTTTCATGTGTGGCTGTGGTTTGTTCTAGTTGTGCAAACACTAATGTAGCTTTCTGGGCCCTATCTGATCTCAGTTCTTGTAAACCCATAGGAGGAGCTGCTAAGTGGGGGGTAATACAGGACTAAAGCAATAGATCACTTGGTGCTCACTCATAAGGTTTACCCAAGGCAGCAGATGATTGCAAATGAAGGTACCCCGTAGTCCTCCAGACACAGTATTAGAGAAAACAAAATAATGCAACAAGCGCCAAAAGAACCTTGTAATGGGTGTAAATCAAAACTAGCTACACAATGGTAATAATGAAAGCTGTGTTTACTACTTAATTGCAGAAGGTCTGTACACAAATGTAATAAAATCAAGATCAGAAACTCCAAAACAAACACAACAAAAAACAAAACGACAAAATGAACTTCGGTCACATCAAAAATGTAACACCGCTGAAATGAAAATAATGAACCTCATACAGGTTCATATAATAGTGCTTAGTGCCGCACGGAGGTGGATACGAAATGGGGTTCAATATCAAAAAGAACCAGTCACTAATAATGAAGAGTTCTGGGTGAATCCCTAATGGAGAGTGGCGTCCCACAACTCCAAATGGGGTAATGTGTGTAGAATATGGCAGTTATAGTTATGATGCACGTCACTGCAGCGTCTCTGTGGAGATAGTCCTGTTTTAGCTGGCCGGCATTGATGTTGCAGGATGGGTGGGACTGCCTTGCAGGGCCGGTGTCAAACTCTGGACTTGCTTGTGGCAGTCGGGGTGTGCAGGTGACCAGTGTATAGCCCCTTGTGAAGGGGGCAATGCTACTGTCCTAAACCATTTGCAATTATTTGCCTTCATTTGCAATCATCTGCTGCCTTGGGTAAACCTTACGAGTGAGCGCCAAGTGATCTATTGCTTTAAAAAAATGAGCATGTCTAATTTTTTTTTCTAATTTGTTTGATTTGGATCTCTTTATATACTGTTAGGTAGTTTTAGGCCAAATTTTAGCAGAAATATAGAAGATTCTGAAGGGTTCACAAACTTTCAAGCACCACTGTAGTAACCAATTAGCTTTGAAGTAGCATTTATCAAATACATTCTATAAAATAATAGGTAGCTGATTGGCTGCTATGGGTAACATCTCCACGCTTTAAATAGCTTGATACATCTCCGCCTATGTTTCAAATTCCCTATATATGCCTGTAGGAAGACCCAATATGTCATTTGACTTGTAGTATTAATTTTCTATCATAGGAATTTACATGATACACAATAAAAACACATGTCCATAAAGAATTCTGATTCGCAGAACACTAGTTTATAACGGAATCGGTATGCAATCCCGGCAGTCGGAATGCCTGCTGTCAATATATCGACAGCGGCATCCCGATGCTCAGGATCCTAACAAGGGTCCGGTAAGTATAGTGACTCTCCCCCAAACCCTAACCCTCTGTTTCTACATCCTAACACTAAACCTCCCCCAATCCATTCCTAACCCTAACCCTCCCCATTAGTACCTAAACCTAACCCTCCCCCCTTGGTGCCTAAACCTAACCCTTTAGCCACTTAGTGCCTAAACATAACCCTTCCCAGTGGTGCCTAACCCTAACGCACCCCTCCAGGGGTACCTAACACTAACCTTCCCTTCCCCTAGCCTAACCCTAACCCCCCCCCCTCCCGTGACGGCTAAAACCTGTCCGAAAGCGGTTAAAACCTAACAAGCCCGCTATACTTACGTTCGGCATCCTGGCTGTCAGGTTTCCGGCGTAGGCATGTCACTTACTGTCGGTATTCCGGCTCCAGTCTTCTGGCTGGGTAGTGGCATTCCGGTGTCGGGATGCCGCATGTAGGTATATTAAATGCATCCCATTTATAACATGTGTAGGGAAAAACCTGTAAGGTAAGGCGGCGAGGATGGCATTGTGATTGTAGTGATTGCTTCCATGTACACCTACAGCTAATAATACAAAAACATTGTACAAATGCAAAAATCATCAGAATTCTTGGTCTAACAAAACTGGTTCTATGACTGAAGACAAAACAAAAGTTTCCAATGAATAATTAAACAATGAGACAGGAAGAAATCAGCTGATCTAGTTAGGACCTTTCATTGGGTTCCCTACGTTTGTTTTTGTCTAGAGTCCTAGAACAAGCTCCTTCTTATAAATACATTAACCCACTTAAGTCAAATGTTCCATAAATAATAAACATTTACTACAATGTATTTAGAATGTAAAAATTTAATTGTATCTACACTGTAGCTATAAAGTCCACAAAATATTTAATATTAAGGCTATTGTTGAAATAGTGGTACATCCTCCTAAATTCCATCTGCAAGCGAATTGCCTTTTGTACAAGTACAAATATAGTGGTGCTTATTTATACTATAATATTGCTACCTGCTGTAACAGTGAAATCCCTGGGGATGTCCTATTATGTGCTATTGAACCCACATGAGTCCCGCTCACTATATGAGAACGTCCCTGGCTCATGAAAGTGTCAGATTAGTTCATTTCAAGACATATATCAAGACCCACACTGAACAGCATTCGGTTTAATAAACTTTAGCCATGGGAAAAGGGATCCTAATTTATTATTCTGTAATCCATCTAGCTCATCTTCAATGACCTCGGTGGCCCCATTTCTTAGAATTTAAACCATGAAGAAGAAATGTCTGACCTTTATTAAAAGTTGAGTATAAGTCCTCATTTTAGAGTGATATTTTTTAAATATCACTATTTATTTTTGAAATGTATCAGATAAAGTAAGTTATCGTACCAAAGAAATTGCGAAAAAACATAAAATAAATAAATAAACTGTGTGAAAGTGTGATGTCAGTCCCTGCAGTCATTAATATCCAGCAGCTTTAGTGGCAATGACTGAAACAAGACCAAATACATTTGTAAGACTGATTCATAGAGGGGAGCAAAGCACACAAAAAAACATGTAACATTGCACCTTGGCACTGCAGGTGGGGGGGGGGATATAAAATGTGAGATTTAAATTTGAGAGGGGCATGTCCAAACTCACATTTAAATGGCAGTGTAACAATAAAGCTGTCCAGCAGGTGGGGCTACATGCAAAAGCAGACAGTATTTACCCTGCATGCAAAAATAATAAATGTATTTACACCTCTTGCAGTGTTCCAGATACAAAGTTACTTGCTTTTTTGCTTTACTTCCACCTCAAAATCAGCCTCATAGGGGAGGATCAGCCCCCAGTATCACTTATGCTTGAATGAAATGTGGCACTGAAAAAAGAAAGGCATGTCCTAGCAAGCACCAGAGGAATACGTGTGCTTGGGGAGCTCCAGTCTGGCTACCCCTAAAAGTGTGTTTCCCTGCCCTCTCTGTGACCCACCTGTTACCCCTGTCTGCCCTCCCTACCAACCCACCCTGGGGGGCACGGCCTGCAGAATCGGAAGGCGTCAACATGCCTTTGTGGGTTGCAGTCTGCCCTCCCCTTTGAAGCAGTGGACTAGATTTTGAAACATACCCACCACGGCACCTCCATGTTGGGGAACACAGTCAACCTGCACCGCTGGCCACCCACTAAGCCTTCTCCTGCCTCAAACCACTCTGGGGACTCTTCTGGTCATGATTCCAGCCATTGAAGGGACACCCCCCCACTGAATACTCCACGCCTCCGTACCTCGCGCCCCGCACTACACAATTATTGGAAGAAATTGCATCTCATATATATATATTGCTTCTTCCTGTTATACTCCTCCCTGACTCTACCTTACATCAGGAGTTGGCAGTGGAGCCTTAGAGGTGGACTGTAATGTTAAGCCTACGGCTCTCTACGATTATCCTATGCTTGCTCTGTAGCTCCACTAACAGGGGAATGTGACCTCCACCATCCATTTACCTAACACACAGTCTTATCATAGTGTTCCCTCTAGCTCCGGTGGGAGGCAGGGCGCCGGAGCTAGAGAGGGCATGTCCGTGCGCGCGCCGATGCGCGCGACCGAGAAGGGGGCGTGGTCATTTAAATGGGGGCATGTCTATAAGACGCGTCCCCTTTTCGTCACTCTTGGGGGCGTGCCCGGCACTTACGGACACGCCTGGCAGCCCCCAAGCCCTGCAAACAGGGAGAATAGATGCCAGGCGCATGCGCCCGGCGTCTATCCTCCGGCGGTGACCGGGTCACCGCACATTTCTTCACCCGCGGGATACAGCGACCCGCGGGTGAAGACGGTTCCCGCAGGCTGTTAGGGCAGGGCGCTTTTTGCCCTCCTTCTGGAGGGCAGGGCGCTTTTTGCCTTCCAGAAAGAGGGCAGGGCGCCGTGCCCCGCTAAAACAGCCTAGCGGGAACGCTATGATCATATGACTCCTCTATTACTGATGGGCAGGACAAAGAGAGATTAGCAGAAAAAATAATCCCAGACGCCAGGGGCCAGTTCCTCTTAACCGAAACTACACTCATATCTATCCATCTCACATGTTACAGACTCTCTGGTGTCTACACCTGCTCTGATCACTTCTCCCAACATAGCCACCTCTCCCTCATCCAGAGATCTTCATTGCGAGGGGAAATTACAGAAGTTTTGACTCATGTTTGATCTCTCCCCTCCAAACAAGACATGCAAGCTCTGGAGTCGCGAATCCAGGACTCTATGCAGTCACAGATTTCTCTGGTACAAGCAGATGTTAAACACCTGGGCTCTCGCGTTGTCACCCTCGAAGAAGAAAAAGAGTCTGTTGACGACAAGTTATCCCATCTTCATGAGATACTCGCTCATCAATCCGCGGATATGAGGGCCATGCTAAACAGATTGGACGACCTGGACAACAGAGGTCGCAGGAACAATATTTGTGTTCGGGGGCTTCCTAAGGATGTTCCTCCATCTGGCCTGATTGATGCCCTCAACAAAATCTTTGGAGAAATTCTAGAACTTGACCCTAATGACCCTATTGAATTTGATCGAGCCCACCGAGCTCTTCACCAAAAGGGCCTTGCAACTGATTGTACGAGAGATGTTATCTGCCGAGTCCACTACTTCTCGCAAAAAGAAGAGCTTCTCCGGAAAGTCTGCAATCTTGAGGGAATGGACTTCAATGGAACTCGTCTGCAGATCTTCCAGGACCTCTCTTGGTGGACTCTCCAACAGCGAAGGTTGTTGAAACCCTTAACAGACTCTCTATGTAAGCACGAACTCAAATATAGATGGGGGTTCCCGTTCTCACTTCAGGTCACCCATGCTGGTAAACATCTGGTGCTCCAGTCTCCTGAGGACTTACCAGACTTCTGCTCTACGCTCGGCTTGGAACTTATTACACTTCCCGACTGGCAGGCTTTTTCACTCCCTATATCTGTTCCTCCTGGTCGTCCGAGGAGAGACAAATGGCATCGAATACCATAAAAAGAAGTCCAGAGGAACTGATTCTCCATCAATGCCTGATCCCACCTGATATATGACCAATTTGTTTCAAAGATATCCCCGGTTGAACCTGTAATCAATATTCACTGTTGCCTTTGATTGATTACAAAGAAGAGTTGAATTGGCCTTTTAGGCCTCTCAGTTTATTTACCGTTATTAGAGTCATGTTGTTATGCCTAGATTTCCAAGGTTAATTTATGGCTAGATATATTGATGTGATAAGTCGCTCTTATCATATTTTCTTGTCTAAAATTGTTTTTATATACTGCGTCTCTTTCTGCCTGCCTTTCTAGCTATTTAAAATGTCTAATTTTTTTTGAGGCGTTGTATGAATATAATTCTGTTTATTCAACTTATATTAATAATATTTTATGTTTTCCATTATATTGTTCACTTTTATAGTATGGTGGGGTCATTCTACCCCTGTGTGCCCCTTACCGCTAAATTTTCCTGTGACATGGGTATCCAGGTGGTCCCCTCATTGTCCGGCAGCGGTTCTTTTTTCTTCCTATTAATATATTGTTGTATTAATATAGTCATCGTCATTGTGTGTATTTCCCTCCCTTCCTTTTGTTTTTTCCTTTTTTCCATTTTTCGCTTCTTCTTTATATTTTTCTCTCCATTATTTTTACTTTATTTTTAGTTTCCTAATACAGTACCAAGTAGCTTTCCCCCTCCTTTTTATCTATGGCTAGTTCTATATGAATAATCTCTATTAATGCCAGAGGGTTGAATGTACCTGAGAAGAGAGCCCAGGCCCTCCGCTCTTTCCATACAGATGGAGCGGATATTGTCCTTGTACAGGAAACTCACTTCCGTCATTCCCCCTAGGCCCCACAGCTTAGTAATTGATTTTATCCCAGTGCATAGTATAGTAATTATGCCCAATCTAAATCTAAGGGAGTTACTATTTTATTTGCCAAACAATTACTGGTCATAAACCCTGAAGTACATATCTTGGAGGAGGGGAGATGCCTGCTTGTCAAATGCACTTTTTTAATACATTTTTCACATATGTGAATATTTATGCCCCAAACCAAGGTCAACCAATTTTTATTAAGAGGGTGCTAGATAAAATCGACATGCTCCAAAAGGGGATCCCGATAGTAGGTGGGGACTTCAACTGGGCTTTAGACCACCTCCTGGACACTTTGTCTGGTTCTTCAATGGTCCCTTGCCATACATTGAGGAAGGTAAGATGCTTGCTTTATACTCATCACCTGTCCGACGTTTGGCGTATATCTCATCCCTCAGAAAGAGATTGCTCACATTATACTAGTTCACACAAGTCCTATTTCAGGATAGATTATATACTAGTTGGCCATAGATTTCTCCATCTGGTACAAGCTACTTCCATAGGAGTGACAACATGGTCTGACCATGCTCCAGTTAGTGTAGAGCTCTGCCTTGGCTTTTCTGACCCAACCTACAGATCTTGGTGCTTTAATGAGTCCCTTCTATCTGACCCTTATTGTAAATCTCAAGTGGAAGTGGCGATTGATGCTTATCTGAAATGTAATACCACTCCAGATGTATCTAACCTCATTATATGGGAAGCCCATAAATGTGTTATTAGAGGGAAATGCATCCAATTAGGTTCTTATTCAAAGAAACAAAGGGTGGGACAGATAGAGGACTTACTACAGAAAATCCAGGTTTTGGAGACTACACATAAAGCTTCCCTTTCCTCTGATGTTTATGTAGACTTAGTCCAGGCCCGATCAGCTTTAAATAAGCTTTTATTGGAAAAGGTCAAATATTCTTTTAGAAAAGGTTGCAGCTGATATTATCGCTGGGGTAATAAACCCGTAAAAATGTTAGCCAGAGCTTTGCAAACTCAAAGAGCTCAATCCTTTATACCCTCTATTAAAGATGGGAGAGGACAGATCTCCCATGATACTCACAAGATTGCGGAGGCTTTCTTTTCGTATTATTCGTCACTGTATAATCTATCTGTCTCTTTGGTCTTTCCTGATGCTTTTGGGAAACAACAGGCTATTGAGGCCTACCTATCTAGAATCGGGTTCCCCAAGCTTGACGACCTTGCCAGTGAGAAAAACCCTTTACTCTACCTGAGCTGGAAGAGGCCATTAAATCCACCCCTTCCAGGGAAATTCCTGGCCCTGATGGCTTCACTATCAATTATTACAAAGCCTTCAGGGACAAATTGGCTCCTCCACTTTTGGAGGCCTTTAATTGTATATCTGATAAGACCCCCTTCTCCTGCCAATCCCTTGGAGCCTATATAACAGTTATTCCCAAAGAAGGCAAAGACCATCCCTCATTTCCAGCTATCATCCCATCTCCCTTCTCAATGTAGACGTAAAACTTTATGTTAAACTCCTCGCAAATAGATTAAAACATCCCCTACCCTCCTTGATTCATAGCAACAGGTAGGTTTTGTCCTGGGCCGTGAAGCTAGGGACAACACCTCCAAACTTATAGCCCTTATCCACTATATTTTATCTACGGATGCCCCGGCAATTCTGCTTTCCACTGATGCCAAGAAGGCATTCAACAGAGTAGACTGGAATTTTATGTCTGGAGTACTGAGACACTTAGGACTAGGCCCCGTTTGCATTCAACGTGTCCTTGCCCTTTACCACACTCCCTCTGCCCACATTAGAGTTAATGGCTCCCTTTCTGACTCCTTCTCCATAAACAATGGGACTAGACAAGGCTGTCCTTTATCCCCTCTGATCTTTGTTATCTGTATGGAGGCTCTGGCAAGGTCAATCAGGCGGAATCCGAATATATCGGGCTTTAGATTACATGGTGATGAATACAAATTCGTTCTCTTTGCCGACGATTTATTGGCCACAATTACAAATCCTATTATCTCAATACCAAATCTATTAGAGGAATTCAATATTTTTGGAGACCTCTCAAACTTTAAAGTCAATTACTCTAAGTCAGTGGCCCTGAATATTACGGCACCCCCACGGATGGTTGAAGGCCTCAAATTAGCATTCCCTTTCACTTGGCACTCTTCTCAGCTAAAATACCTAGGGGTTATTCTTACTAGAGATCTCTCCCTCCTGTTTGAGGCTAATTTCACTCCAATCTTAGACAAATTATGCTCAGATTTGAGGTTATGGAAATCAAGACCCTTCTCATGGTTTGGGAGGTTGGGTATTCTCAAAATGAACTCTCTTCCTAAAATCCTCTACTTGTTACAAACCCTTCCAATTAAGTTACCTCCTAGATGGTTTAAGGAAGTCCAAGCCCTCATTAGAGAATTTGTCTGGAGAGGGAGTAGACCCCGTCTGAAGTTGGAACTCATGTCCTGCCATAAAGATAGAGATGGCTTACGCCTACCGGATATTAAAGGATACTATCAGACGTGAATCCTCCATAGAATTATGGCTTGGTCCAGACCAGACACTACTAAACAATGGGTTCGAATTGAGAATCAAGCATCAAAAACACCTTTATCAATAGTTCCTTGGCTCCTCACCATCCCTATCTCTCACCCTACAATTGGCCCCACCTTAAGCTCCTGGAGAACGTTACAGAAATCCCCTTCGATTTCTTCACCTAACTCCTCCCTTATGTCATTCCTTTTAATGAACAATATCTCCCGGGTATGGATGTCAAGTCTTTCCGCTCCTGGTTTATAGTGGGACTTTTTAGGGTCGGACAGCTGATGAGTGGCGGTAGCATTATGCCCTTTGTTGAAGTATGTGAGAAATGGAATCTACCCTCACGGGAATATTGGCACTATCTTCAGTTGCATCATTACCTGCAATCTCTCAGCCCCTCTAAAACTTTGTGTTCGCCTTATACTCCCTTTGAACAAATATGTACTAGCTCTACCCCTCCGACACATACTATCTCACTGATTTATAACTTTTTGTCAGCAGACAACAGTACCTCTCTTCCTAATTTCACTAAGGTATGGGACCGGGAATTTGGAGTTGGCCTAACTGAAGATGAGTGGGGGAAAGTTTTTAGATTGGTACATGCTTGCACTTCTAGCATTGGTGTTAGGGAGACCCAATATAAATTGCTTTCTCGTTGGTATAGGTGCCCAGATACCCTCTCTAAGATGGGGATTGGTGTCCCAAACATATGCTGGCACTGCTCTGGGCTCCAGGCAACCCATTCCACATTTGGTGGCAATGCCCTGTTCTTCAGCCTTTCTGGAACAATGTTCTCAGTCTTTCTGCTAAAATTCTAGGTGAACCAGTCCCTACTACCCAACGTTTTGGCTGTTTCATTTATCACCCAGACCCCTCTCGATATATCAGAAATCCTTGTTATGCCATTTGAACAATGCTGCCAAAGCAGTCATTCCGGTAAAGTGGCGCTCCTCCTCCCCTCCAACGGTTATGGAATGGTTTACTCGATTAGATTTATGTATGGAAATGGAGGATATACTGACTTCTGCTGATGGTGATTATGAGTCCTTCAGAGACACCTGGAACCACTGGTTAGATTTCAAAGACTCTGTGACTTTTAAGAATATTCTATCCTCTTTTCACCCTCCAATTCCCTAGACCTGATCCTACCTGTGGTAAGGCCTACTTGGTAAATAGGTTGTACAACAGCTATACTTTACTTCTTATTACCCTTTTTTTTTATATATACCCTTTATAATAAGTACTGATGGTTACGAAACGACATAATTTGTTTTGAGGTTACTGTTTTTTCTTTGTCTGATTTACTTATAATTTTTTCCTTTCTTTCCTTCCCCCCCTTCTTCCGTACCCCTTTGTCTTGTGGTTTCTTTGTTTTTTATTTGTTCTTGTTTTTTTTTTTGAGGATCTATGATATCACTGGTGATTTTTTGCTATAGAGTTTTAATTTCTTCCAGTGTATTACTATGTTTTAGGACTGTGATTTTGATATTGTCTAAGAATTTGTACAGGCATTTCATGGTTTCTGGTAATTCTCTTTGTTTTATAATAATAAAAAATATTTTGCACTAAAAGAAAAATCCAATAATTACATTGAGTAGTTTCAATTACAGAAACTTTGTCATAATAAATATCATAATAAAATGTAAACATTTGTATAACCTGGTTTAGAGACTCAGAAATTCATTATACCCCAATTATAAATCCAGATTGAACACTGGGCCTGATTCAGAGCCGAACGCTCTGACCAGAGCGCTCGCTCTGAATCAGGGCCCTCCTACCTCTTTTTGGAGCGTCCTCATGGACGCTCGCATAGCTGTGGGTTACCACCCATAGCTATAGCGAGCGTCCATGATGATGGTCGCGATGGTCTTGACCATCGCGACCATCGGGCTTGCGACGGAGACCCTGCGGTAGGGTCTCGCTGCCGCAAGCCCTGGAGTGATTTTGGCTCTATCAGAGCCAAAATCACTCCCACTGACATCACTAGTGATGTCAGTGGGGCCGGCTTGAGACGGTAGGCATTCCCATGGGAACGCCTCCGTCTGGCAGGCACGCCCCCGGCACACCCACCAACATCGACAACACGCCCCCTTTGGTGCGAGACCCGGAGCGACAGCTTGGCTGTCGCAGTCCGGGTCTCGCGCATGCGCACGGCGGAGCTCCCTCCATCGTGCGCATGCGCAGTGGGGCAACATTGACCCGTTTGCGAGCGTCCTTTGCTCGAGAACGGGTCTGAATGACCCCCTCTGTACCTTTATTCATAACACTCTAATCCTACAAAGATAAAATTGTAATTCAAACACAATTTGCACTCCAAAGTGCGTGATTTACAGTTTGAAGTAAGTGAATTGTGTGACATAATTATGTGCATCCTTCGAAATGTGTTGCACTTACATACACACTACTTCTGGCTGTATTTTCAGCCAAGTGCCCTTCTCTCCAGGCCCCCTGTGTCTCCAGAAGGTAAATTTACTAAAGTTCGATTTGGTATTTGATTTTATGAATCAATTTCAGTTGAACTGCAAAATCACTTAACAAATCCCTCATTTACTAATATTCAATTTTGCATTCTGTTTTCAAATCGAATTCAAATTTGATCGATTTTAAGAAGGGATTTTATGTTCAGTGTATAAATCCCATCCAAAATCGAACCTGAAATCCCCAATAATATCGAATACAAGATAGAATGCAAAATCGAACACAACTTCCTCATTATATCACATGCACACTAAATAACAAGGTAAACAAATTGGAACCACTTGTGCACACTCTAGAAAAGTAAAAGTGATTTAGCATAGCCTTGAGTAGCCATTATTCCTACAGCCAGCCTGCCTCACATGCTTTTGGGAACTTTATTTCCAGCCAACAGAATGGTGTTTAGAAGCTCAAATCGACTGTCTCTCATTGTTCTATTCATATGGGGAAGTTCCATTTTGACTTCGATTACGTTTGATTTGCAAATCGCATTTTAGTAAATGAAGGGATCCTATATTCGATTATGGGAAAACCTCGATGTTTTGCCTATATTAGATTTTGAGTGAAATTCAGTTTTCTGTTCGATTTGACATTCGATTTTGGCTTTAGTAAATCTCCAACGTCAAAATCGAATGGAAATAGAACCAAAATCGAATGGCAAATCGAACAGAATGTAAAATCGATCTTTAGTAAATATACCTCCAGGTTTTGAATGTAGTTGAAAAAATGTAGCTAGAAGCTGATTGGTTTCTATGAGGAACTTCTCCACTTGTCCTCTATAGAAGGTTTGATACATCTCTCAAAAAGTAATCTCTTAAAAATGTAAGTCCATGGACATGACAGATAAGTCAGTTGGAGAAAAAGGGGTAAAAAAAGAATCTGTAAATATAATGGGCAGGATGAACTAAGCAGGAAAATGCATACTTGACCACATTTTTATATGTACCAAGCTCCGGAATGTGATACATTCTGGAGCCTGGACCCAGTGGGTAACGCCGTCTTTAGATGGAGTTACCCAATAGAAGCCTATGGGTTTCCTTTCAGGTTTCTTCTGAGAAAGATCCAATCGGATCCCTCACAGTGACTCCCGCGTTGGCGGACAACGTTCTGTGCAAGCACAGAGGGATTTCTGGGTAATAAACATGTAAGTCCCTCTAGCATCCACCTACAGTATCGCAAAGTACAGCTCTTATCGGTAGAGCTATCCTTTGTGATTTTGTTTGTGTTTCTAAGTACATAACGATGTAATTAACCAGTATGTACCCAGTAAGTGGCGGGATGTACCGTATCACAGATGTGATGCTTAGTGTACTGTACATACCGCCCACTGAGAGTAAAGTTTAATTTCAATTTTCACTCTGTAATATACTGTAGATTGTGTTAATTAAAGTCATACATCCTTCAGACACTACTAAACTGGACACAGAACTACCAGATGCTTGAATTGATTTTAAATTGTCTAGAGTTGGAAACAATTTAATTAGTATACTTGATCCCTAAGCTACAACATTAAGTTTGCTGTTTTGATGTCTTGACTAAATTTAGGAGGACTGTACTGGCGCCTGTAAACGATTCCCGGCATCAGACATTTTTCCTGTAAAGTGTAAATATTTACATTGGTTGGAAAGGACCTACTACAGCACATTTTCTGACAGTGATTTCCTGGCAGTGAAGTACATTGAGCAGATGTTTACATTAAACTCTGCATCAGTTGATGTCAGCCCACATTTATTCAGAAATAACCAATAATAATATATCTAAGAATAGCGACTCAGAGACGTATTGGCAGGGAAAAGAGTCAGCTTTATTTATTTAGTAAAATGGGGAAAGATGTGATGGAGAAGAAAGAGTGACCCATACAGTATAAATGTCCACCAACTCTAACATGCTAGGTGCGGGCTAACTTTCAGCCCATTCATCAATAATCAAAACCTAGATGGGGCCCAAAATTGTATAATTTATATGGGTGCCAACTACCAGTACATCCTATAATAATGCTCAGATGGAGGCCACCTGCCAGTCCGTCACCAACAACTGAAGGTATCCAAACTCCCCTCCCAATGACACACATGACGCCCACCTGGTGCCACTAACCTCAGCATCGTACAATCAGCCTAACTTGTGTATTGGCAGGGAGAGCAACTCAAGACCAACATTAAGACTGACACTACTACCATTCTCCGTTCTTTCCTGCAAGAAAGCCATCACCAACTGAAAAGTACCAATGTGGTAGGGTGAACAGGAACAGTAATATAAATCACTGAACACCCACAACACACCCACAAAGTCCTGATAGGCCAAGAACCAAACGCACTACCATAAACAAAACATCAGCAGAATAAAGCAACCTTTTGTTACTAACTGTGGGCCTGATTCAGAGTTGGGAATAGACTAAAATAGAGCAAGTAAATGTGCACCTTTACAAACCATGGGTAGTGCACTGCTGAACGCAGATTCCCGATGATCGAGAATCTGCACAGGCGCCTGACCCATTCTGCGCTTGTGCAGAACGGATCTGCGATCCCGCACGCAGACTGGCAGCAGACCCATTGAATGACAGTCTGCTGCCGTTTGTGGGCAGGGAGGGAACGGCGATGGTCTCCATTTCCCGAAATGGAGGCATGTTGCCGCCGTTGGGGGGGGGGGGGGGAAGAGACCAGGATCTCCATCGGCTGATGGAGATTTCCTGGCCTCTTCCTCTCATCTGTGGCGACCGGCTTGCGTGACCCCATGGACAACGCAGCTCGGATAAGTAATGCAGCAGGAGATGTGATGCATTATCATATCTGCAAGGATCGCAACTGCAAAACTGCCTGGCTGCTTTTGCATGTAGCTCACAAATGCTGGACAGCTTTATTTTTATACTACAATTTAGATTTCATTTTGGACACAACTCTTCCAACATCTGAATTTCTCTAAAAATGTTATCGCTGCCCCAGCTGAAGTGCAGCATGGTTTTACGAAGATGCACAGTTACTTGCTCTTTCTTACTCTGTTCCCAAATCTGAATCAGGCCCTGTGTGCTGATCCTAGACTGGAGATGTAAATTACGACAAGCATGTAAAATGCCTTCTGTATCCTTACTACAACCTTTATCGGCAGGAGGCCTAGTTTTTTGCACCTCAGAAATGTTACGGGCAAACCATAACAAAAATAACCATAATATGTTCCAACTAGCCATTTTATAAACATAAAAATGCAGGATACAGCTATGTGTAAATGCTTGGCTTTATATGCATTTCTTTCTATTGCAATTTCTATTTCTCATGAAAGACATGATGCCATGCACACTGGCGTTTTTGGGAGGTGGATGATAGAATTGGGTTATGGGAATATACTGTAAATCATGATCACACAGACATGTACTACTTCATGGCAGTGCAATGAATGGTGAAGGTGTTCCATTAAAAATAGAGGGACGAGATATGTAGTCAGGGGCAAAAGCAGGATTTCTTGGGTGGTCCATATGCTTGGTTTTACACCAAATGTGGCCAACCCATGAAGAAGGCATTATTAGCACTTGATAATCTATATAGTCTGTCTCATACAAAGTGCGGAATGGGTATGAAGTCCCGGGGGCTGAATAGTCCTGGTTCATATCCCAACGCCAGCAGCCCAAAGGGAGAAGATCTCGACAGGGCAGGTAAGCATCCTATCCCTACACCTCTCCCCACCCAAAACCCTAACCCTCCCTTAGTGGTGCCTAACCCTAACCTCCCACCCTTGTGCCTAACCTTAATCTCCCCCCCCCGGGGTTGCCTAACCCTCCTCCCTAGGGCTGCCTAACCCTAATGTCACCCCCAAAAAACCTAACCCTAACCCCGCTAGGCTTCCAAACCTAACCTCCTTCCCCGCGGCTAATGCTAAGGGTGCTCCGGACTTACCTCGTTCAGGCTGGCGTCCTTCGGCATTCCGGTGTCGGGATTAAGATAGGCGTCGGTATTTTGACGCCTATTTTAAGGCCCTTGTGGCCACCGGTCTCATAACTACATCACCAAAGTGCAGTGTAGGTAATATTTCATACATAATATAACCAGTAGGATCAGAGGCGGCTTAAGAGAGGATGGGGCCCATGTGCAGGCTCCAATCGGGCCACCTCCTCTTCAGCGGTGCAGTAGACTCTGCCGCATTCCCACGACATCTCTACTGCGCATGCGCGAATCACCAGAGAATAACGGATCGGTAAGTATATTTATATGGGTGCAGGGTATGCAGTGTGGGGGCCTGCCTGGACCCATGGGCCCGTGTGCACTGCACACTTTGCACCCATTATAGATATGCCAGTGAGTAGGATACAGAACTAAGGGCCTGATTCAGAGAAGTACGCTAATGCCATCGCAGCTGTGATCCTGTATGCAGCTGCTGTGCAAAATATAGTAGACACTGAGGATGCTATTGGCATGCGCACCTGCGGCCTTGAAAATCCAATGATGCAGATCATTTGATTATCGCAGTTCTGAGTAACCCCATGGCTATTCAGAATGGCAGCAGAAACTGAGACGCCGGAGACAGTTTTACTGCATATGGGATCGCAGACGGAGGCTGTGATGCCCTAAAAACGGTTACGACATAACTGCGAGCGACTACTGAAATGTACATTGACGCATTTAAAGTGCAGCTTAGCTGCATGCAGAGTTTACTGATAATCGCTCAACTGCATCAATATTGGCAATGCATACTTCTCTAAATCAAGTCTTAAGATTTCTAAGAACACATTCTCCCTACTCATGTTAAGGCGCCTGTCTCTAATTGCTGGCAGCTGCTTTCTCATCTGTCTTATTCAGTGCGTTGGTTGAGCGCTCAGATTCACAAACACAGCAGACTCTATAGGAGAAGCTGATGCCACTGGCATGAGTAGCAGCTCCATTCCATGTCTTATACTGCATGTTGTGGCCACAGATCTAATAAAATCACATTATAAACAACTGCTATTGTTGTAATGATTCAAACCTCTGGCCAGGTCATGGAAGAGGATTTCTGGGCAACTGACCCCCCCCCCCCCCACCACCACACACACACACACGTGTTTAGCATTGGTGCAAAATTTTAATTCCTACTGTATGTGGAGTGGAAATGGTCTGTGCTTTTCTGCACACAACAGATACCATAGAAATGCACACTCTCTACCCCTCTGTCATCAAAATTAATGTTGTTTTTGGACTGCTCCTTAAAACCTGACAGGTGAGCATGCTCTGTACTTTACACAGAGAGAGAGAGATCATAAAGATTCTCATCATTGTATTATTAAAATAAATATGGATCACAATCTTCATATAGACGTCTCCCAGATAGGGAGACAAATGTAATAATAGAATATATAATCATGTGGCACAGAAGAGGGTGTATACTGCTCTGTGGGCATGATTCAGAGTTGTACGCTAGTGCTGCCGTAGCTGCGATTTTTTTTCAGCTATGGATGTGCGAAAATATATTAATGGAACAGCCACCAGCGACACATATGCAGTATCGGACACAGATCAGGCAAACATCGACTCACTGAGTGAGTCTATGGTCACCCAGAATGGGCGCCGTAACTGAGACGCCGGAGCCCTGTTTCAACGTCTGCGTTTTTAGCTGACACTCCCCATTACTTGCCCAAATGCTCATTGCTTGTCAATCCCATTGCGACTAAAGAATCGCAGAGTGTGACTACGGTAATGTATCTTGACACATGCGCAGTGAACCTCGGATGCACGCGCAGTTTAAAAAGATCGCTCCATGCGCAAAATCATCTGCAACCCTGAATCAGGCCCCATATGCGAGAAATGTCATAAAATGAACTTACATCTAAATGTGCACTAAATATAAACTATACTGTACTTCATTCTTTTCTAGCATCCCTCTAACCCTATTCCTTCTACCAGGTTCATGAAATTTGTCACACATCCCCTGTAATGCAGCATACGATTTTGGGCACACATCCCCTGTAATGCAGCACACAATTATGGGCACACATCCCCTGTAATGCAGCACACGATTTTGGGCACACATCTCCTGTAATGCAGTACACAATTATGGGCACGCATCCCCTGTAATGCAGCACACTATTATGGGCACACATCCCCTGTAATGCAGCACACAATTATGGGCACACATCCCCTGTAATGCAGCACACAATTATGGGCGCACATCCCCTGTAATGCAGCACACTATTATGGGCGCACATCTCCTGTAATGCAGCACACAATTATGGGCACGCATCTCCTGTAATGCAGCACACAATTATGGGCACGCATCCCCTGTAATGCAGCACACAATTATGGGCACGCATCCCCTGTAATGCAGCACACTATTATGGGCACACATCCCCTGTAATGCAGCACACAATTATGGGCACACATCCCCTGTAACGCAGCACACAATTATGGGCACACATCCCCTGTAACGCAGCACACGATTTTGGGCACACATCCCCTGTAATGCATCACACTATTATGGGCACACATCCCCTGTAATGCAGCACACAATTATGGGCACGCATCCCCTGTAACGCAGCATACGATTTTGGGCACACATCCCCTGTAATGCAGCACACAATTATGGGCGCACATCCCCTGTAATGCAGCACACAATTATGGGCACACATCCCCTGTAACGCAGCACACAATTATGGGCACACATCCCCTGTAACGCAGCACACGATTTTGGGCGCACATCCCCTGTAACGCAGCACACAATTATGGGCGCACATCCCCTGTAACGCAGCACATAATTATGGGCGCACATCCCCTGTAACGCAGCACACACTTATGGGCACACATCCCCTGTAACGCAGCACACACTTATGGGCACACATCCCCTGTAACGCAGCACACACTTATGGGCACACATCCCCTGTAACGCAGCACACAATTATGGGCACACATCCCCTGTAACGCAGCACACAATTATGGGCGCACATCCCCTGTAACGCAGCATACAATTATGGGCACGCATCCCCTGTAACGCAGCACACGATTTTGGGCACACATCCCCTGTAATGCAGCACACAATTATGGGCGCACATCCCCTGTAATGCAGCACACAATTATGGGCGCACATCCCCTGTAATGCAGCACACTATTATGGGCACACATCCCCTGTAACGCAGCACACAATTATGGGCACAGATCCTCTGTAACGCAGCACACACTTATGGGCACACATCCCCTGTAACGCAGCACACAATTATGGGCACACATCCCCTGTAACGCAGCACACAATTATGGGCACACATCCCCTGTAACGCAGCACACAATTATGGGCACACATCCCCTGTAACGCAGCACACAATTATGGGCACGCATCCCCTGTAATGCAGCACACGATTTTGGGCACACATCTCCTGTAATGCAACACAAAACATCTGTAATGAAGCAGACACACCCTGTAATGCAACACACATGCCCTGTAAAGGAACACACATTTCTATAAATCAGTCTACTTTTTGTGGTACATATCACCAGTAATTCACCACATATCCTTGGGCAAACAATCATTCATGTAGCTATCAGTGTGCTGGAAAGTGACGGCCATTTTATTGTAGCAAACATACTTTTATTCCTCTCCCCAGTTTTTCCTACATGGTGCTTCTCTTTATTGCAGCACCAAACGGCACACCCTGATCTGAAGCAGAGGTAGTGGAGGGGGGGTCAGGGCGATCACCCCTGGAACACATACACCTTTCTACAGGTTAGCAGCACTTAGGGTGGCCTCCGTCTCCTCCCCAGTGTCTCATCTTCCAACCGGGGCTGAGTTCTCAGCTTGCTCTGCCTCCTTACTCACAGATCATTACTTAAGACTTGGCCCCTGGGAAGGCAAAGAGGCACCCCCAGGATCTGCCACTGAAGAGAGGTTTTAGTCTCAGGATGTGAAACAGCAACAAGTTCATTTTAATTTAGCCTAAATCTGTTCACTTCAATCTCATTTGATGTAAAATAATCCCTTTCTCTAAGATTCCTGTTGGTTAGTCTCTGAATCTCTCCTGGAGAAAGTTGGCAGTAATCTATTCAGTGTCAGCCATATTGGAAAAACGTTCTTATCATCAAACAATCTCAGAAATGATTTATGCTTTGTGAAGTATAGGAATTATGCATCTACTAAATAGTGGTTTGCAAAATGACCATAGAAATCTCCAAATATAATCTCACTGGTTTTGTCAGATATCCCATTCATTTCAATTGATAATGTACATCAATGGACTTGGGAAAGCCATTAATGCATTGCTGGTAGAAATGAATTAGAAAATGTGCATTAAATGGATAAAATAACACACACACACATATTCTTTATTTTGAGTTTACATGCATTACTAAAATTACAGCCAGGTCAATGTACAATCTGATATGTAAAACAGACATGTAATGGCAAATATATACAAAGATACTGTAAAACATTGTTAGATCTTACATGAGGTTTTTATAGTTAGTGATCAGGATTTTAGAGTAGAAGAGAAGCCAGGAGCCAGGGTCAGTCAGTATATTCATCCTCAGAATTTCCTTAGTGACAAGTTCAACACCTTGTTCCAGAAGGAAGCCAATTTTGAACACTACCACCAGGTGTGGATAATAGTGCCTGGGTTACATCTCTGACACAAAGCCAGAACCGTCAGATAAAATCTGTGGAGGAGGACAGGAGTTCTGTAATATCTGGAGAGTAGTTTAATTTGGTATTTGACTATTGAAACAATAAGGGATCAAGCGTGAGTTAGCTGGAACACCACAGTCCATTCGCTATCACTAAATGGACTGTGCAAATACCTTTTCCACATATCTACATAATGAGGCAGGGTAAATTAACATGTTTAAAGAAAGGGTTAAAAAGATTAAATACTATTGTGGTCCTAGCTGACTCTGAAAGTTATTGATATTTTTGGCCATACTTGCACTTTCAGGGCATGCTGTTAGTAGTTCTCCTATCAGCCAAAGCACACCAGAGCAAGTCCAAGCAGATCTTTCATTGCTGTACCACTAAAACCAATTTTATCAATCAGCAGGTCAGTACCTGCTCAATCAATCAGTATGTTAACATTGGTTTGTTATTGGCTGAAATGTTCCCATTCTTGAATTAACTCAATGGGCAATGCATTTAATGGGCGTTATTTGTCTATTAAAAATACTTTGCATCTTCAAAACAATGCAAAAGCTATTGTAGTTGTTCAGTTTGTTAAAAATCACTCCAAATCACTACATTTTAAAGGAAATTGCTGTTTAGTACATAGTAGAGTATACGTTTATGTATGGCAATGTTACACAATTTGAATTTGCAAACAAAATCTACCTTTCTTAGATCTCTTCAGACTCACTACTAAATAAAAAATAGTCCCTGAGGTGGCGAGATTACTCTGATTACTTGCATGATGAAAAACCTGCCTTGTGTACTGTGCAAAACCAATTCAGTTATAAATGGGTTGACAAAGGGGATCGGAACCACAGCTATGGGTGTCACCCACCCACAGCTGGTATGGTGCATGCATGTAGAGTGACGTGCAGGCCCTATATATTTGTCTTGGTTATCCCTGCCATACATATTTCTGCTACAGTGTATCCTCATTTTAGGAAACTTGGACAGCCTTTATGGATAAAACATGTTTGCAAATATTTCTTTTATTAATTCAATGTTACTGTTTTTATTTTCCCCAAATTTGTACTTCCTAAAACATTTATTTGTTTTCCCACAATAGGCTGATGTGCTGAACTTGTACTGATAGTGTGTACATGCTTGGAATAATTAATCTCCTTTCTCCAGATTACAATGATGTAAATAACTTTTCTCCAGCCCCTAGAAGACACAGCAAGTGAACACAGTCTCCAGGTGGTTTGCTTTGTACAAGTGACCAATCATATGTGACAAGTAGTAAGGAAAAAGAGAAGTCAGCGGATATATGTCATATAAAAAATACGGCATGTGTGCAAAGTATATTTCAATAAACAACATGGCTGGCCATATTTTTAAACCGGAGTTTACATTAGTGCTATTGTGATGACAAAGTGAATATCTTCTTAAGTGTCTTCAAACAGTGACATGTCACGGCTTCATCTGCTATCGTCATAGGAATTGCCATAAGAAAAGATGAATATTTACACACCAATATACAAGCAAATGTTCTCCCAGAGAGTTTGACTTTATGCAATTTTCTTGCTCCATATTAAATCAAATTCAAGACTCTATTTTTCTCCTTCAACCTTTATTTCCCCCAAGAATGAGAAGAGAGAGCAAACTGCAGACAAAGCATTGCTTTATTTGTAAGATTTATTTTCAATGTGTCTCTCCAGTTTATCTTGATTCTTACCAACCCAACTTCAGGGTTCAAACAAAGAGGCTAAACCTTACTGACAGTGTGTCACTCATGGTATACAAAAAAGTATACATTTCTTTACCAGACACTCCTAATGGATACCCTTAACGTCTCAGATTTCCCATGATGAAAAGTTTAACAACAGTAACTAACACAGATGAGATAATACTCATTTATTCATATTTGAAGCCTGATATTTTAGTAAACTGTCAGCATCAGTGTAAGAGTTCTTGATGCAGGAACTAGCATGAAGAATTTATTAGTGTAAGGTAAATAAACTATGTAGACAAAAGTGATTGGACACTCCCGCGCAAGCGAAATGCATATCATTGCACGCGTGTTCCAAATGGCCACTAATGTGGCGATTTTGACAAGAACACTTTGTAAAGGAGGCCCATGCACTTGCAGTTGTCTGGAAACAACTAAAGTTTTTATCAGGATGACAATGTCACCTGTCATGTTTCCAGGGTGTCGCTGGACTGGTATACAGAAAATTTGGTAATCTGGATCTCAGAGCCCAGATCTTAACCCTTATGAGAACCTCTGGGATGAATTGGAGCGACAGGTGTGTTCTAGGCTGACTCAACCTTCTTCAGTGTCACAGTTGGTCACTGTACATAAGGTGTAATGGCAAAACATACCGCCTGCTGCTGTCCAGGAACTTGTGGACAGTTTGCCAAGTAAGGTGTCTGAAGTATTCACTGCACGTGGTGGACCTACAAAATACTGACATCAATACAATCTCTATTTGTTATCAGTGTCCAATCACTTTTGTCTACATAGTATAGCTACATGCCACCCACCTGTCTCAATCTCGTCAGGACAGTCCCAATTTAAGGGGACTTTAATACCATCCCACAATCAGGTGTTTGTCCTGATTTGCAGTAGATTGGGTGGTATTTCTATAAAACACGGTAAAAATCGTGTTTTATATGAAAGCCAACAACCAGGAGAATGGCCCCGCCCACTGGGACGCAGTCACGCCCATAGCATGCCATAGACATGCCCTCTGCATATAATTACCAGTGGCTGATGTATGTATCTAGGTTGTAAGATTTCTTGGACCATGGTATATCTGCAGACAAAGAAAGACACTGCTTCTCCTGACCATGTAAAGGTCATAAAACTAAATAAAACATAACAAATAATCGATCATATTTTAATTAGTGAGCAGGTGACCCAAAAACATTATCTGCTCCCTTGCTAGAAGCCATTACAGACATAAGTGCTTTCTGGGGTAATGTTGATTGTTTTTATACTTTGCATTAGATAACCTGCATTGGCATTGCACAATATCAATGCTGCTGACCTATTATAGCAATAGTCTGACTGTTGGGACTAATTGTATTTCTAAAGAGAATAATTTTAAAGAGTATAGAGAAGTGCAAACCATTACATTAAGCAGCATGATCATTTACACAAATAGCTGCATGAACAGTTTTCCCAACTCCAAAAGCATCTCTATTAATCAGCTTGGATAGTCCTTTTAAATAAAGCTAAAATGGTAACACAAAAGAGAAACCGCAAACAATAACAAAATGTTTATTAGCTTTGGCAGAATAAAGTAATATTACAAAACAGAGGGACAGAGTATGGGGAGTGCATTACTCCAAAGTCAGGGATTTCCGCAATTATATTGTAATCATTGCATTCTTGATTTTCTTCTGAATATTTAGCATCAAACGTATGCTACATACCAAAGACTAACAAGTTGGATCAAATACTGCACAGTGTAACCAGAGCATTGTTTTCCAACCGTTTAAGGGAGAATTACAGCTGGTGCAAAGGATTCCATGGAAACATAGGGTCTGTTTTCACCGGACTTCTTATTATAATTTATGATTATTTCCTGCCAACAATTGTCTTTTCTGCTGACATCCTCAAAGCAGGACTGATTTGCAGAGTCTCCAGAGGCTGGCAGCACAAAACTGATAATTATATTAAATATACATACACAATAAAGTGTGTGTTTACATAACTATGGCCATAAATATCTAACTGAGGATTCATTGTTCTCAAGCCCCTTTTAAGCAAGTCCTTGGAGGAAACCACTTCTAATGACATGATGTTTTAAAAGATGTTGCTCGGTCTTGTTCCATATTTAATTAACTTTCTTTTTTTAAAACTTGTTGTGTCGCAGACAATAACAAATATGTCTTGGAAAAAAAAATGGGTCTGAAAGCACAAACGAGACCTCATCATGCTTATGTTTCTAAGAGACGGCAGGCTTGGGTGATTGGCTGACCCGGGACTATTTTACGCCCTATGGGCATTTTCTAGTCTTTCATAGTCGACTGGAGTAATGTAGGAGAAAAAAAAAAGAGAAACAAATTAATTTAAAAAGTAAAATCGAGCACTGAATTTATAATGCTTCATTGCTTTGCATTTGTGTCTTTACAAATTCAGTTGAACAAACATTGTAAAGAGAATGGTACATTTACCACTAAAAGGTAAAACCCCTTCTGAACATATAATTGAGCAGTAGGGTGTGAATGAATTCATTACTGAGGATTAGGGACATGTTACTGACTTTCCGAACAGGTTCATTTAAAGGTGCAGTCACACTCATGTCAGCTATGAAAGAGACAGTGACTTATAAAATATGTATTAATTAATTAAATGTGCATTGAACATCTTTGGGCAATGTATTTATGTGTGCATTACAGTACTAACTCAGCTTTATTATCTATGCCATTAGATCTAATTTCCACATTCACTGACTGTGGGCTGCAATGTTTTCTCTCATTTGTAGTACAGGTAGTGTGGCACTGTCTGAGATATCAACAAATTCAAGACCTTTTTGTCACAGTTACAGAGATCCAACTTTAATTTTAATAGGGACCATTTAAAAAAGTCAGGAATGACACGTGCAAAAAATGTCATTTCTAACCATTGTTGATGTACTTACTGGTATATGATAAAATCAAATGATGTACTTAAGTGTGACTGATATTCTCAGAGATGGCAGCATACATGTATTATATTTCAACGGGGAGTTCCGGAATCGGTATGAAATACCGCCAGCCGATTCCCTGCAGCGCCTGGCCGACAAAAGCAGAATTCCCGGCAGCGGAAGCCCGACAGCGCTGGGAATCCCGATCGTCGCCAAGGTAAGTATAAACTAACCTAACCTCCTAACCCTAACCCTCCTTAGGGGTGTCTAACCCTAACCTCCCCCCCCAAGTGCCTAACCCTAATCCCCCCTCCAAGTGCCTAATCCTAACCCCCCCCTTCCCCGCTGCCTAAACCTAAGTCCCCCGGGGGTGCCTAACCCTAAGTCCCCCCGGGGGTGCCTAACCCTCCCTCCCCTAGCCTAACCCTAACCCTCCTGGGGGTGTGCCTAACCCTAAGTCCCCCCCAGATGCCCAAAACCTAACCCTCCTCCCCCGCGGCTATCAGCTCGCAGCGCCCAGCATCCCTTCGATCGGGATGCCGGGCACCTGTCTCTGTTGGGGAAATTACAGGCATCTACATCTAGACGCCCGGCATTTCACCCTCGCCGGGATATGACAGTCGGGAAGCCGGCTGTCGGTATTAAGGCAGCTGGTTTCCCGATTGTATACCGGAGTTCCAGTTTCCTTTACAGCTTTATTCTCTCTGTCCACATCCCCACACTAGTACTTGATTAAATCAGCAAAGAATTTTCAAGTAGAATGTGTCAACCTGTTACCTTAGTAAGCAATGTGGATCTGAAGTTGGGGTGTATATGTATTTGCTTCCCATAAAATAAGCAATTGTTACTGCACATATAAATAAAAGAAAGGGCTTGTGCCTGCGTCATCATGCAGATCTGACACTTAGAGAGGCAGAGGGAACTAACATATGCTGCGTACAGTAAGAACATACTTATGTAATTATGAGACACTCTTACAGAGATGTGTGTATGCATGTCAGCAGCTGTACCAATTGAGGGGGCCTAAGGCCTGGTACAAATCTGGGTTGGCCCTGAGCAGTTTGGTGCCCTAAGGGAGATTGGTGCCACCTCAAAGCAGACCCACAAAAACATTGGTTAGAGGGAATGATTTTAATTGGAGCCCCTTAAATTGCAGCCAATCCCATGTATAAATCCCATGTATAACTATAATTTATTAATAATTACTTTATATAATAATTACAAATTCACTGCACAGCTGCGACTCCCTTTTCCTACTCCCGGCCCACCTGCCTCCTCTTTCTTGCCATACTCCTCCCAGCTCCTTCTCCCCCTCTTCCAATCCACCCTTCTCCTCCCGCCCACCTGTGTCCCTTTCACGGTGCTGCCTCCCTGTCTTCTGGCCTGCCTGCTCCTTGCAGTCTGAGCCTGCACAGTGCCACATATTTGAAGCGTGACTATTGATCATCACCCTTTTTTCAGCTAATCCCTCCATCACCAGAGCACGGTCACCACCTGCCCTCTACTAGCTGCGCCCATGCAGCCCATCCCAGGGCTTCTCCCTGGATCTAGGTCGTCCTAGGCAAGTGACTAGGATGCCCATGCCCAGGGCTGCCACTGGTGCACTGCAAATACTCAATGATGATGGCTGCCGCCAGCACTTTCTAGCTGATTCTGATTGGCTGATTGAATAACCTGTGAAACTGGTAGGTGCATTCTAATTACAGCATATATTGAATGATTTAGTGGGTGTATTTTAATAGCATTTTGTTTTGCTCTTTTCATTCATATGCAAAAGCAAATATTATATCTGCAGGTTTTTCTATTTAATTCATTAATTTAATGTTATTTAATCTGAAGGTTTTTTGTTATCATTCAACTGAACCTAATTGCAAATATGTTTTTCGCTACCAAAACAAATGTACAACAAGCTTTTTTTTTTTTTGGAACTAATCGGTGTCATACTAGAGTACTTCAGCACTCTGGTCAGGTCCCAGTTGTCCTCCTACACCCCAGCCTTAAATAAGAGGTGTCCAGAAGAAGCAGGAAGCAGGGAGCTGGGCACAACCAAAGGGGCAGATGGGGTAGCAACCATGCTGGCCGCTCAGCCCTGCATTTTATGCGGCAGTACTGGTTACCAGTGGCGTAACTATGGTATTTGGAGCCCAGGGCAAATGTTATAATGGAGCCTCCCCCCCCTGTATGCACGTGCGGCAAAAAATGGGCGTGGTCACAAGGGTCGGGGTCACTTAAAAATGGGGCGTGTCAACGGGACACATATACCCCTTTCTCGCCACTCTTAACATTCCTTTCCATATGCACCTTAGCACCTGTAGTGCTCCTTATACAGTCCGCCCTATGCAGTGCCCCCAATAGTGGTCCCTCTTATGCAGGCCCACAGTAGTGCACCTTGTACAGTACCCAATGTCCCCAGCAGTGGTGGCTCTTATGCAGGCCCCCAGTAGTGCCCCTTGTACAGTACCCCCAGTAGTGGTCCCCCTTATGCAGCTCCCCATTAGTTCCCCATATAGCCATAGCTAGACTTTTTGGTGCCCTGTGCCAGAAAAAGCATTGGCGCCCCCCCTCATTTTTCAAAGGGACATAATGCACCCAAAAAAGGGGAAGAAATAGGGGAGGCCAGGAGATGCTGGGGATGAAATAAGAGAAAGTTATAAGTGAGAATGATAATAAATAGAAATTTGACAGGCCCAAACAGCGCCCCCTGACCTGTGGTGCCCTGTGCAATGGCACTGGCTGCACTACCCTAGCTACGGCCCTGGTTCCCCTTATACAGTGCCCCCAGTAGTGGTCCCCCTTATGCAGGCCCCCAGTTGTGTCTCTTATACAGTGCCCCCAGCAGTAATCCCCTTTATGCAGCCCCCCCAGTAGTGGTCCCCACTATCCAGTGCCCCTTGTAGTGGTCCTCCATATTTAGTGCCCGCAGTGCAGTGTCCCTTGTGCCTCCAGTAGTAAGCCCCTTATATAGTGCCCCCAGTAGTAGACCCTCCTTATGCAGTGCCCCTTCCCTGATATAGTGCCTCCAGTAGCAGTCCCCCCCATGCAGTGCCCACAGTAGTGGTCTCCCTATGCAGTGCCCTTTATATAGTGCCCCCAGTAGTAGCCCCCCTATGCAGTGCCCTTTATATAGTACCCCCAGTAGTAGAGCCCCCTATGCAGTGCCCTTTATATAGTGCCCCCAGTAGTATTACCCCCTATGCAGTGCCCTTTATATAGTGAACCCAGTAGTAGTCCCCCCTATGCAGTGCCATTTATACAGTGCCCCCAGTAGTAGTCTCCCCAGTAGTGGTCCCTGATGGAGTGCCCCAGTAGTAGTCCCCCCGATTAGTGCCCCCAGTAGAGGTCCCCCCAGTGGTGCCTCCAATATTAGTCCCTCCAATGGTGCCCATGAGTGAGCTCCAGCCCGACTCTTGCAGTGGGCGCAGCAGCAGTCAATGAGAGTCTGTCTGACTCTCATTGGCTGCTGTTTAACACACACATCGCCGCCACACTGGTGGCGATATGTGTGTTAGGACGCACAGCCTGAACCCGCCTCCCACCCTCCGCCTGGCGCTATTGGGCAAGCGCTCAGGGGGAGGGAAGGGGCTTGGCTGTGCAGCACAGGACCGGCGCTGGGAAGCCTAGCGCTGGTCCTGTGTAAATGTGTAGCGCTGACCACACTCTACTGCGGTCGGCACTACACTGGGTAACTAGAACGGGCCGGCACTGTGGCCGGTGGCGCCCCCCTGCGCTACCGGTCCCACTGCGCCCAGGGCACGTGCCCCGCTCGCCCTGCCCTGGTTACACCACTGCTGGTTACACATCCCTTGGTACTCTGCTTATAAATTTATTGTGTATATAAATGTATATTGGAACAGTATATGTAAGCCTGGCGTATATGGTAAATAAGGAGTTAACTCTTCTTGTAATGCTAATGCTTCAGCACATGGGAGATTATTTGGTGCAGCTTTATAAAATCATATGCAGCCAACACGGCATCAGCTCCGTGCTCTCATTCAGTTAGCTTAGCAAGCAGCTATTGGTAATAATTATTTTAAGTGATCTCACAGTGCAGAAATGCAGGAAGGATATCCCCCGCCAAATGTCAACCCCCCGCTGCTGCAAAAAAGTAACTTGTAGTAATAAGAACACTAATGGGAAACGTTAAGGTAAAAAAGGGTAAATTACCTGCCACAAACTATGCAAACCTGAAGTGCATTCAATTGTGAATAAACACCAGGGATGTGCGGTGAGGTCAATGGATGGGAAGGCACTGGCTAGTATCAGAGCCAGATTTACACACTCATATATGAACCTGCCCCACTTGTACAGATCTCCGCCCTCACACAGGTCCCAACACACACACAGACTCCCCGTAGCACAGATCCCCTTCACAGATCCTTACACATATCTCCCACTTGCACAGATCTCCCCCCTCACACAGGTCCCAACACACACACAGACTCCCCTTCACACATCCTCACACATATCTCCCACTAGCACAGAATCTTCCCCCTCACACAGGTCCTCCCACGCACACAGACTTCCCATAGCACAGACACCCTTCACACATCCTCACACATATCTCCCACTAGCACAGAATATCCCCAATCACACAGGTCCTCCCACACTCACAGATCCCCGTAGCACAGATCCCCTTCACACATCCTCACACATATCTCCCACTAGCACAGAATATCCCCCCTCACACAGGTCCTCCCACACACACAGATCCCCCATAGCACAGATCCCCTTCACACATCCTCACACATATCTCCCACTAGCACAGAATATCCCCCCTCACACAGGTCCTCCCACACACAGACTCTCCGTAGCACAGATCAGATCCCCGTCACACATCCTCACACATATCTCCCACTAGCACAGAATATCCCCCCTCACACAGGTCCTCCCACACACAGACTCCCCGTAGCACAGATCCCCTTCACAGATCCTTACACATATCTCCCACTTGCACAGATCTCCCCCCTCACACAGGTCCCAACACACACACAGACTCCCCTTCACACATCCTCACACATATCTCCCACTAGCACAGAATCTCCCCCCTCACACAGGTCCTCCCACGCACACAGACTTCCCATAGCACAGACCCCCTTCACACATCCTCACACATATCTCCCACTAGCACAGAATATCCCCCCTCACACAGGTCCTCCCACACACACAGATCCCCTTAGCACAGAACCCCTTCACACATCCTCACACATATCTCCCACTAGCACAGAATATCCCCCCTCACACACAAATTCCCCGTAGCATAGATCCCCTTCACACATCCTCACACATATCTCCCACTAGCACAGAATATCCCCCCTCCCACAGGTCCTCCCACACACACAGATCCCCCATAGCACAGATCCCCTTCACACATCCTCACACATATCTCCCACTAGCACAGAATCTCCCCCCTCACACAGGTCCTCCCACGCACACAGACTTCCCATAGCACAGACCCCCTTCACACATCCTCACACATATCTCCCACTAGCACAGAATATCCCCCCTCACACAGGTCCTCCCACACACACAGATCCCCGTAGCACAGATCCCCTTCACACATCCTCACACATATCTCCCACTAGCACAGAATATCCCCCCTCACACACAAATTCCCCGTAGCACAGATCCCCTTCACACATCCTCACACATATCTCCCACTAGCACAGAATATCCCCCCTCACACAGGTCCTCCCACACACACAGATCCCCCATAGCACAGATCCCCTTCACACATCCTCACACATATCTCCCACTAGCACAGAATATCTCCCCTCACACAGGTCCTCCCACACACAGACTCCCCGTTGCACAGATCCCCGTCACACATCCTCACACATATCTCCCACTAGCACAGAATATCCCCCCTCACACAGGTCCTCCCACACACAGACTCCCCGTAGCACAGATCCCCTTCACACATCTCCCACTAGCACAGAATATTCCCCCTCACACAGATCCCCTTCACACATCCTCACACATATCTCCCACTAGCACAGAATATCCCCCCTAGCACAAAAGATTTTACCCCACACAGATATCCCCCTAGCAGAGAAGATCCCCCTAGCATAAAAGATTTCACACACACACACACATACTGGTTTGCATGTTGGATTGGGACCAACTTTCTGATCATCACCTGCAGGGACCACCCCTCCTAAAGGTTCTAGAGGTATGAAAAAAACCAGGCACTCTAACCATAGCTTTGTTAGCTTTTACACGACTTCAATTATCTGAATTGATGAAGTAATGTTCTGACCACGCTAAATGGGGACCTGTGAAAACTCAAGTGAACATGACTGATTGGGACTTCATTTACATTTCATTTCCATAGTTCACACAAATTCCCCTTTGATTAGTGGGGACCTTGCAACAAGTGTATTACTAATGACAAATGACATGCATCCAGCAGCGCTCCTGTCCTCTTTCCTGAGGGGGTCCCAGCACCTGCTCAATGAATCCAGCAGGCGCCAGGAACAGTGCATTCGCATGAGTGGCTTTGGCACTGTGTATGCACATAACACCAGCTTCTCGGGGCTGCATTGGTTGCAGCCCCGAGAAGTGCTGTAGGGCTGCCCGAAAGGGAGAGCAGCAGCTTCCACTGAAAGCCGCTCTCTGCTGATCGCAGCCCGGACAGGCAGTCCCAGAGGGAGGAGACTCCTTGTGGGGACCAATTTTGTCTACATTTTCACACACAATTTGTTCTCAAACACTGACTAAAGGGCTGTTGGTGGGACAGATACAACAAAGCAGTTGCTGTGGGCCCATTCTGCTGAGAGGCTTGGAGTTGCAGCTCCATCCGCTCCATTGTTAATCCATTGTTTAAACAGTGCAATCTTAATGCCGGGGACACACTAGATAATATGTCATCTGATCCGGTGTATAGGATGACATATCAGGCACACCGGCCAGTGTATACCTGCTATGTTGCTCCAGCGCGTCGGCGGCGGCATTGCCCATCTGACCTACATGAGGGTCCAATCATCAGCGGGGACTATGGTGTTGATTGCAACATGGCCCCCGCTGTTGCTGCCCGCATCTGCAATTGTGTATATACGGCTCTCACTGCTCATGATATAGCACTGGGTACACATTGTTTAGTCTGTACCCAGCTTTAGCCACCACAGAGGGTTGAGTGCTGGTAAGTAAAGCTGTGTCTGTTTCAAGAAATCCAGAAGACATGACCTGTTGGGGATAATAAAACATCTATTAAATAAAGCAAAAGATTTTGAAATTGTTATTTGGTATTCATTGTACCCTCATGGCCTAGCTGTGCTTGTTTGGGCATGGTGGATCACACCGCAGCGCTCGCCACAGGTTACTAATCCTAATAGATGTTAACATCTTTTGGTGAAGGGGATCTAAATGCCACCCTTATTATTGCCCACCCCTAGTAGGAGGACCCTACATGAAGCCTCAGTAAAATAGGTGACTCCACTATAGACAGGGCCATGGAAAGGATAAGCCGTTACTTATCGGCCAGTCTCTGGACTTGCCCCCCAAGCTAAAAGTTGCCAGCCAGCTCCTGCTGCGTGCTGCAATGTGTTTTCATGAGCTATACTTTGCTGGATGCTTAAGCTCCGTACACACACAGAACGATCAGACGATCAGATGATCGTTGTCTGATCATCCTGCATGTGCTGGATTTTCAATGTCATACCGTGTGTACGCAGCTTTAGAACTTAGGGCCTGATTCACACAGCCGTCAGCTGCTAATACTGTATATACATAGGAAGCGATCACACGGTAATATGCTTACCTTGTATTTCAGTTTTGCTCAATGCTCAAGTTTTTAGCTCCTTAGCCTGCATCACCTGCAAATAATCTTCTTCACCATGTGGATTGCCACCCCTAACACAGAAAATGTCTTTTGCTGTTAAAATCCTTCCTAACAGGGACCAGGAAGTGGGCGGTACCCTACTATATATGGAATATGTGTGTGTTGCAGAAGTGAGTGCAATACCAACCAGAAACTATAAGGGGGAGCAGCTGAGCACCACATACACACACACATTGACCGATAAATATGTATAGTGGGCCAATGCTAAAAACCACACCAGCACCTTCAGAATACCTCCTGTATTCATTTGAAAGGGTTTCCCTTATGGGGACCAGCTTTTTGGTCCCCACATCGCAAGAGGTCCCCACGACGTAAACAGATTCTGGTCCCCACAAAGTGATTATTACCACAACACACACTCACAATCACACTAAAATAATAATCAAAAAAGAACTCAAATATACAAAATGACAGCAAACCAAGAAAAAAAAAATACTTGCACATATCAGCAACCTAAAGAATGCCCTGGAAGTACGCATGTATATGCGTACATACATCAACACTAGCATGCATACCACCAGCAAAGGAACTTACTGCGTGTGCTTATGGCCTGCAAGTGGGCCAGGAGGTCCTGGGCCCAACGCCTCAGATCAGACCACCGCCACTCCAGCTGGATGATGGTGTGGTGACAGCATATGCGGCAGAGTCGCCTCCGCATACGCCCGCACCTTAGTGGCATTCCTAATAAATGGGGCCGCAGGCGCCAGTTGCTGGTCCATGACCTGCACTAGAATACGCAGCTCCCTGCGGCTGAAGCTTGCGGCTCTCATGATGGCAAAGGCAAATAATACAGTGTGCATACTTTGCACACTGGTGATATTTGATTGGCTGTCCCCATAAAAATGGCTGCTTATGACAAGACAATAGTTATTGTATTATTCGGAATGGGTTTGAAATGCCGGCGGCTGTTTCAAATCCCAACAGCTTCTGGACAAAGGGAGGAAATTCCGACAGCGGCAGGTAAATAACCTAATCCTCCCCTTTCCCCCCCTAACTCTAACCCTCCCTTAGGGGTGCCTAACCCTAACTTCCACCCTATAGTGCTTAACCCTAACGTCCACCCAGGGGTGCCTAAACCTAAGCCCCCCTCCCTGCAACCTAACCCTCCTGGGGGGGTGCTTATCCCCCTAACCTCCCCTGTTGGTGCCTAACCCTAACCCCCCTTCCCCTAGCCTAAACTTCCCTGGGGGGTGTCTAACTCTAAGTCCCCCCAGGGAGCCCTAAACCTAACCCTTCCCCCAGGGGCTAAGAGGATGGACGGCCAGTACTTACCTCGTTCAGGCCCATTTCATCCTGGATTCCGGCGTCGGGATTATGATAGGCGACGGGATCTCGACGCATGTCAAATATATCCCTAGCCGGCATTCTGCCGTCATGATTGTGGGTCACATAACTACATACCATTTTATTCTAGTTACAGATAACTCCATATGTAATTGCAATCACCACACATTGATTGTATATGTAAGCGAGCGCTTTTCCATGCATTTGCTTATGCCTATAAATAGTCTTAGCTGGTTTTAGAACTTTGGCAGCCATGGAGGAAGAGTGTTACTCTGTGGATAACTGCTATTCAGTGATACACAATTTTTTGGAAGCATTTGGAAGGGAAGTGTCAGATGAATATCTGCATTTGGACACACTTGCAGATGTGGATGGTGATACTGTGGCTGTGGCTACACCAGATGTTCCTCCTCCTCCACCGCCTCCAAACACATCACCTCCAAATATGTCTGCCACAACTGTAGATGATGATTCAGCATCATCAGATGGCAAGATACAACATCTGAGTGTTAGTGGGATTATAACTAATATGTTTATACAAGAGGCACTTACCAGATTTTATAGTGGGACCAATGTTCCACTTATAGCTCATGGACAGATCTGGCTTGAAACTTGCAACAAAATAAATTCTGAGCAGTTCCAGGAATATACAACAACATACCTGTGGAAAAGGTAAGAATATCAAACAACAATATAACACCGAAAAAAAAAAAAAATAGTCTCATACCTGTAAATTTAAAAAATAACAGTTTTTTGTTGTTAATTTTAATATAATAAAAAAAATGTGTTGTTATAGATGTTAAACAGTCAACTTTTAACATACAAAGAAAATTATTTTAATAATTCTCCCCAAAAAAACAAAAAAAAACACCTATTATATGGAGTGACCTTCACAGCCGACTTCGGACAAAGATAAAATCCTGGATCAAGCACCAAAAATGGCCAGGGGGTCCCCTCCCGTCCCCTCCCTGAGATCTTGCAATTGAACCAAAAGGATTTAAAACTTTTGGTTACCTTGGAACCGAGGTTGTTGGCAGATGCAGACCTATTACATCCGGTGTTGCCTTCCAAAGATGTACCAAATGCTGTGTCTGGTAAGTTTTTTTAAAGCCCTGTCTCTGTATCTGTCTCTTTAGGTGTCAATTCCATTTTTTTTTACACAACCTCCATCAACTGTGTCACCCCCATCCACCACTGCCACCCTTGCCAAAGTCATTGATGGGCTTAGGGTGGCAGTGGACCGACAGACTGCAGTCATTGAGGACATGCACAAAACAATCCAAACCAGCATGGGGGAGCAAACCTCTGTTCTAAGGGAAATCAACCAAGAACTCAGGGAGATAAAAGATCGACTTCCTGGCCCAAGTGAGTACTCTAAGGAGGTGGACCAGTGCCCTGCCCTGGCAGGAACCAGCTATGGCCAGGGTACACAACAGTTCACCCGGATCCGGGATTTTTCTTCTGAGTCGGCTGTGAAGCGTCAGTGCCCAGAATGATTTTTGGTGCAAATTTCAAACCAGATCTTTCCATGAGCTTTGAGAACTTTTGCCTATTAATAGATTTGAATACATGAATAACTTTGAGGAAAGATAAGCACCCTGTTTAGTGATGGAATATTGCTAGTTCACAAGGGGTTAAAGGAAAGGAGGGGGCATAGCCAGGATTGTGTCCATAAAAAATAGTAGCCTATGGCAGCAATAAAGGGCAGGGCCCCTACTATTCATTATAAATAGTCTGGAAGAGGAGCCATCTTCCTCTTTTCCAGCTGTGGAACTAGGCTGGGCTGAGTATCACCATTTAGTGCTATTTCTCTGCAATTCATCTGTCCCACTGTCTCTTTTACAGCTGCTGCTTCCCCTCCCTCCCTCCATCTCCAGCCAACTTCTCCCCCTGTGTCCTTACACCCCATTGCTTTTTCCCAGCAACCCCTTTTCCACCCCCTGCTTCTGCCCCCGGCAAACCCTCTTCACCTTCCTCAGCTCCCACTGTCCGGCTCCCTCACTACGCCACTTACTCGAGCGGCCGGACCCCTCGCCACCACAGTCACTTCCCCTAGGCACGGCATGTGTGTGATGCCGCACCTGCCTCCTCTCCCAGCACCAGCCCTCCATCCTCTCTCCACTCACCGCCTACATCACGGGGGGCTCCGCAAGCTCACAGGAACCTCTGCCTGCCTGAACACCCACAACCCCCCTACCCAGGCATCACCGCATTCCTCTCCAATGGTGGGCCCCACCCCTGATATCCTGGTGCCCATTTTAGCCCCAGCCAGCAGCAGCCACCTTGCACAAGCAGCATAATTTTTTTTTTTTTAAAGTGTGTTTTAAAATTTCCACAGCAGTCTCATCTGCCAAGA
This sequence comes from Taudactylus pleione, assembly GCA_031769625.1. NCBI lineage: Eukaryota > Metazoa > Chordata > Amphibia > Anura > Myobatrachidae > Taudactylus > Taudactylus pleione. Next base: position 22,099,376 of record JAUIMM010000092.1, on the reverse strand, counting down.
AAAGTCTTCAGTTGGCTCATGAAAGAGTAAGAATTGGCACTTTCCATTCCATATTAAAAAAAAATAATAATTAATTATAATGTTTTAAACTTTGCCCCCCTCCATTTGCCCCCCCCCTCCTTTTGCCATTACCCCCCTGCAATATGCCTTGGCCCAGGTTTTCCGTTACCTGAGTTTCAATAATACAGAAGCAGGTTGAGAGGATAACGAAACGGGCAGCAAGGGGGTATTAAATGAGGCACCCCCGCCTATTAATGTGAGTGAACCGAGCATTTGATCGATATCCCCCTTTGGAGGAAGAGGTCTGTTTTGTTGGAGGGTTTTCATTTGGGTTGGCGCTTGCTTTTAACGCACAATATATACATCGCAACAGAACAGAATCTTCAGTCCATACGCGATCACCCGGAAGTCGTTCGTTGTGGATTGGTAGCGGAGGTTAGATTGGGGTGCATTTGTTGCCCTTTCTTGTCTTTCCCTTGAGGGGGTTATTCATCTCGCATTTGGGTTTTGTACCTAAGAGAGTGACAAGCGAGTTTAGATTAGTCCAGCATCTTTCCTACCCAGAAGGCTGATCTGTCAGTCACGCGTTCGATCCGGCAGTTTCCCAAGCGAGTTTCGAGCAAGCATTGGAGAGGGTACAAGTTTTGGCGGGCAAGCATCCCACACTAAAGTGGATATCGGATCCACTTTCCGATTAACACCATTTTCCCTGTATCTTTCCTGTATATGGGATGTACAGTCACTGAGGTTTATTCTGTAGATACTGTAAGTGCTTTCCAATGGGTTGTTCTGTTTACTGTTCCGTTTGCAAGGTGGGTGCAAGCACATACACGTCAAGGGAGGTGGTTCACTATCGGGATGATTTAATTGTTACTGGGGCCAGTCAGTGGTTTTTCATGCGGGGATTTGCTTTTCAGTACAGGTACTTTTATAGATTTTTAGGTGTACCGTTTTGTTTTTTTCCGCGGAAGGACCTGGAGCCCCCTTTTACGCGTTTGTCCTATATGGGGATAGATATAGACACTTTGCTAGGTCTTTGCCGATTGCTTTTGGGTAAAGTTAGTGAATCGCTTCTAGGCTTTTTGGAATTTTGATTGTAGAGTATTACCCATGGGTAGGAAATTTTGCAGTCGTTTGGGACACATCACAGCCAGGATCACAAAATCTAAAAATTTTTTTGCTTATCTCAGGATTTGTGGGAGGACCTGCACATTTGGTGTAGTAATTTTTTGGGAGTTCAATGGGTTTTAGAAATGGCTACCAGCTTCGGTGGACAATTACGAACTTCAGTTGTTTAAGGACGTGTCTAGTTACGTAGGTTTCATGGCATTCTCAGAGGCGGCAAGATTTACTTGCCAGTATGCTGTTTTTTGCAGTTGTTTCCAATCATGGTTACAGTCGAGATCTGGGCTACCAAACTCAGCGACAGGGGGATGGTGTTCTGCCGAGATTTTTTGGGCATAGTTCCTGCTATAATTATTTCCGGTACTGAGTCCCCTTCGGCTTTGCGGTTGTTGAGGCATTTTTCACCCCTTTGTGTGTTTACGCAGGAGCATAGATCTTAGGACATGTCACATTCCAGGCATGGTGAACGGGATAGCAGATGTCCTTGTCTCGTTGTCAATGGGATAGGTTTTGGGTTCTAGCCTCCCTCTTTTGCTGATATACATGGCTTAACCTGTCCTGTTCATATTGACTGATTGTTGCGCCGGCATTTGAGTGGCTTGTATTGATGTTGTTGGCGCCACGTATGCTGAGAATTCAGTCAACGGCTTGTAATGATTTGCAAGGTTTCTTAGCTTACAAGGGGTTACGCCTTTACATGCCTACAGGTTAGAATAGTTTGGAAATGGCGTGAGCGAAGTCGTTCCAAAGTGGCCATGTCAACAGCTGTCTAGCATTTCTTATTTTTTAAAGTTTCCTGGTATGTCGGTCACGACCGAATGGTTTTATTAGCTACAGTAATGAGGGTTTAGGGATGTAGCACCTCATTATGGGTGATTGCGCAAAGACCTATTGATCTATCAATTTTAAAGGGGCTGATAGTTGCGGTATTTGGGGATTGCATCAGATAATTAAGACACACAACTCTTTATTTTAGCATTGAGTTCGACATCAACGGTTGTTGTTTGAGAATAAATTTTTTTTTCAGTATAACCTGAAATTGTGTCGTGTACATAGATTAAAAACTGATCAGCTTGCTAAAGGGTGATGGACCTCTATCCCAGCTTACACACACCCTTTCATCGATCCAATGGGTTTGCCGTATGTTTAATAGGTTATGGCCCCCAGGCAGCGCACGCTGGCTCCTCCACGCCATTCAGACACCATTATCCAGGTTTCACTTTATAAGGGTTTTTCACTACTGTTTGATTGCTTTAGATTTGCCGCTAGAATAATTTGGTATACATATTCAGGATTGGGGCAGCAACCTGCATGGTAGCTGCAGGTGCTTCCATTGATGACTTAAAACATTTAGGTCAATGGTAGTCGTCAGCCTGCAAGAATTTAGTTATGGGGGATAGTTACGTAGTTAGCAGCACTTCTTGTAAATTTGTTGGGAAACCCAGGGGCTTTATGCCTACTGCCGCTTTGGAGTTTGAAGAGCTTTTCAGTTTTGCTCTCACAGAGGTTTTCTTTTTTCACTTTCAGATGGGTCACCCAATTATTGTTTTCCTTCCCTTGGCTAGGCTGTTTTTTCAATAATTTGTAAAGCCTATCCGGACGTGATTAACCCCTTTTTGCAGGATTACAGGAATTCAAACTGTCGGGTGTGGTTCATGGGACACTCATGTATCTATTGGGCTAATGAGCAGCCTTTAGCATTTCAGGCCCCGCATTTATAAGGTACTAATAAGATTCAGCGGTTCTGTTTTAGGGGCATGCGCTGGAGTGGCCTTTATTAGATGTTTTATGGACAGCAGAAGCCAGATTTGGGACCCCGATTGGTCATACATTTAGGGGGCAATGATCTGGGTACTTGTGAATGCATTGAGCTTATACTTGCTATTAGGCAGGACCTGATATGCATTGCTAACAATTTTGACAAATTACTTATTAGGAGTGGCCCTACAGCTGCTGAGGAACTACACATCCAAGCATGGCCTGCCACAGTATTGCTATTAAGGCATGTAATCCACACGCGCACGCAGGGGGGGTTTCCGAGTACCTAGAAACCCCCCCTGGCTACTGATTTTTTGCAGCTGATCAGAAGTTAAAGAGGGCCGGAACGGGGCGGAACTGTGTTCCGCCACCTCTGGCCCACCTTACCCGGCCACAGCAAGCTAATGTGACCACCTGTACGGCGGCCGTTCCGCCTGCCCAGCCAGGATGGGGAGGAAGTCTGGCAGCAGCAGCTCCCGACCCATCCCGACCTCTGCCTCCCATGCGCAATGTAATGTGATGACGTTACGCTGCGCGCACTCCACACTCACCGCACGTGACTCTTTCCTGCATGTGTGTCAGAAGAGCCGGCCGAGGCTGGAGGAGCTGTCAGCCCCAGAGCAGGAGGATGCTGAAAGGGTAAGTAATGTCTAAACCCTGACCCTGACGTCAAGGTAGAGGAGCAGGTAGGCTGCTAAAAAATAGGCTAGAATGGATACAGGTGGCAGGAGGGTACAGGAGGCTGCAAGGAAAACAGGAGGCAGGGGGGACACAGGAAGCAGGGGGGGACACAAGAGGCTGCAAGAGACACAGGAGGCAGGGGGGACACAAGAGACTGCAAGGGACACATGAGGCAGGGGGGACACAGGAGGCATGGGGGACATAGGAGGCTGCAGGGGGGGGACAGGAGGCAGGGGGGACACAGGAGGCTGCAGGGGGGACACAGGAGGCTGCAGGGAGGACACAAGAGACTGCAAGGGGACACAGGAGGCTGTAAGGAATACAGGAGGCTGGTAGGGACAGGGGACTGGGACACAGGGAGGGGTGGTAGGAGAGACACATGTGACACAGTAGCAAGAGTTTGGAGTGACACGTAGCAGTGAAGAAACATGCGGTAACAAATTATTTGGAAACCCCCCTTTCAAAATCCTGCGTTTGCCACTGTAATTACTGTGGAACAGCATCATGGGATGTTCAGTTCCACAGCAGCAGGAGGGGAGCACAATAAGACAAACACATTTGTTTCATGCAACTATAGAGCAGGAAGTCCACCTACTGACATCACTAGTGATCACGGGTCACTAGTGATGTCAGTAGGGCTGCCCACAAATGGAAGGCATTCCCTTGCCTGTCAATCAGGCAGAGGCAATCAAGGGCTTGCGTATGTCTAAGCAGGATCCATTCTGCACACTTGCAGAATGGGTCCTGCACACACGTGCACATTCCAGATAATCGTGAATCTGAGTTCAGCAGTGCACATCAGGCACAGAGTCACTTTAGCAGATGATCTAAATCTAAATAGACAGGTTTATCATTGGAAAATCCTCAAAAGAAGAACTATACCCCTCATGTAATTAATAAACTGGGGAGATGCCAAAAGCTAAAACATAATTTGAGAACAGATACTAATGAGTTTATTCCATACACCGAGAAGAGGGTGGTTCTGTCGCTCATAATAAAAAAAAATTGTATCTACGCCCTATCAACACACCCTGACACTTAGAGGGTGCACAGCTTCTTCAGAAGGCCTTAGTATTCACAGCAGGGTGTGGCTATGACCCACACATGGTGCTGACCAGAGCTGGGGTAAGACTATGGACACTTAAAACAGGGGGGACCTCAAGTGGCGAATCTGTCATGGATGCAGAGAGTGTGCGGTGCACACTGGTCCATCTAGGACTAACCACTGTGCCTTCTGCATGGTGCACGGTGTGCCAGCTTCCTATGCTTCTTATGCAGAGGCTTAGGGGTACATTTACTAAAAATCGAGTCTGGGATAGTTTGCTTTTTTTTCAACTCGATTAGCTTCACCTAAACTCAGGTGATTTGAAGCTCCTGAGACTCGCAAATTTACAAAGAAGTGAGTTTAGCTGAGAGTGAGTTCGCCGATGGTGAAGCAGAATGAGATTTCTCTGCCGAGTAGCAGGGTTTGCAGAAGACTTCTCCCCCGAATAGCAGGTTTTGCAGGAGATGACTTACCCGAGATTGCAGACTCTGCAAAACTCTCCTGAGCAAGCAGCCTGCACATATCAGTGAGATATGTGTAAGCTGCTTGTGTTGTATCTGTAAAAAAATGGGTTAAAAGTTTTAAAAAAAAAATAACATAGGGCCCCCCCCCTGAAGCTTAACCAGCCCCAGGCTTGCCAGCCTGTCCTGGTTTCTAAAATTATGGGGAACAAAATGTGTAGGGTTCCACTGTAATTTAGAAACCAACATTAGGCTGCAGGGCCAATCCTGGTTTTAAATATAGGGGGGGGGATTGCATAGGGTCCCTCCTATATTTAAAACCAGCACCAGACCCAAAATGGCCAGGCTGTAATGCCACAGCCCAGAGACCCTTTCACCAGCGCTCCGGGGCCAAGCCGGTCAGGCCAAGCCAGGGGTCTCAGGGGAGATGGATATCCCCCCAAAAAGGGGTCCCCCCTCTCCCTTAACCCCAGGCTTGGTCTGAAGCCCGGGGCTCGTCCCCGCACCCCTGGAGCATTGGGTACAGGGGTAATAAAGTGGGGAAATTTAAGCAAACTAATATATTTTACAGTGGGACTACAGGTGCCAGCATGCCTGCCTTTTGGCACTTGTGGAACTAAAAGTGCCAGCAGAGGGGCGGCACCTGTACCCCCACTGTAAAATAAATAGTTAAATAAAGACAAAACACACACAATGTGATTAGTAAAGCTTTATTACACACATCTACCCATTCACGCAATTTTTTCCCCCCTATATTTAAAACCAGGACTGGCCCTGCAGCCTGGTGTTGGTTTCTAAATTATGGTGGAACCCTACACATTTTGTTCCCCATAATTTTAGTAACCAGGACAGGCTGACAAGCCTGGGGCTGGTTAGGCTTTTGTGAGGGGACCCTATGTCATGTTTTTACAGATATTTAAATTTATTTTCTATATTTACAGGCAGAAACATACATGGATCACAGCGATCTGTGTATGTTTCTGCCAAACTCTCAGATCACAGGCAGGTGTATTTTTTTCATGAGTTTTTACAGGAGAGTTATCCCATCTCATGACAGTTTACAAACTCTCTGCTTGGTATATTCCAGAATCCTATCTTCACCAGTGAAAAGGTTCTTGAGTTTTGCCGATGGTGAATTGAAGAGAGTTTGCTAACTCTCCAGTATTTTCCCGTAGCAAAGGAGATCTCTCTCCCGAGTTTGACATTAGTAAATTTGAGAGTGGGAAAAAATGCCCAAACTCTCCAGAGTTTGCAAACTCTCAGTTTAGTAAATTGACCCCTTAGTCTTGTTAGTGATGTATTCAGAAAGATGGCACCGCACAGGAGCTAGCAAAGATGTTGGTACTGTGCCAGAGTCTTTGGGCTCTTCTGTGGAGTAATCAGCTAGGCACAGGAGCTGAACTGGGTGGAGTCTTAGAGGGAGGGGCAGGGGCGTCCTAAAAAAGGAGGGGGCCCCGCACGGCCGGCAGCCGAATGACGCGGCTGGCCAGCCACCGGAGCATTAGTAGAACCCGGGCACTAGAGTCTGCCCGGAGTCTACGACTCATGCGCAGAACGCCGGGAAAATGGCTGTGGTGGCCATTTTCCAGCATTCTGTGCATGCACAGTAAACTCTGGGCACTAGAGTGTGCCCGGAGTCTACTGTGCATGCACAGAACACCGGAAATATGGCCGCGGTGGCCATTTCCCGGTGTTCTGAGCAGCACTGATACCCGCCGTGGGACCATGGACAGGTAAGTTTAAAATAATATGGGTGCAGGGTGTGCGGTGCGGGGCCCCCCGTGCCCCGCACACACTGCACCCATTATAGATACACCACTGGGGAGGGGGCAAAGCCGTAAGAGGGGAAGGAGAAGGGAGAAAAAGACAACAGCATATCGATGGATGTTGGTTCCAGGGGAGGAAGCAGCCATCATGCCGAGACTGAGGAAAGGGGGCCAGTGACAATTACAGGGGTGTTGGCCATGGCTTATGCAAACTGTGGCTGCCACCAGTGTTCAGTAAAATAAGGACAACAGAGACATCCTTATTATTGTCCTGGTAGCCCCAGTGCCATACCCTCAGGTGCTGGCGCCCTAGGCAGCTGCCTAATGGTAGTGCTGGCCCTGTACACAGTCCATATTAATGGTAATTCAGTCTGTGTAGTTACCAGGAACCAGTGCCTCTATGATGTTACTTGGTACTGGTAAAGTAACTGCCTTCTCATGAATATACAGTGGTTAGCTCTACTGCCTCACAGCGCTGGGGTCATGGGTTATACTTTGACAAGGGCTCTATATGTGTGTGGTTTATGTGTTTTCCCTATGTTTGTGTAGTTTCTTCCAGGTGCCTCATCTTCCTCCCACAGTCCAAAATCCTACTATATATTAGTGTGTTTGTTGGGTGGGAAATGTAGACCGCATGATCCCCAGGGCTTAAGCACATCTTGCTTTAATGGAAAGGCATATTGCTAAGGGTAAAGACCTCCAGTTCTAATGGTCTTGTCATCTCTCTACGGGTACTGGCCTAACATAAACCTTATGAAAAGAATACAGTAAAATAAGGATACACTAAAATTCAATTGTGAAATGTAATGAATTGAAACCACTAAAATCACAAATTATGTTTATGCAATTGGTAAGATGTTTATTTAATAGGTGGCCGATGGTGTTAGCGGACAATGCAGCAAGGTGACAGCCTCGGCCCAAGCGGAACTCTTCATCACCTTCTAGGGGCACATTCCAGATGGATGACAGAACATGCGCTACAACGAGCTGTAGTCTTGATCTAAAGGGAGTTCAATTAAAGTTTCAGATCATCAATTCATAGGAAGAATTAATCATTTATGTTTCACGATAGTGAGAATACTCTAAAAACAGCAATGACAGGGAAATTGTACCCAGAATACAATTCCTCAAAGAATTCTTACAGAAAAAAAAATGTAATTAGAAAGTTTAAGCAATCAGAGTTTAAGTTATGTAAAAAAAATAGTGTTTTTTTTTTTAACCCCAACTCTTAAATTGTAATCCAATGGGATTGTGTTATACAGTATAAGGAATCCATAGGAAAATATTTTTAATTTGTCATCAAATCCTACACTAGCCACTATACACTAATGATGGCTATACACTAGCCATCAGATTATAGAACTGTTTTATACAACAGATACATAATTGAGTATCTGCTTTATATGCTAGCCACCAGATTGGGGTCGCTTTGTATACAGGTCACCAGATTGGATTCCTTATAAATGCAGATCATCTCCACCTTGGGATAACTTGTTTGAACACAGGATTTTTTTTTTTCCAAATTGAGAACATATTTTTTACTTTGCTGAGATGACAAGAGAACAGGACTGAGGACTAGTGAGCTCATCACTACATCTGGAGGTTCTCATGAGTATTTAGGACACTATCCCTAATAGACCTTGCTCTATAAAACTGTCTCTTAAACCCCAATGTGGATATGGTGTACTCATTTACATATTATATAACTACAGCTGCGTGTACTGAAGAATTAGTATTCATACACTAAGATCTCCTTTTATATATATATTATATACAAATATATATATATATACTCGTATATTTATATACACACATAGATATATATATATATATATATATATATACACACTGTACATATATAAAAGCAGATCTTAGTGTATGAATTATGGGGTAGCACAGACGGTGTAATGGTTAGCATTACTACACTGAGGTAGTGGGTTCAATTCCCACCACGGCCCTAACTGTGCGGAGTTTGTATATTCTCCCTGTGCTTGCGTGAGTTTCCTCCGGGTAATCCGATTTCCTCCCACACTTCAAAAATATACTGGTAGGTTAAAGTGGCCCCCAACAAAATTAACCCTAGTGTGTATGTGTGTGCATGTACATGTGGTAGGGAATATAGATTGTTAGCTCCACTGCTGCAGGGACTGATGTGAGTGGCCAAAATATGCTCTGTAAAGTGCTGCGGAATATGTGTGCGCTATATAAATAACTGGTAATAAATTATATATATATATATATATATATATATATATATATATATATAATTTATTACCAGTTATTTATATAACGCACATGTATTCCGCAGCGCTTTACAGAGCATATTTTGCATTATGTATATAGATATATAAATAGAAATCACAGGGGCTCTGCACTCACCATAATAACTAACAATAATAATAATAAACATAATAAACAGTGAGGTTTTGGTTCATGAATTGATCAATGCATTTAAGCTCCCCTAATCTAGGAATGGTGAGTGCCGTGGATTAGTGCTTTTTTTTTTATAGATATATAAATAAATAATTTGCAATACACATGCTAATATAGTTAGAGTTATGGAGAAATTAAGATCCGAAATATATATATATATATGTAACAGAAATTTTTAAAATCAAAGGGCCGTGTCTGGGCAACACACAGCCAGTGAGAGCTATGGGGGGTGTAGGGCCTCCCTTCAACTCTCACTGCACAGAGTTTTATCAGTGAGGCATGTGGGAGACTTAAGTGTTTGGGAGTGGACCTGAAATATATATTCATTTTACTTTTTTATATCGTAGGTGTTTTTTTTTTTCTTACCAGAAGGGATTCCATCCTGCCTAGCATTCACCAGAAAATAGTCTTTTTAGTAAATTAGTCAAAAAGAAAGAGGGCCCTGCTCGTGAAAGCTAATATTCAAAAGGGAAAAATTTAAGTGGTGGCACAAGAAGGTGACATGAAGAGGGTAAGTATATGGGGAGGAGGTAGGAAGGGTAACAAGGGCAGTATTAATTATATAGAAATAAAAGGAGCATATTTTATTACAAGGATGGCTTAATTCTCAGAAATGATAATGAATGACTAGATATATTATATATTATTGGAATTTATTCGTTTTTACAGGTTTATCTGGAGGATCTTTATGCTTATGGTGACATTTCTTAGTTTTATTATTTTTATTTAATTTACAGTTATAATGAACTATGGCCCTGATTCAGAGCCGCTCGCTGCCGCTGCCCGCACGCTGGGATTGTGGGCATTTATTTTTTTTTATCTTCGGCCACTCGCAAAGCTGTGGGAGACCACCCACAGCTTGTGCAAGCGGCCAGGAGACCATTGCGATAATCGCGACCATCGACCTTGCGACGAGACCCTACGGTAGGGTCTTGGCTGCCGCAAGGCCGAGTGGACCTCCTGCTCTAATAGAGCAGGAAGTCCACTACTGACATCAGTAGTGATGTCAGTAAGACCTCCCTACAAATGCCAGGCATTCCTAAGGGAATGCCTGCCTTTGTCCGGCCACCCCCCTACCCGCCCACTAAACGGGGCGAGCTGTCACTCACCATCGACAGCCGCCCCATCTTGTTGCGAGCCCCGTAGCAACTGAACTTCAGTCACTTAGCGGGGCTCACGCGCATGCCGAATGTGGCGCATGCGCAGTGCCTAAACATCAGGCCGCTTGCGAGCGCACAGTGCTTGCGAGCGGCTCTGAATCAGGGCCTGTGTTCCTGCAAGGTCATTTCCATTACAAGAAACTTATTTTTCCTTTCTCCAAATTGTGTATTTTACAGAGAGTTCCTGACCTCAAGGATGTTAGAGCTGTCGAGCTCCCCTGTCCTCAATTCCTCGTCTTTTGATTGCCCTGTATGGTAATAATGCGAAGCCGTCTTTTTTTTTTTTTTTTTTTTTAATTATTATTTTTTTTTATTCTGGTTGTGGCTAATGGCACTCGTTGTTTATATCATTCTAAAAAAACAATAAAGACTACGATTAAAAAAAATAAATGACATTGTTATGACAAAGAGATGTATAAATATTAAGACATTAGGAAAAAATAAGTAGCCACAATAACACTGAAAGCATTTACCTAAGGTACTGCCAGGTGTTTTCTTGGCATAGGGACCACAGGGGGTAATTTATGCAGCGCACCCCTAAAAAGAGAATACAGACATCATTGTACCTAAATGACTCCATTAGAACATCAATTATAAAACCTTCCTAGGCTGATTCACTTCAGTGGGACATTGTCCTTATCATTTTACACTCATCAGTTATTCTATATTACGTATTATACAAAAAACTAAATATATGACAGTGACATTTTAAGTAAAATGTAACATGCTATATGTTACTGAGATGCAAAAATAGGTAAAAGTAGTATATGAATGGGATCTATAACCATATATAATGGTATATGATTAACATGTAAATAGAATTAGCTAAAATGTTCTATTCGTATCTATAAATTACACTATTTGTCATTATGTTAAATTTCTTTCCATAAATCACATTGTTACATACAGTACAGTATTGTTCATGTGATATTTGCACAAAATACGTACGTGCATCTCATAAGCACAATGTCCCTGGAACTGAGCCTGTTGTCCTTCCAGTCTGGTCCTATGGAAAAGAATACAGAAATAGTAAAGTTATTATTGTGTCTGGTATATGTTTTGCTTCAGTTAGTAAATGGATTATAGTTTGTAAGTATAAACCACTATTAGTTCCTTTTGTTCCCAGGTCAGTTACTTCCTTTGCCTAATCTACAATCTAATCCTGTATGATAGACACTATTCCATTACAGCATACCCCAAGGCAACCTTTTTTTTAAACTTTTTTGAAAATATATTTTCTATTAACCACTGAAGGTTTTTATTTTTATGGTCACAAAATGTACCATAGATAAAATATTGGACAACTGTAAAAACCAGCATATGTACACACCTCTCAACCATCCATGCATGGTAACTTTTGGGGCAACTACAAGTTGTATGGCTGCAATAAGCCGTGATGCAGATTGTTAGTCCACAACTATAATAAACAGAATCCCCTAACTTGTAATTGCATTGTACAAGAATACCTGGAGGACGAGTCTCAGCTGTGCATTGATTTTTCTTCCGACCTCAGGGATCTTGTGGGCCAGACTCACATGGCGCGCCTTCACCTGCAGGAGGAAGGGTGGACAGCAGAGAGTCACTGACACTGGCACACTCAGAGTACACAGGGAGATAAGAGAATACGGAGTAGTAACAAGAATTACCAGGATACAATGGTGGAATATTCCCCAAAAAGGTGGAACAAAGAATATATAATGATAAAGTTTAAACAATAACAGTTTCACATCCTGCAACCATATGCTTTAATACTTAACCCTCCAAAGTCTCGCATCAGGCTGTAGCGCTGGACAAAACACCTGAAAACTGGCCACCACGGCTATTTTTCTGGCATTATACGCATGCGCACTAGGGGAATCATGGGGAAAATGGCGGGCACATTTTTCTGGTGACCTGCGCACACTCTAGTGCCCGGGGTCTATAGGTGCAGCACTCAGCACTGCTGGCCACTGGAGAGAGAGGAGGGGGCCCGGACAGAGACCACACACAGGCCCCCTCCTCTCTAAAAACGCCCATGCTGAAAGCACGTACCTCAGGTACTGCCAGGTGTTTGCTAGGCATAGGAACCACAACCTCAGGTACTGCCAGGTGTTTTCTTGGCTTAGGGACCACAACCTCAGGTACTGCCAGGTGTTTTCTTGGCTTAGGGACCACAACCTCAGGTACTGCCAGGAGTCTCAGCTGAACATTGATTTTTCTGGCGCCCTCAGGGATCTTGTGTGCCAGACTCACATGGTGCGCCTTCACCTGCAGGAGGAAGGGTGGACAGCAGAGAGTCACTGACACTGGCACACACAAGGAGACAAGAGAATATGGAGTAGTAACAAGAATGACCAGGATACAATGGTGGAGTATTTCCCAAAGAGGTGCAGCAAAGTATATAATGATAAAGCTTAAACAATCCCAGTTTCATTTTATTTATGTAAATAATATATAAAAATATATAAATTAAAGAAAAACTCCCCAAACCCTAGTTGACATATATTTTTCTTGGAAATTAAAATTTATGTGCTGAGAATATTTAACTGGGGAGGTTATGAGGGATATGTATTGAGCCTCGGAGAGAGATAAAGTACCAACCAATCAGCTTCTAACTGTCATGTTACAGACTGTGTTTGCAATTTTTAGAATCTGATTGGTTGGTACTTTGGCCCCCATTCAGAGCCGCTCGCTATTTGCAGTCGTTCGTTCTAAAACAAGGGGTGGCTATTCAAATGAACTGTACACTAATTGCGGTCTGTTCACGCCTCTAAGTCTGAACGTGCGAGCAAAACTTGCGTTTGTAATTTTGAAAAATACGCCCCCTTGCCGCTCGCACCATACGTCATGTCCGCTATTTATTAGATTAATCGAGTACATCGAACAGCGTATGAAATGCTCGCTATTCTTGTGGCTGGTTTTTTCAACTGCTATTTTGCGAGCAGTTCGGAGTAAAAAAAAACCAAGTGACGTGGTCAATGACGCTGCTGTATTAATTATGCACTCCCTTAAAACGCCCGTTTTGACCTTTAAGCACGCCTGCGATCTAATTCCACACCCCCGTTTTCAAGCACCTTCCCCTGTTACCACCCACATACGCCTCCTTCTGTCACTCAAAATAGCAGGCATTCGCTATATAGCGAACAAACGATTTTCGGCCGCACTGACTGGTTCGCGCATGCGTATTAAAATCCGTACGCATGCGCAGATGTGCGAACATCGGTCAGAACGAACGAGCAGCCGCTTACGAGCGGCTCTGAATCAAGGCCATTATCTCTCTCCTAATTTTGTCTCCAAGATTTGATACATCTCCCCCTATGTCTGACACAAAGAGAATATGGGGAGAAGGTGGGAAGGGTAACTACTCTCATATCCTTATGGGCAGTATAAGTTAAAAAGAAATAATTTGTGATATTTTATTACAAGAATACCTGTATTCTAAAATACTACAATAAATGACTAGATATGTTATATATATAATTGGTATATGTTTTACTAGCTTAATCTGGAGGTTTTTCATGCCTTTGTTCACATTTCTTAGTTATATATATTTAGCTTATCTTATGGACCTGTCCCCTACCAATTATCTTTATTTCATTTACAATTATAAAGGACTATGCGCTTGCAAGTGGGTTGATTGTTAGGTATTGCGCACACGCGAGCCCCGGAGCGAGCGCAAAAAGTACTTGCTCCTGCGCTCGCATCCAAAAGTGGCGGCTGTCGATGTTGATCGACAGCTCGCCCCGTCTGGAAGGCGGGGCGGGGGGTGGCTAGGCAAACGGAGGCGTTCCTGCAGGAACGCCTGCCGTTTGTGGATGGCCCTACTAACATCACTCGTGATGTCAGTAGGTGGACTTCCTGCTCTATTAGAGCAGAAAGTCCACTGGGGCTTGCGGCAACGAGACCCTACCGCAAGGGTCTCGTCGTAAGCCCGATGGTCGCGATGGTCTTGACCATTGCGACCATCACCTGGCCGCTCGCATAAGCTGTAGGTGGTAACCTACAGCTATGCGAGTGGCCAGGAGGCCGCAACTAAAAAAACAAGCGGCCGCCCTGATTCAGAGCGAGCGCTCGCTTTTTGCGAGTGCCTCTGAATCAGGCCCTATGTTTCTGCAAGGCCATTTGTACTACAAGAAACCTATTTTTCCTTTCTCATATTGTGTAGAAATTGTGACACTTGAGGAGTAATAGAAGATGGAAATGTCAGTGTAATAAGCATTACATTGTATGACAAAGAGATCTATAAATACTAGGACATAAGGAGAGTGTAAGTAGCCACAATAACACTGAAAGCACTTACCTCAGGTACTGCCAGGTGCTTTCTTGGCTTATGGACCACGGCCTCAGGTACTTCCAGGTGTTTTCTTGTCATAGGGACCACGGCCTCAGGTACTGAAAGGTGTTTTCTTGGCATCGGGACCATGGCCTCAGGTACTGCTAGGTGTTTTTTTGGCATAGGGACCATGGCGTCAGGTACTGCCAGGTGTTTTTTTGGCATATGGAACATGGCCTCAGGTACTGCCAGGTGTTCTCTTGGCATAGGGACCACGGCCTCAGGTACTGCCAGGTGTATTCTTGGCATAGGGACCATGACCTCCAGTACTGCCAGGTGTTCTCTTGGCATAGGGACCACATCCTCCGGGACTGCCAGGTATTCTCTTGGGTAACCTACGTGTCCTCATATTTTAATTGGCAGCTGAATTTCTAATAGAAGGCAAAAGATCACATTCCAACCAATCTTCTAACAAAACTGATTTTCAATGTTCCTAATGTTTGTTTTATTTAGTAATAAATCCCTTGTTTCACCACAGGAATCCTCACACAGTGTAATGAGCAGTTTAAAGATCTACTAGTATTTTATACTGTTTGTGAGAAATAAATGATTGCACTAATTGTATAAAATCATGATTGATTGCAGCCATTGTGTGAGATAACATAACACAACAATGTGTTAGGAGCAATGTTCCTGGTGACTGAGGTTTTGGCATGGATGCTATAGCCACTTCCCTTTTACCCAGGGCCTTAGTATTTTCAAAGGGGACCACACACCCCTTTAGTACCAGGGCTTAAAGTCTCTTAATGGCCCTGTTTGAAAACTCCCATTCATAATCCTAAATGCTTGTATCCCCCAAAAATATGTGACTAATGCTACTCATTCATCAGTAATGGGTGTATCTATGGGATGGGTATAAAATACAGGCGGCTCAATAGCCGCCAGTTTAAATCCCAATGCCGGAACCCCGCACAGTCAAGATCCAACAAGGGTGGTAAGTATGCTTTCCCTAACCCTCTCCTGCCCTAACCCTAACCCTCTCTTAGTGGTGCCTAACCCTAACCTCTCCCCTAGTGCCTAACCCTAACCTCCCCTTCCTGTACTCTAACCCTCCTGGGGGTGCCTAACCTTAACCTCCCCCCAGTGGTGCCTAACCCTAACCCCCCTCCCAGCCACTTAACCCTAACCTGCCCGGGGGGTGCCTAACCCTAATCTCCCCCCGGGGTGCCTAAACCTAACCCCATCATCTCCGGGGACAGAGCGGGACAGTGCATTATTTACCTCTGTCCAGACGTTCAGCATTTTTCCACCAGTCAGTATATCGGCGGCCGGTATCCCGTCCGCCGGCATTTTCACTACGTCCTGTCTCTATAATGGGTGCAGGGTATGCAGTGCACATGTCCAGTGGTCTCACACCACCAACCCTGCACCAATAACCTATATTTAACACACTGTCAATGCTGCTGTAATCACCAATGTAGTCACTGGGAGAATGGACATGGGTGCAGTGCCAGAGCCTAATTAGCACACATGCCAGGCTTGCATAGAAACTGCACAGGGGGCCATTCTCTCTTATCACTGTCCCTGACATCATATATGTGTAGGAAATCTCATAGTAATAACATACCTTTAGCAGCCAGGTCAATTTGCTGTCCCGATAATTGATATGGCTGCCTGGTCTCTTGCGTAGCGCCATGATACAATTCCTTAGGGCCAGAAGGGAGCGGTTTATATAGCCACTTTCTTTGACAGTTTGCCCAGTGTTTTTAGTCTGACATAGAAACAGAAAAGATTATGAGAACACATCTGGCTTCAGTCACGGTGTGGATGTAGTACACACACATATGGGCAGATTCAATTAGCTGCGGAATTTTCCCCGAGACCCTACGCGCGAGTCCCTGCAGTGGGACTTTACCTTGCAGCTCATGGAGGTACGAGGTAAAATCCACATTAAAACAACCAAATCGGCCTCGCATGCAGGGAAATAACACATTGATTCCGCAGTTTACGCGGAATCAATGTGTTTAGGCGTGTGAGTCCTGATTTTATGGAACGTGAAAAATGGCTATTTAATTGAATAGCTTTTCCCTGCACCACAGGGATTTTGGATGGCACTTAGTCACAGGGAGAACCCTGCGGCTAAATGAATCTGCCCCATAAACTATGATTAAACTATTTACATAATTTACTTCAATTGTGTCCCAAGACCGTGAACCCCATCCACCTTTTTTTTGTTGTTATGTGATATTGGCCAAAATGTTTTTCTTACTGCTGTAATTTATCCCAAGCTGCTAAAAAAATATATAATTACATTATCATCATTGATTTGATATTGGTTTATGTTATTAATTAAAAAAATTACTTTAATCAAAATTTTATATAATTTGTTATGAGTAAGTAGGTGGGCACTGAAATAAATGTATGTAACGAAGGGGGTGGTGACCTGTAACAGATTGGGAATCACTGCTCTAAAGGAAAGACCATGCTCAGGGAGGATTACAAACACAAGAAAATAGAGAAATAAACATGAATGGCACTGGTATAACCCACCAAAAAAGAGCTAATTTCACTACAAAAAGATGCAAAAACAAACTACAATGTTCACAAGAGCTTTAGTCAAAGAAAAGAGCTTATAGTACTTTTCATGCCACCTCAGAATACAGAACAAGAACTACCCTAGGACTACTTAGCTCTCTGATAATTATATACATAATGAATACCATTTACGTTGCTTTGGCCTTGCCGTGCACCTCATTTTGTAAGAGTAGGGCCGTAGCTAGCTATGGGCCACTAGTACCGCCCCACGGCCTTTGATTCTGGTTGGCAGGGTGCCTGGAACCCTACAGCCAGGATTGCTGCTGCAGAACCCACACTCAACACCCTACACAGTATATGCAGCCTGTTGAACTCACTGGAGCTGTCGATCATGGCCCATCTGCGTTATGTGATGACGTTATATGCATGCAACATCATGACGTGGTGCGCTCAGGGGACAGGGGCTGGGACAAGGTGCAATTATGCCCTGTTATGTCTTTGTGTGAGAGTGGACCTAGATTTCCATCAGGGTTTTACTTTACCAAGCAAGGTGGCTGCATCTGCAGAGGAGCAGAAGAATATAAAGGCAAAGGGGAGGAGTTAGGAGAAATGAAGGTGTCTCTAGCTGCCTAGCCTGATATGTATGGTGTTGGCACATCGCAGTTCCTTGTTGTACAGAGCAGAACTGGAACAAAATCTTGCACAGTGCACATCTAGAGAATGTTCTCTAGTTTGCATAGGCATTCCCATAGAGCAGATAGCAGGCACACACCCAGACATGCTCTGGGAGGACTATCTGTGCTCACTGGTCCAAAACCAAAGCATTTAGCATAGTGCAGTTTTAGTAACCTTCTATATTCCTGAAAATACAGTGCATGTTCCTCTTTGTAATTCTGTGGGTTCTCTCTGGGTGCTCTGATTTCCTTCAAAATCATATTGGCAGGTGAATTGGCAGTTGGCCAAAAAATGTACCCCTGTATGAGAGCGTGTGTGTATGTGTGCTAGAGAATTTTGACTGTAAGCTGCAATGGGCCAGGGACTGATGTGAATGACAAATATTCTCTCTGTAGAGTAGACAGTGATGACTAGTGGTAAAGCATGAACACTGCAACAGAACAGCACACTAAAGATATTCACCTATTTGCAGGGACGTATTTATAATGGGCGCAAGGTGTGTGGTGAGTCCAGGGGGGCCACACCGCACACCCTGCACCAATATTTAGTTAATGCTTACCTTTCCGCAGTCTTTAGAGTACTGCGAAAATCACAGGAAAAATGGCGGTGACCATTTTCCCGGTGACTCGTGAATGTGCAGAAAAGATGTCCATGGGAATAAGGCACCATTTTCCCGGAGACCAGCGCATCCGCAGTAGAGAGGAGGGGGCCCAAACAGGGGCTGCACACGGCGCCCTCCTCTCTTAAAATGCCCGTACCTCTTTGGCATTGCAAGGGGAAATACAAAGAAATGATAATGATATGTAAATCACAAGTGATACCTGGCATGCTCGATCTGATCCAGCCATGTCTACCATGTAAAACTTGCCGGTGCACACTCCATCACTGCTCGTCTGCTTTACGGTGACTTGTAACACAGCATGGGAGCGGGATGAGTTCATATTGGCAGCTGTGGCTGCCTTAGAGCGGCGCTTGTTCCCTTTCATCAGTAATGCTATGGCCTGAAAAAGAGAGAGTAATATAGATGCACCAACACTCTTGTGGTTACACAAAACAACTCATAAAGTTATACCCATGTGTTATAGCTACAATGGGGTCACTACACTAGTGACCACATAATCATGGGCCCTCTTATTAATTCACACATTAATAGGTTCTTTGCAGACAGCAAACCTGTTTGTATTAGTCTGTACTTATATAACATTGTTATTTGTACCCCCTTTGTTCAGTGCTGCAGAACCCTTAAGGTGCCTTATGAATAAAAGGTGATAATAATAATATAATAATAATATAGACAGGGATGACTAGTGGTGGAGCATGGACACTGCATAAGGTAGCACAGACTAATGATAGTCACCTCTTTAGGGCTGTTGGGGAAGAACTCAGCGATCCCCTCTATCTTGGTGTTGCCGTAGGGATTCTCTCTGAGGGTCAAATATCCAGAGGACGGTCTTAGCAGATCCCGAACGGTTTCATTGTAGACCTGAAAATGTAATGAAGGAATAATCACTCTCTGCAATTCAAACATGACAAGTGTGTGATCCACATTTACTCTCCAGAAAGGACTTGGGTTACTTGTGCTTCTCCAGATGCTGTATATCAAGGTTTTTCGGGGCCAATACATACATGTCAGGGGCCCATCTGAGCTTTCAGTTCTGCACCAGTCCCCATGAATTCTCAAAAAAGCAGAGTAGGGGTCCCCCTCAAAGTTTGCTAGGGGGCCTGGTGAATGCTAGTTATGCCCCTGATTGTACATGTAGAGGGGTCATTTACATCATCACTCTGTGTAGTTGCATTCGGCCATACAGCACCGGCAATAAAAGCACATCCCAAAATCTACCTATGCATCATGTCTAATTGTGCTGCAATATACTTGGCCTATGCATGTTTGCCGCTGCCTGTGCATGTGCAGTATGTAAATGCATATCTTATGCAGAAACCCCCAGAGTTCCATCCAGCTCCAAATAAGACATATAGAATATAAACCAAACACATATTCCTCACATATTTACCTCAGCATAGGACAATGAAACAGAGAATTTATTTGGCCCACTCTGCACCTCGATGGTCTCATATAGATCTTTCAGAGTGTGGAATATTACTCCGGGCTCATGACCATTGCCCATCATGGTAAACGTCTTCCCGGTGCCTGTAATAAATATATAAAGATTTTGAGCATACACTCACTGACGTTACAAGAAAGAATGGCAGATATGCAATTATACAATGTGTCGTGTTAGTAATGAACAGTGACAGACATCATGTGACTAAACCAATATTCATCAGGATGCTGCTCATCAGTTCACTCTCTCAGGGATGTCACCGCTTGTTAGTGAATGAATAGACTGTGCACTTTTGTATATTTGTTCTATCCAGAAAATGCTGCCTATCACATTTGGTGATGGGTGCACCTATTCCCTGGTCAGTGAGAGTTAGAAGCAGTGGTATTCACAAGCTGCCATGCACCTAATACCTCATTTTCTGGAACCAAATGGATAATTGCACAGAACGTAAGGAGACTACTAGCTCACAATTACTAACAATACAGATGGTCCACATCTTTTTACCACCACTCATTTCACCAGCTCACTACTTTTACAAATACAATATAAACAATTACACTTATGATTTAATAACATTAAGTTTACCTGTTGGGCCATATACGCAAATATGGCAGCATTGTATCCCGAAATGAATCCATCCACTGGGTTCTTCATTGTGGACTGATAAACATGCCCCTGAAATGAGACACGTTTATTGATGCTACATAAGCAATCATGCAAACATTTTTTAAAACATGCTCTATACTGAATGAGGAGAAATGATAGCTGTACAGACATTAATGTCTGATGCTACATTCACATGTGATGATAAATTGTTCTCATGTGCTATTTTACTCTCTTACAAGATGCAGCATGAGCAGCGCTACCATATGGATAATGGGTGTAGGGTGTGTGGTGCATGTGGGCACCTGAGTCCAGGGAGGCCCACACCGCACTCCATACACCCATTAAATATACTTACCATGCAGCCACCTCAAAAGAAATCTTCCTTGTGGCACCATTTTCCTGGAGATATATGCATGCACAATAGCACAGTACCAGAGACTACACCTCGCATACAATGGTTTGGGAGGGACCTGTTCAGAGACTGCACACAGGAACCCTCCTCCCATAAGGTGTCCCTGAGTACTGTATTATATATACTATTCACTTTTGTTATTCATTGTAAATATCTCAGGTAGTGGTGTCCCTTTCCACAATGTCATCCGGTGCAGGGAGGGATGCTGTGCGCGTGCTGCCAAAATATGGGTGTGGCCATGCAGACAGAAGCATTGCCTTATTGGCAGGGGGCATGGCCACATGGATAGGGGGCATGGCCACATGGATAGGGGGCATGGCCACATGGATAGGGGGCATGGCCTAGCAGCTCGAAACCCCATGCCTATTACTTGTGGGGGAGTGGGGTGTGCAGGAGGTGCCTGTGTGCAGTGCTGGCCTGCTCCTTCAGTGTTAGGAGCCGATTGCTGCACTTAATGCTACAGTACAGCACCCGGCTCCTGTCAGAGGGGGAGTCTGCACCTTGGTGTCACCCCATAGCGGGTGACAGCTGGGTGCTGACCGCACCCCCCTTGTGATGCCACTGATCTCAGGATTACAATTACCTGGGAAGCTGCTTGATCAAACACCTCATTAAAGGTAAACGTCCTTTCTCTTGTACTGCAGGATCCTCACCAGGGTCCTGCAGTAGTACTGTCTGTAAGGAAAGAGAAGACACGTTCAGTACATGTCACCAGGTTCTACAAGCACCGCTGCGGCAGGAGCAGAACATCTTAAGTCCAGTTTGTATTAATGGATAACGGCGAAGTCACACATAGGAACGGGATCCGGGAGTATAAAGTGATATTTGTCAGTATTTCAGCACAGTTTTCAGAAACATTTTGCTGATATCTATAAAAGATATCTATTAGTCACTGGTTCTTAGGCCTTTAAGACACAGGATGGTCTACCTCATAAGCCTGGAGGTCCGTCCAATTGTAAGTGAGACATTATAATAACTTATTGGATTGTGGCTAAAGTGTTTTGCTACCTATTGTGGAACTACAAGTCTGAGCATACCCTCCTTATTGGAGGGAAATATCATATGTTACTGTCCATAAAATATGTGCATGACATCTTTTTTTCCTACTGAACCGAGAGCCCTGGATTGGGCAGATGGAAGATGTTGTCCGGCCTCTCTGCAGTATAAACACAGATATATCTCCTATCACTATCTCATAGGATTAGCAATAGCTGGTGTGGGGTGTGTGATCATGCAGACCAATAGGAAGCCACAAGCAGAGAGCTCACAAATTCCTACTGGTCTGTGAGGTCACACCCCTGTCTGACAAATATAATCAGCTGGTTAGTAAGAGGGAGGAGCAGCTTAGGAGCCCTGCAACAGGCCCAGCATTTGCATAGGCCAGCAATGGTCTATGATTTCCCCATCGCTTATGCACAGAGAGGTACAACCTGGCACTATCTGAGCAGCAGGTCATTACTCTAATTTGCTTATGGGTATATGGGGACCTTGGATAGCGATCCACCTCTCATACACACAGCAAAATATTTAGTTTTTGTCATATTTATTTATTTTATTTATAATATATATATACAATGTGAAAAATCAAAGTATATGTGCTGCCTGTAACATAAAATAATGTCCTTTAAACAACAAATAAATCTAATAATAGTGTATTGATAAGAAAACTATTTTCAAATGAACTGTGTTACTTATTAAACTAATTCAATTATTTAAACTAAAATAATGTTATTAGCATTTTCTTACCTGCTGCCCGAGCTGATGTATAATGCATCGGGCGCTGCTCTTAGCCTCTGTCCTATTAAATGGACGGATGCGTAGAGCAACCTGTGAAATAATGAAACAGACATGAGAACAATGAAGGATTTTTAATGCCAAGGTAATCTCCCAACCTAGCCTATTCTGTGCGGAGAAAAAGGACAATTGTCTTGGTCTGACTTGGTTATGTGTAATAAATAAAGGACTATTTTACAGTTGGAGCCAGTTGTAAAACCCCAATCAGCGAGATGAGTATCTCAGGAATATGGCAGCATGGGAAATCAGCAGGAAGGATAACTGGCTGCAGGAATAAAGTCATAGGGAGAATCCAATTGCAGGCAATAAAACATTAATGTGTATTAAGTTAACGGGCTTATCACCCTTTAATGTCTCTTATCCCCTGTATATTGAATTGGCCGATTTTTTTTTATCACTCAAATTCTAATTGAAGCCCCACTATAGTGGCAAAAACAAAAAACACTAATATAAAGCAAACTAAACAGTGATATAGAATAGATGCACTTCCGCTTGTATAACAGCATTAAAAATATTTTTGCTTTTATTTTAAATATTTTCACAACCTCAACATAATTATTAGGAAGTCTGGAAAGCTACTAAGCAAACCACAAATACTCCATAGTAAATAGTATAAATACAGAGAAATGGGAGTATTTAAAACTAATATATCTAACTCTACCCTGAACTTATATGAAATCATATAACAGTGACCTATTATCATTAGCCATCAGTAATACAGTGAGTCCATGGCGGCTCTATAAGAGATACTTACAGTTATTTGATGGTCTTTAGGATGGATATTTCCTGTCTTCTTCATCGCAAAATCATTTTATCCACTCAGAAATGAGAAGAAAAAAATATCTGTACTGTCACTAGTCCAGCAATATCAGATATGACACAGGAAGCATCCAGCTGCCTTATTATACCCACCACACCTCCAACAGTGGCATCACAGCTGGCACTATGAC
Source organism: Taudactylus pleione (assembly GCA_031769625.1). Lineage (NCBI taxonomy): Eukaryota > Metazoa > Chordata > Amphibia > Anura > Myobatrachidae > Taudactylus > Taudactylus pleione. The sequence continues at coordinate 22,075,660 of JAUIMM010000092.1, read as the reverse complement.
ATCACTAGGTGCCCTGGCAGGGGGCACTGCCATGTATCTCAGGCAGGGCATTGGGGGTTAATAGTATATACAATGTGATGACTACATGTCAGTAAATAAAAACACCTAATTGGGATGAGCAGACATATAATCATTACGCACAGCAGTGATGTGTATTATCTATGCGCTGTGTGTGTCTGTGATACATTCAGGCCCATACTATGCATCTGTGGAAACATATACAGAGGGAGGCTCATGTAATGTAGGATGTACATCTATTGTTCTAAGTCAGATATGTATTTTCATACTGCATCTACATACCATAAAAAGTGCATAGACCTCCATATTCAAATATTGGTGCCTCCTACACTTACGATTTGTTAGGCCCTGGAGCAGTGGCATGAGGAGGGGAAGGACAGGGGGCATGTTCTCATAATTATGACTGAATCAGTCCTGAAGGCAGATACACCTGCCTGGAGATGTATCTCTTGTGATCACTGGAGTGCTGGTGCAACCATACACAATGATGGTGACAACCAGCATCACCAGCTGGTCACTTGTGATTGGCTGATTGTGTACTAAGCTCTCCAGTTGATAGAGCTTTAGGGGTCTATTGTACTAAGCCTTGGATGGAGATAAAGTACCAGCCCACCAGCTCCTAACTGTCATTTTTCAAACAGAGCATATGACATGGCAGTTAGGAGCTGATTGGCTGGTACTTTATCTCCATTCATTTTATCTCCATCCAAGGCTTAGTAAATAGACCCCTTAATCATTAGCATCTCAGCTATGATTAGGTCATCAATTTGCATTACTTATGCTGGGCATACACTATGCATACCTCCCAACATGACCCTCTGCAGGAGGGACACAATGCCCTGGTCCTGGACTTCCCTGGTAAGAGGTGGGGCTGCAGCGCAGTTCAAAATTCAAATAGGGGAGCCACACCAACTGTCATTTCACACACTGCCAAACATCACTGGCTGGGACTCACTGGCAGTTGGTGTGACTCCCCTATTTGAATTTTGGACTATACTGCATCCCTACCTCTGGAGCCGCCACCAATCATAAATTACCAGGGAAGTCCAGGACCAGAGCATCGTGTCCCTCCTGGAGAGGGTCATGTTGGGAGGTATGACTATATAATTATCTGTCAGATATCTGTCCAATCTGGCTGGTTGGAATGAAAATCTGGTAATGTATGGGAGCAAACGACAATCGACAATTTGCTTACAAACACTGGAAAACAGACAAAAATGGTCATTCAGACAAATTGGTTATATCAAATTAATTTAACCAATTTGAACAATCGTTTTGAGTTTTTTTCCAGTGTTTGAGGCCATATAGTTGATTGTCATTTAATTCTGTGATAGGCATCCCGAATAGCAATACCACCGCTGGCTAAATTATTGGCTGTGATACATTTATGCATATTATATCTGGTTTTATAATGCAGTTTGGCATGTGCAGCATGCAGTATACGGGATTGCAAACCTCAATACTTAGGATCCTGTTTCAGTTTTCGGCCTCCAAACTGCAGGATAGTAAATATTTTGGTTTAAGTCTTAAAACCTCATCTAATTTATACTGGTTGTCAAACCATACAATAAACTGCCGCTTAGTAAATTAATCCCTTGGTCTACTAAAATGCCATTTTCAGTGCCTTGACCAGCATAAAGGAGCCCTCATATACAGCATTGGTCATAAGCTTAGATGTCATTGCTCTGTATACATCATGACACCGCCATGTGTACAGGGATGTAGCCAAGGATGTAACTAGGTATTTAAAGGCCTCATAGCAAAAGTTTGTAAGGACCCCTATGTACCACCCAATAGTGAAAAATGTATATAACACATGTAACTTTTACAAGAAAGATGGGTCCACCACAGGTGCACCCCTTACACCTATAGTAGTTACGCCCATGGATGTAGCCAAAACTTTGAGGGCCCCATAGCAACATTGGGTGCCCCCCCCAATATGCTCCAAGAGAGACACCTTTTTCTACATCAGGTACTGCCCTAATTCATTTTATGCCTCATAGTGCCCTAGATAACTTATTATTATATTATTACATTTTATATCCCATCCTAGTGTCTATTATTGTGAATAGTAATGCCCTAGTTCAGTTTATGCCCCATAGTAGTGCCCAGGTTCACATTACACCTAAAGTGCCCTCAATTCATTTTATGCAACATTGTACTGTCACCATTTAAAATATGCCACATCGTAGTGCTGCCAGTACAAATTATGCCAAATAGTGCCCCCAGTTAATATTATACCACACAGGGGAGCTCATTCAGACCCGGATGCTAAGCTGCGCTCTCACGCAGCTAAAAGGGGCCGCGATCGCACTGTCTGGTGAATGGACGCCCTCCATGCCTTAGAGAGCGACGGCAGTGAGCGCACACTGGAGTATAAAGACGCCCACCTTTCTTTCATAGCACACGTCATCTGCAGGAAGTGTGTGATTAATCGGTGACAGCGAGAGCCATCGGAGCTGCACGCAGTGCTTGAGGTAGACCCTACCCTGCCTCAAGCACTGCGATCACTGCAGATTGAAATACAACAAAGTGACGTGTACAATGACGCTTCTTTGCTAATTATGCACACCCATAAAACTCTGTTTGGATGGCCAGACACGCCTGCATTCATAGCACCACTCCCCGTTCACAAGCACCTTCCCCTGTTACCACCCACAAATGGTGCTGTCACTCAAAGTAGCATCCAGTCTGTGTATAATCGCCCATAGCGTGCGTTCACAGCTTAGCGAACGGGTCTGAATCAGGCCCAGTGTCCCCAAGTACATGTTATGGCATATTGAAGTGCTCCCAGTTTATATTATGCCACATTGTATTGCCCAGTTCACATTATGGCACATTGAGGTGCCCCCAGTTCATCATTGTACTGCCCTCAGTTCATATTATGCCACATTGCTCACTACAGCCCCAGCTCACTCTACAAAGGCAGTAATCAGGGGGAAGCCTATAATCTATCAATGTCGAGCTCACTGATTAGCTCAGCTGCAGCTGTGAGGGTAAAATGAGAGCATGAGAGATGGATCATATCAGTGTGGTGCTTTTCCGAGAGGGAGAGACAGTGATCGCCACCTATATGAGCTCTGATGAGTTCCTATTTTCAGGCTGGGCAACAGGTCAATTGCTTAGAGGGCAATTCCAGGAACTTGGTTAACAACTATATGACTTGTATCCTGGGCCACCTAAGACTCTGGGCCCCATAACAATGGCACCCCCTGGACCCACTATAGCTACAGCCATGGGTGCCTATAAAAGAAGAGCTGGAGAGAAAATCTTTACCAATAGAAGAAAGAAAGAGAATTAGGAATCATGTTATCCAACAATATCGCTCCTCTAAGTACAACATAAAATTATGTATAAATGCTAGTGATAGATGCGCTAACTATGCCACCCTGTCTGCCGAGTGAAGGTGGTTTTACTGAATGCTCTGGGGGTTCCTCTTACCATAAGTAACCTACTATTATGGACCACTCCTACTGGTGTTCAGCGGGCAATTGACACTCACTGACACTCTCAGGAATTCAGCATATAATAGGCATTGTGCAGGATTTTTAGGAACAGTAGCTTTTATAACTTAATAGTAATTCTCAAAACAATTATTCATTAGTGAAAAAAAGTACACACACACAATCTCCCCCTAGCAGCAGACCCTCCTCACCTTTTCTCCTTTGCGTTTTTCCTCTGTCTGCATATGCAAATTTCCTTCCCTCCTCAGTACTGCTGCTGCTGAGCTCCGATGCCTGAGTACTTCCTGGACTGGTCACTTGATCGTCAGAGGTGTCACTCAGAGCTCAAGGCACGCCCCCTCACAGTGAGGAATGCCTCCATTAGCTTTTTTGCTGTGTGTCTTATTTACTGCTGCGTGGCCCAGCCCCCAGCTCCAGGCAGCGTCTGAGCTATCAGAGGTGAGGCTGAGCTCTTGTTGCCTCATCTCTCACCTCTCACTGTATTTCCAGGGAGTGCTGCAATTTTGGTGAATTTTGCCTATAAAAACAATCAGAATAATACAAAGAAGATATTTATAAGTTAGAAATGTCTTCTTTGTATTATTCTAATCATTTTTATAGTCAAAACTCTGCAGTCTGACATGAAGTATGCCTACCCTGACTGCACGTCCCTGATAAACATACCTACTGTATATGACTGCAAAATGTCTAGCAAGGGGAATGTTCGTTTTCCACTATTAGAAATACTCAAAACTTTTTGACATCACCATAATTAGTCCAGTTGCAGCCAGGAGCATTTGTAGGGTTGCTGGGTGTTGTGGTGCACAGGTAGTACACACACTACTGCTGGCTTAAGCACAATGGTGGCAGTGGAATACTTAATATACTGTGTGGTGGTGAAACACTGGAATACGGGGTCTGGAAGGAGAGAAAAAACACAGCATGGTGCCACAAATGTGCAGAAGGCGGGTTGTAGGTCGTGCAAGTCTCCAGGATCCTAGTGCCTGCTGGCCAGCTCTGGCAATACAGAGGCAGCACAGATCGCTCCTATCACAATGTTGATTGGGTGATAACGAATAGGCATTCACCTGATGCCCACAAGTATATAACATGAGTTATCCTGGCACTGAACACCAAATCTAGGGCTCTCTCCTTTTGCAATGCCTATGGGGTTTCCTTAAAAAGACATATAATTAAAGAGGCTGAAAAAGAGACACAAGTCTATCAAGTTCAACCAGTGTCAAATTCTAGCTGTGTTGATTCAGGGGAAGGCTAAACAGAACCCTTGGTGAGGAAGCTACCAATTTACCTTCCCAGGGAGAAAATCATTCTTTCCTGACCCCATACATGGAAGAAAAAAAGTTCTACTAAACAAAAAGGCAGTAGGAATTAATAAGGTAACTATAGACATGCGAGTCATTAATAGTATGGAAATTAAATATAATGACGCAAAATACTAAGTCAGTTTGTTTAGCTTACCTTTTGGGAAATCACTACTGTATGTGTACAGCCATGGCCAAAAGTTTTGAGAATGACACAAGTATTGTTTTCACAAAATTTGCTGCTTCAGTTTTTATGATGGCAATTTGCATATACTGTACTCCAGAATGTCACGAAGAGTGATCAGATGAATTGCAATTAATTGCAAAGTCCCTCTTTGCCATGACATTGAACTTAGGGCCTGATTCAGACCCGGTCGCTCAGATAGAGTGCTCGCTCTGAATCAGGGCCAGGCTTTTCTTTTTTGGATCGGCCTCTTGGGCGCTCGCATAGCTGTGGGTGACCACCCAGAGCTATTGCGAGCGGCCATGATGATGGTCGTGATGGTCAAGACCATTGCGACCATCGGGCTTGCGACGAGACCCTTGTGGTAGGGTCTCGTGGCCGCAAGCTCCAGAGAGATTTCGGCTCTAACAGAGCCGGAATCTCTCCACTGACATCACTCGTGATGTCAGTGGGGCCACCCCCAAATGGCAGGCATTCTCATGGGAATGCCTACATTTGGGGAGCCACCCCCCCAGTCCCACCCACCAAAGGAGGTGAGCTGTCACTCAACATCAACAGCTTGCCCCCTTTGGTGCGAGACCCGGAGCAACGGATTGCCCGTCGCTAGCCGGGTCTCGGGCATGCGCATGACGGAGCTGGCTCCGTCGTGCGCATGCGCTGTGGGCCACCATCAACCCCAGTTGCGAGCGCTGAATCAGGCCCTTAATCCCAAAAACAACAACAACTGCTTGAGTTAGAATAACAGACTGCTTTAAAAGGAGGGTGGAGCTTGAAATCATTGTTCTTCCTCTGTTAACCATGGTTACCTGCAAGGAAACCGTGCAGTCATCATTGCTTTGCACAAAAAGGGCTTCACAGACACGGATATTGCTGCTAATAAGATTGCTCCTAAATCAACCATTTATCGGATCATCAAGAACTTCAAGGAGAGAGGTTCAATAGTTGTGAAGAAGGTTTCAGGGCACCCAAGAACGTCCAGCAGGTGCCAGGACCATCTCCTAAAGTTGATTCAGCTGCAGGATAGGGGCACCACCAGTGCAGAGTTGCTCAAGAATGGCAGCAGGCAAGTGTGAGTGCATCTTCACACACAGTGAAGCGAAGACTTTTGCAGGATGGCCTGGTGTCAAGAAGGGCAGCAAAGAAGCCACTTCTCCCCAGGAAAAACATCAGGGACAGACTGATATTCTGCAAAAGGTACAGCAATTGGATTGGACACAGAAGGAGCGGTCACGTCCCCTCCTTGAAGAGAATATTACGTGCAGCGCCACAAAGTGGTGTAATGTTCCCTGCAACCCCCATGAGTTCTGCCCTCTCTCTCTTCTGAACACACTGTACTGCCCCCAGCATGCCCTCCTGAGCATCGGGGCCACCCACACACAGACAACACTCACCGCTGCAGGACACTCACCGGGCACCGTACCACAAGACTGAGAACAAACCCAAGCAAGCAGAACTACAAAGGGGGGCAATGTCCCCCTCAGCAGCTGACCATGGACCGTGCCGAGCCTCTTCACCCTGCCCGGGTAAGAAGTACCTGCTCCCGCCCTCTCAGCACAACTGTATGCTAATGCATAATTCTTCAAAATTTGCCTATATATTTTGCTTTTTATGGACCTACTTTAGCAAAAGAAAAAATTTGTGTATGAGACAAATCGTTGTTTCTGCTTTATCAGAGAGGTTTTTGAAGTTTTATTGATACCTATTACCAAACACTATTATAAGAAATGGTTACAAACATGAGAGTGTATGTGACATATGCCTGATGTGGATTGGACACACATGCATTGGCGTGTGCAGCACATTTCATTAGGATGTGCACCAAAGGAAATCTAGACACAGAAACTTTAATGCAATTTTAAAGAGTAATGCACACTTAAAACACAGACTACAACAGTATTTACTAACGGGGAGGATTGTTTTGGAATTATGTGGCTGTAGAGTCTCTGGATATTGTGCTGGTGTGGAAAAGCAGGGCTGGAGTAGCATCATTGAGGGTAGTGCCTGCCAGCAGCAGCATGGCTACAGAGCAAAGTGCTGCCCTCGATTATTATCGATGTGTAAGTTCCCTTATAATATGCTCTCATACCATGAAGCAGGGTCCCTGCATTATGGCAGCATGGCTACAGAAGTATGTCCCTGGTTTAGTGGAATGCTTGTTAAGCTGGGTACACACGTAAAGATTTTCTGTCCAACCATCCAACTAGTTGATTGGTTGGAATGAAATCCTGGGTAACTGATGATCAGCAATTTGCTCCTAAATGCCAGAAAACAGATGAAAATGGGCGTCAGACAAGTTTGTTAAATGTTAGATCTAAACAATTTATTCAAACAACAGTTTTTGTCCATTTTCCATCATTTGGGAGAAAATTGCTGGTTGTCATTTGCTTTCATACCTTACCAGATTTTCATTCCAACCAATCAACTAGTTGGATGGTTGGACAGAAAATCTTTACGTGTGTACCCAGCTTTAACTTTAAGAGAGTCCCTAGGTGAGGGAATGGTTTTGTAAGAATAGCTGTGTTCTAGGTGTGCTTGTGAAACTACTACTCCCGGCTAACCACTGGAATAACTGCTGTGCCAATTGAGTGAGGATAATAGTAATATAATATTTTCTAAAGAACTGTGCTGGAGGCAGGGTTGGAACTACCAGCTGTGCAGCCCATGCACCGAACCGTGGCTTGAGGTGATAAAGGGGATTGCAGGTGGGCAGCCTTAACTGGTCTGCTGACATCTGTGCTGCCTAGGCTGGTGTCTCACCAATGTGAGTAACTGTGGCAGGAGGCAGACAGATTGGGCATATACCTCACCAGGTGGGCCATAAACCTTATAAGTTCGCCTTGTGGGCCAGGCATTTTATTTTAAATGCCAATTGGCACAGGGTAAGGGGGGAGAAAAGGAGTGTGGCAGTTTGATGCGCAACAGTGCCTACTGAATTCTTCGGAGGACTGGCTGCGGCCTAAAGGTAGTGATGAGCTAGACTGGACAAAGCCTGCTTGTCACTGTAGGACTGTTCTGCGCCTAGCCAGAGGTTTCAGCAGCCAATGTTTTCCCCTGTACACTACTGCCTCTTAGGAATGCAGCCTTTGTAGCTAACCCAAAATATTGATAAGAGAACAGTCCCCTTCCCTGATAACTGTATTAGGAATCCACTTATAATGACACAAAGTTCAGAGAGACCCTCGCTGTGATATTGTGATGTAATTTCTATGTCTCTGAAGATTAGTCATAATTCCTCCTCCTTGGGAGCATAATGTATGTATGCAATGCTTGAAGTGTGCTGGTATGCCATACTGGCACTTTGTTCAAGCACTAAAAATTTTTTATTTACATTAAAGACTGCAGTGTTGAAGGTCAGGGCAGAGGAGTGGCTTGAGCACCAAGTAGGGAAAGCTGTTGCATGCAGAGTGACCAGGCCACAGAGCCATGCTCCAGAGCCCTGCTGTGCTGTCTGCAGCCCATCTGATCATCAAAGTGATCCGCGGCTCAGCTCGCTACTACCCACCCTTTGCCTTCAAAACGGCATCAATTTTTCTAGGTACACTTGCAGAAAGTCAGGGATTTTGTAGGATTAGACAGGTGTATGATTACCAATTTGGCACCAGGGTTTACCTAACTCCCACTACTAAAAGATCCTTAACGAACCTATACTGCACTACATTTGCTATAGACACAAGCTCCCCCACTCTCTCATCACCAGTTCAATACGTAGCAATCGGATAACACATGAAATCAGAAGTGGGGAACACTTGAGGTGTCTTACTTTCACTTATTCTAACCACAAATCTGCAATTTATTGTGACCTACCTGCTACCATACTAATACATGGAGATAATTATATGTTGATTTATATGTTACTAATGATATAATGAGATGTCTTTGCAGACTTTATTTAATCAACTAGATACAAATTTTTTTTGTCTCCTTTTTTTGAACAATAGATAGTACTGGGATACTGTTCTTATTAAGAGAAATATAATGTGATATTCTACCAATAATTTAAATGAATGGTATTAAGACAAATTGAGCCATAAGATATTGCCAAGGAATGATTATTGGTATTATTATTCAGATTTACACTACTGCTGCTACTAATAGGAACAAGTGCAATATTGAGGTTATATGTTCCATGCAATTTATCTGCCCTATACTGCCACCATATGGGATATGTGCAATATAAGTGAATGCAATAACATTTTCCAAGAGGGACCTGTGCAATATTAAGGATATTAACTATTGTTAATAGGGATTTATGCATTATTTAAGGGTCAGGGTTTTCTTTTTATCAACAGACTCCATACCACTACATTAAGGAACAAGTGCAATATAGTGATGTTTCAAACATTGTGCAATATTGAGGATTAACATCTGGTGCAATTCACTGACCTTATACTGATGCCATATAGGTTATGTGCAATATAATTGGGGGATAAATACAATGTTATAAATAGAATTGTATTGTCAGGACAACAAAACCGATATCACGTGGAGTAGAACATTTGAATCCACCATATTCTGTACAAACAATACAAACCTTTATATGGGAGATGTGCAACTATTTAATCCTTGACTATATACTGTTACCCAATGAGATGTGTGGAATTATTCATACACTGCTACTAAAGGGGGTATATGCAATACTCTAACCAGAATTTGTGTTATTAGTAGGGGTGTGCACCGGCCACTTTTCGTGTTTTGTGTTTTGGTTTTGGATCTGGATCTTTCTTCGTGTTTTGGATCTGGATTGGTTTTGCCAAAACCACCCTTCCGTGTTTTGGGTTCTGGGTTTTGTGTTTTGGATCTGTATTTTTTTTAAAAAAAGCATAAAAACAGCTTAAATCACAGAATTTGTGGGTTTTTCTGCTCCTATGCAATTATTAACCTCAATAACCTTCATTTCCACTCATTTCCAGTCTATTCTGAACACCTCACACCTCATAATAGTGTTTTTATGTCCAAAAGGTTGCACCGAGGTAGCTGGATGACTATGCTAAGCGACACGAGTGGGCGGCACAAACACGTGGCCCATCTAGGAGTGACACTGCAGTGGCAGACAGGATGGCAGTTTGAAAAACTAGGCCCCAAACAGTACATACTGCAAAGAAAAAAAAGAGGTGCAAGATGGAATTGTCCTTGGGCCCTCCCACCCACCCTTATGTTGTATAAACAGGACATGCACACTTTAACAAACCAATCATTTCAGCGCCAGGGTCTGCCACATGACTGTGGCTGAAATGATTGGTTCGTTTGGGCCCCCACAAAACAAGCTGGCAATTAATGTGCCCCTGCACAAACTGGCTCTACGGAGGCAAGATGTCGTCCTCATCCTCCTCATCCACCGATTCCTTGGATAAAACAGGAAAAAGGGATTTAGGTGTCCCTGGACTGCTTACGGTCTTAGCCAAAGTTTCTGAACTTGACAGTAACGTTTTATGAACACGCTGCAGGTGCCGTATAAGGGAGGATGTTCCTAGGTGGTTAACGTCTCTACCCCTACTTATTTCACCTTTACATATGGTACATATGGCAAGACAGTTGTTGTCCGGATTTGGATAGAAATATTGCCAGACCAAAGAGGTGGAATGTTTGGTCTTCTGCCCAGGCATGACCGTGATGGGCTTTTTCATCCCACGGACAACAACTGTCTCCCCCGGAGCCTGATTTAAACAAACCACATCACCATCAGAATCCTCCTCGCCAACTTCCTCCTCAGTGCCAGCTACACCAGTATCCTCATCCTGTTGTACTTCAACAGTGACATCTTCAATTTGCATATCAGCAATTGGACTGTGGGTGCTCCTTTCAGCACTTGCAGGGGGCGTGCAAATGGTGGAAAGAGCCACCTCTTCCCGTCCAGTGCTGGGAAGGTCAGGCATCACAACCGACACCACACTTGGACTCTCCTTGGGGATTTGTGATATCTTTTTCGAACGCACAGTTCTTCGCTGTGCTTTTGCCAGCTTAACTCGTTTGATTTTTTTTAGCGGGAGGAGGGCTTCCATCGTCATGTGAAGCTGAACCACTAGTCATGAACATAGGGAAAGACCTTAGCCGTTCCTTGCCACTCCGTGTCGTAAATGGTATATTGGCAAGTTTACGTTTCTCTTCAGATGATTTAAATGTTTTTTTCAAGGTCATTTTCCTGAACTTTGTCATTTGGGATTGTATGTGCCCTCTACTATGACATTGGGCATCGGCCTTGGCAGACGACGTTCATGGCATGTTATCATCTATGTCATGACTAGTGGCAGCAGCTTCAGCACTAGGAGGAAGTGGTTCTTGATCTTTCCCTATTTTATTTTTATCGGAGAAAGTTTGGTCCATTTACCGTATATACTCGAGTATAATCCGAATTTTTCAGCACAAAAAATGTGCTGAAAAAGTACCCCCTCGGCTTATACTCGAGTCAAGTGTAGTGTAGTCTGTCAGACTCTCAGCGGCTGCTGCTGCTCCTACTGCGGGAGCCATCTTCCGGCTCCCGCAGTGGGTGATGGGAGACACGTCGTCATGACGACGTCTCTCCCATGCAAAGCGGCCGGAGGAGCGGACAGCGGCGGGACCAGGAGCGGGAGTTCAGGTAAGTGATTTTTTTTTTAATCTTTTCACGTCTCTCTCTACTGGGGGGGGGGACTATAGAGGGCACTACCAGGGGGCGATGACAACAGGGGGCACTACCAGGGGACATTATCAGGGGGCACTACCAGGGGGCGATTACTACAGGGGGCACTACCAAGGGGCATTGTCAGGGGGCGATTACTACAGGGGGCACTAAAAGGGGGGATTACCACTGGGGGAACTACAAGGGGGGGATTACTACAGGGGGCACTACCAGGGGGGGATTACTACAGGGGGCACTAAAAGGGGGGATTACTACAGGGGGCACTAAAAGGGGGGATTACCACTGGGGGAACTACCAGGGGAGGATTACTACAGGGGGCACTAAAAGGGGGGATTACTACTGGGGGTACTACCAGTGGGGGATTACTACTGGGGGAACTAAAAGGGGGGATTACTACTGGGGGTACTACCAGGGGGGGATTACTACTGGAGGCACTGAAAGGGGGGATTACCACTGGGGGCACTACCAGGAGGGATTACTACTGGGGGCACAACCAGGGGGAATTACTACTGGGGGCACTACCAGCTGCTGCCATTTCCCACACTAGGCTTATACTCGAGTCAGTAAGTTTTCCCAGTTTTTTGGGGTAAAAGTAGGTACCTCGGCTTATATTCGGGTCGACTTATACTCGAGTATATACGGTATGTTATATTGATATATACGTGCGGCTAAGGCGCACACAAACACAGAAAATAACTTTTTATTATTGTTGGAGACTAGTGCACTTTGTGGGTTACACCACCCTTTAAGAAATGAGCCAGCCGGCCCTTTACTTATGGGACACAGGCGCACGCTTGGCGCTGCTCCTTTGTTGATGCACGTGCAGCCACAGTGCACACGATTCACAAACACAGAAATTTTTTTTTAATTTTGTTTAGAGTGTACTTTGGGGGTTACAGCACCCTTTAACGGTCAAACCAGCCGGCCCTTTACTTATGACACAGGCGCACGCTTGGCACTACTTTGTTGATGCACGTGCGGCTACTGCGCACACAAATCACAAACACAGAAAATATTTTTTTATTTTGTTTGGAGTGTACTTTGGGGGTTACAGCACCCTTTAACGGACAAGCCAGCCGGCCCTTTACTTATGACACAGGCGCATGCTTGGTACTACTTTGTTGATGCATGTGCGGCTACTGCGCACACAATTCACAAACACAGAAAATATTTTTTTATTTTGTTTGGCGTGCCCTTTGGGGGTTACAGCACCCTTTAACGGACAAGCCAGCCGGCCTTTTACTTATGGGACACAGGCGCACGCTTGGCGCTGCTCCTTCGTTGATGCACGTGCAGCCACAGTGCACACAATTCACAAACACAGAAAAAAATTTTTTATTTTGTTTGGAGTGCCCTTTGGGGGTTACAGCACCCTTTAGCGGTCAATCCAGCCGGCCCTTTATTTATGGGACACAGGCGCACGCTTGGCACTACTTTGTTGATGCACGTGCGGCTACTGCGCACACAATTCACAAACACAAAAAAATATGTTTTTTATTTTGTTTGGAGTGCCCTTTGGGGGTTACAGCACCCTTTAACGGACTAGCCAGCCGGCCTTTTACTTATGGGACACAGGCGCACGCTTGGCACTACTTTGTTGATGCATGTGCGGCTACTGCGCACACAATTCACAAACACAAAAAAATATATTGTTTTATTTTGTTTGGAGTGCCCTTTGGGGGTTACAGAACCCTTTAGCGGTCAATCCAGCCGGCCCTTTATTTATGGGACACAGGCGCCGCTTCGCACTACTTTGTTGATGCATGTGCGGCTACTGCGCACACAATTCACAAACACAAAAAAATATTTTTTTTATTTTGTTTGGAGTGCCCTTTGGGGGTTACAGCACCCTTTAACGGACAAGCCAGCCGGCCTTTTACTTATGGGACACAGGCGCACGCTTGGCGCTGCTCCTTTGTTGATGCACGTGCAGCCACAGTGCACACAATTCACAAACACAGAAAAATATTTTTTTTTTTAGCACTTGGGGGGAGCACCCTTGACGGACAGAGCACCCCCTGGACAACACTACAGCACCCCTTTAGGACTGGGACACTGCACAGGACTTTGGAGTGGACACAGCCCCTATGGACAACTGACTGCACAACACAGTCCACCCAGCCCCTATGGACTTTGAAGTAGTGGACACAGCCCCTATGGACAACAGCAGCACAGCGCAGCACAGCACAGCACAACACTACACTGCACTACACTACAACACTACACTACACAGCCCAGCCAGCCCTAACTCCCACCCTCCCTCTTCACTGTCCACAGCTGAGTGAGAAAATGGCGCCGACGCGGGTACCTTATATAGGATCCAAAACCCGCGAGACCCGGAAGGCGGGATGATGACGTTTTGCCTCGATTTCAGATCCGAGTCAGGCGGGAAAAGTCGAGCCTGACTCGGATCGGCCTCGGATCGGGGAGGCTCGGGGGGGTTCGGATTTCAGAAATCCGAACCCGCTCACCCCTAGTGATTATAGATGTACAGTGTCTCATTGTGTGCAACATTACACATGATATTGCTGTGATTTCCCTATACTGTGTGATTATAGATGTACAGTGTCTCATTGAGTGCAACATTACACATGAAATTGATGTGATTTCCCTATACTGTGTGATTATAGATGTACAGTGTCTCATTGTGTGCAACATTACACATGATATTGCCGTGGTTTCCCTATACTGTGTGATTTTAGATGTACAGTGTCTCTGTGTGCAACATTACACATGATATTGCCGTGGTTTCCCTATACTGTGTGATTTTAGATGTACAGTGTCTCATTGTGTGCAACATTACACATGATATTGCCGTGATTTCCCTATACTGTGTGGTTATAGATGTACAGTGTCTCATTGTGTGCAACATTACACATGATATTGCCGTGATTTCCCTATACTGTGTGGTTATAGATGTACAGTGTCTCATTGTGTGCAACATTACACATGATATTACCGTGGTTTCCCTATACTGTGTGATTATGGATGTACAGTGTCTCATTGTGTGCAACATTACACATGATATTGCCGTGGTTTCCCTGTACTGTGTGGATATAGATGTACAGTGTCTCATTGTGTGCAACATTACACATGATATTGCCGTGATTTCCCTATACTGTGTGATTATAGATGTACAGTGTCTCATTGTGTGCAACATTACACATGATATTGCCGTGATTTCCCTATACTGTGTGGTTATAGATGTACAGTGTCTCATTGTGTGCAACATTACACATGATATTGCCGTGATTTCCCTATACTGTGTGATTATAGATGTACAGTGTCTCATTGTGTGCAACATTACACATGATATTGCCGTGATTTCCCTATACTGTCTGGTTATAGATGTACAGTGTCTCATTGTGTGCAACATTACACATGATATTGCCGTGATTTCCCTATACTGTGTGATTATAGATGTACAGTGTCTCATTGTGTGCTACATTACACATGATATTGCCGTGATTCCCCTATACTGTGTGATTATAGATGTACAGTGTCTCATTGAGTGCAACATTACACATGATATTGCCGTGATTTCCCTATACTGTGTGATTATAGATGTACAGTGTCTCATTGTGTGCAACATTACACATGATATTGCCGTGATTTCCCTATACTGTGTGATTATAGATGTACAGTGTCTCATTGTGTGCAACATTACACATGATATTGCTGTGATTTCCCTATACTGTGTGATTATAGATGTACAGTGTCTCATTTAGTGCAACATTACACATGAAATTGCTGTGGTTTCCCTATACTGTGTGATTATAGATGTACAGTGTCTCATTGTGTGCAACATTACACATGAAATTGCTGTGGTTTCCCTGTACTGTGATTTTAGATGTACAGTGTCTCATTGTGTGCAACATTACACATGATATTGCCGTGGTTTCCCTATACTGTGTGATTTTAGATGTACAGTGTCTCTATGTGCAACATTACACATGATATTGCCGTGGTTTCCCTATACTATGTGATTTTAGATGTACAGTGTCTCTGTGTGCAACATTATACATGATATTGCAGTGGTTTCCCTATACTATGTGATTTTAGATGTACAGTGTCTCATTGTGTGCAACATTACACATGATATTGCCGTGATTTCCCTATACTGTGTGGTTATAGATGTACAGTGTCTCATTGTGTGCAGCATTACACATGATATTGCCGTGATTTCCCTATACTGTGTGGTTATAGATGTACAGTGTCTCATTGTGTGCAACATTACACATGATATTACCGTGGTTTCCCTATACTGTGTGGTTATAGATGTACAGTGTCTCATTGTGTGCAACATTACACATGATATTGCTGTGATTTCCCTATACTGTGTGATTATAGATGTACAGTGTCTCATTGAGTGCAACATTACACATGAAATTGATGTGATTTCCCTATACTGTGTGATTATAGATGTACAGTGTCTCATTGTGTGCAACATTACACATGATATTGCCGTGGTTTCCCTATACTGTGTGATTTTAGATGTACAGTGTCTCTGTGTGCAACATTACACATGATATTGCCATGGTTTCCCTATACTGTGTGATTTTAGATGTACAGTGTCTCATTGTGTGCAACATTACACATGATATTGCCATGATTTCCCTATACTGTGTGGTTATAGATGTACAGTGTCTCATTGTGTGCAACATTACACATGATATTGCCGTGATTTCCCTATACTGTGTGGTTATAGATGTACAGTGTCTCATTGTGTGCAACATTACACATGATATTACTGTGGTTTCCCTATACTGTGTGATTATAGATGTACAGTGTCTCATTGTGTGCAACATTACACATGATATTGCCGTGGTTTCCCTGTACTGTGTGGATATAGATGTACAGTGTCTCATTGTGTGCAACATTACACATGATATTGCCGTGATTTCCCTATACTGTGTGATTATAGATGTACAGTGTCTCATTGTGTGCAACATTACACATGATATTGCCGTGATTTCCCTATACTGTGTGGTTATAGATGTACAGTGTCTCATTGTGTGCAACATTACACATGATATTGCCGTGATTTCCCTATACTGTGTGATTATAGATGTACAGTGTCTCATTGTGTGCAACATTACACATGATATTGCCGTGATTTCCCTATACTGTCTGGTTATAGATGTACAGTGTCTCATTGTGTGCAACATTACACATGATATTGCCGTGATTTCCCTATACTGTGTGATTATAGATGTACAGTGTCTCATTGTGTGCTACATTACACATGATATTGCCGTGATTCCCCTATACTGTGTGATTATAGATGTACAGTGTCTCATTGAGTGCAACATTACACATGATATTGCCGTGATTTCCCTATACTGTGTGATTATAGATGTACAGTGTCTCATTGTGTGCAACATTACACATGATATTGCCGTGATTTCCCTATACTGTGTGGTTATAGATGTACAGTGTCTCATTGTGTGCAACATTACACATGATATTACCGTGGTTTCCCTATACTGTGTGGTTATAGATGTACAGTGTCTCATTGTGTGCAACATTACACATGATATTACCGTGGTTTCCCTATACTGTGTGGTTATAGATGTACAGTGTCTCATTGTGTGCAACATTACACATGATATTACCGTGGTTTCCCTATACTGTGTGGTTATAGATGTACAGTGTCTCATTGTGTGCAACATTACACATGATATTACTGTGGTTTCCCTATACTGTGTGGTTATAGATGTACAGTGTCTCATTGTGTGCAACATTACACATGATATTGCCGTGATTTCCCTATACTGTGTGGTTATAGATGTACAGTGTCTCATGTGTGATCATAGATGTACAGTGTCTCATTGTGTGCAACATTACACATGATATTGCCGTGGTTTCCCTATACTGTGTGATTTTACATGTACAGTGTCTCTGTGTGCAACATTATACATGATATTGCCGTGGTTTCCCTATACTGTGTGATTTTAGATGTACAGTGTCTCATTGTGTGCAACATTACACATGATATTGCCGTGATTTCCCTATACTTTGTGGTTATAGATGTACAGTGTCTCATTGTGTGCAACATTACACATGATATTGCCGTGATTTCCCTATACTGTGTGGTTATAGATGTACAGTGTCTCATTGTGTGCAACATTACACATGATATTGCCGTGGTTTCCCTATACTGTGTGATTATAGATGTACAGTGTCTCATTGTGTGCAACATTACACATGATATTACCGTGGTTTCCCTATACTGTGTGATTATAGCTGTACAGTGTCTCATTGTGTGCAACATTACACATGATATTGCCGTGGTTTCCCTATACTGTGTGGTTATAGATGTACAGTGTCTCATTGTGTGCAACATTACACATGATATTGCCGTGATTTCCCTATACTGTGTGGTTATAGATGTACAGTGTCTCATTGTGTGCAACATTACACATGATATTGCCGTGATTTCCTTATACTGTGTGATTATAGATGTACAGTGTCTCATTGTGTGCAACATTACACATGATATTGCTGTGATTTCCCTATACTGTCTGGTTATAGATGTACAGTGTCTCATTGTGTGCAACATTACACATGATATTGCTGTGATTTCCCTATACTGTGTGATTATAGATGTACAGTGTCTCATTGTGTGCAACATTACACATGAGATTGCTGTGTTTCCCCTATACTGTGTGATCATAGATGTACAGTGTCTCATTGTGTGCTACATTACACATGATATTGCCGTGATTCCCCTATACTGTGTGATCATAGATGTACAGTGTCTCATTGTGTGCAACATTACACATGATATTGCCGTGATTTCCCTATACTGTGTGATTATAGATGTACAGTGTCTCATTGTGTGCAACATTACACATGATATTGCCGTGGTTTCCCTATACTGTGTGGTTATAGATGTACAGTGTCTCATTGTGTGCAACATTACACATGATATTGCCGTGATTTCCCTATACTGTGTGGTTATAGATGTACAGTGTCTCATTGTGTGCAACATTACACATGATATTGCCGTGATTTCAATATACTGTGTGATTATAGATGTACAGTGTCTCATTGTGTGCAACATTACACGTGATATTGCTGTGATTTCCCTATACTGTCTGGTTATAGATGCACAGTGTCTCATTGTGTGCAACATTACACATGCTATTGCTGTGATTTCCCTATACTGTGTGATCATAGATGTACAGTGTCTCATTGTGTGCAACATTACACATGAGATTGCTGTGATTTCCCTATACTGTGTGATCATAGATGTACAGTGTCTCATTGTGTGCTACATTACACATGATATTGCCGTGATTCCCCTATACTGTGTGATTATAGATGTACAGTGTCTCATTGTGTGCAACATTACAGATGATATTGCTGTGATTCCCCTATACTGTGTGATCATAGATGTACAGTGTCTCATTGTGTGCAACATTACACATGATATTGCTGTGATTTCCCTATACTGTGTGGTTATAGATGTATAGTGTCTCTGTGTGCAACATTATACATGATATTACTGTGGTTTCCCTATACTGTGTGATCATAGATGTACAGTGTCTCATTGTGTGCAACATTATACATGATATTGCCGTGATTTCCCTATACTGTGTGATTATAGATGTACAGTGTCTCATTGTGTGCAACATTACACATGATATTGCTGTGATTTCCCTATACTGTGTGATTATAGATGTACAGTGTCTCATTGTGTGCAACATTACACATGATATTGCCGTGGTTTCCCTATACTGTGTGATTTTAGATGTACAGTGTCTCTGTGTGCAACATTATACATGATATTGCCGTGGTTTCCCTATACTATGTGATTTTAGATGTACAGTGTCTCATTGTGTGCAACATTACACATTATATTGCCGTGATTTCCCTATACTGTGTGGTTATAGATGTATAGTGTCTCATTGTGTGCAACATGACACATGATATTACCGTGGTTTCCCTATACTGTGTGGTTAGAGATGTACAGTGTCTCATTGTGTGCAACATTACACATGATATTACTGTGGTTTCCCTATACTGTGTGGTTATAGATGTACAGTGTCTCATTGTGTGCAACATTACACATGATATTGCCGTGATTTCCCTATACTGTGTGGTTATAGATGTACAGTGTCTCATTGTGTGCAACATTACACATGATATTGCCGTGATTTCCCTATACTGTGTGATTATAGATGTACAGTGTCTCATTGTGTGCAACATTACACGTGATATTGCTGTGATTTCCCTATACTGTCTGGTTATAGATGTACAGTGTCTCATTGTGTGCAACATTACACATGATATTGCTGTGATTTCCCTATACTGTGTGATCATAGATGTACAGTGTCTCATTGTGTGCTACATTACACATGATATTGCTGTGATTCCCCTATACTGTGTGATTATAGATGTACAGTGTCTCATTGTGTGCAACATTATACATGATATTGCCGTGATTTCCCTATACTGTGTGATTATAGATGTACAGTGTCTCATTGTGTGCAACATTACACATGATATTGCTCTGATTTCCCTATACTGTGTGATTATAGATGTACAGTGTCTCATTGTGTGCAACATTACACATGATATTGCCGTGGTTTCCCTATACTGTGTGATTTTAGATGTACAGTGTCTCTGGGTGCAACATTATACATGATATTGCCGTGGTTTCCCTATACTATGTGATTTTAGATGTACAGTGTCTCATTGTGTGCAACATTACACATTATATTGCCGTGATTTCCCTATACTGTGTGGTTATAGATGTATAGTGTCTCATTGTGTGCAACATTACACATGATATTACCGTGGTTTCCCTATACTGTGTGGTTAGAGATGTACAGTGTCTCATTGTGTGCAACATTACACGTGATATTGCTGTGGTTTCCCTATACTGTGTGGTTATAGATGTACAGTGTCTCATTGTGTGCAACATTACACATGATATTGCTGTGATTTCCCTATACTGTGTGATCATAGATGTACAGTGTCTCTGTGTGCAACATTATACATGATATTGCCGTGGTTTCCCTATACTGTGTGATTATAGATGTAGTGTCTCATTGAGTGCAACATTACACATGAAATTGCTGTGATTTCCCTATACTGTGTGATTATAGATGTACAGTGTCTCATTGTGTGCAACATTACACATGATATTGCCGTGGTTTCCCTATACTGTGTGATTTTAGATGTACAGTGTCTCTGTGTGCAACATTATACATGATATTGCCGTGGTTTCCCTATACTATGTGATTATAGATGTACAGTGTCTCATTGTGTGCAACATTACACATCATATTGCTGTGATTTCCCTATACTGTCTGGTTATAGATGTACAGTGTCTCATTGTGTGCAACATTACACATGATATTGCTGTGATTTCCCTATACTGTGTGATTATAGATGTACAGTGTCTCATTGTGTGCAACATTACACATGAGATTGCTGTGTTTCCCCTATACTGTGTGATCATAGATGTACAGTGTCTCATTGTGTGCTACATTACACATGATATTGCCGTGATTCCCCTATACTGTGTGATCATAGATGTACAGTGTCTCATTGTGTGCAACATTACACATGATATTGCCGTGATTTCCCTATACTGTGTGATTATAGATGTACAGTGTCTCATTGTGTGCAACATTACACATGATATTGCCGTGATTTCCCTATACTGTGTGATTATAGATGTACAGTGTCTCATTGTGTGCAACATTACACGTGATATTGCTGTGATTTCCCTATACTGTCTGGTTATAGATGTACAGTGTCTCATTGTGTGCAACATTACACATGCTATTGCTGTGATTTCCCTATACTGTGTGATCATAGATGTACAGTGTCTCATTGTGTGCTACATTACACATGATATTGCAGTGATTCCCCTATACTGTGTGATTATAGATGTACAGTGTCTCATTGTGCAACATTACAGATGATATTGCTGTGATTCCCCTATACTGTGTGATCATAGATGTACAGTGTCTCATTGTGTGCAACATTACACATGATATTGCTGTGATTTCCCTATACTGTGTGGTTATAGATGTATAGTGTCTCTGTGTGCAACATTATACATGATATTACTGTGGTTTCCCTATACTGTGTGATCATAGATGTACAGTGTCTCATTGTGTGCAACATTATACATGATATTGCTGTGATTTCCCTATACTGTGTGATTATAGATGTACAGTGTCTCATTGTGTGCAACATTACACATGATATTGCTGTGATTTCCCTATACTGTGTGATTATAGATGTACAGTGTCTCATTGTGTGCAACATTACACATGATATTGCCGTGGTTTCCCTATACTGTGTGATTTTAGATGTACAGTGTCTCTGTGTGCAACATTATACATGATATTGCCGTGGTTTCCCTATACTATGTGATTTTAGATGTACAGTGTCTCATTGTGTGCAACATTACACATTATATTGCCGTGATTTCCCTATACTGTGTGGTTATAGATGTATAGTGTCTCATTGTGTGCAACATGACACATGATATTACCGTGGTTTCCCTATACTGTGTGGTTAGAGATGTACAGTGTCTCATTGTGTGCAACATTACACATGATATTACTGTGGTTTCCCTATACTGTGTGGTTATAGATGTACAGTGTCTCATTGTGTGCAACATTACACATGATATTGCCGTGATTTCCCTATACTGTGTGGTTATAGATGTACAGTGTCTCATTGTGTGCAACATTACACATGATATTGCCGTGATTTCCCTATACTGTGTGATTATAGATGTACAGTGTCTCATTGTGTGCAACATTACACGTGATATTGCTGTGATTTCCCTATACTGTCTGGTTATAGATGTACAGTGTCTCATTGTGTGCAACATTACACATGATATTGCTGTGATTTCCCTATACTGTGTGATCATAGATGTACAGTGTCTCATTGTGTGCTACATTACACATGATATTGCCGTGATTCCCCTATACTGTGTGATTATAGATGTACAGTTTCTCATTGTGTGAAACATTACAGATGATATTGCTGTGATTCCCCTATACTGTGTGATCATAGATGTACAGTGTCTCATTGTGTGCAACATTACACATGATATTGCTGTGATTTCCCTATACTGTGTGGTTATAGATGTACAGTGTCTCATTGTGTGCAACATTACACATGATATTGCTGTGATTTCCCTATACTGTGTGGTTATATATGTATAGTGTCTCTGTGTGCAACATTATACATGATATTACTGTGGTTTCCCTATACTGTGTGATCATAGATGTACAGTGTCTCATTGTGTGCAACATTATACATGATATTGCCGTGATTTCCCTATACTGTGTGATTATAGATGTACAGTGTCTCATTGTGTGCAACATTACACATGATATTGCCGTGATTTCCCTATACTGTGTGATTATAGATGTACAGTGTCTCATTGTGTGCAACATTACACATGATATTGCCGTGGTTTCCCTATACTGTGTGATTTTAGATGTACAGTGTCTCTGTGTGCAACATTATACATGATATTGCCGTGGTTTCCCTATACTATGTGATTTTAGATGTACAGTGTCTCATTGTGTGCAACATTACACATTATATTGCCGTGATTTCCCTATACTGTGTGGTTATAGATGTATAGTGTCTCATTGTGTGCAACATTACACGTGATATTACCGTGGTTTCCCTATACTGTGTGGTTATAGATGTACAGTGTCTCATTGTGTGCAACATTACACGTGATATTGCTGTGGTTTCCCTATACTGTGTGGTTATAGATGTACAGTGTCTCATTGTGTGCAACATTACACATGATGTTGCTGTGATTTCCCTATACTGTGTGATCATAGATGTACAGTGTCTCATTGTGTGCAACATTACACATGAGATTGCTGTGATTTCCCTATACTGTGTGATCATAGATGTACAGTGTCTCATTGTGTGCTACATTATACATGATATTACTGTGGTTTCCCTATACTGTGTGATCATAGATGTACAGTGTCTCATTGTGTGCAACATTATACATGATATTGCCGTGATTTCCCTATACTGTGTGATTATAGATGTACAGTGTCTCATTGTGTGCAACATTACACATGATATTGCCGTGATTTCCCTATACTGTGTGATTATAGATGTACAGTGTCTCATTGTGTGCAACATTACACATGATATTGCCGTGGTTTCCCTATACTGTGTGATTTTAGATGTACAGTGTCTCTGTGTGCAACATTATACATGATATTGCCGTGGTTTCCCTATACTGTGTGATTATAGATGTACAGTGTCTCATTGTGTGCAACATTACACATGATATTGCCGTGATTTCCCTATACTGTGTGGTTATAGATGTACAGTGTGTCATTGTGTGCAACATTACACATGATATTGCTGTGATTTCCCTATACTGTGTGATTATAGATGTACAGTGTCTCATTGTGTGCAACATTATACATGATATTGCCGTGATTTCCCTATACTGTGTGATTATAGATGTACAGTGTCTCATTGTGTGCAACATTACACATGATATTGCTGTGATTTCCCTATACTGTGTGGTTATAGATGTACAGTGTCTCATTGTGTGCAACATTACACATGATATTGCTGTGATTTCCCTATACTGTGTGGTTATATATGTATAGTGTCTCTGTGTGCAACATTATACATGATATTACTGTGGTTTCCCTATACTGTGTGATCATAGATGTACAGTGTCTCATTGTGTGCAACATTATACATGATATTGCCGTGATTTCCCTATACTGTGTGATTATAGATGTACAGTGTCTCATTGTGTGCAACATTACACATGATATTGCCGTGATTTCCCTATACTGTGTGATTATAGATGTACAGTGTCTCATTGTGTGCAACATTACACATGATATTGCCGTGGTTTCCCTGTACTGTGTGATTTTAGATGTACAGTGTCTCTGTGTGCAACATTATACATGATATTGCCGTGGTTTCCCTATACTATGTGATTTTAGATGTACAGTGTCTCATTGTGTGCAACATTACACATTATATTGCCGTGATTTCCCTATACTGTGTGGTTATAGATGTATAGTGTCTCATTGTGTGCAACATTACACATGATATTACCGTGGTTTCCCTATACTGTGTGGTTATAGATGTACAGTGTCTCATTGTGTGCAACATTACACGTGATATTGCTGTGGTTTCCCTATACTGTGTGGTTATAGATGTACAGTGTCTCATTGTGTGCAACATTACACATGATATTGCTGTGATTTCCCTATACTGTGTGATCATAGATGTACAGTGTCTCATTGTGTGCAACATTACACATGAGATTGCTGTGATTTCCCTATACTGTGTGATCATAGATGTACAGTGTCTCATTGTGTGCAACATTACACATGATATTGCCGTGGTTTCCCTATACTGTGTGATTTTAGATGTACAGTGTCTCTGTGTGCAACATTATACATGATATTGCCGTGGTTTCCCTATACTGTGTGATTATAGATGTACAGTGTCTCATTGTGTGCAACATTACACATGATATTGCCGTGATTTCCCTATACTGTGTGGTTATAGATGTACAGTGTGTCATTGTGTGCAACATTACACATGATATTGCCGTGATTTCCCTATACTGTGTGATTATAGATGTACAGTGTCTCATTGTGTGCAACATTATACATGATATTGCCGTGATTTCCCTATACTGTGTGATTATAGATGTACAGTGTCTCATTGTGTGCAACATTACACATGATATTGCTGTGATTTCCCTATACTGTGTGATTATAGATGTACAGTGTCTCATTGTGTGCAACATTACACTTGATATTGCCGTGATTTCCCTATACTGTGTGATTATAGATGTACAGTGTCTCATTGTGTGCAACATTACACATGATATTGCCGTGGTTTCCCTATACTGTGTGGTTATAGATGTACAGTGTCTCATTGTGTGCAACATTACACATGAGATTGCTGTGTTTCCCCTATACTGTGTGATCATAGATGTACAGTGTCTCATTGTGTGCTACATTACACATGATATTGCCGTGATTCCCCTATACTGTGTGATCATAGATGTACAGTGTCTCATTGTGTGCAACATTACACATGATATTGCCGTGATTTCCCTATACTGTGTGATTATAGATGTACAGTGTCTCATTGTGTGCAACATTACACATGATATTGCCGTGGTTTCCCTATACTGTGTGGTTATAGATGTACAGTGTCTCATTGTGTGCAACATTACACATGATATTGCCGTGATTTCCCTATACTGTGTGGTTATAGATGTACAGTGTCTCATTGTGTGCAACATTACACATGATATTGCCGTGATTTCCCTATACTGTGTGATTATAGATGTACAGTGTCTCATTGTGTGCAACATTACACGTGATATTGCTGTGATTTCCCTATACTGTCTGGTTATAGATGTACAGTGTCTCATTGTGTGCAACATTACACATGCTATTGTTGTGATTTCCCTATACTGTGTGATCATAGATGTACAGTGTCTCATTGTGTGCAACATTACACATGAGATTGCTGTGATTTCCCTATACTGTGTGATCACTGATCATAGATGTACAGTGTCTCATTGTGTGCTACATTACACATGATATTGCAGTGATTCCCCTATACTGTGTGATTATAGATGTACAGTGTCTCATTGTGTGCAACATTACAGATGATATTGCTGTGATTCCCCTATACTGTGTTATCATAGATGTACAGTGTCTCATTGTGTGCAACATTACACATGATATTGCTGTGATTTCCCTATACTGTGTGGTTATAGATGTATAGTGTCTCTGTGTGCAACATTATACATGATATTACTGTGGTTTCCCTATACTGTGTGATCATAGATGTACAGTGTCTCATTGTGTGCAACATTACACATGATATTGCCGTGATTTCCCTATACTGTGTGATTATAGATGTACAGTGTCTCATTGTGTGCAACATTACACATGATATTGCCGTGGTTTCCCTATACTGTGTGATTTTAGATGTACAGTGTCTCTGTGTGCAACATTATACATGATATTGCCGTGGTTTCCCTATACTATGTGATTTTAGATGTACAGTGTCTCATTGTGTGCAACATTACACATTATATTGCCGTGATTTCCCTATACTGTGTGGTTATAGATGTATAGTGTCTCATTGTGTGCAACATTACACGTGATATTACCGTGGTTTCCCTATACTGTGTGGTTATAGATGTACAGTGTCTCATTGTGTGCAACATTACACGTGATATTGCTGTGGTTTCCCTATACTGTGTGGTTATAGATGTACAGTGTCTCATTGTGTGCAACATTACACATGATATTGCTGTGATTTCCCTATACTGTGTGATCATAGATGTACAGTGTCTCATTGTGTGCAACATTACACATGAGATTGCTGTGATTTCCCTATACTGTGTGATCATAGATGTACAGTGTCTCATTGTGTGCTACATTATACATGATATTACTGTGGTTTCCCTATACTGTGTGATCATAGATGTACAGTGTCTCATTGTGTGCAACATTATACATGATATTGCCGTGATTTCCCTATACTGTGTGATTATAGATGTACAGTGTCTCATTGTGTGCAACATTACACATGATATTGCCGTGATTTCCCTATACTGTGTGATTATAGATGTACAGTGTCTCATTGTGTGCAACATTACACATGATATTGCCGTGGTTTCCCTATACTGTGTGATTTTAGATGTACAGTGTCTCTGTGTGCAACATTATACATGATATTGCCGTGGTTTCCCTATACTGTGTGATTATAGATGTAGTGTCTCATTGAGTGCAACATTACACATGAAATTGCTGTGATTTCCCTATACTGTGTGATTATAGATGTACAGTGTCTCATTGTGTGCAACATTACACATGATATTGCCGTGGTTTCCCTATACTGTGTGATTTTAGATGTACAGTGTCTCTGTGTGCAACATTATACATGATATTGCCGTGGTTTCCCTATACTGTGTGATTATAGATGTAGTGTCTCATTGAGTGCAACATTACACATGAAATTGCTGTGATTTCCCTATACTGTGTGATTATAGATGTACAGTGTCTCATTGTGTGCAACATTACACATGATATTGCCGTGATTTCCCTATACTGTGTGGTTATAGATGTACAGTGTGTCATTGTGTGCAACATTACACATGATATTGCTGTGATTTCCCTATACTGTGTGATTATAGATGTACAGTGTCTCATTGTGTGCAACATTATACATGATATTGCCGTGATTTCCCTATACTGTGTGATTATAGATGTACAGTGTCTCATTGTGTGCAACATTACACATGATATTGCTGTGATTTCCCTATACTGTGTGGTTATAGATGTACAGTGTCTCATTGTGTGCAACATTACACATGATATTGCTGTGATTTCCCTATACTGTGTGGTTATATATGTATAGTGTCTCTGTGTGCAACATTATACATGATATTACTGTGGTTTCCCTATACTGTGTGATCATAGATGTACAGTGTCTCATTGTGTGCAACATTATACATGATATTGCCGTGATTTCCCTATACTGTGTGATTATAGATGTACAGTGTCTCATTGTGTGCAACATTACACATGATATTGCCGTGATTTCCCTATACTGTGTGATTATAGATGTACAGTGTCTCATTGTGTGCAACATTACACATGATATTGCCGTGGTTTCCCTATACTGTGTGATTTTAGATGTACAGTGTCTCTGTGTGCAACATTATACATGATATTGCCGTGGTTTCCCTATACTATGTGATTTTAGATGTACAGTGTCTCATTGTGTGCAACATTACACATTATATTGCCGTGATTTCCCTATACTGTGTGGTTATAGATGTATAGTGTCTCATTGTGTGCAACATTACACATGATATTACCGTGGTTTCCCTATACTGTGTGGTTATAGATGTACAGTGTCTCATTGTGTGCAACATTACACGTGATATTGCTGTGGTTTCCCTATACTGTGTGGTTATAGATGTACAGTGTCTCATTGTGTGCAACATTACACATGATATTGCTGTGATTTCCCTATACTGTGTGATCATAGATGTACAGTGTCTCATTGTGTGCAACATTACACATGAGATTGCTGTGATTTCCCTATACTGTGTGATCATAGATGTACAGTGTCTCATTGTGTGCAACATTACACATGATATTGCCGTGGTTTCCCTATACTGTGTGATTTTAGATGTACAGTGTCTCTGTGTGCAACATTATACATGATATTGCCGTGGTTTCCCTATACTGTGTGATTATAGATGTACAGTGTCTCATTGTGTGCAACATTACACATGATATTGCCGTGATTTCCCTATACTGTGTGGTTATAGATGTACAGTGTGTCATTGTGTGCAACATTACACATGATATTGCCGTGATTTCCCTATACTGTGTGATTATAGATGTACAGTGTCTCATTGTGTGCAACATTATACATGATATTGCCGTGATTTCCCTATACTGTGTGATTATAGATGTACAGTGTCTCATTGTGTGCAACATTACACATGATATTGCTGTGATTTCCCTATACTGTGTGATTATAGATGTACAGTGTCTCATTGTGTGCAACATTACACATGATATTGCCGTGATTTCCCTATACTGTGTGATTATAGATGTACAGTGTCTCATTGTGTGCAACATTACACATGATATTGCCGTGGTTTCCCTATACTGTGTGGTTATAGATGTACAGTGTCTCATTGTGTGCAACATTACACATGAGATTGCTGTGTTTCCCCTATACTGTGTGATCATAGATGTACAGTGTCTCATTGTGTGCTACATTACACATGATATTGCCGTGATTCCCCTATACTGTGTGATCATAGATGTACAGTGTCTCATTGTGTGCAACATTACACATGATATTGCCGTGATTTCCCTATACTGTGTGATTATAGATGTACAGTGTCTCATTGTGTGCAACATTACACATGATATTGCCGTGGTTTCCCTATACTGTGTGGTTATAGATGTACAGTGTCTCATTGTGTGCAACATTACACATGATATTGCCGTGATTTCCCTATACTGTGTGGTTATAGATGTACAGTGTCTCATTGTGTGCAACATTACACATGATATTGCCGTGATTTCCCTATACTGTGTGATTATAGATGTACAGTGTCTCATTGTGTGCAACATTACACGTGATATTGCTGTGATTTCCCTATACTGTCTGGTTATAGATGTACAGTGTCTCATTGTGTGCAACATTACACATGCTATTGTTGTGATTTCCCTATACTGTGTGATCATAGATGTACAGTGTCTCATTGTGTGCAACATTACACATGAGATTGCTGTGATTTCCCTATACTGTGTGATCACTGATCATAGATGTACAGTGTCTCATTGTGTGCTACATTACACATGATATTGCAGTGATTCCCCTATACTGTGTGATTATAGATGTACAGTGTCTCATTGTGTGCAACATTACAGATGATATTGCTGTGATTCCCCTATACTGTGTTATCATAGATGTACAGTGTCTCATTGTGTGCAACATTACAGATGATATTGCTGTGATTTCCCTATACTGTGTGGTTAATGTATAGTGTCTCTGTGTGCAACATTATACATGATATTACTGTGGTTTCCCTATACTGTGTGATCATAGATGTACAGTGTCTCATTGTGTGCAACATTATACATGATATTGCCGTGATTTCCCTATACTGTGTGATTATAGATGTACAGTGTCTCATTGTGTGCAACATTACACATGATATTGCTGTGATTTCCCTATACTGTGTGATTATAGATGTACAGTGTCTCATTGTGTGCAACATTACACATGATATTGCCGTGGTTTCCCTATACTGTGTGATTTTAGATGTACAGTGTCTCTGTGTGCAACATTATACATGATATTGCCGTGGTTTCCCTATACTGTGTGATCATAGATGTACAGTGTCTCATTGTGTGCAACATTATACATGATATTGCCGTGATTTCCCTATACTGTGTGATTATAGATGTACAGTGTCTCATTGTGTGCAACATTACACATGATATTGCCGTGATTTCCCTATACTGTGTGATTATAGATGTACAGTGTCTCATTGTGTGCAACATTACACATGATATTGCTGTGATTTCCCTATACTGTGTGATTATAGATGTACAGTGTCTCATTGTGTGCAACATTACACTTGATATTGCCGTGATTTCCCTATACTGTGTGATTATAGATGTACAGTGTCTCATTGTGTGCAACATTACACATGATATTGCCGTGGTTTCCCTATACTGTGTGGTTATAGATGTACAGTGTCTCATTGTGTGCAACATTACACATGAGATTGCTGTGTTTCCCCTATACTGTGTGATCATAGATGTACAGTGTCTCATTGTGTGCTACATTACACATGATATTGCCGTGATTCCCCTATACTGTGTGATCATAGATGTACAGTGTCTCATTGTGTGCAACATTACACATGATATTGCCGTGATTTCCCTATACTGTGTGATTATAGATGTACAGTGTCTCATTGTGTGCAACATTACACATGATATTGCCGTGGTTTCCCTATACTGTGTGGTTATAGATGTACAGTGTCTCATTGTGTGCAACATTACACATGATATTGCCGTGATTTCCCTATACTGTGTGGTTATAGATGTACAGTGTCTCATTGTGTGCAACATTACACATGATATTGCCGTGATTTCCCTATACTGTGTGATTATAGATGTACAGTGTCTCATTGTGTGCAACATTACACGTGATATTGCTGTGATTTCCCTATACTGTCTGGTTATAGATGTACAGTGTCTCATTGTGTGCAACATTACACATGCTATTGTTGTGATTTCCCTATACTGTGTGATCATAGATGTACAGTGTCTCATTGTGTGCAACATTACACATGAGATTGCTGTGATTTCCCTATACTGTGTGATCACTGATCATAGATGTACAGTGTCTCATTGTGTGCTACATTA
The DNA here is from genome assembly GCA_031769625.1 of Taudactylus pleione. NCBI lineage: Eukaryota > Metazoa > Chordata > Amphibia > Anura > Myobatrachidae > Taudactylus > Taudactylus pleione. The sequence continues at coordinate 22,044,083 of JAUIMM010000092.1, read as the reverse complement.
CACATGATATTGCAGTGATTCCCCTATACTGTGTGATTATAGATGTACAGTGTCTCATTGTGTGCAACATTACAGATGATATTGCTGTGATTCCCCTATACTGTGTTATCATAGATGTACAGTGTCTCATTGTGTGCAACATTACACATGATATTGCTGTGATTTCCCTATACTGTGTGGTTATAGATGTATAGTGTCTCTGTGTGCAACATTATACATGATATTACTGTGGTTTCCCTATACTGTGTGATCATAGATGTACAGTGTCTCATTGTGTGCAACATTACACATGATATTGCCGTGATTTCCCTATACTGTGTGATTATAGATGTACAGTGTCTCATTGTGTGCAACATTACACATGATATTGCCGTGGTTTCCCTATACTGTGTGATTTTAGATGTACAGTGTCTCTGTGTGCAACATTATACATGATATTGCCGTGGTTTCCCTATACTATGTGATTTTAGATGTACAGTGTCTCATTGTGTGCAACATTACACATTATATTGCCGTGATTTCCCTATACTGTGTGGTTATAGATGTATAGTGTCTCATTGTGTGCAACATTACACGTGATATTACCGTGGTTTCCCTATACTGTGTGGTTATAGATGTACAGTGTCTCATTGTGTGCAACATTACACGTGATATTGCTGTGGTTTCCCTATACTGTGTGGTTATAGATGTACAGTGTCTCATTGTGTGCAACATTACACATGATATTGCTGTGATTTCCCTATACTGTGTGATCATAGATGTACAGTGTCTCATTGTGTGCAACATTACACATGAGATTGCTGTGATTTCCCTATACTGTGTGATCATAGATGTACAGTGTCTCATTGTGTGCTACATTATACATGATATTACTGTGGTTTCCCTATACTGTGTGATCATAGATGTACAGTGTCTCATTGTGTGCAACATTATACATGATATTGCCGTGATTTCCCTATACTGTGTGATTATAGATGTACAGTGTCTCATTGTGTGCAACATTACACATGATATTGCCGTGATTTCCCTATACTGTGTGATTATAGATGTACAGTGTCTCATTGTGTGCAACATTACACATGATATTGCCGTGGTTTCCCTATACTGTGTGATTTTAGATGTACAGTGTCTCTGTGTGCAACATTATACATGATATTGCCGTGGTTTCCCTATACTGTGTGATTATAGATGTAGTGTCTCATTGAGTGCAACATTACACATGAAATTGCTGTGATTTCCCTATACTGTGTGATTATAGATGTACAGTGTCTCATTGTGTGCAACATTACACATGATATTGCCGTGGTTTCCCTATACTGTGTGATTTTAGATGTACAGTGTCTCTGTGTGCAACATTATACATGATATTGCCGTGGTTTCCCTATACTGTGTGATTATAGATGTACAGTGTCTCATTGTGTGCAACATTACACATGATATTGCCGTGATTTCCCTATACTGTGTGGTTATAGATGTACAGTGTGTCATTGTGTGCAACATTACACATGATATTGCTGTGATTTCCCTATACTGTGTGATTATAGATGTACAGTGTCTCATTGTGTGCAACATTATACATGATATTGCCGTGATTTCCCTATACTGTGTGATTATAGATGTACAGTGTCTCATTGTGTGCAACATTACACATGATATTGCTGTGATTTCCCTATACTGTGTGGTTATAGATGTACAGTGTCTCATTGTGTGCAACATTACACATGATATTGCTGTGATTTCCCTATACTGTGTGGTTATATATGTATAGTGTCTCTGTGTGCAACATTATACATGATATTACTGTGGTTTCCCTATACTGTGTGATCATAGATGTACAGTGTCTCATTGTGTGCAACATTATACATGATATTGCCGTGATTTCCCTATACTGTGTGATTATAGATGTACAGTGTCTCATTGTGTGCAACATTACACATGATATTGCCGTGATTTCCCTATACTGTGTGATTATAGATGTACAGTGTCTCATTGTGTGCAACATTACACATGATATTGCCGTGGTTTCCCTATACTGTGTGATTTTAGATGTACAGTGTCTCTGTGTGCAACATTATACATGATATTGCCGTGGTTTCCCTATACTATGTGATTTTAGATGTACAGTGTCTCATTGTGTGCAACATTACACATTATATTGCCGTGATTTCCCTATACTGTGTGGTTATAGATGTATAGTGTCTCATTGTGTGCAACATTACACATGATATTACCGTGGTTTCCCTATACTGTGTGGTTATAGATGTACAGTGTCTCATTGTGTGCAACATTACACGTGATATTGCTGTGGTTTCCCTATACTGTGTGGTTATAGATGTACAGTGTCTCATTGTGTGCAACATTACACATGATATTGCTGTGATTTCCCTATACTGTGTGATCATAGATGTACAGTGTCTCATTGTGTGCAACATTACACATGAGATTGCTGTGATTTCCCTATACTGTGTGATCATAGATGTACAGTGTCTCATTGTGTGCAACATTACACATGATATTGCCGTGGTTTCCCTATACTGTGTGATTTTAGATGTACAGTGTCTCTGTGTGCAACATTATACATGATATTGCCGTGGTTTCCCTATACTGTGTGATTATAGATGTACAGTGTCTCATTGTGTGCAACATTACACATGATATTGCCGTGATTTCCCTATACTGTGTGGTTATAGATGTACAGTGTGTCATTGTGTGCAACATTACACATGATATTGCCGTGATTTCCCTATACTGTGTGATTATAGATGTACAGTGTCTCATTGTGTGCAACATTATACATGATATTGCCGTGATTTCCCTATACTGTGTGATTATAGATGTACAGTGTCTCATTGTGTGCAACATTACACATGATATTGCTGTGATTTCCCTATACTGTGTGATTATAGATGTACAGTGTCTCATTGTGTGCAACATTACACATGATATTGCCGTGATTTCCCTATACTGTGTGATTATAGATGTACAGTGTCTCATTGTGTGCAACATTACACATGATATTGCCGTGGTTTCCCTATACTGTGTGGTTATAGATGTACAGTGTCTCATTGTGTGCAACATTACACATGAGATTGCTGTGTTTCCCCTATACTGTGTGATCATAGATGTACAGTGTCTCATTGTGTGCTACATTACACATGATATTGCCGTGATTCCCCTATACTGTGTGATCATAGATGTACAGTGTCTCATTGTGTGCAACATTACACATGATATTGCCGTGATTTCCCTATACTGTGTGATTATAGATGTACAGTGTCTCATTGTGTGCAACATTACACATGATATTGCCGTGGTTTCCCTATACTGTGTGGTTATAGATGTACAGTGTCTCATTGTGTGCAACATTACACATGATATTGCCGTGATTTCCCTATACTGTGTGGTTATAGATGTACAGTGTCTCATTGTGTGCAACATTACACATGATATTGCCGTGATTTCCCTATACTGTGTGATTATAGATGTACAGTGTCTCATTGTGTGCAACATTACACGTGATATTGCTGTGATTTCCCTATACTGTCTGGTTATAGATGTACAGTGTCTCATTGTGTGCAACATTACACATGCTATTGTTGTGATTTCCCTATACTGTGTGATCATAGATGTACAGTGTCTCATTGTGTGCAACATTACACATGAGATTGCTGTGATTTCCCTATACTGTGTGATCACTGATCATAGATGTACAGTGTCTCATTGTGTGCTACATTACACATGATATTGCAGTGATTCCCCTATACTGTGTGATTATAGATGTACAGTGTCTCATTGTGTGCAACATTACAGATGATATTGCTGTGATTCCCCTATACTGTGTTATCATAGATGTACAGTGTCTCATTGTGTGCAACATTACACATGATATTGCTGTGATTTCCCTATACTGTGTGGTTAATGTATAGTGTCTCTGTGTGCAACATTATACATGATATTACTGTGGTTTCCCTATACTGTGTGATCATAGATGTACAGTGTCTCATTGTGTGCAACATTATACATGATATTGCCGTGATTTCCCTATACTGTGTGATTATAGATGTACAGTGTCTCATTGTGTGCAACATTACACATGATATTGCTGTGATTTCCCTATACTGTGTGATTATAGATGTACAGTGTCTCATTGTGTGCAACATTACACATGATATTGCCGTGGTTTCCCTATACTGTGTGATTTTAGATGTACAGTGTCTCTGTGTGCAACATTATACATGATATTGCCGTGGTTTCCCTATACTGTGTGATCATAGATGTACAGTGTCTCATTGTGTGCAACATTATACATGATATTGCCGTGATTTCCCTATACTGTGTGATTATAGATGTACAGTGTCTCATTGTGTGCAACATTACACATGATATTGCCGTGATTTCCCTATACTGTGTGATTATAGATGTACAGTGTCTCATTGTGTGCAACATTACACATGATATTGCCGTGGTTTCCCTATACTGTGTGATTTTAGATGTACAGTGTCTCTGTGTGCAACATTATACATGATATTGCCGTGGTTTCCCTATACTGTGTGATTATAGATGTAGTGTCTCATTGAGTGCAACATTACACATGAAATTGCTGTGATTTCCCTATACTGTGTGATTATAGATGTACAGTGTCTCATTGTGTGCAACATTACACATGATATTGCCGTGGTTTCCCTATACTGTGTGATTTTAGATGTACAGTGTCTCTGTGTGCAACATTATACATGATATTGCCGTGGTTTCCCTATACTGTGTGATTATAGATGTACAGTGTCTCATTGTGTGCAACATTACACATGATATTGCCGTGATTTCCCTATACTGTGTGGTTATAGATGTACAGTGTGTCATTGTGTGCAACATTACACATGATATTGCTGTGATTTCCCTATACTGTGTGATTATAGATGTACAGTGTCTCATTGTGTGCAACATTATACATGATATTGCCGTGATTTCCCTATACTGTGTGATTATAGATGTACAGTGTCTCATTGTGTGCAACATTACACATGATATTGCTGTGATTTCCCTATACTGTGTGGTTATAGATGTACAGTGTCTCATTGTGTGCAACATTACACATGATATTGCTGTGATTTCCCTATACTGTGTGGTTATATATGTATAGTGTCTCTGTGTGCAACATTATACATGATATTACTGTGGTTTCCCTATACTGTGTGATCATAGATGTACAGTGTCTCATTGTGTGCAACATTATACATGATATTGCCGTGATTTCCCTATACTGTGTGATTATAGATGTACAGTGTCTCATTGTGTGCAACATTACACATGATATTGCCGTGATTTCCCTATACTGTGTGATTATAGATGTACAGTGTCTCATTGTGTGCAACATTACACATGATATTGCCGTGGTTTCCCTATACTGTGTGATTTTAGATGTACAGTGTCTCTGTGTGCAACATTATACATGATATTGCCGTGGTTTCCCTATACTATGTGATTTTAGATGTACAGTGTCTCATTGTGTGCAACATTACACATTATATTGCCGTGATTTCCCTATACTGTGTGGTTATAGATGTATAGTGTCTCATTGTGTGCAACATTACACATGATATTACCGTGGTTTCCCTATACTGTGTGGTTATAGATGTACAGTGTCTCATTGTGTGCAACATTACACGTGATATTGCTGTGGTTTCCCTATACTGTGTGGTTATAGATGTACAGTGTCTCATTGTGTGCAACATTACACATGATATTGCTGTGATTTCCCTATACTGTGTGATCATAGATGTACAGTGTCTCATTGTGTGCAACATTACACATGAGATTGCTGTGATTTCCCTATACTGTGTGATCATAGATGTACAGTGTCTCATTGTGTGCAACATTACACATGATATTGCCGTGGTTTCCCTATACTGTGTGATTTTAGATGTACAGTGTCTCTGTGTGCAACATTATACATGATATTGCCGTGGTTTCCCTATACTGTGTGATTATAGATGTACAGTGTCTCATTGTGTGCAACATTACACATGATATTGCCGTGATTTCCCTATACTGTGTGGTTATAGATGTACAGTGTGTCATTGTGTGCAACATTACACATGATATTGCCGTGATTTCCCTATACTGTGTGATTATAGATGTACAGTGTCTCATTGTGTGCAACATTATACATGATATTGCCGTGATTTCCCTATACTGTGTGATTATAGATGTACAGTGTCTCATTGTGTGCAACATTACACATGATATTGCTGTGATTTCCCTATACTGTGTGATTATAGATGTACAGTGTCTCATTGTGTGCAACATTACACATGATATTGCCGTGATTTCCCTATACTGTGTGATTATAGATGTACAGTGTCTCATTGTGTGCAACATTACACATGATATTGCCGTGGTTTCCCTATACTGTGTGGTTATAGATGTACAGTGTCTCATTGTGTGCAACATTACACATGAGATTGCTGTGTTTCCCCTATACTGTGTGATCATAGATGTACAGTGTCTCATTGTGTGCTACATTACACATGATATTGCCGTGATTCCCCTATACTGTGTGATCATAGATGTACAGTGTCTCATTGTGTGCAACATTACACATGATATTGCCGTGATTTCCCTATACTGTGTGATTATAGATGTACAGTGTCTCATTGTGTGCAACATTACACATGATATTGCCGTGGTTTCCCTATACTGTGTGGTTATAGATGTACAGTGTCTCATTGTGTGCAACATTACACATGATATTGCCGTGATTTCCCTATACTGTGTGGTTATAGATGTACAGTGTCTCATTGTGTGCAACATTACACATGATATTGCCGTGATTTCCCTATACTGTGTGATTATAGATGTACAGTGTCTCATTGTGTGCAACATTACACGTGATATTGCTGTGATTTCCCTATACTGTCTGGTTATAGATGTACAGTGTCTCATTGTGTGCAACATTACACATGCTATTGTTGTGATTTCCCTATACTGTGTGATCATAGATGTACAGTGTCTCATTGTGTGCAACATTACACATGAGATTGCTGTGATTTCCCTATACTGTGTGATCACTGATCATAGATGTACAGTGTCTCATTGTGTGCTACATTACACATGATATTGCAGTGATTCCCCTATACTGTGTGATTATAGATGTACAGTGTCTCATTGTGTGCAACATTACAGATGATATTGCTGTGATTCCCCTATACTGTGTTATCATAGATGTACAGTGTCTCATTGTGTGCAACATTACACATGATATTGCTGTGATTTCCCTATACTGTGTGGTTAATGTATAGTGTCTCTGTGTGCAACATTATACATGATATTACTGTGGTTTCCCTATACTGTGTGATCATAGATGTACAGTGTCTCATTGTGTGCAACATTATACATGATATTGCCGTGATTTCCCTATACTGTGTGATTATAGATGTACAGTGTCTCATTGTGTGCAACATTACACATGATATTGCTGTGATTTCCCTATACTGTGTGATTATAGATGTACAGTGTCTCATTGTGTGCAACATTACACATGATATTGCCGTGGTTTCCCTATACTGTGTGATTTTAGATGTACAGTGTCTCTGTGTGCAACATTATACATGATATTGCCGTGGTTTCCCTATACTATGTGATTTTAGATGTACAGTGTCTCATTGTGTGCAACATTACACATTATATTGCCGTGATTTCCCTATACTGTGTGGTTATAGATGTATAGTGTCTCATTGTGTGCAACATGACACATGATATTACCGTGGTTTCCCTATACTGTGTGGTTAGAGATGTACAGTGTCTCATTGTGTGCAACATTACACATGATATTACTGTGGTTTCCCTATACTGTGTGGTTATAGATGTACAGTGTCTCATTGTGTGCAACATTACACATGATATTGCCGTGATTTCCCTATACTGTGTGGTTATAGATGTACAGTGTCTCATTGTGTGCAACATTATACATGATATTGCCGTGGTTTCCCTATACTGTGTGATTATAGATGTACAGTGTCTCATTGTGTGCAACATTACACATGATATTGCCGTGATTTCCCTATACTGTGTGGTTATAGATGTACAGTGTGTCATTGTGTGCAACATTACACATGATATTGCCGTGATTTCCCTATACTGTGTGATTATAGATGTACAGTGTCTCATTGTGTGCAACATTATACATGATATTGCCGTGATTTCCCTATACTGTGTGATTATAGATGTACAGTGTCTCATTGTGTGCAACATTACACATGATATTGCTGTGATTTCCCTATACTGTGTGATTATAGATGTACAGTGTCTCATTGTGTGCAACATTACACATGATATTGCCGTGATTTCCCTATACTGTGTGATTATAGATGTACAGTGTCTCATTGTGTGCAACATTACACATGATATTGCCGTGGTTTCCCTATACTGTGTGGTTATAGATGTACAGTGTCTCATTGTGTGCAACATTACACATGAGATTGCTGTGTTTCCCCTATACTGTGTGATCATAGATGTACAGTGTCTCATTGTGTGCTACATTACACATGATATTGCCGTGATTCCCCTATACTGTGTGATCATAGATGTACAGTGTCTCATTGTGTGCAACATTACACATGATATTGCCGTGATTTCCCTATACTGTGTGATTATAGATGTACAGTGTCTCATTGTGTGCAACATTACACATGATATTGCCGTGGTTTCCCTATACTGTGTGGTTATAGATGTACAGTGTCTCATTGTGTGCAACATTACACATGATATTGCCGTGATTTCCCTATACTGTGTGGTTATAGATGTACAGTGTCTCATTGTGTGCAACATTACACATGATATTGCCGTGATTTCCCTATACTGTGTGATTATAGATGTACAGTGTCTCATTGTGTGCAACATTACACGTGATATTGCTGTGATTTCCCTATACTGTCTGGTTATAGATGTACAGTGTCTCATTGTGTGCAACATTACACATGCTATTGTTGTGATTTCCCTATACTGTGTGATCATAGATGTACAGTGTCTCATTGTGTGCAACATTACACATGAGATTGCTGTGATTTCCCTATACTGTGTGATCACTGATCATAGATGTACAGTGTCTCATTGTGTGCTACATTACACATGATATTGCAGTGATTCCCCTATACTGTGTGATTATAGATGTACAGTGTCTCATTGTGTGCAACATTACAGATGATATTGCTGTGATTCCCCTATACTGTGTTATCATAGATGTACAGTGTCTCATTGTGTGCAACATTACACATGATATTGCTGTGATTTCCCTATACTGTGTGGTTAATGTATAGTGTCTCTGTGTGCAACATTATACATGATATTACTGTGGTTTCCCTATACTGTGTGATCATAGATGTACAGTGTCTCATTGTGTGCAACATTATACATGATATTGCCGTGATTTCCCTATACTGTGTGATTATAGATGTACAGTGTCTCATTGTGTGCAACATTACACATGATATTGCTGTGATTTCCCTATACTGTGTGATTATAGATGTACAGTGTCTCATTGTGTGCAACATTACACATGATATTGCCGTGGTTTCCCTATACTGTGTGATTTTAGATGTACAGTGTCTCTGTGTGCAACATTATACATGATATTGCCGTGGTTTCCCTATACTATGTGATTTTAGATGTACAGTGTCTCATTGTGTGCAACATTACACATTATATTGCCGTGATTTCCCTATACTGTGTGGTTATAGATGTATAGTGTCTCATTGTGTGCAACATGACACATGATATTACCGTGGTTTCCCTATACTGTGTGGTTAGAGATGTACAGTGTCTCATTGTGTGCAACATTACACATGATATTACTGTGGTTTCCCTATACTGTGTGGTTATAGATGTACAGTGTCTCATTGTGTGCAACATTACACATGATATTGCCGTGATTTCCCTATACTGTGTGGTTATAGATGTACAGTGTCTCATTGTGTGCAACATTACACATGATATTGCCGTGATTTCCCTATACTGTGTGATTATAGATGTACAGTGTCTCATTGTGTGCAACATTACACGTGATATTGCTGTGATTTCCCTATACTGTCTGGTTATAGATGTACAGTGTCTCATTGTGTGCAACATTACACATGATATTGCTGTGATTTCCCTATACTGTGTGATCATAGATGTACAGTGTCTCATTGTGTGCTACATTACACATGATATTGCCGTGATTCCCCTATACTGTGTGATTATAGATGTACAGTTTCTCATTGTGTGAAACATTACAGATGATATTGCTGTGATTCCCCTATACTGTGTGATCATAGATGTACAGTGTCTCATTGTGTGCAACATTACACATGATATTGCTGTGATTTCCCTATACTGTGTGGTTATAGATGTACAGTGTCTCATTGTGTGCAACATTACACATGATATTGCTGTGATTTCCCTATACTGTGTGGTTATATATGTATAGTGTCTCTGTGTGCAACATTATACATGATATTACTGTGGTTTCCCTATACTGTGTGATCATAGATGTACAGTGTCTCATTGTGTGCAACATTATACATGATATTGCCGTGATTTCCCTATACTGTGTGATTATAGATGTACAGTGTCTCATTGTGTGCAACATTACACATGATATTGCCGTGATTTCCCTATACTGTGTGATTATAGATGTACAGTGTCTCTGTGTGCAACATTATACATGATATTGCCGTGGTTTCCCTATACTATGTGATTTTAGATGTACAGTGTCTCATTGTGTGCAACATTACACATTATATTGCCGTGATTTCCCTATACTGTGTGGTTATAGATGTATAGTGTCTCATTGTGTGCAACATTACACGTGATATTACCGTGGTTTCCCTATACTGTGTGGTTATAGATGTACAGTGTCTCATTGTGTGCAACATTACACGTGATATTGCTGTGGTTTCCCTATACTGTGTGGTTATAGATGTACAGTGTCTCATTGTGTGCAACATTACACATGATATTGCTGTGATTTCCCTATACTGTGTGATCATAGATGTACAGTGTCTCATTGTGTGCAACATTACACATGAGATTGCTGTGATTTCCCTATACTGTGTGATCATAGATGTACAGTGTCTCATTGTGTGCTACATTATACATGATATTACTGTGGTTTCCCTATACTGTGTGATCATAGATGTACAGTGTCTCATTGTGTGCAACATTATACATGATATTGCCGTGATTTCCCTATACTGTGTGATTATAGATGTACAGTGTCTCATTGTGTGCAACATTACACATGATATTGCCGTGATTTCCCTATACTGTGTGATTATAGATGTACAGTGTCTCATTGTGTGCAACATTACACATGATATTGCCGTGGTTTCCCTATACTGTGTGATTTTAGATGTACAGTGTCTCTGTGTGCAACATTATACATGATATTGCCGTGGTTTCCCTATACTGTGTGATTATAGATGTAGTGTCTCATTGAGTGCAACATTACACATGAAATTGCTGTGATTTCCCTATACTGTGTGATTATAGATGTACAGTGTCTCATTGTGTGCAACATTACACATGATATTGCCGTGGTTTCCCTATACTGTGTGATTTTAGATGTACAGTGTCTCTGTGTGCAACATTATACATGATATTGCCGTGGTTTCCCTATACTGTGTGATTATAGATGTACAGTGTCTCATTGTGTGCAACATTACACATGATATTGCCGTGATTTCCCTATACTGTGTGGTTATAGATGTACAGTGTGTCATTGTGTGCAACATTACACATGATATTGCTGTGATTTCCCTATACTGTGTGATTATAGATGTACAGTGTCTCATTGTGTGCAACATTATACATGATATTGCCGTGATTTCCCTATACTGTGTGATTATAGATGTACAGTGTCTCATTGTGTGCAACATTACACATGATATTGCTGTGATTTCCCTATACTGTGTGGTTATAGATGTACAGTGTCTCATTGTGTGCAACATTACACATGATATTGCTGTGATTTCCCTATACTGTGTGGTTATATATGTATAGTGTCTCTGTGTGCAACATTATACATGATATTACTGTGGTTTCCCTATACTGTGTGATCATAGATGTACAGTGTCTCATTGTGTGCAACATTATACATGATATTGCCGTGATTTCCCTATACTGTGTGATTATAGATGTACAGTGTCTCATTGTGTGCAACATTACACATGATATTGCCGTGATTTCCCTATACTGTGTGATTATAGATGTACAGTGTCTCATTGTGTGCAACATTACACATGATATTGCCGTGGTTTCCCTGTACTGTGTGATTTTAGATGTACAGTGTCTCTGTGTGCAACATTATACATGATATTGCCGTGGTTTCCCTATACTATGTGATTTTAGATGTACAGTGTCTCATTGTGTGCAACATTACACATTATATTGCCGTGATTTCCCTATACTGTGTGGTTATAGATGTATAGTGTCTCATTGTGTGCAACATTACACATGATATTACCGTGGTTTCCCTATACTGTGTGGTTATAGATGTACAGTGTCTCATTGTGTGCAACATTACACGTGATATTGCTGTGGTTTCCCTATACTGTGTGGTTATAGATGTACAGTGTCTCATTGTGTGCAACATTACACATGATATTGCTGTGATTTCCCTATACTGTGTGATCATAGATGTACAGTGTCTCATTGTGTGCAACATTACACATGAGATTGCTGTGATTTCCCTATACTGTGTGATCATAGATGTACAGTGTCTCATTGTGTGCAACATTACACATGATATTGCCGTGGTTTCCCTATACTGTGTGATTTTAGATGTACAGTGTCTCTGTGTGCAACATTATACATGATATTGCCGTGGTTTCCCTATACTGTGTGATTATAGATGTACAGTGTCTCATTGTGTGCAACATTACACATGATATTGCCGTGATTTCCCTATACTGTGTGGTTATAGATGTACAGTGTGTCATTGTGTGCAACATTACACATGATATTGCCGTGATTTCCCTATACTGTGTGATTATAGATGTACAGTGTCTCATTGTGTGCAACATTATACATGATATTGCCGTGATTTCCCTATACTGTGTGATTATAGATGTACAGTGTCTCATTGTGTGCAACATTACACATGATATTGCTGTGATTTCCCTATACTGTGTGATTATAGATGTACAGTGTCTCATTGTGTGCAACATTACACATGATATTGCCGTGATTTCCCTATACTGTGTGATTATAGATGTACAGTGTCTCATTGTGTGCAACATTACACATGATATTGCCGTGGTTTCCCTATACTGTGTGGTTATAGATGTACAGTGTCTCATTGTGTGCAACATTACACATGAGATTGCTGTGTTTCCCCTATACTGTGTGATCATAGATGTACAGTGTCTCATTGTGTGCTACATTACACATGATATTGCCGTGATTCCCCTATACTGTGTGATCATAGATGTACAGTGTCTCATTGTGTGCAACATTACACATGATATTGCCGTGATTTCCCTATACTGTGTGATTATAGATGTACAGTGTCTCATTGTGTGCAACATTACACATGATATTGCCGTGGTTTCCCTATACTGTGTGGTTATAGATGTACAGTGTCTCATTGTGTGCAACATTACACATGATATTGCCGTGATTTCCCTATACTGTGTGGTTATAGATGTACAGTGTCTCATTGTGTGCAACATTACACATGATATTGCCGTGATTTCCCTATACTGTGTGATTATAGATGTACAGTGTCTCATTGTGTGCAACATTACACGTGATATTGCTGTGATTTCCCTATACTGTCTGGTTATAGATGTACAGTGTCTCATTGTGTGCAACATTACACATGCTATTGTTGTGATTTCCCTATACTGTGTGATCATAGATGTACAGTGTCTCATTGTGTGCAACATTACACATGAGATTGCTGTGATTTCCCTATACTGTGTGATCACTGATCATAGATGTACAGTGTCTCATTGTGTGCTACATTACACATGATATTGCAGTGATTCCCCTATACTGTGTGATTATAGATGTACAGTGTCTCATTGTGTGCAACATTACAGATGATATTGCTGTGATTCCCCTATACTGTGTTATCATAGATGTACAGTGTCTCATTGTGTGCAACATTACACATGATATTGCTGTGATTTCCCTATACTGTGTGGTTACAGATGTATAGTGTCTCTGTGTGCAACATTATACATGATATTACTGTGGTTTCCCTATACTGTGTGATCATAGATGTACAGTGTCTCATTGTGTGCAACATTACACATGATATTGCCGTGATTTCCCTATACTGTGTGATTATAGATGTACAGTGTCTCATTGTGTGCAACATTACACATGATATTGCCGTGGTTTCCCTATACTGTGTGATTTTAGATGTACAGTGTCTCTGTGTGCAACATTATACATGATATTGCCGTGGTTTCCCTATACTATGTGATTTTAGATGTACAGTGTCTCATTGTGTGCAACATTACACATTATATTGCCGTGATTTCCCTATACTGTGTGGTTATAGATGTATAGTGTCTCATTGTGTGCAACATTACACGTGATATTACCGTGGTTTCCCTATACTGTGTGGTTATAGATGTACAGTGTCTCATTGTGTGCAACATTACACGTGATATTGCTGTGGTTTCCCTATACTGTGTGGTTATAGATGTACAGTGTCTCATTGTGTGCAACATTACACATGATATTGCTGTGATTTCCCTATACTGTGTGATCATAGATGTACAGTGTCTCATTGTGTGCAACATTACACATGAGATTGCTGTGATTTCCCTATACTGTGTGATCATAGATGTACAGTGTCTCATTGTGTGCTACATTATACATGATATTACTGTGGTTTCCCTATACTGTGTGATCATAGATGTACAGTGTCTCATTGTGTGCAACATTATACATGATATTGCCGTGATTTCCCTATACTGTGTGATTATAGATGTACAGTGTCTCATTGTGTGCAACATTACACATGATATTGCCGTGATTTCCCTATACTGTGTGATTATAGATGTACAGTGTCTCATTGTGTGCAACATTACACATGATATTGCCGTGGTTTCCCTATACTGTGTGATTTTAGATGTACAGTGTCTCTGTGTGCAACATTATACATGATATTGCCGTGGTTTCCCTATACTGTGTGATTATAGATGTAGTGTCTCATTGAGTGCAACATTACACATGAAATTGCTGTGATTTCCCTATACTGTGTGATTATAGATGTACAGTGTCTCATTGTGTGCAACATTACACATGATATTGCCGTGGTTTCCCTATACTGTGTGATTTTAGATGTACAGTGTCTCTGTGTGCAACATTATACATGATATTGCCGTGGTTTCCCTATACTGTGTGATTATAGATGTACAGTGTCTCATTGTGTGCAACATTACACATGATATTGCCGTGATTTCCCTATACTGTGTGGTTATAGATGTACAGTGTGTCATTGTGTGCAACATTACACATGATATTGCTGTGATTTCCCTATACTGTGTGATTATAGATGTACAGTGTCTCATTGTGTGCAACATTATACATGATATTGCCGTGATTTCCCTATACTGTGTGATTATAGATGTACAGTGTCTCATTGTGTGCAACATTACACATGATATTGCTGTGATTTCCCTATACTGTGTGGTTATAGATGTACAGTGTCTCATTGTGTGCAACATTACACAAGATATTGCTGTGATTTCCCTATACTGTGTGGTTATATATGTATAGTGTCTCTGTGTGCAACATTATACATGATATTACTGTGGTTTCCCTATACTGTGTGATCATAGATGTACAGTGTCTCATTGTGTGCAACATTATACATGATATTGCCGTGATTTCCCTATACTGTGTGATTATAGATGTACAGTGTCTCATTGTGTGCAACATTACACATGATATTGCCGTGATTTCCCTATACTGTGTGATTATAGATGTACAGTGTCTCATTGTGTGCAACATTACACATGATATTGCCGTGGTTTCCCTATACTGTGTGATTTTAGATGTACAGTGTCTCTGTGTGCAACATTATACATGATATTGCCGTGGTTTCCCTATACTATGTGATTTTAGATGTACAGTGTCTCATTGTGTGCAACATTACACATTATATTGCCGTGATTTCCCTATACTGTGTGGTTATAGATGTATAGTGTCTCATTGTGTGCAACATTACACATGATATTACCGTGGTTTCCCTATACTGTGTGGTTATAGATGTACAGTGTCTCATTGTGTGCAACATTACACGTGATATTGCTGTGGTTTCCCTATACTGTGTGGTTATAGATGTACAGTGTCTCATTGTGTGCAACATTACACATGATATTGCTGTGATTTCCCTATACTGTGTGATCATAGATGTACAGTGTCTCATTGTGTGCAACATTACACATGAGATTGCTGTGATTTCCCTATACTGTGTGATCATAGATGTACAGTGTCTCATTGTGTGCAACATTACACATGATATTGCCGTGGTTTCCCTATACTGTGTGATTTTAGATGTACAGTGTCTCTGTGTGCAACATTATACATGATATTGCCGTGGTTTCCCTATACTGTGTGATTATAGATGTACAGTGTCTCATTGTGTGCAACATTACACATGATATTGCCGTGATTTCCCTATACTGTGTGGTTATAGATGTACAGTGTGTCATTGTGTGCAACATTACACATGATATTGCCGTGATTTCCCTATACTGTGTGATTATAGATGTACAGTGTCTCATTGTGTGCAACATTATACATGATATTGCCGTGATTTCCCTATACTGTGTGATTATAGATGTACAGTGTCTCATTGTGTGCAACATTACACATGATATTGCTGTGATTTCCCTATACTGTGTGATTATAGATGTACAGTGTCTCATTGTGTGCAACATTACACATGATATTGCCGTGATTTCCCTATACTGTGTGATTATAGATGTACAGTGTCTCATTGTGTGCAACATTACACATGATATTGCCGTGGTTTCCCTATACTGTGTGGTTATAGATGTACAGTGTCTCATTGTGTGCAACATTACACATGAGATTGCTGTGTTTCCCCTATACTGTGTGATCATAGATGTACAGTGTCTCATTGTGTGCTACATTACACATGATATTGCCGTGATTCCCCTATACTGTGTGATCATAGATGTACAGTGTCTCATTGTGTGCAACATTACACATGATATTGCCGTGATTTCCCTATACTGTGTGATTATAGATGTACAGTGTCTCATTGTGTGCAACATTACACATGATATTGCCGTGGTTTCCCTATACTGTGTGGTTATAGATGTACAGTGTCTCATTGTGTGCAACATTACACATGATATTGCCGTGATTTCCCTATACTGTGTGGTTATAGATGTACAGTGTCTCATTGTGTGCAACATTACACATGATATTGCCGTGATTTCCCTATACTGTGTGATTATAGATGTACAGTGTCTCATTGTGTGCAACATTACACGTGATATTGCTGTGATTTCCCTATACTGTCTGGTTATAGATGTACAGTGTCTCATTGTGTGCAACATTACACATGCTATTGTTGTGATTTCCCTATACTGTGTGATCATAGATGTACAGTGTCTCATTGTGTGCAACATTACACATGAGATTGCTGTGATTTCCCTATACTGTGTGATCACTGATCATAGATGTACAGTGTCTCATTGTGTGCTACATTACACATGATATTGCAGTGATTCCCCTATACTGTGTGATTATAGATGTACAGTGTCTCATTGTGTGCAACATTACAGATGATATTGCTGTGATTCCCCTATACTGTGTTATCATAGATGTACAGTGTCTCATTGTGTGCAACATTACACATGATATTGCTGTGATTTCCCTATACTGTGTGGTTATAGATGTATAGTGTCTCTGTGTGCAACATTATACCTGATATTACTGTGGTTTCCCTATACTGTGTGATCATAGATGTACAGTGTCTCATTGTGTGCAACATTATACATGATATTGCCGTGATTTCCCTATACTGTGTGATTATAGATGTACAGTGTCTCATTGTGTGCAACATTACACATGATATTGCTGTGATTTCCCTATACTGTGTGATTATTAGGGGTGTGCACCGGCCACTTTTCGTGTTTTGTGTTTTGGTTTTGGATCTGGATCTTTCTTCGTGTTTTGGATCTGGATTGGTTTTGCCAAAACCACCCTTCCGTGTTTTGGGTTCTGGGTTTTGTGTTTTGGATCTGTATTTTTTTTTAAAAAAGCATAAAAACAGCTAAAATCACAGAATTTGTAGGTTTTTCTGCTCCTATGCTATTATTAACCTCAATAACCTTAATTTCCACTCATTTCCAGTCTATTCTGAACACCTCACACCTCACAATAGTGTTTTTATGTCCAAAACGTTGCACCGAGGTAGCTGGATGACTATGCTAAGCGACACGAGTGGGCGGCACAAACACGTGACCCATCTAGGCGTGAAACTGCAGTGGCAGACAGGATGGCAGTTTGAAAAACTAGGCCCCAAACTGTACATAATGCAAAGAAAAAAAAGAGGTGCAAGATGGAATTGTCCTTGGGCCCTCCCACCCACCCTTATGTTGTATAAACAGGACATGCACACTTTAACAAACCAATCATTTCAGCGCCAGGGTCTGCCACACAACTGTGGCTGAAATGATTGGTTCGTTTGGGCCCCCACAAAACAAGCTGGCAATTAATGTGTCCCTGCACAAACTGGCTCTATGGAGGCAAGATGTCATCCTCATCCTCCTCATCCACCGATTCCTCACCCTCTTCAGTGTGTACATCCTCATCCTCACAAAGTATTAACTCGTCCCCACTTGAATCCACCACCACAGGTCCCTCTGTACCTTCTGGAGGCTGGTCTCCCTGGAAGAGCTGATAATTCATTTTGATGAACATCATCTTCTCCACATTCTGTGGAAGCAACCTCCTACGCCTTTCGCTGACAAGGTTCCCGGCTGCACTAAACACTCTTTCGGAGTACACACTGGAGGGGGGGCAACTCAGGTAAAATAGAGCCAGTTTGTACAGGGGCCTCCAAATTGCCTCTTTTTCCTGCCAGTACAGGTATGGACTGTCTGCCATGCCTACTTGGATGCTGTCACCGATGTAATCCTCCACCATTCTGTCAATGGTGACAGTATCATATGCAGTGACAGTAGACATGTCAGAAATTGTTGCCAGGTCCTTCAGTCCGGACCAGATGTCCAAACTTGGTCCTGCCTGTCCTGCATCACCGCCAGCGGGTTGCTTAGGATACCTAAGTTTTTTCCTGGCAGCCCCAGTTGCAGGAGAAAATGAAGAAGGAGCTGTTGACGTGTCACGTTCCGCTTCAGCTGACAGTGTGTTCACCAGCAGGTCTTTGCACCTCTGCAGGCTTGTGTCGGCCGGAAAGAGAGACACCACATAGGCTTTAAACCTAGGATCGAGCACGGTGGCCAAAATGTAGTGGTCTGATTTCAACAGATTGACCACCCTGGAATCCTGGCAAAGCGAATGAAGGGCTTCATCCACAAGTCCCACATGCCGAGCGGAATCGCTCCGTCTTAGCTCCTCCTTCACTTTCTCCAGCTGCTTCTGCAAAAGCCTGATGAGGGGAATGACCTGACTCAAGCTGGCAGTGTCTGAACTGACTTCACGTGTGGCAAGTTCGAAGGGCTGGAGAACCTTGCACAACATGGAAATCATTCTCCACTGCGCTTGAGTCAGGTGCATACCCCCTCCTTTGCCTATGTCATAGGTGGATGTATAGGCTTGTATGGCCTTTTGCTGCTCCTCCATCCTCTGAAGCATATAGAGGGTTGAGTTCCACCGTGTCACAACCTCTTGCTTCAGGTGATGGCGGGGCAGGTTCAAGAGTGTTTGCTGGCGCTCCAGTCTTCGGCACGCAGTCGCTGAATGGCGAAAGTGGCCAGAAATTTTTCGGGCCACCCAAAGCGTCTCCTGCACGCCCCTGTCGCTTTTCAGAAAATTCTGCACCACCAAGTTTATTGTGTGAGCAAAACATGGGACGTGCTGGAATTTGCCCAGATGTAATGCCCGCACAATATTGGTGGCGTTGTCAGATATCACAAATCCCCAGGAGAGTCTAAGTGGGGTAAGCCACTGGGCGATGATTTCCCTCAGTTTCTCTAAGAGGTTGTCGGCGGTGTGCCTCTTACTGAAACCGGTGATACACAGCAAGCCTGCCTTGTAACGAGCTGGCGTTTCTGAGATGCTGCTACTGGTGACGCTGCTGCTGTTGCTGCGTAAGGTGATACATCTACCCAGTGGGCTGTCACAGTCATATAGTCCTTAGTCTGCCCTGTTCCACTTGTCCACATGTCCGTGGTTAAGTGGACATTGTGTACAACGGCATTTTTCAGGACACTGAGGACACTTTTTCTGACGTTTCTGTACAGTCTCGGTATCGCCTGCCTAGTGAAGTGGAATCTAGACGGGATTTGGAACCGGGGACACACTACCTCCATCAATTGTCTAAATCCCACTGCACTAATGGCGGATACCGGACGCACGTCTAACACCAACATAGCAGTCAAGGCCTCAGTTATACGTTTTGCTTCAGGATGACTGCTGTCGTACTTCATCCTCCTCGCTAAGGACTGTTGGAGGGTCAATTGTTTAGTAAAAGTAGTGGTGTTCCTACTTCCTCTCTGGGATGATGAACGACTCCCAGCAGCAGCAACAGCAGCAGCGGCAGCAGTAGGCGTAGCAATGCAGGATCCTCCAGAGGAATCCCGGATAGGAGAGTCAGTCATGCCAGTGACATGGCCTGCAGGACTACTTCCGATCCTGACTAAGGAGGAAATTGACGAGGAGGGAGTTGACGGTGTGGTTTGCAGGCGCTTGGATACAACAGGACAACGGGATTTAGGTGTCCCTGGACTGCTTACGGTCTTAGCCAAAGTTTCTGAACTTGACAGTAACTTTTTATGAACGCGCTGCAGGTGCCGTATAAGGGAGGATGTTCCTAGGTGGTTGACGTCCCTACCCCTACTTATTTCACCTTTACATATGGTACATATGGCAAGACAGTTGTTGTCCGGATTTGGATAGAAATATTGCCAGACCAAAGAGGTGGAATGTTTGGTCTTCTGCCCAGGCATGACCGTGATGGGCTTTTTCATCCCACGGACAACAACTGTCTCCCCCGGAGCCTGATTTAAACAAACCACATCACCATCAGAATCCTCCTCGCCAACTTCCTCCTCAGCGCCAGCTACACCAGTATCCTCATCCTGTTGTACTTCAACAGTGACATCTTCAATTTGCATATCAGCAAGTGGACTGTGGGTGCTCCTTTCAGCACTTGCAGGGGGCATGCAAATGGTGGAAAGAGCCACCTCTTCCCGTCCAGTGCTGGGAAGGTCAGGCATCGCAACCACCACCACACTTGGACTCTCCTTGGGGATTTGTGATATCTTCTTAGAAAGCACAGTTCTTCGCTGTGCTTTTGCCAGCTTAACTCTTTTGATTTTTTTAGTGGGAGGAGGGCTTCCATCGTCATGTGAAGCTGAACCACTAGTCATGAACATACTAGGGATCGACCTTAGCCGTTCCTTGCCACTCCGTGTCGTAAATGGCATATTGGCAAGTTTACGTTTCTCTTCAGCTGATTTAAATGTCTTTTTCAAGGTCATTTTCCTGAACTTTGCCATTTGGGATTGTATGTGCCCTCTACTATGACATTGGGCATCGGCCTTGGCAGACGACGTTGATGGCATGTTATCGTCTATGTCATGACTAGTGGCAGCAGCTTCAGCACTAGGAGGAAGTGGTTCTTGATCTTTCTCTATTTTATTTTTATCGGAGAAAGTTTGGTCCTCCATTTATGTTATATCGATTTGATATATACGTGCGGCTAAACACAGAAAATAATTTTTTTTTTGGTTTGGACTGGAGTGTACTTTGTGGGTTACAGCACCCTTTAACGGTCAAGCCAGCCGGCCCTTTACTTATGACACAGGCGCACTCTTGGCACTACTTTGTTGATGCACGTGCGGCTACTGCGCACACAATTCACAAACACAGAAAATAATTTTTTTTTGGTTTGGCCTGGAGTGTACTTTCGGGGGTTACAGCACCCTTTAACGGTCAAGCCAGCCGGCCCTTTACTTATGACACAGGCGCACGCTTGGCACTACTTTGTTGATGCACGTGTGGCTACTGCGCACACAATTCACAAACACAGAAAATAATTTTTTTTTTGGTTTGGACTGGAGTGTACTTTCGGGGGTTACAGCACCCTTAACGGTCAAGCCAGCCGGCCCTTTACTTATGACACAGGCGCACGCTTGGCACTACTTTGTTGATGCACGTGCGGCTACTGCGCACACAATTCACAAACACAGAAAATAATTTTTTTTTTGGTTTGGACTGGAGTGTACTTTCGGGGGTTACAGCACCCTTAACGGTCAAGCCAGCCGGCCCTTTACTTATGACACAGGCGCACGCTTGGCACTACTTTGTTGATGCACGTGCGGCTACTGCGCACACAATTCACAAACACAGAAAATAATTTTTTTTTGGTTTGGACTGGAGTGTACTTTGGGGGTTACAGCACCCTTTAACGGTCAAGCCAGCCGGCCCTTTACTTATGACACAGGCGCACGCTTGGCACTACTTTGTTGATGCACGTGCGGCTACTGCGCACACAATTCACAAACACAGAAAATAATTTTTTTTTGGTTTGGACTGGAGTGTACTTTGGGGGTTACAGCACCCTTTAACGGTCAAGCCAGCCGGCCCTTTACTTATGACACAGGCGCACGCTTGGCACTACTTTGTTGATGCACGTGCGGCTACTGCGCACACAATTCACAAACACAGAAAATAATTTTTTTTTTGGTTTGGACTGGAGTGTACTTTCGGGGGTTACAGCACCCTTAACGGTCAAGCCAGCCGGCCCTTTACTTATGACACAGGCGCACGCTTGGCACTACTTTGTTGATGCACGTGCGGCTACTGCGCACACAATTCACAAACACAGAAAATAATTTTTTTTTTCGTTTGGACTGGAGTGTACTTTCGGGGGTTACAGCACCCTTAACGGTCAAGCCAGCCGGCCCTTTACTTATGACACAGGCGCACGCTTGGCACTACTTTGTTGATGCACGTGCGGCTACTGCGCACACAATTCACAAACACAGAAAATAATTTTTTTTTTGGTTTGGACTGGAGTGTACTTTCGGGGGTTACAGCACCCTTAACGGTCAAGCCAGCCGGCCCTTTACTTATGACACAGGCGCACTCTTGGCACTACTTTGTTGATGCACGTGCGGCTACTGCGCACACAATTCACAAACACAGAAAATATTTTTTTTTTGGTTAGGACTGGAGTGTACTTTCGGGGGTTACAGCACCCTTTAACGGTCAAGCCAGCCGGCCCTTTACTTATGACACAGGCGCACGCTTGGCACTACTTTGTTGATGCACGTGCGGCTACTGCGCACACAATTCACAAACACAGAAAATAATTTTTTTTTTGGTTTGGACTGGAGTGTACTTTCGGGGGTTACAGCACCCTTAACGGTCAAGCCAGCCGGCCCTTTACTTATGACACAGGCGCACGCTTGGCACTACTTTGTTGATGCACGTGCGGCTACTGCGCACACAATTCACAAACACAGAAAATAATTTTTTTTTTGGTTTGGACTGGAGTGTACTTTGGGGGTTACAGCACCCTTTAACGGTCAAGCCAGCCGGCCCTTTACTTATGACACAGGCGCACGCTTGGCACTACTTTGTTGATGCACGTGCGACTACTGCGCACACAATTCACAAACACAGAAAATAATATTTTTTTTGGTTTGGACTGGAGTGTACTTTCGGGGGTTACAGCACCCTTAACGGTCAAGCCAGCCGGCCCTTTACTTATGACACAGGCGCACGCTTGGCACTACTTTGTTGATGCACGTGCGGCTACTGCGCACACAATTCACAAACACAGAAAATAATTTTTTTGGGGGTTTGGACTGGAGTGTACTTTCGGGGGTTACAGCACCCTTAACGGTCAAGCCAGCCGGCCCTTTACTTATGACACAGGCGCACTCTTGGCACTACTTTGTTGATGCACGTGCGGCTACTGCGCACACAATTCACAAACACAGAAAATAATTTTTTTTTGGTTAGGACTGGAGTGTACTTTCGGGGGTTACAGCACCCTTTAACGGTCAAGCCAGCCGGCCCTTTACTTATGACACAGGCGCACGCTTGGCACTACTTTGTTGATGCACGTGCGGCTACTGCGCACACAATTCACAAACACAGAAAATAATTTTTTTTTGGGTTTGGACTGGAGTGTACTTTCGGGGGTTACAGCACCCTTAACGGTCAAGCCAGCCGGCCCTTTACTTATGACACAGGCGCACGCTTGGCACTACTTTGTTGATGCACGTGCGGCTACTGCGCACACAATTCACAAACACAGAAAATAATTTTTTTTTTGGTTTGGACTGGAGTGTACTTTGGGGGTTACAGCACCCTTTAACGGTCAAGCCAGCCGGCCCTTTACTTATGACACAGGCGCACGCTTGGCACTACTTTGTTGATGCACGTGCGACTACTGCGCACACAATTCACAAACACAGAAAATAATATTTTTTTTGGTTTGGACTGGAGTGTACTTTCGGGGGTTACAGCACCCTTAACGGTCAAGCCAGCCGGCCCTTTACTTATGACACAGGCGCACGCTTGGCACTACTTTGTTGATGCACGTGCGGCTACTGCGCACACAATTCACAAACACAGAAAATAATTTTTTTTTTGGTTTGGACTGGAGTGTACTTTGGGGGTTACAGCACCCTTTAACGGTCAAGCCAGCCGGCCCTTTACTTATGACACAGGCGCACGCTTGGCACTACTTTGTTGATGCACGTGCGACTACTGCGCACACAATTCACAAACACAGAAAATAATATTTTTTTTGGTTTGGACTGGAGTGTACTTTCGGGGGTTACAGCACCCTTAACGGTCAAGCCAGCCGGCCCTTTACTTATGACACAGGCGCACGCTTGGCACTACTTTGTTGATGCACGTGCGGCTACTGCGCACACAATTCACAAACACAGAAAATAATTTTTTTTTGGGTTTGGACTGGAGTGTACTTTCGGGGGTTACAGCACCCTTAACGGTCAAGCCAGCCGGCCCTTTACTTATGACACAGGCGCACGCTTGGCACTACTTTGTTGATGCACGTGCGGCTACTGCGCACACAATTCACAAACACAGAAAATAATTTTTTTTTTGGTTTGGACTGGAGTGTACTTTCGGGGGTTACAGCACCCTTAACGGTCAAGCCAGCCGGCCCTTTACTTATGACACAGGCGCACGCTTGGCACTACTTTGTTGATGCACGTGCGGCTACTGCGCACACAATTCACAAACACAGAAAATATATTATTTTTTTAGCACTTGGGGGGAGCACCCCTGATGGACAGAGCACCCCCTGGACAACACTACAGCACTCCTTTAGGACTGGGACACTGCACAGGACTTTGGAGTGGACACAGCCCCTATGGAGAACTGACTGCACAACACAGTCCAGCCAGCCCCTATGGACTTTGAAGTAGTGGACACAGCCCCTATTAACAACAGCAGCACAGCACAACACAGCCAGCCCCTATGGACTTTGAAGTAGTGGACAACAGCAGCACTACACTACACTACACTACACAGCCCTAACTCCCACCCTCCCTCTTCACTGTCCACAGCCGAGTGAGAAAATGGCGCCGACGTGTGTACCTTATATAGGATCCAAAACCCGCGAGACTCGGAAGGCGGGATGATGACGTTTTGCCTCGATTTCAGATCCGAGTCAGGCGGGAAAAGTCGAGCCTGACTCGGATCGGACTCGGATCGGGGGGGCTCGGGGGGGTTCGGATTTCAGAAATCCGAACCCGCTCACCCCTAGTGATTATAGATGTACAGTGTCTCATTGTGTGCAACATTACACATGATATTGCCGTGGTTTCCCTATACTGTGTGATTTTAGATGTACAGTGTCTCTGTGTGCAACATTATACATGATATTGCCGTGGTTTCCCTATACTATGTGATTTTAGATGTACAGTGTCTCATTGTGTGCAACATTACACATTATATTGCCGTGATTTCCCTATACTGTGTGGTTATAGATGTATAGTGTCTCATTGTGTGCAACATGACACATGATATTACCGTGGTTTCCCTATACTGTGTGGTTAGAGATGTACAGTGTCTCATTGTGTGCAACATTACACATGATATTACTGTGGTTTCCCTATACTGTGTGGTTATAGATGTACAGTGTCTCATTGTGTGCAACATTACACATGATATTGCCGTGATTTCCCTATACTGTGTGGTTATAGATGTACAGTGTCTCATTGTGTGCAACATTACACATGATATTGCCGTGATTTCCCTATACTGTGTGATTATAGATGTACAGTGTCTCATTGTGTGCAACATTACACGTGATATTGCTGTGATTTCCCTATACTGTCTGGTTATAGATGTACAGTGTCTCATTGTGTGCAACATTACACATGATATTGCTGTGATTTCCCTATACTGTGTGATCATAGATGTACAGTGTCTCATTGTGTGCTACATTACACATGATATTGCCGTGATTCCCCTATACTGTGTGATTATAGATGTACAGTGTCTCATTGTGTGCAACATTACAGATGATATTGCTGTGATTCCCCTATACTGTGTGATCATAGATGTACAGTGTCTCATTGTGTGCAACATTACACATGATATTGCTGTGATTTCCCTATACTGTGTGGTTATAGATGTACAGTGTCTCATTGTGTGCAACATTACACATGATATTGCTGTGATTTCCCTATACTGTGTGGTTATATATGTATAGTGTCTCTGTGTGCAACATTATACATGATATTACTGTGGTTTCCCTATACTGTGTGATCATAGATGTACAGTGTCTCATTGTGTGCAACATTATACATGATATTGCCGTGATTTCCCTATACTGTGTGATTATAGATGTACAGTGTCTCATTGTGTGCAACATTACACATGATATTGCCGTGATTTCCCTATACTGTGTGATTATAGATGTACAGTGTCTCATTGTGTGCAACATTACACATGATATTGCCGTGGTTTCCCTATACTGTGTGATTTTAGATGTACAGTGTCTCTGTGTGCAACATTATACATGATATTGCCGTGGTTTCCCTATACTATGTGATTTTAGATGTACAGTGTCTCATTGTGTGCAACATTACACATTATATTGCCGTGATTTCCCTATACTGTGTGGTTATAGATGTATAGTGTCTCATTGTGTGCAACATTACACATGATATTACCGTGGTTTCCCTATACTGTGTGGTTATAGATGTACAGTGTCTCATTGTGTGCAACATTACACGTGATATTGCTGTGGTTTCCCTATACTGTGTGGTTATAGATGTACAGTGTCTCATTGTGTGCAACATTACACATGATATTGCTGTGATTTCCCTATACTGTGTGATCATAGATGTACAGTGTCTCATTGTGTGCAACATTACACATGAGATTGCTGTGATTTCCCTATACTGTGTGATCATAGATGTACAGTGTCTCATTGTGTGCAACATTACACATGAGATTGCTGTGATTTCCCTATACTGTGTGATCATAGATGTACAGTGTCTCATTGTGTGCTACATTATACATGATATTACTGTGGTTTCCCTATACTGTGTGATCATAGATGTACAGTGTCTCATTGTGTGCAACATTATACATGATATTGCCGTGATTTCCCTATACTGTGTGATTATAGATGTACAGTGTCTCATTGTGTGCAACATTACACATGATATTGCTGTGATTTCCCTATACTGTGTGATTATAGATGTACAGTGTCTCATTGTGTGCAACATTACACATGATATTGCCGTGGTTTCCCTATACTGTGTGATTTTAGATGTACAGTGTCTCTGTGTGCAACATTATACATGATATTGCCGTGGTTTCCCTATACTGTGTGATTATAGATGTAGTGTCTCATTGAGTGCAACATTACACATGAAATTGCTGTGATTTCCCTATACTGTGTGATTATAGATGTACAGTGTCTCATTGTGTGCAACATTACACATGATATTGCCGTGGTTTCCCTATACTGTGTGATTTTAGATGTACAGTGTCTCTGTGTGCAACATTATACATGATATTGCCGTGGTTTCCCTATACTGTGTGATTATAGATGTACAGTGTCTCATTGTGTGCAACATTACACATGATATTGCCGTGATTTCCCTATACTGTGTGGTTATAGATGTACAGTGTGTCATTGTGTGCAACATTACACATGATATTGCTGTGATTTCCCTATACTGTGTGATTATAGATGTACAGTGTCTCATTGTGTGCAACATTATACATGATATTGCCGTGATTTCCCTATACTGTGTGATTATAGATGTACAGTGTCTCATTGTGTGCAACATTACACATGATATTGCTGTGATTTCCCTATACTGTGTGATTATAGATGTACAGTGTCTCATTGTGTGCAACATTACACATGATATTGCCGTGGTTTCCCTATACTGTGTGATTTTAGATGTACAGTGTCTCTGTGTGCAACATTATACATGATATTGCCGTGGTTTCCCTATACTGTGTGATTTTAGATGTACAGTGTCTCTGTGTGCAACATTATACATGATATTGCCGTGGTTTCCCTATACTATGTGATTTTAGATGTACAGTGTCTCATTGTGTGCAACATTACACATTATATTGCCGTGATTTCCCTATACTGTGTGGTTATAGATGTATAGTGTCTCATTGTGTGCAACATGACACATGATATTACCGTGGTTTCCCTATACTGTGTGGTTATAGATGTACAGTGTCTCATTGTGTGCAACATTACACATGATATTGCCGTGATTTCCCTATACTGTGTGGTTATAGATGTACAGTGTCTCATTGTGTGCAACATTACACATGATATTGCCGTGATTTCCCTATACTGTGTGATTATAGATGTACAGTGTCTCATTGTGTGCAACATTACACGTGATATTGCTGTGATTTCCCTATACTGTCTGGTTATAGATGTACAGTGTCTCATTGTGTGCAACATTACACATGATATTGCTGTGATTTCCCTATACTGTGTGATCATAGATGTACAGTGTCTCATTGTGTGCTACATTACACATGATATTGCCGTGATTCCCCTATACTGTGTGATTATAGATGTACAGTGTCTCATTGTGTGCAACATTACAGATGATATTGCCGTGATTCCCCTATACTGTGTGATCATAGATGTACAGTGTCTCATTGTGTGCAACATTACACATGATATTGCTGTGATTTCCCTATACTGTGTGGTTATAGATGTACAGTGTCTCATTGTGTGCAACATTACACATGATATTGCTGTGATTTCCCTATACTGTGTGGTTATATATGTATAGTGTCTCTGTGTGCAACATTATACATGATATTACTGTGGTTTCCCTATACTGTGTGATCATAGATGTACAGTGTCTCATTGTGTGCAACATTATACATGATATTGCCGTGATTTCCCTATACTGTGTGATTATAGATGTACAGTGTCTCATTGTGTGCAACATTACACATGATATTGCCGTGATTTCCCTATACTGTGTGATTATAGATGTACAGTGTCTCATTGTGTGCAACATTACACATGATATTGCCGTGGTTTCCCTATGCTGTGTGATTTTAGATGTACAGTGTCTCTGTGTGCAACATTATACATGATATTGCCATGGTTTCCCTATACTATGTGATTTTAGATGTACAGTGTCTCATTGTGTGCAACATTACACATTATATTGCCGTGATTTCCCTATACTGTGTGGTTATAGATGTATAGTGTCTCATTGTGTGCAACATTACACATGATATTACCGTGGTTTCCCTATACTGTGTGGTTATAGATGTACAGTGTCTCTGTGTGCAACATTATACATGATATTGCCATGGTTTCCCTATACTGTGTGATTATAGATGTACAGTGTCTCATTGTGTGCAACATTACACATGATATTGCCGTGATTTCCCTATACTGTGTGGTTATAGATGTACAGTGTGTCATTGTGTGCAACATTACACATGATATTGCTGTGATTTCCCTATACTGTGTGATTATAGATGTACAGTGTCTCATTGTGTGCAACATTATACATGATATTGCCATGGTTTCCCTATACTGTGTGATTATAGATGTACAGTGTCTCATTGTGTGCAACATTATACATGATATTGCCATGGTTTCCCTATACTGTGTGATTATAGATGTACAGTGTCTCATTGTGTGCAACATTATACATGATATTGCCGTGGCTTCCAGGGGCAAACGCAGGATTTTTAAGGGGGTTTTCCATAATATATATATATATATATATATATTCCCCAGATGTGTCAGCCCCAAACAGCCAGTCCAAGTTAGCCCCTTCACCACTCATCCTCTGTTCCAAACAGATAGCCACCCCAGCCAACCAGCTCCTGCCCCACACAGCCAGCCTCTGTTCCAGACAGCGAGCCTGCCAGCCCCTGCCCCAACCCCACACTTACCTGGTGCTTGTAGCTCCTCAGCTCAGTCAAAATCCACGGTTCTGAGTCCTCCTCTGCTCTCAGTGGGGCAGCGGGACGTCATGCACGCCAGCCGCCGGGTCTCACTCTCTCTCCACTGCAGCATAGCAGGCGCAGGGGTCGGCGGCAGCAGTGCTGGCCGAGCGGGCCCCCCTCTCTGTCCGGGCCTCGAGTCTAGTCCCTGATGGCGGCCCTAGTAATCACTGCGCGCTGCCTGGCCACTGTCGATCCAGCCATCAGCGCTTCCGCATCAAGTGGTATGAAAGCCACCTGACGCAGAAGCGCTGACAGCTGAACAGGCAGCGGTTGGCTGTTCCAAGGGTGGCCGGATGATTGTGTAGAGACGGAGACAAGGCTGTCTCTGTCTCTGAAAATAAAAAAAATTAGTTGGTCAGGGGGGGTTTCTGGGTACTCAGAACCCCCCCCTGCGTGCGCTAGTGGTTTACCTATACTGTGTGATTTTAGATGTACAGTGTCTCATTGTGTGCAACATTATACATGATATTGCCATGGTTTCCCTATACTGTGTGATTATAGATGTATAGTGTCTCATTGTGTGCAACATTACAGATGATATTGCTGTGATTTCCCTATACTGTGTGGTTATAGATGTACAGTGTCTCATTGTGTGCAACATTACACATGATATTGCTGTGATTTCCCTATACTGTGTGGTTATAGATGTACAGTGTCTCATTGTGTGCAACATTACACATGATATTACTGTGGTTTCCCTATACTGTGTGGTTATAGATGTACAGTGTCTCATTGTGTGCAACATTACACATGATATTACTGTGGTTTCCCTATACTGTGTGATTATAGATGTACTGTGTCTCATTGTGTGCAACATTACACATATTACTGTGGTTACCCTATACTGTGTGGTTATAGATGTACAGGGTGGTAAATATTGCGGCAATCTGTGTATTATTCCTGTACACTGTGAATAAAGATGGACATTTCCTTCCTATTCATGGTCCCTTTTTTCTTACTCTGGGAAATCTGCCATTCTGGCAGTAATTATGTGTATGTACATGCAAGCATCTGGCCTTAAACAGCACAAAATTGTATCTCAGATGCAGCTCAGGTAGATGTATAATTCCCCCTATGAGATATTTAACGCACAATATAAGATAATATGCTGCAACGGTATGCAATCGGGAAGCCGGCGGACGTAAGCCTGACAGCCAGCCTCCCAACTGCTTTATCCCGGCAAGGGTTAAATGACAGGCGTCTAAATCTAGACGCCTGTCATTTTACCAACGCCGGGAGACCGGCACCCCGGCATCCCTATCGAAGTGATGCCGGACTCCGCTGCGAACAGCCGCTTTTAGGGCTCCCAGGGGTGACTTAGGGCCCCCCAGGAGGTTAGGGTTAGGCTAGGGGGAAGGAGAGTTAGGACTAGGCACCCCCCTGGGGGACTTAGGTTTAGGCGGCGGGGAAGGGTGGGTTAGGTTTAGGCACTTGGAGGGGGGATTATGGTTAGGCACTGGGGGAAGGTTAGGGTTAGGCACCCCTAAGGAGGGTTAGGGGGGGAGGTTAGGTTAGTTAATACCTTTAGGACAATCTGGATTTTCAGCCATGTCGGCCAGCCGCTGTCGGGATTTGAACTTGCGTCCGGCGGTAATTCATACAGATTCCATTGCAACACATGGATGCAGGTCACTGTGATGTTTGTTCTCTGTACTGAATGGCAGTCACAGGGATGCTGTCTGTACTGTATCGCAGTCACATGCATGCTCTCTGTATTGTACAGTATTTGGCTTAACAATTAGCTTTTATCTAAACTCATTTGTGCACTAAAGAAGAAAAAGATAAGACTATCTAGACCAGAGGTTCTCAAACTCGGTCCTCAGGACCCCACACAGTTCACTTTTTCCAGGTCGCCTAGCAGGTGCACAGGTGTATTTGTTACTCACGGACACATTTTAAAAGATCAACAGGTGCAGCTAATTATTTCACTTGTAATTATGTGAGGAGACCTGCAAAACATGCAATGTTTGGGGTCCTGAGGACAGAGTTTGAGAACCTGTGATCTAGACTCCAGATTCTTGAGGGACAGTCAAGCTGAATTGAGTCTTTGACTGCTTTGTCCTGGTGATCACATTGGCAAGTCTATATGAAAAGTTTGTGAGTGGATGACAATGCCATGCCAACATAATGACTAGATATGCACAAATTAACCTACTGCTTAGCCTGAGGACACTTCATGCTGCTCTCGTTTTATTACCAGTATCTCATTATACAGTATGCAATAGGGCTGGTATTCTGTCGTCACTTAATGTGGTAACCTATTGACATAATTTATCAATAAAATGACAAGACAATTATTAGTTTACAACTTCACTATATATATATATATATATATATATATACTGTATATACATTATTCCTAGCTAGGAGAAGCCCAGCAAATTTTATTGCCAGTGACAGGTGTTATTGCCGGTATGGGTTAACCCAGTGATAAGCAGTATTATTGATGGTATGGCTTACCCCAGTGATAGCCGTGTTATTGCCAGTATAGCTTACCCCAGTTATAGCCGTGTTATTGCCGATATGGCTTACCCCAGTGATAGCAGTGTTATGGCCGGTGTGGCTTACCCCAGTGATAGCCGTTTTATTGCCAGTATAGCTTACCCTAGTTATAGCCGTGTTATTGATGATATGGCTTACCCCAGTGATAGCAGTGTTATTGCCGGTATGGGTCACCCCAGTTATTGCTGGTATGAGTTACCCCAGCGATAGCAGAGTTATTGCCAATATGGGTTAGAAAACAATAAAATAGCATAACCTGTTCAGTAAATTGTACTTGTGGCTACAAATCCAAATAAAAATGGTAATTAAAATAAATACATAAGGTGTGTATTTCCCCAAAAGGCTTCCAACGTATTTCGTACATAGTTACTTTTTCAAGGATGATTTTTGTTGGAAGCCAGTGTTCCTTTTATTTCCTGGGTGGTGATATACACACACAGAGAGGAGGACTGCAATACGTAAAAAAAAAACCTGAGAGAGAATCGGAGTTAAGCCCAGTGCTGATATAGCTGCTGGAAGCACAGAAAAACACTGCCTTTAACAAGTGGCTTCCTGGCTAAAAAAACAGCACCCACGGACGCAACGTGAAAACCCACCGCAAGCTCAATACACCAGTCTGGAGACCAATGATCACCCTGCTGCTCCAGGAAGATGGAGGTAAGAGAAGAAAGCATTCAGGGTCAGTGTATAAGGTGCTCACTCTTAAGAAGTCTCAAGTATAAAGCCACAATCCCCTGAATTATCCAATGAAGTAGCTTAAACATTTGCATAACGGTGGGTTTCATTCTGATCGAAATGAAATAGTACACATGTGACCAATATGAGTGAGTACAAATGAACACACTTTATTTACAAGTAAAAACAAACAATTAACAAACAACATACAAAGTATACTGTATACTCAACTTTTGTCTATGTATTCAGATGACACCGGTAAATCATCATCTTCAGCATAAGATGTACTTCATCTTATCTTCTCTCTTCTGGGGAGCCCTCGTTTCACAACGCCCAGATAATATATATAGTAAACATTGACAGCACTCTACTGCAGTCTCAAGTCTACCACGAGCTAATGGGTCCTTTGTCTACCTCTGGTTTATATACCTTAGTATGGGGTGTTGGCTTGCCGGATATTAAGCCCATACTAGTTACAAACAGTGCTAGGTATCTAGCACTCATTGGTCCAGCATAGCATTGACCAAACTTATCTCTCTTGCACATGCTACCAGACTAAGAAATACAGTAATGACGTATCCTAATGTCTGGAGATGAACTCTATTTCAAGGCTCCTTTGTGTGTAGAGTCTGAACATCACTGATAATTACCCATAATGCTTAGCATCTCTACACAGCATATGATGGAATGTAGCTAACTGATAAGAACATAGAAGCTATGAATGGCTCATTATACTTATAGTTGCAATAGAAATGATAGGTAGAGTAGGCCCCTCAAATTATGGCTTATTTGACCCCAAAAGGTCATTTGACCATTCTGTCCATAGACTGCAACTTGTACAATCTCTTTTCAAAGCTCAAGAGGCCTAGCAAGGGGTATATGTGTTTGTAATTTATATGCCTATGTAGAAATTAACTATTTAACCCACTGATTACAACATTATATACATTTTAAAACATATTTTATCTCGTTGACTTACTGTACACACACATTTTCCTTACAAGCGCTCATCCTTTGTATTTATTTTAATTACCCCAGTGAAAACAGTGTTATTGCCGGTATGGGTTACCCTAGTCAAAGCAGTGTTATTGCCGGTATGGGTTACCCCAGTGATAGCAGTGTTATTGCCGGCATGGGTTACCCCAGTGATAGCAGTGTTATTGCCAGCATGGGTTACCCAATGATGGCAGTGTTATTGCCGGCATGGGTTACCCCAGTGATGGCAGTGTTATTGCCAGCATGGGTTACCCCAGTGATGGCAGTGTTATTGCCGGCATGGGTTACCCCAGTGATGGCAGTGTTATTGCCGGCATGGGTTACCCCAGTGATGGCAGTGTTATTGCCGGCATGGGTTACCCCAGTGATGGCAGTGTTAATGCCGGCATGGGTTACCCCAGTGATAGCAGTGTTAATGCCAGCATGGGTTACCCAGTGATAGCAGTGTTATTGCCGGCATGGGTTACCCCAGTGACAGCAGTGTTATTGCCAGCATGGGTTACCCCAGTGATAGCAGTATTATTACCGGCATGGGTTACCCAATGATAGCAGTGTTATTGCCGATATGGCTTACCCCAGTGTTGGCAGTGTTATTGCCGGCATGGATTACCCCAGTGAAAGCAGAGTTATTGCCGGCATGGGTTACCCAATGATAGCAGTGTTATTGCCGATATGGCTTACCCCAGTGTTGGCAGTGTTATTGCCGGCATGGATTACCCCAGTGATAGCAGTGTTAATGCCGGCATGGATTACCCCAGTGAAAGCAGTGTTATTGCCGGCATGGGTTACCCCAGTGAAAGCAGTGTTATTGCCAGCATGGATTACCCCAGTGACAGCAGTGTTATTGCCGGCATGGGTTACCCCAGTGATAGCAGTGTTATTGCCGGCATGGGTTACCCCAGTGATAGCAGTGTTATTGCCGGCATGGGTTACCCAGTGATAGCAGTGTTATTGCCGGCATGGGTTAACCCAGTGATAGCAGTGTTATTGCCAGCATGGGTTACCCCACTGATAGCAGTATTATTACCGGCATGGGTTACACAATGATAGCAGTGTTATTGCCGATATGGCTTACCCCAGTGTTGGTAGTGTTATTGCCGGCATGGATTACCCCAGTGAAAGCAGTGTTATTGCCGGCATGGGTTACCCCAGTGAAAGCAGTGTTATTGCCAGCATGGATTACCCCAGTGATAGCAGTGTTATTGCCGCCATGGGTTACCCAGTGATAGCAGTGTTATCGCTAGCAATATCCCCATGATAGATAGGGCAGCAATATTTTTTTGTCAAAAAAAGGGTCTTTTCCCATTTATAATAGAGTGCTACAAAAACTGATACATCTCTGAAAAGGTAATATTGGCCAGCTTTGTGGTCAAGTGCCAGTTTTAAAGCCATTTGAAAGCTATGTTGGCCATCAATGGTCTAAATTGGTATATTGTAGCTGTACAATAAACCATAATCTCACTGACCACAAAACAACTTGAATTATTCATACAAATGTGTCTGTGACTCTACAACCTGTTTAAGCCTGTGGGTATAAAGGGGCTACACTGTATACTGTATTATTTAGAAATGTTCCCGTCTTTCCCTCTGCTCAGCCTAGGACACATTAAAGCTTCACACATAACTGTTAACAATATCTTCCCTTCTCACACCCCTCCTCTCCTAACACTAATTTCTGTTTCCTCAAGTATACATATTTATCCGTTTATCAGTAGTAGTAATACAGTGTATTACTCTCATGCTCTGTTTCCCTGACTCCTGCATCATTCATATTTCTTTCATTGGAACAACAGAAAGAGTATATGACAGAATACAATGTGTCACTGGGACATCAGCTTGTCTTCCGTTAAAAGGCAAATGTATAATAATGAGAGTGTTTGAATAATATTCTGAATAATGTTTACAGTTTCCACTCTTGCCATCTCACACACAGCTAAGCAAGGTCTAAACATCCCCAGGGAGGTTAGCGAATGCAGATTATATGTTGGATAAGCACCTGGTTGTAAGATTCAAAATAATATATTCAGAAGCATTTAAGCCTGTGCTATAAAGCCATAGATAGAAAGCACTGGAACTAAGGAGGCTAAGGTGTATGTACCTATGCAGCTATTAGCGAGCTACAGGTCCCAGTAGGTAGATTGTACCTGGTGTTCAACAGCTTGGGGAGCCCTAGTTATAGAAGTTTATATCACAAAAGCTAAACCTTAAACAACAAACTATACTGTAGAAAAATGCCACCACACCAAAACAATATATATATTTTTTATTATGGATTTTATTTTTCTTTAGGTGGCTGAACTGTACATTTGTTTGCCCTATATGCAGCAATATATTTTACAGCACATTCCTTTGCTTGCATGTATTGTATATTAAATTTTTTATTAAATAGACAGTAAGAGGAAATAATTTATCATCAGAATTTTCTTCGCTCTCACTCCAATCATATAATACAACACTGCCCACTTTAATGCCATGATAATCTCTTTATCAGGAAAGTGTGTAATGATGGCACTAATGTAGATATATTTACCATTCATTATTTTCACACAAATTACTGTTTTAATCTGTAATTTGCTTGTTCCATACTTACCTACTTTCCCAGATATTAGGTAGACCCCCAAAGATCAGGGAATTTCCTCATATTTCAGGGGTCATTGTATATCAGCTTTCTGAATGCCACCCACTTTCTCAGCGAAGTGGGCGTTCTGGGGCTTTAAGGCGTGATTTCTGAGACTGATTATTCACAATATTATTACCCTGCCCCCTGCAGTTGGAAATCGTGGCATTCCTACAGCGGGGATACGATGATACAATTCATAGCGCCACCCCACAACCTGTATGGTTCTCCCAGTCGGATCATCTTTAAAGTCTAGTTAAGTATGGTGTGGTCCAGTTTAACATCAGCAGCTAGGCTTGTCAATTGGCTGCCTACACTATGTGTAGGTGACCAGAACACTATAAGCAAAGAATACAAATAACAACACTTGCACGTAATGGTAAATTGAATTTATTTTCTCTTGGAAAACAATTCCAGTAATCTCCAGGTTCAGACGGCAGAGTAAACATTAATAACGATAACATACAATTTAGTTTAACGATTCAAGAGTTTTGGCTGTGTGAAATCATCGTTTAGAAAAACAAAAAAAAGAAGAAGAAAATAAAAAAAACATTTGGACACACAAAGCATCAAAATGATCTTCCGGAGAAAAGATTCAGGCAACCTACAGAACGACTATTGCATATATGATAATGCTATTTGCCATACCGCAAGGCTTACAAATATATATATATAAATATGTATGTATGTATATATTTATATAGGCCTTATTCAAGATATTTTCTGTGCAAGAATCTTCTGCTGCAGTATAAAAAAGAAATCTTCAATTCAGCTGTTTTATATTAAAATGAGGATTAAAGACAAGATCTACTGGGAACAAAGTTGGAATATATGCAACCATATTTCTTGCTCTGTCTGCAAAGGAGCACAGTTACGTCGGCCTCTTTCCTTGCAGGTTTTCAATTTCTTTTCTTTGAATAGGGCCCAAGTCAACGGTCTTTATAAGACAGTTTTCGTATTGAACAACATAATACATGTGCAACACTATATACAATAAGTTTATCCGGTGCTGAAACGTCCAAACACATGAACATCCAACAGTTCCAATAATACAAGTTTTATGGTAAAATACAATGCTTTTTGAATAGTATACATGAACAATCAAAGTTGCGTGCAAAGATTAAAACATGTTCCCTTTTTCTGTGCCTCCAAATGATCTTCAGATGAATCTGTTTTTTGCATTAACTGCTATGTTGGGTCATTGTGTGATTCTGAAAGAAAAGAAATGAGAGGTGACTCAGTGTGCAGTATGCGGCTACCGCTCCAGACATATTTAGGGGTCTATTTACTAAGCAGTGTTAGGAGACAGAGAGAGAAGTGATAAAGTGCCAGCCAATCAGCTCCCAACTGTCATTTTTCAAACACAGCCTGTGAGATGGCAGTTAGGAGCTGATTGGCTGGCACCTTATCACTTTTCACTCTGTCTCCTAACACTGCTTAGTAAATAGACCCCTTAAGCTTTTTCAGAGGAAAATAACTGAACATTTTATGAATGGAATGCAATCAAGTCCATAATAAATATTTAACAGTTTATTTCTATTGCTGGGAAGAAGCAATACCACAGAGATTGATCAATAATAACAGGAAATGTAAAGAGATCTTGAACGGAAGGGT
Organism: Taudactylus pleione; assembly: GCA_031769625.1. Classification (NCBI taxonomy): domain Eukaryota; kingdom Metazoa; phylum Chordata; class Amphibia; order Anura; family Myobatrachidae; genus Taudactylus; species Taudactylus pleione. Next base: position 22,005,001 of record JAUIMM010000092.1, on the reverse strand, counting down.
TAATGAGAGAGAGATCATACTAGATTTGTATAGGTCCTAGATGGCACTCTGCTTTGATGTAACCAACAAAAAGTAGTAGTCCTCGTTTCAGATTTCTTTTACAGCATAAAAATCTGGACATAATTACAATATGAGGTAATCTCAGTCTAAATATTATTGAAGTACTGCAATAAGGGAGGAGCAATATTTATTAAATGAAGAGTGCAATCTATATCTGTGATTGTCATTGTATGCATGCACGCCCAGCCCAAGGCTAACCTCGTCAACTACCGTAGTTACCATAGAAACACCATAGAGTTGGAAGACGCTATCTTTCTGTTTTAATCATGCTGCATTTAGGTATGTATTCCTTTTACTCCAGAGGTATTATAAGTCTGCGTACTAGGAATATAAGCATTATGGGCTCTATTCATGTAGAAAATAAACTGACTGGCGGAAAATATCACTATATATATTGCATAATATAGATGCGATGTACTGTATAGTAATGTTTTGTAGCCGTTCATGAAAACGTACCCGTTCCAGCAACGTCCTCCGATAATTTGCACCTCCCTGATCCCAGGAAGCAGCACAAAGGCAGACATATCGGGAGTCCGATAAGTCTTCTTCACTTTGCGCATACGCCGGCAGTGCTTTGCGATCCAGCATCTGCCCACATCACAAGGAGCACACTGGACACAAAGGGGCGGAGTGATGGGGAAGGAGCAGTGAATCTCTTTTCTGAAATGCTTCATGATACTGAAGTTTTTCACTGCGGCATGAATAGACCATACTTGCCTACTTTTAATCTGCCCTCCCCGGGAGAATGCTGGGGAGAGGCAGCAGTCACGCAGTGATGGGGGGCCGGGCCATTCCCGTCATTAGGCCCCACCCCCTCATGGCAAAACGCCCGGGAATCGCGCATATTTTAATGGGGGTCGGGGCCAAATGACGCGATTATACTAGAATCGCATCATTAAGCCCCGCCCCCTAACGACAGACCGCAGATTGAAGGTAAGTTTCTCCCCATTCTGCCCACTTCACTAGGAAGTGGGCAGGATGCGGGAGAAGTGCCTACATTGCCGGGAGTGCGGGGGGTTACCCGAAAAAAACGGGAGCCTCCCGCGACTTTCGGGAGTGTAGGCATGTATGGAATAGACCCCTCAGAGTTAGTTTTATACAGGCAAAAAGACTGTAGTGATAATTGGGACATTTATATATCACACAAAGAAAAAAGGGTGAGATCCTCCTCAATAATGAATATATATACATGCTAATATGAGAAGAATATTGTGTCTGTTTGTTCCAAGTTGGTGCAAAACTACTGCACCAATTGTCATTGTAGTAGAAACTCCTAGGAATAACCTGCACTTCTTTTCATCTCGTTCAGTCAAGTTATAGCTGAGCAATAACAAAACCAAAATGTATTTATATCATCAATGCAAGAGATAGGTGTGGCAGCATGTGTGCGGTCAGTAAGTGGTGGGGGTAGAGGTGCTTTGTGCCTGCGTTCACTGGAATAGGACAGGCTACATAGCAATCTGAGCACAGGGCACACAGTGACATTGGTGTGAGTGGTGGGGGAATAGGATAGGCTACATAGCAGTCTGTGCACAGGGCACACAGTGACATTGGTGTGAGTGGTGGGGGAATAGGATAGGCTACATAGCAGTCTGTGCACAGGGCACACAGTGACATTGGTGTGAGTGGTAGGTGAGTAGGATAGGCTACATAGCAGTCTGTGCACAGGGCACACAGTGACATTGGTGTGAGTGGTGGGTGAATAGGATAGGCTACATAGCAGTCTGTGCACAGGGCACACAGTGACATTGGTGTGAGTGGTAGGTGAATAGGATAGGCTACATAGCAATCTATGCACAGGGCACACAGTGACATTGGTGTGAGTGGTGGGAGAAGGCGCTGCTACCACCAGTCTGTATAGAGCTTCTGGTCATGTGGCCATTCCCGCGACAGGGTCTCTATGCAAAGTAATACAACTAGAACACCTAAAAAAAAAAAAATATGTTGGCAGAAGCAATGTCATTGTGGGAGAAGCTGCGCGCAATGGCTAGTGTGTGTGTGTATATATATTATATATATATTAGGGATGTGCAGGCTCGGATAGGTTCGAGTTTGCACGTGGAGTTCGGATTTTTCCCTCCAAAAAAACGGAACTCAGAACGAGGCAAAACGTCATCTTACATGGACGAACATCATCATTCCTGGACAAAAGACCAGGAATGATGATGTTCGTCCATGTAAGATGACGTTTTGCCTCGTTCTGAGTTCCGTTTTTTTGGAGGGAAAAATCCGAACTCCACGTGCAAACTCGAACCTATCCGAGCCTGCACATCCCTAATATATATACACATACACACACATATGCACACACACAAATGTATAGAAATTTTACATATATAAATATTCTATTATATTGGTCATAAAAGCATACTTGCCGACATTCAGCTCCCTCCTTCCGGGATGGAGCTGAATGTCAGTTTACAGCGGGGGGCATGGCCGCACATTAATTCCGTTGCGGGGGTGTGGCCCGGGTGTTCCGGGGGCATGTCCGCAAGATCGCATCATGGCCCCGCCCCCTCATCACAAATTTCGTCACTGGGCCCCCTGCTGCTGTGGGATTTGATATTAACTTTGCGGGGGGGTAGGGAGGGATGGCGGCTGCAGCACCCGATATTCGGTTGGCTCCCGGCCAAATCAGGAGGGTAGGCAAGCCTGTATAAAAGTAATCCATTCAGTTGTTGGAATAGCAAATGTACCAACCCTGAATGCTACAAAACATGAAAAGAAAAGGTATGCCAGCACTATGAACTGTATGACAAAACTGTGGAAATATCCTAAGGATAAAGGTGCCCACACATATAGCGACATTTTACACAATTTGGCCGATGACGACGAATCGGGTAAAAAAAGTACAAATCGTGAGTTAATACTCACGAGCACGATGCCGATGCGCGTCCCCGCTTGTCGTACATCGCATCTTCTGATCTGCCATGCTGCAGGGCAGATTAGCCAATCTGGGATACAATGCATTGGCTGCAAGATAGATCTTTAGTCAGATTGGACATTTTTAACTCCAAATCGTGATCACGACGGCAAGGGAGCTCCCGTGAAAGTTCATGAGGAAATTGGCCATAAAATCGTATCGTGAGGACATCGGTATGTGTGTGGGCACCTTAAGAAAACATGTGGCTCCCTATAAACAATTAAGTCACATTTATTCTAACTATAAAAAAAACACACAATTCCGTAGCATAAATGCACACATCACTACATAAATATAATGTCATATACAGTACTGACTTACAGTTGCCAATACATAAGCTGATGCACTTCTGGAAGGACTACTGATGTCTATATCATCGTGAACTATCTTCAGTAGTCCCTCCAGTTGTGCATCATCTTAAGTGGAAAAATCACTATATGACAAATTCTGCTACAGGGTATACATTTATGCTTAATTATTTTTTTTTTGTATATATACATACATACATATTTTGAGGTTCTGCGGTCTAAGGTAATTAGAATAAAGGGAAAATATGGTTAATGTGCACACTACAAATAAGCTTATTAGGCAGATACTAGATCTTGTCTACAGGGAGAAAACCCCTTCTACCATATAACTCAGTTCTGTTCCTTAAAATGTTTGCTATCTGAATTCAAAACCTGGAATAGACACATTCTGCACCACTATAGACAGAAGAAAGCACGTGATGTACAGTACAAAATCATTTCAGCAGGTGGTGACAGCACTGGAGCAGCATGGTTTTTTCCATAGTTCAAGAACACAAACAGAAGTAATTCATCATTACTGATTAACTAATTACGGTACAGTATGTGCTTCTTGTGAGCAGAATTTGTATCATTAAACAGATTTAATTCTGCGTAATTTGATATACAACAGCTGGATGGCCACAGGTTGCCTAACTACGAGTCCCAACATGTCCTGGCTTACTAGCCAAGCTGAGACTTTTAGTTCCTCTGTATGCTATTTTGTCATTTATATATATATATATATATATATATATACATACATGTCCTGGCTTACTAGCCAAGCTGAGACTTTTAGTTCCTCTGTATGCTATTTTGTCATATATATATATATATATATATATATATATATATATGCAATTAGATTTAGATTTTTTTTTATATTATATATGATTATACAGTAGATATTGCATTCACATGTACTGTGTTTTTTTTTTTAAGTTGAGCCTTGTTTATTCTTATCTAAGCAACATTACATTTACAGAAACAAGAGACTTTAAAAAATACTCTCTGCCTTTAAGCACTTTTCGTATTTTTCAGGGTTTTTATTGTTTGTTTCTTACAAAAGCAATTGCTTTCCAACAGTCCGGATAATAAGTCTTTTGACCTGCATTCTTCTCTGACCTATTAAGGTCATCCCAACTCTCAGGCATATAGCGGATTTCGGAAATGCCTGCAAGTCCTGCATTTCATCTCCTGCCCACTCAGAATAAAGCGCTCTTTAAATGTGTGTGTACGAGTCCCATCTGACCAGGCAGGCATCCCTGTTGTGGGCAATGGAGGGACAGAAGCCTCTGCCTTTATTAATGAATGCAGACCATTATGAGTCTGACTGGCTCCTGCTCTGTTCCCAGAAGCATATACTGTACGTGACTTAAAATGTTGTAATATTGACACAAACAAGTCAAGCACCCCTAAGGAAAATTACTTCTTGTATATAATGTAGGCTCATAACAGCTCTAAGAGTACAAAATACAATCCTCAGGGATCAGACTGACATATACCGCATTCTACCTAGTCCCTGAACATTACAAAGAATTTCTTTGTGAAGGAATTCTCAAGGACAGCATAAAACTGAGTTTTGTAGCATCGTTTTGGCTCTGAGCTCTCAACACTAAATCGTTTGCTTTGAATCAATGAAAGTGCTATATCATCTGCATTAATCGATGAATTTGGTTCAATACACGTTCTATTAAATTATACTTTCTAATTGAGATTTTCTAGCACTGCCCTGTGCTCCTTTCCATGCTGTAATTTCCAAGTTGCTGCAGAGAGGTTAAAAGTTTTGGACTTTCCAAAGACAGAAGGAAAAAAGAAACAAATAAATGTACATTCACAATTAGACTAAAGAGAAATAAGACATTTAGGGCCTGATTCTGAACCGCACGTAATCCGCACACAAAGCCGATGTTCATGCAGTAGAACCATCATTTACAACTACAGATGTGCAAAAAATTCTGAAAGCCCCTATGGCGCATGCGTTACACAGAGCGTACCACATTAAAGGTGCTGTTGCGGTAGAGTCAGACGGTATAAGAAATGTACCGGCAAAGAGATGGCCATTCCTGGGAGGTGGCTAGAATTGCACGCAAAAATGGTCCATTCAGTGGGGTTGTTATTGGAGTATCATTGCAATTGGCTGCATTCACAGGAGCACAGGCATAGGAGGCCATATGATGGTGTGACCGATGATGGCGTATAAGGACGCTCCGATCAGTATTACAGCGTGCATGAATGCTAAAAGTGAGCGTCTCACAGCTTGAACAGTCGTGTGAACATATGTGCACAATGTAAGGAGCTTGTAGGCCATTTGCATAAAGTCACAGACATGCACCCGCCAATAGACTCTGCTGCATGCACTTCAGCGTCAGACTTAGAATCAGGCTAACAGCGTGTGCATTTATTCAGTATATTAGTACCTTAAGGCAAAATCCAAATAATATTTTGAGCTACAGATTAATATGAAAAATATATGATTTGTTTAAGGTAACCATTAAAATTAACAATTAGCATACAGCTAGGGTCATATGTGCCTTAATAGGAAATGTGATGAGTTACGTGTCCCCCTTCCCCCTTACCTAGAGAGGGACGCTTTTATTATGCTGCGGAACAAAGGAGGCTAAGAGCAGGGTTTTGTGCTAAATGCAGCACTCATTGCCGGCCACCACCATCAATCAGGCCACTGCTCCAATTCTACAACATGATCAGATCCAAATGACCTCACTGGTAATTTCAAATATAATTACATTGGGGAGAGTGAACCATCATGATAAGGTGATGGAGTGGAGACTACACTACGCTGTGCACATGCTGCACATTGAGACCTCCTTTGTGAAGGCCACACTTCTTATGCAGTTCTCTCAGTGCAAAGGGCTTCATATGACCAAGTACTTCATTTAGATCTTGTTAACCCTCAAAAAATTATTTAATGAACAATTTTTATTTATTAATGCTGTGGAAACATGTTCTTCTATGAAGCATTAAAGGATAATTTTAGTCAAAGTGCAAATCTCCATTTGGGTAGAAAATCCTCAACGGTCCGTGGCCAGCAGATTGCTAAACTAGGGCCTGGTGTTCAAATAAACTGATTTATTAAACCTTGCCCTGCAATGTTTTGTACTACCGAAAATCGTGTGGCGCTCCTGGCCCCCGGAAAGGCAGGTCGCCGACCCGTTTGGGTCCCCCGCGCGTTTACAGTAGAAACCCCTGCAGCGGTAGGGCCGGTGACGCAATTCGAGCTGAATCGCGTTATTGGCCCCGACCCCTGCTTCACAATGATGTTAATCTCGGCATTGCGAACAGGGGGTGGGGGCCACGGACACGCATTTCCGTGACATGCCCCCCCGCCGATGAAACCTGACAGCCTTTTTTCAAATAAATACATCAGCGATAATAAACAGGAAGTTGTGAAAGCACTAAGTTCTTCGCAGATGCATGTGATAACCTCATACCTCCCAACTGTCCCATTTTCAGCAGGACAGGCATGACTTTCGGTTATAGAGCATAAGCGCTTTATTTCAACCGAAGTACAAACATTTTACAGGCGAGTCTTCCATATTCAAATATTCCGAAACACGTTATATTTTTAGCATGACTGAGATAGTGAAACATTTGCTTTCTGATGGTTCAATGTACACAAACTTTGTTTAAGGCACAAAATTATTAAAAATATTGTATAACATTACCTGCAGACTGTGTGTATAAAGTGTATATAAAACATGATTGCATTCTGTGTTTATATTTGGGTCCCATTCCCAAGATATCTCATTATAGTATGCACATATTGCAAAATACGGAATGTTCAGATATCCAAAAAAACCCTGGTCCCAAGCATTTTGGATATGGGAGACTCAACCTGTATATCTATGATTTGCAAATGATTGTATTAGGTTTTGAATTGTAATTAAAATGAGTTGGTAGAGGCATACCGGAATGTCCCGGAATGCATCTGGTATTAATCCTGAATCTTGGATTAATACCAGATGCATGGGAAAAGCACCTCTCTACTGCTTGAAGCCGCCCACTTTACTACGGTACATTGGGTGGTCTGGACAGCTTGACGATGCAAATTACACTGAATCAGTTCATCATAGTCCTGTCCCTGCTTTATAATGCCCTAATCGTGCCTTAACATAGCAGGAAGGAAGGGGGTGGCATGATGATGCAATCACAATGCCAATACCCACCTGCACCATGCCTTGCCGGACCTCCCACCTGGCTGCCTCTTCCCGGAGGGGACGGACAGGATATCAACAACTAGAGGTAGCGGTCTTCTCTTACCCACTACTCACATGAGAGATTTTATTTCGTACTCTGATAGAATTGATTTATAAAAACATTGTTTACTACAATGACATAATGATAATTAATCTGTAGAATTTCTAATCCAATTACTTAGTACTTAAATTTAGATAATGACTGTAAAATGTTTCAAGAGCTTCAAGTGTATAAAAAAATATATATTTTTTACGAAGTTTAAAAAAAAAGATTGCAATTTAATATATTGTTTTGTTAAAATATCACGGCATGGAAATTTGGACAGATATACTGTATATGCCGTGTTCATACTTTTTGTTCAACTGGTTTATATAATTATCTATAAATACCTAAGCATAAACAGCTGGAACTGCATTTCTTCCCATATTTGCATTATCAGTGATTAGATTGCAAACTTGGTAAAGTGAAATGACTCTACATTGGCTAGCCTGCCAACGAGCAGTACACCCAGTAACCAATATATATTGAAAGAAACAGAAATGTTGCTTGGCTTCATTCAAAAAACACCACTAAAGACATGGTACAAAGAGGGGGTGTGGCCATACCCCATTGATTGCCCCTTGTAGATGCTCTACCAAACAGGGTGTGGCCATGTCATCTAGAGGGTGTAGTTACCCGTCCTTGAATTCCCAGGCTGATGGAGGTGCCAGGAACTTTCGACCCGCCTCCTCCATACATGTTCTAGACACATACTAAGACACCCCGCGTATAATATTAACCATGAGTCCAGGTGATTCCCTTGCACATGTTGCATTTTAAGAGAGCTTCATATGATGTGAAACACTGCTATTCATCATACTTATGCCAAAAAAGGCTTATATATCATCAATATGGAAGGAGTTCTGGCACCAGATCCCCATCTCAAGTGGCATTATCTCTAGAATATCCCAGATCACAGACTGATCTGTAAAACAGATAGCTGCTAAAAAAAGGTATAATAGAGCTATATTTTTGGAAACAATAGCTAAGATTATTGACTACAGTTGTTGCTGAGCTTGGAAAACACAACATGCACTTTGCCATGTGACATGCATAAGGTTTATCTGGAAACTGTCCCTTCACTCCATGCAATAATAAAAGGCCAAGATAAAACATAAGAAAGCTCTAAGAGGTTTTGTTTCCAACTAATATATTCAGAGATTAAGACAGGGTTGTTGAGACAGATGTGCACATGTGCCAGTTTCTGCTCGTCTTTAAGTTCCGTCGTCATGTTTAATTTATTACATTTGTGCTTTCCAACCATACATCTGTGCACATCTCGGCTGTGTTCGTTTTCTGGGCTTTCATTTTAGATACCTGAAAACGGACTTCCTGTTTGGCACAATGCAGATGTCTTAATCCTTTGTGGTTAGAAGTTTCCCCAAATGTCTATAGAACACATTCTTTGTACCGATGTTGTATTTCATGCCCCTCTACACTCAGCTTCAATTATACTCTCACTAAATATTTAAATGCAGGGTCTGGTAATTGGTTACAAATAATGGAACCTTGAATTAATAATAATTACACCGATACAATCTGTGCTACACACAATGTTTTAAATGCCTTCTAATCCTTTTTTGTAGAAAACAGTTAATGGAACAAATGTGTTATTTTGTTTTTTTAATATTGTTCATTTGTTTTCTTTCAAGAAAGGGGGAATTTATATGGCAACGGCTGACATATTCCTTTAGTTCTTTGCCAGATATGTGCATTGATTTCAAATCCTGAAGTGACTGGCGGTTTTAGGATTTAAACCCTCGCCCGCTGGATTCAAAAGGTCAACCAATTAGAATGGAAGATGCACACAGAGCTGCAATTTGTATGCAAAGGGCAACCTTTCAAATACGGATTCCTTGTTGCTGTGTACAAACACACATGTGAAAGGTCTTGAAATAAAATTATGTCTTTATGTGCAGGTGACATGGTCACAGGCTGCCTTTGTATACACGTTACCCATTTATATAATCAACATCAAATGACAGAATAAATCACTGTTAGTGTTTCCAGAGATAAGAGTATGTTACAATCTATATCACTGTGCTGGAGATGTATAGGACATGACAGGGTTCTGTATATACAGCGTAGATTGCATAAGAGAGAACTGCCTTGACAAGCCTTCACATCTTTTTATTGTGCTATTCATAAGCCGATCATCAATTATAAATTAATTCAAAATGTAACATTTGTAACCAATACAAAGAAAAGAAAGTCCCAAACAAACGCATACCATCATACAGTAATATCATCAATAATTCTCAAAGTCAACAGATGGTGCCATAGTGTCTATATAACCATAGCATAATGCTACCGAACAGTTACCAAAAAGTAGTCTCAGAAGAGCCATAATAGCTACCATATGCCTTATAATGAAACCAAATATCCAATGCCCATTTATGCATTAGCCTCATAATTCCCCTTATAGTCTCATAATACTACATATATCCAAAGTAAGCGCCACCAATATGGTTCCAAACACTGAGCGCAATCCTATACCCAGAAGCACGCAGTCTCCACTAAACACTGGATTTCTCTGTCGAGTGCATGATATAACAGAAACTAGCCTTACCACTGTAATTAGTTGCAAATACAATGCTAAGTCTGTCTTTCTTATAGTTGACTTCAGCCACTGTAGACTACAGGCTGGAGTTCACCCTCAGAAATATAGCTTTAGCACCTATCCTAATAGCTGACAGCTTTTGTATACAGTATGTTATTTGTCCCTTCAGTAACCTGGACTTTCCTTCCTGGTGGTGAGGTAAGATCCTTGTTACAGGAAGAATAATGCAAGAAGTGGCAGAGCAAGTGTCTCGTCCTTGACATCTGGCCCACAACCTGCTGCCTCTCCTTCTCATGCAGAATTGTTTTGGAAACTCTGGAATCATTTACTGTAGGAAGAAACACAACAGCACTCCCACTTGTACCATAAGGTGCAGACTTTTTTGCCCAGCTTTTTGACCAACAAGTGCACATTATGGTACTGTCAGGCCCTGGTATAGTTTGTCCTCATCGTTCCATTGTACTTCGGCCATGGTTGTCTGAAATTATACTACATATTGGCCTACAGAACGAGAACCTTGTCGAAGTGGTAGAAGATTTGAAGTAGCCGGATATTGATCTGCCAGGCTCATTGAATATACGCTTGAAAGTTTTAATAAATTTGTTGTAGTTGGACACCAATGGATCTGCCTTCTCCCATAGGGATTACACCCAGTCCAGTACGGCACCAGTATATAAAGAAATAATGTATGCAATTCTAGACCTCTGGGCTGGGAAATTCTGCTACAAGCACTCAAAATGAATTTTGCATTGGTTGATAAAACCTCTACAATTTTTAGGATTGTCATCGAAGCGATTAGGATGGACCAGCTGGAGACTAGATTTAGGGAGCACCGGAACTACTGGAGGATTAGTAGGAGAAGCTTGAGGAGGAATCAAAGTGGTGAGCAGGGTTTGAATAGAAGAAAGTTGAGAGATATCCTGAAGATGTTGTCCCATATGCTGCTGGGTTGTCTCTTGGGCCTCCATACAGATCAATAAATTCTGGAGGATTCCTTCCCCTTGTGACCAGTCTGCTTCCATCTGGCCCATGCAAACTGTCAGGCCCTGGTATAGTTTGTCCTCAGCGAAGGGTTCAGCAGCCAGGGGGCTAGGGTAAGTTGGATGTAGGAGACGTGGTGGCAGAATATAAGTCTTCCTCACAGGCTACTTGCATATGTTGGCGAGACCTACTCCAAGGAGTCTAATTCACTTGATGGTGTTCACCGGTGACCCCTCCAAGTGGGATATAGGTTTCGCTGCACCAAGTGAACAGGTCGCGGCCCCTGGAGTAGGTATCTGGGAGTAGCAAAAAGACCAGGACAAGACTACAAATGTACTGGAGGAACTAGACGCTAAATGGCAAAAAAAACTGCTTCAGTGGTTTGGTTGCTGAATAGCGATGGGTAACAGTGTGGATGTATTGACAATGTGTAATGGAGGTTTCTTGGTGACTGGGTATCCAGATGTTGAATAGTGATGGATGATAGCTCGAATGAACCAAACACTGAACAGCGATGTAAGTTAGTAAGGTATTTGGATGCTGAACAGCAATGTTAGTTGGCAAGGTATCCGGACACTGAATAGCGATGTTAGTTGGCAAGGTATCCAGACACTGAATAGCGATGGGAAACATGAAGGTTGCAACTAAATGGAGAACACTAGGGAGTAGTGTTGAGCCAAGGACGCAGTCTCAGCAAATGAACACTAGAGAAGCGAAGTTGCACAGGCAACTTCCTGTTCCAGGAGTTGAACTAAAATAACCCTAGATAACCGGTCATTTGTCGAGGAAGGCCATTGACCTCACCTCACGTCACTGTTATGGCATTACTCATGTACCTCCGACATAGCTGCAAACTTATCCTACAATTAGTGAGAAACAAAGGTCCAATTGGGAACTAAAAAAAAAAATCACTGCCAAGAAAAACTTACACAAAAAATATTTACTAATGTCACAGTGTTATTAACACTCTGAAGAAATCAGCCCAAGAATGTTTGCGCTTCATTGCCGACGTTATCTGTATTTACTACCCACAGCGACGACCTGGGTTTTGCTGAAAGTGGAAGTTTTGAATTTCAGGAATACCTTAGTCGCTGCTTTAGTTTTATTCTTTGACTTTTTATTTGTTTAAAAGAGATAAATTCCTGAAAATGCCCTCAGGGCCATCACATAAATGTAGTTATTCAAGGTTGCCAGTATACATTAAATATCATCAATGATGTATACTGCACATTGCAATGTACATTATTATGGTTATTGCTGATTTTGTAAGGAGTCACAGAGCCGCGCAGTGAAGAAAACTGGGACATACAAGCTAGACCAAATACAAAAAGAAATTAAAACAAATTGTAGGGAGGGCACTGGTAATAGCTTATATTCTTTCTGTATGAGGGCACAGTTGTGATGGTGCATTGTTATGGGTATTGTAGGTGGGAGTAAAGTAAACACTAATAAAGTGATGAGTTTTCATTAAGCGTTTAAGTAATTGATGGCACTCTGCTCAGTTGTAATAGGGAATGCCATATGTGGAGAATGACACAGCAGTTGTGTAGGCAGGTAATGTATGTCTAAGAGGACGGCAGGGAGAACATCTAGAGATGACATTAGAGATGTATGAAGGGTGGTCTCGTTGAGGGTTTTTTATAGGTAAGTATGAATAATTGGATTCTGGAAGACACAATGATAGTGGAGCTCTGTGGGTCCATCACCTGGAAACAGAAGGTAACAGCAATGACAGTTGAGCAATCACTTTACTTTTTAGCCTTCGCTAGCATGGCTTGTGTCAACGCTTGTGTCCCAGCAAGACTATTGATAAATTCCCCCGAAAAAATCTTTCTTATTGCCGCGATATGCAGCAATGAGAAATTATACTTATTGGAGGATTTTGCGGATTTTGCTAAATTGGCCACTAAGGGCTTGATTCAGAGGTGGACGCTATGCCAATGTTTGCGCAGTCGGTCAATGTTTTTGTACCGTGCATGCGCTTGAGTCGCACAGTGCCTGTGTTGCAACGGTATACCGGCAGGGACCATAGTAAGTATTTGGACACAGAGCGATTGCCCATATGCATTTATAGGAGGTAACAGGGGGTAGCTGGTTAAACGCCAGTGTGTCCCAGCCAGTGACTGTATCTTTGTAAGCAGTTTCACTGACGGACATTCTGAGCAGCCCTAGGGTTGCTCAGAAGTTCAATTGTGTGACCAATGTGCAAACGCTGGAGCGTCTTTGAACGCAAGCGGTGGATTAGAGATGCAGCCGGTGGGAATCTCTGTACAAATTATAGAGGCTGCTGCATCAGCATAAATTCTCAGTATCCCTGCAGTCCATGGCACTAAGAACAATTTCAACAATGATTCATCAGGAATACGGATGTGTCCTTACTTACTGTTGCACCAAATAGCCTCTCTTAGCGCGCCTGGTAACGTGTGACTAATTTGCTCAGAATGTACATCACATAGAAGTAATGACTTTTACTTAGTCTGCAATGCGACTAAGACACACAATTTTAGAAAAAAATCTGCTACACTACGAGTGTCTCAGTCTCACCAGGCGTCTCGTGCTGTATCACCTACGGAAAACCAGTAAGCGAGAACACATCTGTAGCAGTCTGTATTCAAAAACAAGGGAAATGGGTTATTACAAGCAGTTTCTTATAGCTGGCTACAGTGATTTATGTTAAAAAAAAAAAAGTACAATATGAAAATGTGGTCAATAGACTATAATAGGTTGTGTACGTTTGACAAATACTTTATAGCTCTCGTGAACAAAAGGAAAATCGGTGTTAATGGCTGTAAAGATTAAAAACTTGACTCTGATTTGCTTTTTTGTTTCTCTATACGATTGTTACAGCTAAAAGGGGCAATTTCATTAGCAATAGCCGCATTGTGCCTCCCAAAAATGGACCATCGCGACCACCAAACTCACTTATTTTTCCTTGCACCCATAGAGGTAAATTATCAATATTTATAGGCAGAAATGTGCGAGAAAATTACGAGAAAATAACGAGAAGTACTGCGGCACATCGTCTGGAATTAAATTGTCCACAAACAGTTAAAATGTCACAACTCAAGGATAGAGAATGCATGCTGACCCGTATTTCAGTATTGACGAGATCTAGCATAAAGGCACGGAGTCTAACGTGCCAGCGGTGTTCAACAGGGACCCCCGCAAGGAGGTTTGGACTTAGCTGCGTCCGACACGCAGGTCGCGGCCCTCAGACTAGGTTCCCTAATACAGGTGCTAGTGTTCACAAAACAGGAGTAGAGTACAATGAAGATGTACAGTGTAGTTGACAAGCCGGGTGAAAACCAAACAAACAAGACTGTACCAGGGAGCAGACGTAAACAGGTCTTGGAGGATAACCAAGGGTCAAACCTGGAATACCTAGCGCAGTACCAGGGAGCAGACGAATTCGGGTAACGAGCAAAGCCAAGGTCAGGAACGAGCAGTAGAATCACAAACAGGAACACTGGAGTAAGGTTTGGGAGCCTATACTCTGGTACAGGAGTGCTCCCAGAGACTTCTTTAAAAAGACAGGGCTTGAATTTGGCACCTCCTGTGACGTCACCTGATGGTGTGTTTGCGGCGGTCTGGATGTCGGGGCGGAAGCTGGATGACAGAGCGGCGGGCGTAAGGGACTCCCCGGCCCGCTGCCCTGCTGCTGACCAGCGCTGCCGAAACCCGGTAAGTGATTGCCAGTGTCTGGCATGCTGTGATATAAAATTAAAAATATGAATTTAGTCATTGATGCGTAGGTGGGCTTCTTGCTGGCATTACTAGTATTAGTACTATTCATTCCTCTCACATGTTCCTCCCCTTAGATGATGCCAAATACATTTGAAACATTCAGCACTTTAATTTAAATTTTCAGGATGTGCTGTAACTATGGAGAAACTAATCTGCGATTCTCCTATTCCCTCAATTTGCTTCTCAAAGTTAATTTGAAATCATTATTACAAAACTGCATAATTATGGTGGGTGGACACTTTAAAAATTAAGTATTTAATTTGATGCTGAAATAAAGGCAAAACTATACTTATCAGAGACCAATCTACTGTGAAACAGTGAATAGTTGTGGTAATTGAATGGTAAGCTATAAAACAGGCAAACACAATACTTTCCGGTATGAAGAAACAGGCACCAGGAAGCCTGAATTCTAATCAGTCCTCAAAGGAACCTATGGTACAAAAGTGCCACTTATTTTAATTTAACTCTAATACAGCCCTTTCCCTCTTACTAAACATAAAGAAGAATAGTCTCATTAGACTAACAGGGACAAAAGACATCTCAAAGCCACTTGTAGACATCTGGATGAAAAAAAACAAAATTGCTCCAAGACCTGTTGTAATTATGACTATAATCAAAACAGAAATGTAATGGGTGTTCCTCTTTCACAAATGCAGCTAAATACTTAATTTAAGAAGTTTTAGGTTATGGTCTGTCTCTTCAATTACGTGGGGCACAACAGATTTGCCTTGTTAGATGTTAAAAGTTAAAATTGTGACAATTTGTAAATAAGATACATTTTAAATAAAAAATAACTATTTTAGGGGTTCAAGACTAATGGGGCTCATACATCTGCGATGTATTGCACCAATTCCCCGTTCTGCCGATAGCGGGTTGGGGGAAATTTAACATGTTAGAAATCCTCTATTCTATGATACTGATGAATAAAGTATTGGATCGGCGAATCAGGATTTTTAACATGCTGGTTTTCCCAGATCTGCCGATGGATGGCATTGCGAAAAGGATCTGCAGAATGGTGAATCAAGGCCTTAGATGTATGGTTAGCATTAAACAGAATCATGGATGGATGGAAGCATCTCAGTTATTTATTTCTCTATGAACCCCTTGCCATCCCTCCCCAAAATAAAAGCATCAACATGGAGGTACCTACAGTAGCTGTGAAAATAATATATTGTTTTGTACATTCATGCACTGTATAGTAGGGGTTCTCCCAGTGCCGGTGGCAACCTAGGCAACATTTCACTCACCGCTCCTGGTCCCTCCAATTCATGATATGACACTCATTAATGACCCCAAATTATAATGTGCCACACAGCAGTGTCCCAAATTCATAACATACTATATAGCAATGTCCCAATATGCCACACAGCAGATCCCCAAAATCATACTGTCCCCAATACAATGCCCCAATTCATAATATGCCACACATCTGTGCCACAAATCCATTATATGAAACACAGCTGTGTCCCCAATTCATAATTATGCTACACATCAATGCCTCCAATACATATTGTGCCACACATTGGTGCCCCCAATACATAATATGCCATGTATTTGTGCCCACAATACATATGCCAGCCATTAATGAAACCAACCTTCACACACTAACCCTGTCTGCACTCATTAACCTTCCCCCACACACACACACACACACACTCACTCTGACAGAACTCATCAAACCCACACACACACACACAGATGCCAGCCAGCCTGAGTGACATGCTGGCTGGCATCCAGAGGAAAGGAAATTACTGGAGGAGAGGGAAGGGGCAACCACCACTGCTGCCTACTAACAAGTAAGAGTACAGGGGCAGGGGGAGTTCCTGTGTCAGGCTTGGCCATCAGTAGTCTCAGTCGGGGACTGAAAGAGACAATTTTCTTTTCGTGGACTCAGCGACGCCCTCCAGTGGGTGGCACCCTTAGGCAGCTGCCTAATGGTAGCACTGGCCCTGGGTTCTCCAGTTACAAAAATATGTATTACTTGCAGAGCTTGATAAACTGATCCAGACCACAGTCCCTATTGAGAATTATGGAATCTGTCATAGTTTGCTTATTGAAGGAGAGATCTACATTAATTTCCCCCGAAACTAAAATAAACAGCCATTTAGTATGTTTTAGGAATAGTGCTCCACATTCCAGATAAACTCCATATCCAGAAAACCTTAATTCCCAATTAATTTGGATAATGGATCCCATACCGAAATGTTTTTTTGTTCGCTTGTTATACCCTTTAGCACCCTATCCATGATGGCTTACCAGGTACAGCAGAATTTGATAAATCTGCCTGATGAATAGATCAATTTACATCTAAGAGTGTACGGATAGAAAACATGAGCCGAATAAGCAATGACAGAAAGAGGAGATTTGGGCATAGAGCAAAACATCTCTCAATATCAATCCAAAAAGGTCGCTAACGTATATAGTACATATATTCCAAATAATGACAAGCATGGGAAGCTCTCTGTGGCTTTAAAAAAGTGATTAGTGAAGAGCAGTTCTCATGAGCTTCAGTGGCCAAGACAGTTTAATGCGCTGATGTTTCCCAGGCAGCAGTGTTTAAGGTGATATTGCCATGGGACCTGCGGTGGACAAACATCAGCAACAAAGGGCAGCACTGGGTGAAGCACACAACACTCTGCTCTCTGTGTACTATCTTAAAGTTCAAACTAAACAGAGAGAAGGATCAATTGATTGCAAATATCACAACCTGGGTGCAGCCAGCTGCTTTCAACAGCGATCTACTGAGAATTCACAAAATTCAATGCTATGGTTGAATTGTGTTCCGCAAATCACATTAGATTATATTAGATTTCAAGACATCTTAAAATAACAGACAGCAGCTGGTCAGTTTTCAAAAACAGAACAAAAGGTTAGCCTATTTAGAAAAATAGCTACGGCTGGATTGCATAGATCACCTACCTATAGATCATAGGCAATATCCATGGTATTTTATGTTTCATTAGACTATGACTAACAGTACAGCATTCCCGTTCATGCCTGGTTAATGATATATACAATATGCAGAAAACTTGGCATCATTTGCAGTCTTACTTAATAGTTATTTACTAATTATCCTAAAGATACTATTTAAACAAACACTACTAAAAAAGAGTAGACATTCAGCGACAAACATGGTATTTCTATATGGAGAGGATGCTTGATTTCGGAGCAATAGAAAAAAAAAAAAACAGCTGCCATAATAATGATATCAGAAAAATGCAATGTATATATAAAAAATGTAAGTACATAAATAAAAAAAATAAAGAATTGTGAATAATTTAAGCCATAAATTATATTATAATCATTTAAATAAATCCATATTGACCAAATTACCACCTTTATATAAAACCTTATAAATTATTACAACTTTACGAAGTTAAAATCCATCTTCCCTTGCATTCAATTAAAATCAATAAGATTACAATTAGTGTCACATGTACTTACTGTACCTCACTCTCAGCAATCAAGAAATTGCAGGGAATCTTCTTTCTCCCTAAAGCCACAGTAAACACTGCAGCCAATACATAGAAATGAGTAACAACAATAACTGTCCTTCTAGTTGAAAACAAGCTCTATTGAAACAGGACGAAACGAGGTTGGGACCTATGCACCAGTCTCTTTCCATGATACTGACCAGGGCTGCCATTACGAATTGTGGGGCCCGGGACTGTCAAATTAGGCAGGGCCCCATATATATATATATATATATATATATATATATATATATATATCGCATTAAAGGTGTATCTAATCTATATTAAAGTAATTAATACACTCTCTGGTTCTTTGAATGTACCACTCAGTCCCCCCTCCCCAGTACTTACTCACTCTCATAGGGATTACAGGTGCCACTGCGACTGCTGCTGCTGCTCTCCCGGCTCCGCTCCATAGTCTATGCAATGACAGGCGCCGCGTTGTTCTACTACCTGCATTTCCGGCTGATCAGGGTCTCGGCCGGATGCTACTGTATCTGATGGCGGCCCGCTGCCAGTAAAAGCAGCAGAGCACAGGAGAGGAGCGCCACTGATGCTAATCAGCGCTCCGCTCGGCTGCTTAATAGGAACAGGGGACAGTGGAGAAGATGCCCCCTTTGAGGCATGGGGTATTGTGGGTGGCTAGAGTGGGGAGGCAGGGGCGCTGTAGGAGCGGGCCCCCCCCTTTCTGCAGAGTGTCCGGGCCCGGGACTGCAGTACCAGCAGTCCCCCCCTGATGGCGGCCCTGATACTGACTACTACAAAGAAAAAAGAAATATCCGCCCAAACCCAAATAATCATCGCCCTTTCCCCTATTACTGTTAGTATCAGTGTATTTGTCACAATGGGGAGGTGCACCCAGGAATAAAGGTTAACATAGTGCAAAAGAAAGAAAAATGTATTCCTATAATGGGGCACTCACAGAGCGTTTTATAAATAAATGGTAAACATCTATTATCAAAAATAATATATATAGTCGTGACCTATCCCATAAACACCAGTATCATAAAATATAACTTTTATTAATCTCTCATAAAATATCAGCGAAATATTAATACATATAACATATACAAATTAAAATTGTCTATCAACCACCTATATAGTATATCTTATATTCATCTAATAAAGCAGTATATAATAAGTACGTTAGATGGGCGTCTGTAGACTAGAGACAAAATACTGACACCAAGGAATTAGATCGTAAGGGTATCAAAAGTACTATTTGATAAGATATTTATTGTGATATAAATTGAGAATTATTATGACCTCCAAATAGTACTTTTGATACCCTTACGATCTAATTCCTTAGTGTCAGTATTTTGTCTCTAGTCTACAGACGCCCATCTAACGTACTTATTATATACTGCTTTATTAGATGAATATGAGATATACTATATAGGTGGTTGATAGACAATTTTAATTTGTATTTGTTATATGTATTAATATTTTGCTGATATTTTATGACAGATTACTAAGTTATATTTTATGATACTGGTGTTTATGGGATAGGTCACGACTATATATATTATTTTTTGATAATAGATGTTTACCATTTATTTATACAACGCTCTGTGAGTGCCCCATTATAGGAATACTTTTTTCTTTCTTTTGCACTATGATACTGACTACTTGCAGATAAGCAGTTCATGACCTTACTTGTTTATATGTTTTTTTTAGTTCCTGTATTCTATGTCACCTTGTACTATGTCTTCATAAACCCGTTTTAAATGTACTGCTGATGAAGGGTTATTTCTGCTTATTTGAAGCTAATAACCCACCTTTGTGCAAACTACTGGTGCCAATAAGGGATATTGATGGAGTGACCAGGACATACATTACTACATGCTGATATCCAAGTGCTTTTCTGGTACGCATTTTATTTAATTATGCAAATTATTTTCTAAAGAGGTACTACACTATATATATGTGTCTTATCTGGCTCTGATTGAGCCTCTCCTATAAAGGTTTCCAGCCATTTGGAATCCCGGGTCTGTCCCACCATGTGGAATCTCTGTAAAGAACAGATAAGCCTTAAAGTTTTTCTATTTGGTACGCACATTTATTATCTTTTGAGCACGTGCATTTTTTAAATATATACTACACTATCAGGCGCATGTTCTTTCCAACCCCCCTTTCCAGATCACATTTATCCGTTTGCCACACGGAAATATGGCAGACTGCTACCACCTTCACCAGAAGGATCAAGGTGTTACGCTGTTAGCACTATTCTAACGTTAAATTATTGCACCCAGTTTTATGTAAGGAACACACTTGGGACTTGAACCGGTGCACAATTCTAAAACCTCTATTTATTTTATATATATATATATATATATATATATTATATATATATATATATACACATATATATATACATACATACACACACACATACATACATACAGACACTGTCTGGGAAGTCTGAGGAATCTTTTTCCCGAATCTAACCCGCTCTCCGTCCTTCCCGTTTCAAATGGAAGTGAGCAGTGCAGCTACCTACTGCTCCAGGAGTCCATGGGACACACTGGAGAGACCCTGGATGCCAGAAACAGCTGCACTAGGAACTGGAAGTAGCCACTGTGCATTCCATAGTGCGGTCCTGTAACCAGGAAGTATACAGTGGTGCAGGGCAGAGCGAATGCAGTAGCAACAGGACCATCCCATATGAATTTACTTTATATATCTTTTTTTTTCTTCAAAAATATATAACAGCTACATAATGGTGGTGTGGTGCAATCAGGGAGATGGTCAGGGAGACTCCCTGAAATACTATCAATCAGGGCGAGTTGGCAAGTATGCTCTGGAGATTTGATATAAAAAGGATTAGAATAATACAAATGAGATATTTATAACTTATAAACAATCTTTTATGTTTATTGTAGTCATTTTTATTTTTAACACTCACCAGCATTGTGGAGCTCCCTAGTACTGCAGGAAGACAACAGATGAGGCAGCAACAGCCTCGCTTCTGTATAGTCAGACACTGCTTGCAGAGCTAGGGGCGGGGCCACACCACAGGAAATAATAAGCACAGAAAGAGAGCTAATAGAGTATGGGAGCGTGCCTTGAGCCCTGATGGACACCTTGGATTTGTCATGTGACCAGTAAGTGCAATACAGTGTTTAGAGGTCAGAACTCAGTCAGCAGCAGCAGCAAGAGACGACACAGTGATGCAGGTAGGAGAACCAATGGACACTAATGCTTAGTGAAGTGAGGGGAGAGTTACAGTGAGTAGGGGGTGAGACAGGCTCCCAGCACTCAGACCCATTTCCATGTGTGCCTCCCAAACCACTGACCTCACCGCACGTCACTGGAATTGACCCATGTATGCCTAGCATTGTTTAGCCATGTGGAAAAGCAATTTATAGGATATACAGGTCCCTGGACTTTTTTTTCTTTTAACCACAACGAAGGCCCGTCGGGCTCATTATCTCTTGACTGTTTTTTTTTTTTTTTAATTATAACATATGCCAGTTATATGTAAGTCACTACCAAGTATATTATATTACAGCTGCATTTTGGTTATCTATCCCCCCCACCCGCTCTTTTCCTTCCTGTCCACAAGCCCCCCCACCCTTCCCCAGATAGGTAAGCAGTAAGACCATCCGCTACACAATATGTATTTTCTATTAACTAGGAAAGGAACCTAGTTGTTCACAGGCTGCAACCTATCACATAAACTCCCATTGGATTTGTGCAGATAGTTTTAACTATCCCTTAACATTAACTATGTATACATCACCCCCTTTCTAACTTCATCATCACAAAACACTACTTTTGTGGGTCTATGTTTAAAAAAAATAAATGATCGCCCCAATAAAATATAATTTCTTATTTGTACATACACCAGCAATTTACACATTATTTTAGATCTGTATTGGAATGGGCATTATTATAGGTAAGTCCTGGATAAATGTATACAATGAGTCAGTATTAGGGATGTTAGGAACCCATCTGTTGAGGTTCACTGTGATGTGGAAGGTAGGCATGCATTTTTGGCCAAACGTGTGCTAAGAAACTTATCATTTATACTCCATGTTAATTGTTAGAGTTTATTATAACTATTATGATTATCTGTATTCTTAATGCTTAGAGTGTGCACCGGCATTTTCTTATTTTTCTGCATCTCATTAGTCTCAGCATGGCAGCACCTCTTTTGTTTAAAATCAGGGTGTGCAGCCCAGTACCACCTTCCCTCCCCCTTTTTGTCTGTATTTAACAAAAAAGCTCTTGCTGGGACAGCAGCTTCCAATAGCGAAGATCGCATTCACTATCAAGGGCCAAGCTCTGAAAAGATCAGCTTTTTGGAGCTTGGTAAATTGGGCCAGACTGCAGTCCAAATTAAAAATAATGGGGTTTGCAGCATTAGTTTTCTCCAGATACTGGTGTACAGAGGAAGCACTATAACCCATTTTTTGTAACACTGACATTATGACATCACCAAGCCTTTATCATAACTGATGAAACCAGTAAGGACAATTATAATTAATCAATTTATATAGATACCTCTGCAGTCTATGATTTAGAAGTCACTTGTGTATTGTAAATATATACATTCTGTGTAGATTAAGATTTAGTTTTTTTCCTCTGAACGAATATTATTTCTAGCAATTAAAAAATATCACAATGGAGCATTGCATTTAGTTGACTTTAATTACTGTACTATTCTCAAGAGTAACACACAGTAGTTACAACATAAACCAAAATAAACATTTCTAGACACGTAAATACATACTGCTTTTTTGCCTTCTCCACCAATTTACCACTATCACTACGCTCCTTAACACTAATGTAATCTGACAGGAAGAAGTACAACTGGATTAAAATTGCATTTTTCCCAGAACATTGAAATCTCAGGGATACGAGACCTGACATTTGACAATGCTATGTTATGTATAATAAAAATAATAATGTGTGATAAATATAGAATAGAAGATTCCAAAGCAATTATTTAGCTGGCAGAGACAGTCAATACGATCCAATAGAAATTGCAATGGAGCCTCAATTGTTCTGAATAACCACATTACCTGAACATAAAATTGGACAAACAAATCTATATAATATTTATCAGCTGATAAAACTATGTTATCGGTCTGGTGTCTCTGTATATTATTACTTTGGGAAGATGTATCTCTGTATATTATGACATATGAAAGGCGTGTCTCTGTATATTATGACATATGAAAGGCGTGTCTCTGTATATTATGACCTATGAAAGGAGTGTCTCTGTATATTATGACATGAAAGGCGTGTCTCTGTATATTATGACATGAAAGGAGTGTCTCTGTATATTATGACATGAAAGGCGTGTCTCTGTATATCATTACTTTGGGAAGATGTCTCTGTATATTATGACATGAAAGGAGTGTCTCTGTATATTATGACATGAAAGGCGTGTCTCTGTATATCATTACTTTGGGAAGATGTATCTCTGTATATTATGACATATGAAAGGAGTGTCTCTGTATATTATGACATGAAAGGCGTGTCTCTGTATATCATTACTTTGGGAAGATGTGTCTGTATATTATGACATATGAAAGGCGTGTCTCTGTATATTATGACATGAAAGGCGTGTCTCTGTATATCATTACTTTGGGAAGATGCATCTCTGTATATTATGACATATGAAAGGAGTGTCTTTATATATTATGATGTATGGAAGGCGTGTCTCTGTATATTATGACCTATGAAAGGAGTGTCTCTGTATATTATGACATATGGAAGGAATGTCTCTGTATATTATGACATATGGAAGATGAATATTATGACATAGTGAAGATGTGTATCTGTATACTATGACATACGGAGGAAGTGTCTCTGTATATTATGAAAAGACATATATCCAGGGGTGCAGAGAGAGGGGGGGAGTGGGTACTAGGCCCGGGCTTGTTGGAGGCCGGCTATGCCCCCCCTCTTCTTACCAGTCAGTGGCAGCAGCCTGTATCTCCTGCCCAGCACACACTGCGGTGCATAACATAATATTTTCTCATTATTATTGTAGAGGGTGTGGCCAAGCAGCAATGATTAGGCCATGCCCCCTACAGTAGCCAGGACCGGCACCACTCTCTACATCCCTGATTATATCTATGCATCTAAGGAGGTGGAAACGTCTGCAGGTTGTACGCACTCCTATGCATTGTATAGCACCTACATACACCTTATTTGCAGTACAGTAATAAGATTGAGGAATCCATTCATCACGTTAATTATTGGGAGCCGGGAGGGCAGCCCTGATAATTAAGTATTCAACTCGCTGCGAGTAGCAGCAGTAGATATAAAATCACCAGAGCAATTCAACATTGCTCTGGTGCGGAGACAGCTGATCCCAAAATCAGCCGTCACTGTGATCTCCTTCACTGCTACTTCCATAGCAGTGAAAGTCAGCACTGCATTCTGACTGAGCAGTGCTAGCATGCCTGCATGAACTGAGCTTTACACAGGTGCACAAAGCCCCGGCGTCAGGTGGAAGGAGCCAGACAGGGACGGAGAGAGATCCGAAAGGATCCCTCTTCGCAATCTGGGTCTCCTATCCATAGGAAGGAGCGGGACTTCAACAACAAACGCCATCTGAAGATAGTGAACGCTCCCACAGTCAAGCTCCGAAATGATTGTATTTTTGAAGTTGGATGAATTTACATCCCCATACTAGTGTATGGGAACAGCAGGTCAGATGGGGGCTGAAAGAGAACAAGCAAATATTAGTGATATCTCCTGCAGTACCTTTATAATGAATAGCCCCAATCCTTAATTTCCTGCTTTTGTAGCAATGAAGTGATGATGAATAGACCCATTAAGGAGACATTATTGTACATTTTCTAGTTAGCAACTGGTTACACAGCTTCTTTCTTACCACAAAAGGACAGTAAATGGGAGAAGGCATCTTTCAATTTTACTGGGAAGTCTTAATACTAGAACTTGAGAATTTTCTCGCTCTAGACATTAGTCACACAAAATAACCCATCCTTTTACTATTCCCAAATTACTAAAGCTGGGTACACACTAGACAATTTTTTGCATGATTTGGCCGATTCTGACGCATTAGAACAACAAATTGTGCAGTGTCCACAAATGATAACGATGCGCGGCCCCGTGGGTCGTTGGTTATATCCTCAAATCTACCCTACATGCATAAGATCTGGCAATCTCGTTAATGATTTGGCGCAGTCTTAAGGGAAATCGTTGACGACATTGCATCGTTTGCAAGTCGTCTAGTGTGTAGGTACCTTTAGGCTTGTGTGTGGCCAATTATCGCCATGGATAGGTATATGGTGCTACAACTATAACTCAAAAATACCATTTAATTCACATGCTGCACATCAGTTAAAGGCAGGTAATATAATAAAACGTTAAACTTTATTAGCAATTGTTAAAAAAAAAAAAAAAAATTCAATAATTCCCAAAATTAGGTCTCATATTTTCAGATATGAGACCCAATTATGGGAAATATTAAATCGTAAAATCAATCCATTTGCACTAATAATTTAACTATATTAAGCCAACGGGAAGCAACTGAACAATAGAAAATGTGTTTTTTTTAACACAAAGTTAATACTCAAAGTTTAAAGTTTTAATTTCTGATTTAACTTAAACCCATGTGCACTACACCAAACTCACTATCTTCTCTGTAATTTGTTAAAAGGTTTAATATGAGTATGAATATTATGCAAATAGCCATGTCAGTATAAGAATAAACATAAACAAAGTTATTAATGTAACAGAGACTGCAGATTTCCTTTCATTCTTCACGATTACTTTAAGATGAAAATGAAGCTTAAATAAATAGTATTTTAGGAGACATTCAAAAAAAAGTCTTAAATTCATGAAATTGGTGCTCATACTAAAGATGTGTTTTTCATTTTCCCACCATGCACAATTCATGTGGACAACTATCCTGCAAAAATAGGGACATCCACATTTCACAGAGTGTAATATGGCCATGTACTTATGTATGCATTAGGCACACAAATAGGCGTATTTGTGCAATAAACAATGCCTTGCATACTCGTATGCAAGACCCTTATTATTATCCACAATCTCAAATGGTGCAGAGTACTGAAGTTACTATAGACCCGTAACTACTTTTGACTCGTCTATTACTGGATGACCATTTTAAATATGAAATGAAACATTTTCAAGAAGTGGAAGACTATAGGGACACAGGTGGCCATTTTATCCAACTTAAAAATTATATTGTTTAAAAAACAAAAACAAACAACAAGTGATATTGGGGCAGGAATGTTATAAAATTAGCAGTCTTTGGGGCCTATTCATCATCACTTAATTTTTACAAATGTTAATTTTCACCTGCAATTATAGAAATGAAGTTAATCGGGCCATTCATCAAGAAGGTAATCTGTGAAATCTCCTGCCTACCATCCTCTTGCGGAAAGGCCGCTGTCCCCATACACTAGTATTGGGACAGAATTCATCAAGCTCCGAAAAAACAATATTTTCGGAGCTTGAGTGTGGGAGCATTCGCCATCCTTTCGGATCCCTCCGCCGGATGACGGAGCTCTTGTGCGCATATGTGACCTGTGGGTCATGCATGCGCACTGGTCTCATTGCTCCGAAAGGAGCAGTGAAAAGAGTCACTGCTACAAAAGGAGCAGTGAAACACTTCGGGGAGACAGCTGATTTTTGGATCAGCTGTCTCCGCACCGGAGCAATGATGAATTGCCCCGGCGCTCGCGTCGAGTTACAATGTTAATTATCGGGGTCTGTTCAGACCATTATAATTATCAGGAAAATCAGTGGAATTAATGTACTTGGAAAAGTTCTATAGTCAAAAATAATATTCCAACTATATTGTGCCATTGGTCAAGGCTTCCTTTCCCCTCCTCTAAAAGCGTAATGCCTACTCACCCGGAATGTTCAAGAGACTCTTGAATTTCAGTAAGTTCTTCAGGACTCCTAGAAGAGTAGGTCATCCTTCCAAATCCCAGACAGTGGGCCTGATTCACAGATGGACGGTAATGCATATGCAACTGCATACTATCATGGATCGCAAATGCTAATATATTATATAATGCTTTCCAAAACACATCTGAGCATAGGGACGCCCACTGCTGCCTTCTCATATCTGTACCACGACGTGCAACAGCGTAAACATCAGTACCGTTGATGCACAGCAGACAGCCATGCTTCATCCGCATCAGGTATGACAGCTGCAGATTCAGCAGCTCTCCTGACACACAGTGAGCTCTCTTGCTGCTAAAGAGATTGCAAAGCCTAATTTATGCACGCCCATAAAACAGCGTTTAATCAGACACGCCTGCGTTTTTCTAAACACCACCCTGTTACCACCCCCAAGCGCTGACTAGCTGTCACTCACTTTGCGAGTGGTTACACTGTGCGTGAATATCTGCAATGCAATTGCTGGGGGTGCGCAGTACAGCGTTCGCACATGCGCATTAGCAAAAAATCACCATTGTGTCCGTCTCTGAATCAGGGCCTGTGTGTGGCCATGATGATGCAAATGCCATCATGGTCCTATGTCCGCTGTGCAATGCCACAAAAACATAAAAAGTAGGCAAGAATCTAAAGAGTCTAAATGACTGCACGCTTTGGTGAGGCTTCACAAGATGCATACACAAACTAAAAGTCTACCTAGGTGTGCAGAGAAGCGGAAATCTAGGTGACCCTGCACAATTAAAGGCACATGATGACATGTACAGTAGACCTCAGCCATTTTGTGCTTCACAACAACTGTAAATTCTTGAGTTTATTATAATGCAATATATCTCCACATATTATTTATCACGTTTCAGTTAAGTTTATCTTCACCATAATTTTTTATTTTATTTTACTAAATGTCCGAGTGGAGCCTGACCCAGTAAGGCATTTGCTGTACATTATGTTGATAGTGTGTATTGTTTCCTTTTATATGCAAACAAGTGGAGAAATAAGATTTTGTGGGTTATTATTGCCTGAACGATGCAATGCAAATCTCTTTTAGTGCCTCACTTTGCCGTCCATTATAAGTTTATACCTTGCAGACTGGCACTTCGTTTAGTGCTCATTTGACACTTAAATTTGTATATTAAGATCATAACTACAGCTATGTATATACCTACGGTGAACGAACAACACTCTATTGATACCATTTCACGATTACATCTTTCTGGTGGTACTTGACAAACGTGGTCTTGACTCTGGTCTCTGGGCCTGAATCAGACCCGCTCGCAAGCGGGTCGATGTTGGCCAAGTGCGCATGCGCACGACGGAGGCGGCTCCGTTGTGCGCATGTGCGAGACCCGAATAACGACGGCCAAGCCGTCGCTATGGGTCTCGCACTAAAGGGGGCGTGCTGTCAATGGTGATTGACAGCACGCCCCCTTTGGTGGGCGTGCCGGGGGCGTGGCTGCCCAGACGGAGGCGTTCCCATGGGAACGCCTACTGCCTGGGGCCGGCCCCACTGACATCACTAGTGATGTCAGTGGGAGTGCTTTTGGTTCTGATGGAGCCAAAAGCACTCCTGGGCTTGCGGCAGACGAGACCCTACCACAAGGGTCTCGTCGCTAGCCGGATGGTCGCGATGGTCTTTACCATCGCGACCATCATTTTGGCCGCTCGCTATAGCTGTGGGTGGTCACCCACAGCTATGCGAGCGGCCAGGAGGCCGCTCTTAAAAAAGATAAGGACAGCCCTGATTCAGAGCGAGCGCTCTGTCAGAGCGTCCGGCTCTGAATCAGGGTCTCTGTGCACTTCATGCTGTAATGATTTGTAGGGAGATAGAGCAACTTTGGCAATATTTGCAGTGTAGCAGGAGGCTTCACATCAAGCCCACTCTGATCCACCTATTGTCCCAAAGCTTATGCGTCTCCAAAATACCATCATCTTGCCTTTGCAAAAACCTTGCGTGGGCATGTTAAAGACAAAATAGGGACTCCCTAATGCAAAGCCATCCAAATCACAAGAAAGGAAGAACACCCTTAGGGCCTATTACAGGGCTGCATACCATGCCAATATGAGCACAGTTGGCCAATGTTTTAACTTACTGCATATGTGCCTCAATTGTTACCGCACCGACGAATTTGGGTGCAGGAAGTGTGGTCTGTAGTGGGTGTTCCTGGGAGTTAGCAGTAGGTAGGAGAAGGCGTGTCACTGACGCACAACCACTCACACAGGATGCCATACTCAGGTGGGGAAACTACGCCTGCCATAGAGGCGGTGCAAGTTTCGCTGGTGCTGCTATAGACTCACTGAGACGGATTTCCACAGGCGCAAGACGCTGCACGTGGGCGTCTCGGTTTTGGATAAATCAGCCGCAGCATTAGCATAAAGAGGCAGACCCTGCTGTACCCAAAAACTAAGCGACGGTTGTGTCACTCAGAGACAGGCCCTTTGTAGTGTGTATTCCCCTGAAATCCCCATCTGTAAAATATATATGCCAACATTTATACAAAAAATCCCCACTACTCTTCCTCATTTACATCAGTGCCATAAATGTACAGGAATGGTAACTTGTATGACAAGATGTGTTAGACAAGCCATTCAATGTGTCTTTATATTTACAGCTACTGGAAATAGGCTGCCTGGTTTGAGAATGTTATGAGCTTACTAAATTTTGAAATTGAATCCTTTGTCAATACAGAAGAAAAACAGCATTTGTTAACTTCAGCCAATCTCTTTAGTGCTCTCCTACTGTTTAATCTTGCACTTAAATAATAAGTTACAGTCGACGTAGCAATAGTCTCTTACTTTTTCCCTATAAATATCTAGCCTAACGTATTATTTAGATACAGTATGAGGGATCCTTTTTTTACGATTATCCCTCAGATAGCAGGGGGGAACCCGTCTAGAAAGCTGGCCACAATATAAAGACATGGAATAACCAATGCTAAATAATGCTGCACAAAGTTGCAGACAGTTCGGCTAGAGGCCAGAAAATGAATCCAATTTTTCATTCTGTCATAAATATTTCAGTGCAAATGTTCCTGATTTGCTGCAACTGTGGTTAAGCAAAGGGCCTCCATGTGAATATTAAAATGAAAAGGAAAAGGAGAGAAATGTGCAAAAAGAGAGAGAGAAAAACAAAAACACAATGTTAGCGACTAATTAATTTATCATTTTGTGGGTAGGGAGAAATAGAAATATTAAACAGAGGTGCATCATGACACAAACAAGCAAAGAAAAAAACATTTATCCTGCTCTTCCTCTGACAGTTTCTCATAAAATATCTGTAGTCCATCTATCTTTTAGTACTTCAGGCTCCTCTGGAGAGCAGAAAATAGTAGTTTAAAGCTCACTTCAGTGCCAGTCTGCAGGAGATTGCTTTGCACAGGACTCCTGCTGATGGAGGCCTAGGGGAAGAGGCCTAGGAGTTATTCAATCAGCTCAAGACTCTGGGGCGGCTGGGGGTCCTTTGAGGGCTGATTATAAAGCTGCCCTCCTGTTGCCTGCCTCAGAACAGAACAAAATGAGCAGCCTCTTGCTGAGCAGAATCTGTGAGAAGGAATTTCACCTGTCATGGAGTTTGTCAGAATTTCAGGATTTATCTTTGTGCAAAATTAATAAAACACCAGCCCGGATTGCAGCCTAACTACTGAGCTGTGTCATCTCGCAGTGATCTTTCACCTAAAAGAACGGAGAACCAAGATAAAGTCATCTCTGTACTACTTACTCTAGGAACTTTTGTAATATTGCCAATAATGTATCAAAAATGGTACTTGGAAGTTGAACTGAGCTCTGATCTGATCCTTTTTTTAGGTGTTTGAAATCAGCCTCTAAGATTGTCCCCCCACTTCAGTATTTTGTATTCCGATTCCGCATATCTGTTAAATTCAAAAGTCTGAGAGTTTATGTCTAGTTCTGATTTATGTGTTTTGCTTGAGGCCAAACAGTCCAAGTTGGACCATGATACAAATGGTGAAAGAACTGTGATATCTCTTAGTTAAACAGAAGGGAAACAGAGTACCTCAAACAAAAAGAATGGGAATTAATGTATGAGTTAATGGTTGCAGGTCATCCTTCAGTTTTACAGGTGTAAGTAATACTTTTTTTTTTCTATTTAGGGTTTCTTTCGAGACCACTAACAGATCAGTTCCTTATGACCCCAGAAGGATCGCTCATATGTGGAGACAATCACTGATTGAGCACCTGTTCTTAGGTTATAAGACTAATGGGGAAGTGGGGGCGCTTATGTGGCTGCACGGCCAAAGCTTGATCACCTGCACTAAGTTTTGTTCATGTCGTAATATACAGCTGTAAACACTTTTATCATGCATAAACAGTCACACACACACACACAAATAAAAAATAATCTTACTAAACAAGGCAAGTATGCCACTGATAACTATGTTGAAATATTACAGAAGCAAAAATAAATATATAATTTATTATCCATATCTGGGTCAACTTTTTCTGCATATTAGGGTAAATGTAATAGGGTGCGGAGTTCTGACAGCGGCGAGTTCCGTGCCAGACTGCCTGATGCTTTAAAGTAGTAATCGTTAACAGGCAAAACCATGCTGATTTTGCCTATTAAGTAACTGCTATTTTTAAACATCAGGCAGTCTCACACGGGACTCACCGATGTCTGAACTCCGCACCCTATTACATTTACCCCATTTGTTTCTTTGTTTACTTGTTGGCGAATATCTTCCACAGCTCTCAATGTAAAGCTGCCAAATCTTACATAGTTTAGTATCTAAAAAGGAATCTATTAGACCACACAGCAACAGATCTTATATATAAAATGTATTGATCTGTTAGTTTATTTGTCTGTCCGATTATGCATTCAGACACCCTTGCACCGATTAAGATTAAACCAATGCGAGGTGGACCAGTTGGAACTTGGCAAGGTTTTAGGGGGTGTTAGGGTCCCGGTCAGACCCCCTGTTGATGTACAAAGGGCAGAACTTTGACCCGGGGAGCCTGTTCTGAGCTTTCTACTGGATGGATTTGGCGAAAGCTGCACAGAGTGGTAACATTGGATCCCAGAAGACATACTAGTGGGTGGAGGTCCCAGTCGGACCTCATGTTAGTGTATGCTGGGCAGAACCTTGACCCAGGGAGCCTGTTCTGGGCCTTCCACTGGATGCACTTGGATGAAAACTTCACAGAGTGGTGGCAATTGGTCTGGGTTACCTAATGGAGTGGTTGAGGTCCCGGTCAGACCTCATGGCGGAATGCACCGGCCAGAACTTTGACCCAGGAAGCCTGTCCTGGGCCTTCCACTGGATGGATTTGGACGACATCACATAAAAAAACGTAACAACATGAAGATTTAAACCTGGGCAACTCTGCCTTGGTAAAATAAAATTGAACTGTATTGATTGCCAACTATCAGAAGCACCCTAGTTGCCATGAGCAGTCCTGTCATTTCCACCAAATGAAATCATAGTACATTTGCTTGGTAGAAGATTCAATTCTCAAGTGCTGGCATTACGGTTTTAATAGTCCTCTTTTTTATGGCAAAAAGACAATTGCTCTAAAATGAAACTAATTGCAGCCGTCTGCTGTAGAAACTTAGCTGTCTTACATTAGCAAAGCTCTGTCTGTACATAGAAAAATATTAACATTATCACAGATATTTTCTAAGGCATGGAGGTACTGTACATATGGATGCTGGGGTATAACCAGAGGTATGGGGGTTCAATAGCAAAAATTTCCTCGGGCCCCCATAAGTCTACCTATGCACCAACATCCCCCCACCCACACACTACTTACCACCTCCTGAGCTCAGCTCCTTCTCTCCTAACTGAACTTACTAAAGCTGGGAGGAGGCGTGGCCATGGTCCGAGGATGACATAGCCACACCTCCTACCAGCTTCTAAGACAGCCGATGTCATTTTTAATCAGGTGCCAGTCGCGAGCCAATCGGGAAACACGGACTACCAGCCGCTGCCGATTGGCTGCTGGTTCGCAAGTTCCTATTGGCTTGCAACCGGCTCTTGATTAATAATGACATCAGCGCTGTACTTGACTATAATGGGTGCAGGGGTTGCTTGCTGGGCAGACGTGACCCCTAAGCCATCGGGCCCCATAGCAAGCGCACCGCTTGCACCCTCTATAGTTACAACAGTGGAAGATCTACTGTGGGACTTCAGAAGGAAGGACATTTATTCTCCACACCTGTATGTGTATATTTTGTCAAATGTTTGGTCACAAGGATTTTTCTCATCTGAGCTAATGTGTCAAGGTACAGCTTGATGCAGGGAGGAACCAGTCTAACCGAGTGCATTACCCAAATGCACAATGTCATGCCTTCAGCATAGGGTTTGTTATGTTACATTAATTCATATTAGCAGCCCCACCTAGTGGTCAGGACAGTAGCAGTTTAAATCGGATCTATTTTGTCCATCCTAACATGCCTTAGCAGTCTAGTAATGCATTCTGGGCTAAAGGATCTGTAAGCAGCCACTTCCTCCACACACATGGTCTCAGACAGTCATCACTTCATATGCTCAACCTGGTATAGCATCCGATGGTGAGTTTCTAAGCTTCAACTGTGCCATCATAGATCTGCTTAGCTAGTTATGTATGTTAGCTGTACTATGTCACAATGCAGCCTATACTTGCATACTGTGTATTTCATGCTGTTTGCATATTCCATGTTATGTATATGTTTGCCTTGCATTTCCATGTACATATTGTAATTGCCTTTTATTGTTTACATTTACAGTTTTACTGCACACTCGCTTATACGCACGTATCTGTGTACATTCACGCAAATTCCTCTATTGAATAATAAACTCAGTTCTTCAGATCACATCTGACTGGATTATTGGAAGATAGAGTATTGGTTATGTTGTCTGCTCCAAATTTGTCAGACACACAGTGAGGGGCAGAACACACACCAATTCCTGGAGGTGGATCCTCTAGAATTCCAATCCCTTTCCTTTCGCACCCCTTCTGTCATTCTCGTCTCTCCATTATTCTTACTACTAAAACGTCCTGTGAATAACTTGGCACTCACCCAATGGTATCTGGACTACAGACAGACAGAAAAAAGGTTGACAATGTCTAGATAGACACAAGGCAGTAAATTTACTAAGTGAGAGGTTTTTTTTTTTTTTTTAGAAGTGGAGATGTTGCCCATAGTAACCAATCAGATTCTAGCTATTATCTTCTAGAAGGTGCTAGTTAAATGTTAAGTAGAATCTGATTGGTTGCTATGGTCAACATCTCAACTTCTAAACTCTCACTTTAGTAAATATACCCCCAGATGTTAGACAGGCAATAGGCTGACAGGAACAAAAGGTTGACACAGTAAAGGTCAACATGAAAGAAGGTCGACATGTACAAAATGTTGACACAAAAATGGTCGAAACTGTTGTTTTTTAGGGTTAGGCACTTACCGGAGGGTAAGGGTTTGCATTTATCCTAATTGTTAGGCACTTACCCCGACGGTTAGAGTTAGGCACCAGGAGGGAGGGTTAGGCACTAGAAGGGACGGTTAGAGTCAGGCACCCATCCCGACGGTTACGGTTAGGCACCAGGAGGGAGGGTTAGGGTTAGGCACCAAGGGGAGGTTGGGGTTAGAGTGAAGATTAGGGTTAGGAAAAAAAAAATAATAAGTGTCGACCATTTGTGTGTCGACCTACTGACCAGGTCGACGTTTTGTACCTGTCGACTTTTTGTCCCCGTCTAACATCTGGCGTCTATCTAGACATTGTCAATCTATTCCTATCTATCTTTTATTCCAGAATTGGCTTGTGCTCATCAGTTAAAATAATTCAATTGAGTGGGTGTCAGTTTTTAGGCATCTCAAGCTAGTGTATATTTTGAAATAATAAGAATTAAAATTTGAAACCTATTGGGGGAAAATTAAGTAAAAGGAAGTTTTTCTCTTGTTTTAATAAATGACCTAATTGTGACTGCAAACCGTAAAGGAAATGTTATATAAGCATCATGACAGCATTTTAGATATAACAAACTACTATAAAGAAGTGTTAACATAAGTGTTAAAAATGAATTTAAATTCAAATTCCTTCATAAAATGTAATTCTCTTGAACTCCCAAGAGGTCAAGAAATTTCCATACGGAAAAGGCGCCCAACAGAGTCATTGCACAGACAGAGACCAGGAGGCAGGCGATATGGGGTGCTCACAGCAGGTCCCTGCAGAAATACATTAACTCTACTGAAAGAGATAAGCAATTCCCACAGGAGCATTCATGAATTATAACTGAGCACATGGCAGCGAGGTCTAAATGCTAATCTCATAAATGCTTTGCTTACATGCTAAAATATGAAATAAAAAAATAAAAAATGTTCAATCCATTTTTAGACTTCGCATAAAACTACAATTTATTGGCTAAATAAATTTAGCATTCTCCCTGCAGCTATATAATATAATGGCTGAAATGTAATTAATCAAACACACACACACATTGCATAACACACATTTACAAACACGCACATGAGATGTTACAGCAGCTCCTCTGCAATATTCAATGTTAAACCGGCTGTCCCTAATCCAGGTTGTGAGGATTTTTATTAAATCATTTTGTAAAGCATTGCATAGGGCACACGGTGTATGCACGGAGCATTGTTTGCAAAGAGGTGATTATAATGTAATCTTGTCAACTATTAAAAAGGATGCAAAAATTGCATTCATACAGTACAGTATATGAATGAAAATATATATTGCAGAAAATTTAAAGTTAAGTTAATGTCCACTTGGATTATATTGTTTAATATTCATATTTTGATCTTGAGAAAGTAGAACATTAGCAGTAAAGTATTTTTGTAGGGAACTTTTTCATAAACATGGTAACAAGCTAGAAGGGTCGGGAGTAGCCAGAGGGTATATGTCCTCTGTGCTCGGACATCTACTATTTGCCTTGGCCAGAAATGTATCACCGCCTACGTGGTAGTGACATTCACTATTACAGGACTGGTCCTACTGGAGTCTCATAGGGACAATGCTGTTATAGTGTATGAGGCGGCACAATCAGTGCAGGGCCTCCCCTTTTGGCCATGCAGAAGCGTGTTTTAAGTGGCCGAATTAGGAGTTTAAAAAACAAAAGCACATTTTATTAATGGTAGCAGCAGAGATGGTCCCTGCACAGCTCACCTTCATGTTAACTGAATGAACTGACCAACAAGAAACAAACAAAAATAAATTAACAGAATAGAAACCATAATTTGAATAATACAATTAATGTCCACCCAAAATGTTCTAAGTGTCCACTCCTTCCCTACTCCAAACAATATAACCTTTAAATCAAATCCAGGGCCGTAACTAGGGTGGTGCGACCTGTGCCATGGCACAGGGCACCGCAGGGCGGGGGGCGCTGTTTGGGCCTGTAAATTTTCCTGTTTATTATCATTCTCACTTGTAGCTTCCTCTTCTCTTATCCCCAGCATCTCCTGACCTCCCCTATCTCTCCCCTGGCCCTTTTTACAGCTCTGATCTTATCCATGCCTGCAATCCTGGCAATTCCACATAAATAATCCCTGCTAGCACCAGTGTCAATAATGTGGGAATAACGTCAATTATAAATTGTCTATATGTAATCTAAAGTGTATCCACTGCACAGGTGCATAAATATATATCTCTTTGTAGTTTTAAATTACCCTTCCCTGCCAAGGAAAACAATATTATATAATCTTATTAGTATTTTATTCTCATTAGTTAATCCTAGGAAAGGGGGTGCTACCAGAGACAGTCTAGAAGTATATATCACATGAATGGGAGAAAAAGGAAAGATAAGTTTCTTATGGGTGCACTCAGGTAATAATATACATATATAATCTAAAATTGAACTCTTAATAAATCACTACATAAAAAAATAGTTTCTGGTCTAATACAGATACATATGAGAAGCAAGCAAAATAAATATACAAAATAGAGTGTACAAGAAAATAAAGATGTGTTATTAAAAACTTTGTCAGCTGGTGTCCTATTATTTATAATTGTAAATTGTTTTATGCCACATATCATTTATAGTATTTCATCATTTAGTTCAAGAAGTATTAATCATATTTAAGCACAAAGAAGAGAAGGAACTGATATTCAATATATATTCAATTTAGTATACTGCCTGTTATGAAGATGTCTAACATGTATTAACAAGACAGGAGTATAAATGATGTCACAAGATCATATCGCTATCTGTGTACCCTAGAATAATATGCTGTGTGTAAAGGCTGATTGACTTAAACATTGAAACACTGAATAACTAACTGAATGTGTTATCCATCATATATCAGTAAGGAAGCGCTGTGATCAGTGTATCGCTGTCCGCATACAGTGTGAATAACACACTATGGGAAATACGGTTACACGTGGATTACATGAATGCAGATCAGAAAGTTGTATTTCTAGACATAAAAAAGAGGAGATAAAATAGGATGGAATGTCTATAATATAGAGAGATATCTGTGTCCAGTTATGGTTAAACAGGTCACACAAAGAAGCTTGTGTAAAACGTGCAATAAACTGATTCACATACAGCGAACTAGTAATAAATATGTGTAAAGGTGCATCAGATAGCGGAATAAGCACTGACGACAATGTTGCCACACACGGCTAATGTGTATATACAGCAACTACACACTGTACATACAGGATATCTGTGGAATATCTAAATGATGTATTAAACACTATTAGAAGATAGATCTGCAGTGGTCTTTGTACACTGGAATCAGGAGAGGAACTCTATATGTGGTTCAGACACTATATCAACATTGTACTGGAAATTACAGTTAAGGGGCCTATCCACTAAGCGACCTGAAAGTCTGAATGTCTAGCGTTCAGAACTTCAGGTCGCCGAGGTATGGTGCACGCACTGAATGGCGTTCACTGAAAGTCATTCAGTGATGGAGCCCGACCTATCTCTGAACATTCCAAACCTGACAAGCGTCGTCAGGTTGACTGGCATGTTCTGTAGTCGGGGACGACAAGGACCCAGCGTGCACGCGCATCGCTGGTCCTTGCCGGCTATCCATTACCCGACTTTGTGAACAATGTGACCTAAACCACCTGGTTTTGGTCGGATTGTACACATAGGCCCCTTTAGAAGATTACCACTACTATAAAAGACTCGAAGCTGCAACATTATATGCAACATTTGTATCTCTTTTAGAAGTGATGTGGTTAACCAGTAAGATACGCGTGTATGGCTAACACATTATACTAAATAACTGTGTATATATATATCTTATCAGTTCCTTCTCTTCTTTGTGCTTAAAGAGGATTAATACTTCTTGAACTAAATGATGATATACTATAAATGATATATGGCATAAAACAATTTACAATTATAAATAATAGGACACCAGCTGACAAAGTTTTTAAAACACATCTTTCATTTTCTTGTACACTCTATTTTTTATATTTATTTTGCTTGCTTCTCATATGCATCTGCATTAGACCGGAAACTAATTTTTTTATGTAGTGATTTATTAAAAGTCAAATTTTCGATTATATATGTACATTATTACCTGAGTGCACCAATAAGAAACTTTTTTCCTTTTTCCCCCATTCCCATTCATGTGATAAATTGTCTATATGACAGCAGGAATCGTTCTATGGTGTACAGTTAATCAATAAGTGAATAGAAAGACGGTCATGGAAAAAGTTTCTAAAAACCAGAACTGTTCCCTGGAAATGACAGCCGACAACTATGCAAATAAAAACACAAGCTAGCCATGTATAATTGTACCTGCAACCATTTCTTTCATGGGCAGATAGTTTTTAAAGAAATGTAAATGTATTGTGCCCCTGGAGAGACCAAGTTCTCCCCACCAACAATCCCGCTAATGGCAGTGCTTGCTCATTTCTTTGCCACAGTTTAAAATAACATGGTTTTAAAGGATTATTTTACCCTAGCTATTCAGAAAAAGCTTAAAACCTCGGTTTTATTTTTTTTTGTTCTAAATGACGACACCGCAAGCATTGCTTTTAAGCACAATTCATCTTCTCTAACATTTCAGCCTTTTAGAGAGAACTCAGCGTTCTCCTTCTCTCTCCGGCTTGCTTCCTCCTAAACTCTGGAGCCCTACTAGGTGTAGCTTCAGGGCAGAAAGGATGTTACACGCTGTGCCTAGCTGCAAATACTACAATAAAAGATAGCGCTGTGAATTCCTTGTATGCTCAGGTTGAGAACTAGAGCTGCCTGATTGAGCAAAGTCAATCAAGGGACGTTGATAATTATTTCTCATGATACTGTACACAGTAGTCGACGGTTTCATTCAGATGTCCAAATTATCAAAATGTTCTTCTACATCTGGACACGGCTGCAATTAAATATTTTCTGATGAACTAATAAAAATGTTCTTGTTGCCGCTGTTATTTGCCTTACTCAATATGTACTTCCTATAGCACAATCTGCTAATGCAAAATAAAGATTTGTGTGATCAAGCAAGCTGGGAAATGCACAGTTCTGTGCGCTGAAAACAAGAGGGGATAAGGATCTTCAGGGAACCTGCGATAGTTATAAGCAGCTGCATTGCAGGTGCATGGAAATGAAGAGTGTTATTTTCAGGCATTTAAATAGCGTTTCGCACTAATGGTCAGTTTGTTCTCTTATTGTCAGTTATACAGAATATCTTTCTAGTTCCTTTCTAGTATTTGATACATATACCCCTGCCAAGACTGGTTCAGGGCAGACATTGACAATTTTTTAATATTATATATATATATATATATATATATATATATATAAAGAAGTCAGCACTCGCACAAAATCCTTGGTTGATAGGACAGACTGCCCAACAATTTTTACCATAGGATCATTATCAAGGTTCATGATAAATATACAATGTTAAAGATTGAAACGATTGTTGGTTATTCAGTTCTATCTACTTTGGGCCAAATAAAGGACTTTGGTAATTCTGTGCTATATTTTAAGCTGCATACACACACATCGATTTTGTTACCAACGATTTTATGAACGATTTTCTGTCAGATTTTTTAAAGTGTAATTAACTATTTTTTTGAACTACAAACGATTTTTGCATATTCCCTTAATGAAAATCGTTCAGTTGTTCAGTGATTGAACTACAAACATGAACGCGCATGAACGATAATAGTTCATTGTTTTAATTCAGAAAGTGAACGATTTTTGCAACGATTGAACGATAAACGCTATCGTTAACGATAATCGTTCAAAAAATCGTTGTGTGTGTATGCAGCTTAAGTGTTGTGCTGGCTTCATCTTCTTAAAAAGAAGATACATCTACTGTATGTATTGACAACAAGTGTCTAGTGAGTACCTGCACTTTTCTCCTCCACTCTCTCCCACACATGTTGTAACAGCTGTCAGCATACAAATTACACAATGCAAACAGGGGCTTTTTGGCTGTTACTTACATAATTAAGCAAATTAAGACATATGTTTAAGATAAATATAAAAACTTGGCTATGATAATTTATAATAAATGTTACTCATCGTAGTTATGGTCCTGTTTCAGGGAAAAAGAAGGCAGGGACATAAAACAGGCCCTGTAGCAAAATTGGGAAGGGTGTGCTAATGTGTCCACGTTATCTCTGGAGGCCCCTCAATCTGCTCTCTATGTATGTACAGGGATTGACGCATGAGCAGTGATATTTGTGCATTCAGTTCTCCAACTCTAAATCCAGACGGGGCATCTCTTTACATTTGATTTTAATTTACATTTCTTGTATTTGAACTTGAAGACAGGATTCTAGAAAAACAGGCACTATAAGCACAGATTGCTAGCAACAGATTCTCAAACTGCCATCAGAGAGCTAGGATGAATGGATGCCACAGTTCTAGGTGCCTGTGTCTGATGGACTGGATTTTCGGAGCTTGATAGAGGAAACCTTTGCCAACTTCAAATGGAGTTTGATTCCGCACCCCAGGTCCGGGGTTGTGAAGAGGGACCCGATCAGATCCCTCCACCCCTGTTCAGCTCTTCCGCCAGACACAGGGTTCTTATGAGCATGCGTGAACCCAAGTTCACCCATGCGCACTAGCACTGCCAAGTCAGACTAGGCAGTGCTAGGGATTCACCGGGACAGCTGATCTTTGGATCAGCAGTCTCCACACTGGAGCAATTTTAAATTGCTCTGGTGATTATGTGTCCACCGTTGCTTGCCCCTGACAAATAACATTATGAATAGGCCCCAGTATTCCTATTCAGGCTCACTCAAACCCTGATCTGTGCAG
The DNA here is from genome assembly GCA_031769625.1 of Taudactylus pleione. Lineage (NCBI taxonomy): Eukaryota > Metazoa > Chordata > Amphibia > Anura > Myobatrachidae > Taudactylus > Taudactylus pleione. The sequence goes on along the minus strand of JAUIMM010000092.1, from coordinate 21,963,634 downwards.
TACTTGAGCAATAATCATCTCTCCTCACCTATCACTATATTCCTCCTCTCCTGCTATATATGCCCAAAGCAATAATATGTGCATTTATGTACATGGTAACCAGGAATTAGTATTCTACGTATGTGGTAACATTTTGAAATTCTATTCAATTTTACAGAGTAACAGAATAAGCAAACGTGAAGATAAAAAAAACTGTACTACAGTAGATGTTTTTTATAGCCAGGACACTCTGGAAAAATAACTGTTTATTACAGATTTTGACACATTGGTTGATCGAAACGTCCACAAAACACTGAGATGGGCTATAAAACCATCACTTTTACTCATCAAAGAGCTTTGTTCGCAAAGTCACTGATCACCTGTATTTACTTCCGTCTGGACCATAATAAACTCACAGTAGAAAAGAATATAATGTCCATGAGATTGAATGAATAGAAGATAAATAAATAAAACAGATTAATAACAAAAACCATGGTGAAAAAGTGTATTTATTAAACATCTGTTAAAAATCAATGATCTATTGAAAAGAAAATCCATTGACAACAATAAAGCTTAGATAAAGCCTAGACCAGCACTTCCATTATTTAACGCTACATTACATCTTCAATAAATTTCTCAAAAATGTCTCTCCCTTTCCTTTAGCTGGAGCCCCTATATTGAGTAATTTTGTTTCTTCTGAGATCTACGGGTTCTACGATATTTACATAAGCAACCATTAATTGGCAGCAAAAGGTGGTGTAATCAACAGGCACATTCATAACGCAAACTCTTGGTTATGGCTTGTGATTGGTCCTCTGATTCATAGGCCTCTCTGGGTATACTGTACTAGCAAAGGTTGTATTATGCTACAGAAAACAGAACTGAGGCAGCTGAATATTGTGGCAGTGTTTGTAATTAGGTAAAAGGGCTGAAGTAGCTGAATAGGCTGTACCTGTACAGGGTTGAAATAGCTGGAAAAACTAGACTAGATAGTGATAGTTGGTAAAACAAAAATTTGTCATGATTTCCAGAAGGTCGCACCATCAGAGTCAGGCTAGCAGTCACATACAGTAACTCAGTAGTAAAACACAGATTTGTCATGGTTTCCAGAAGGTCGCACCATCAGAGTCAGGCTAGTAGTCACATACAGTAACTCAGTAGCAGGCCCAGAGGGGATACGCTCAGGATCCCGACAGCGGCAATTCTGGCATTCACAATGGAGATACCGGAATCCCGACACTTATCGGAATACTGGCCTTGAAATCCCAACTGCCGGTATCCCAAAAGTAAGTATCGGGGTTAAAGGGGAGGGTTAGGCACTAGGGGGGTTAGGCACTAAGGGGGGAGGGTTAGGTTTAGGGTGCGGGGAGGTTAGGTTTAGGCACCGGTGAGGGAGGTTTCTGGCTATGGGTTAGTATACTTACTTTCAGCCGTTATGATGGCAACCTGGTCGGGATATTATACATCCTATTGCCCTTCCCACTCTGTCACACCAATTGCACAATATCACATTTTGAAATAAAAAGAAGCAACCTGCTGACTGTCATTTAGTGATTCCATGATGGGACTGCAGTAAGTAGCTAAATATTGTTGCATGCATTATTAGTAATTGCATCCAGTGAATGCCCTGAACTTAGTGTTGTGATGCAGTATTGCTAACCATTACACCAACTCTGCTGGAATTAAGTTTCCTACAATATTGCAAGTACAGTAGCTAAGCTTATCACAATTTGATCAACTGCAGACAGGTCACAATCCCTATAACAGAAGGAAGTGATAAGCTCCAAATTTAAAGGGACCAAACTAGAAAGTTTGCAGTAAACGTGTTCAGAAATTGCACGAAGTGGCAATACAGTAGCTTCTTTCTCTGGCAACAAAAAAGACAGAGAAAAGTTTTTATAACTACTTGGAAAATAGGCTTCTATGAGTATTAAGCCTGACACCAACTAGTAACTTGTATCTATAAAGTAATTCTGCTCAGGTGAAATACATTTGTTGCCCATTAGGCATCTGTCACCTTTAAATATAGGTGGCTAAACTTCATAATGTAGTAAAAGATACAATTAATCAATAAACACATCTCCTAAGACACAAAACATGTTTAACAGCAATGAAAGTTCTTAATTTTAAAGTAGGTATATGCCAGGTGCCATTCAGGTCTGTTCTCCTCAGGCAGATTATATAACTCACATTTATTTGCTAAAATAATAATAGAAGCCCAAATACAGATGCCTAAATTGTCCTACTTGTTTTCCACACATCTTGCAGAAGTGTGTAGCTCTGTGAGGGCTGTTCTGTAAGTAGGCGTAATCTACACTAAAGTCCACCGGCACTCACTGAATCTAGTCCTGGTATTCTGTTAAACATCTGCTTTACTTTGTTCCTACCAACTTTTGTGAATTGTGAATGATTATTGTTACAAGTTGAAGATTAATTGAGCCTAATATATTAGATCATACTTTCCAAAGCAATATGTGTACTTTTATCACATGAGTGCTAGAAACTTCCATGCACAGGGTTCATTTTAATTCAGGTTATTATTTTAAAGTTTGCCCAGCCACCGACATATCGGTTTTGTACAAGGCAGCATGTTTTCTTGCACAAGGCCAGACAAATTCTCAGGACACCCGGAATTCCACAGAATGGAGAAAAGTGCCCTTTTAGGAAGGGCAGAAAACAACTCACATAAATACGTTACCTGTAGCTCTGTCTGAAAAAAGAATTTCTGTGGGCACTGTGTGCAGTCATAGATCTTATCCTCTTGTCCGTGGGCTGAAAAAATGTGTTGCTGCAGTTTGTTTGCCTGCACAAACACTACAAAAGAGAGAAACATGTATTTAACATATTGGACATAAAAGATCACAATCACAAAACATATCTATCATCCTAACAATACCAATAAGTACTCCCGATCTGTCACACCTACTAATACCAATAAGTACTCCCGATCTGTCACACCTACTCATTTCCTAGGCATCAGGTCATCTAGGATCTCTCCTCGGCCTTCATAATTGAAAAAGCATCCACTCATCATTCAGTAGGGTTTGATGGAGCATGTTGGGAGTTTTGATTCAACAAGATCTGTAGATTACTTCCTGTCATTGTATTCGTTCCTGTCATTGTATTAGAACTCTTCTTCTTAAAGTGGACTATCTATATCAGTGTTTCCCAAACTCAGGCCCTGATTCAGAGCCGGACGCTCTGACAGAGCGCTCGCTCTGAATCAGGGCCGTCCCTCTTACTTTTTGGAGCGGCCTCCTGGCCACTCGCATAGCTGTGGGTGACCACCCACAGCTATAGCGAACGGCCAAAATGATGGTCGCGATGGTCAAGACCATCGGGCTTGCGACAAGATCCTTGTGGTAGGGTCTCGTCTGCCGCAAGCCCTAGAGTGAAGCACTCCCACTGACATCACTAGTGATGTCAGTGGGGCCGGACCCAGATGGTAGGCGTTCCCATGGCAACATCGACCCGCTTGCGAGCGCTCAGCGCTCGCGAGCGGGTCTGAATCAGGCCCTCAGTCCTCAGGGTATCCTAACTGTGCATGTTTTCCTAGTCTTGGAAGCCCAAGTCGTCAGCTGGTAAAATGCATTTGCTTTCACACTGGCGTAATAAAACGGTAAGTCTAGCTTTACTGCTGCCAACCGGCATCTCCAGGGAGCTGAACTTCACTTACTTGTTCCAGGTAAGTTTTAATAGTTAATTGCGATGATAGATTTTCTATCTCTACGATAAACAGCAACAGAAATCTTAACTATCGCTGGTGATCATTAAATAGACCCCTATATGTCCATACGCGTACTCTCCTTGTCATAGCCCTGACTAAGTAAATCCATGAACTTTTCTTCAGACATGTCGTAACCTCATATAAGATCTGTTCTATGACCAACCTAACAAACAGAGATCGCGAATATGCACCAACTATGCATGTGGAGCCAAATGGATTAAATCATTTACATAGAGCTACCTTGCTTCATTTCGGGAGCAGAGTGTCCCCATACACTGTAGCTTCAATCGCACCCAACAGCCCCTCTCGGTGTGCTAGGTCCTGGGCGATTACTTTTTTGCTCAAAATGTGCATCTTATCAGCAGAACTAAAACAACTGGGGGGCAACAAAACTACTTTTTTACACTGATTAATCTGATGTGCAACATTTGTATATCTGTGTGCGACTAAGGGGCGTATTCAATTTCCCAGAGAAAAGTCCCAGAGTTTTCGCCGCCATCGCTAGTTTTGCTTCCGGAAAAGTATCGCACTCGTCACCGCTTTTCGCCCTATTCAATTGCAAAGGACGCGAGAACGCCTTCCGGCAAAACTGAATCAGTGAAAAGTCCTGTCAAATTTGGGGAAATCACCCTGACATCCCCCAAAAGATGCACTGACATGGGGGATCACTATGGATACCCCCGAATAGCCATGCTGGAGGTATTTGGGGTGCTTAAATGCTCTCAATTGGTGTTGTTTAGCATCAGTGGTGAAGAATAGCATTTAGCTGGGTTTTTTTTGTAAAAATAAGTAGTCCCAGCAAATTTGGGTTACATGAAAATGAGTGTAAGCATGGTTAAAAATCGCTAAAGTGCGTTTTTAAAAAACGTAAAAAAAACACCCTCAGCATGCACCTGCAATCAAAAAGAAAAATGCTTGGCCATACTTGGGGGACCCCCTGGAGTCGATTTTGCTAGATTTTAAATTTGTCCACCAACCTTATTTTTCGCCCCCAAAACGAAAGTACTTTTTTGGGGTGTTCTAAAATATTTTTTAAAGCTTTTTTGATGCAGTTTACCTTTGGGGGACTGTCCCAAGGCTGCAGGGGTGTTCCTGCAATTTTGCACCCCAAACCCCCAATTCTGCACTTTTTTCCGCCTCCATTCAGAGGCGAATCTTTCCCGACGAAAAGTTTTTGGAATTGAATACGGGGAAAAGTTCTCGCCTGGCGAAATGACGTCACCGGCGAGAACTTTTTGCTGATCTCGGGCTTTTTCGCCGGCAATTGAATACAGCCCTAAGTCTGAATCTGTATACATAGTGGTACGATGCAGCGGCCGTGGCTTTTACTCATGCCAAGTTCAGTTGTGCTTCATCTATGATTTTGGACATGTGTAAAACTAATTTATGTGAGGTAAAAGTTGCAGCCCAGCATCTGTAGTACACCTTGAGTGGTGTTTCGCTACATCTGCGATGCGAATAAGATGCTAAATTTTAAGAAAAAAATATTGTAGGCTACACCTCTCAGAGCTGCCAACTCGCACTGGGGTCTCATGCCGTAAGGCGTATATACGCTAGGTGTATGAGGATACAACTGTATGGAATATTTAGCTACTATATATAACATCTCTGTACATAACGGAGGAGCAGACAGAGTGGCGAACTTGCCACATGGTAAGGATTAATCTCCCTACCATGCGTGTACTCCCTTGCTCTGCCCCAATTCCTCATCCACACAAAGCCCTGGTGCAAAGTGTCTGAAAGGTGGCAAATATGAGTGAAAATAGCCACTCTTTCCTCCATATTCGCCTCAGTGTATAGACATTCTGATCTTTTTTTAGCCCATGGTCTGCTTTGCAGCTATCTCTGTGCATACTGTATTAACACAGTGACTAATAATGCCTAAGCTTGCAGCAATCAGGTTTATTTACCTTCCATGTGCATACCTTGTGGAACTAACAAAAACAAGCCATTAAACATTCAGGGTCACTGCAGAAACATATATACAATCACTGAACAGTGTGGGCAAAATAACTACATAAGTGAACAAGGGAACAATTACAAATAATAATAATAAAAAAAGTAAGAAATCGGATCCTATAGTAACTCCAGGGCAGGGATAGGAAAATGGGAAATCACTACTGTAGGTTCTCTTTGGACACATTCAGATCAACTAAACCTACACAGAGATTCAAGGGTTTCAATAATACAAACATGTTCAATTTTAATGACTACAAAACAAGGCCCTAAGAATGTGTAACAGTTTACCTGGGAGACGTGCTATTAATAATTAAATTGTATATGCCAGAGGCAGAATTTGGGTTGGCAGCACTGACTTCTGATGTATGCTTGGTGCACTGTGACCTAAAAAAAAAAAAGTTTGCATGTATCTGTATAGGAAGGAGGGAGATTGAATAAGGATGCTGGCATTTGACTCAGACTCCAGTCTTGTCTTATTACAATTATTGTAGTTTCAAGCCATCTGAAGAAATTAGGATATTGCTTGGTGACTCATGCATTTTAATCACATATTCTCATTAGGCTAGGCCCACTGATCTCATAAGAAAATAAACATTATTTAATTGTACTGAAAAGGAGACAATACTTCTAATGCTAAAACAAATATGATTTTGTCAGTTGACACAGTATTTTGGGGTAAGTCTATAACCTGTAGAAATGCCAAGTGGGAATCGTTCTAATATATAGATGTATCCACATACATCTAGCCTCCTTGTGCGTTAAACAACCCTTCTTGTGGCGCCATTTGGTAGCCCCGAGCATCTTTTTGTGCGACTTTCCCCCTTAAAATGCATCTTACAAGTTATCGCAGAGCGATGCGAATAGGAGGCACAAGCAGCTTCTGCTGATTAAAATGATATGCAGCATGCCTATATTCTGGGGGCAACAGCGGTTTTATCTGCATGCAAAATGCTACGTTAGGGTGTCATCGGCTGTGACACTGTAACATAGCATTTTTCATGCAGATACACCGGCAGTCACACACAGAATATAGGCATGCTGTATATCATTTTAATCAGCAGAAGCTACTTGTGCCTCCTCTTCGTATCGCTTTGCGATGACTTATAAGACGCATTTTAAGGGGAAGTAACGCTCAAAAAGATGCTACGAGCTACAGAGTTGCACTGCGTTTATACTGTACGTTATGTGTAACAAGACTTGTACCGCATGGAGGACAGATGTATGTGGACACATCTGTATATTGTTTTTATTTTTTTCTATGGTCTCTAGGTCAAACAGACTAAAGGAGAGATTTATCAAACCTTGGAGAGAGTTAAAGTAGAGAGTACCAAACAATAAGGTTCTAACTGTAATTTTACAGACTGTGCTAGAAAAATTACATTTAGAAGCTTATTGGTTTGTACTCTCTCCACTTTCACTCTCTCCAAGCTGATAAATCTTCCCCTTACTTCTGTAGTTAAAACTGCAACAATGGTTCCTTTTCCAGTTTTTTACCCCATTTACAGGGAAATTAGAATATATAAAAAATATACAACTATATATAAAATGACGCATGAGGAACGGGGTTACCAACACAGTGGGGGACCATTGTCACTGGGCGTGGGTGCTCTGCCACTGGGATCTATTACCAATTGGGGGGCTGGATGATGATAATGCTGGGTATCTTTTGCCACATGGGGGGAGCTATTTCCACTGGGGGGTGGGAAGTGATTTTACAATGGGGGCCTATGGAAACGGGGGAGCACAAAACCCCCTAGGCATTTTTTTCTTCTCTTTTTCTTTTATAAAATAATTAAATATCTTTTTAAAAAGACAGTCTGAACTTCATTAAATAATAAAAACTTAATTACATAATAAAAAAAAAATATATTAAATAGTTAAGTTTAAAGTTTGACAGGTAACTTAAAGGGAATTTACAGAGAGTTTCTCAAAAAAGACAAGTAAAGAGCAGAAAATCTGAATTTGAAAGTGGATAAACTACATGACAGGAAGGTCTGTCATATAAGTAACATGGTGAAATGGGAACATAACACAAAGACCATGCCAATAGTAAGGGACACGTAACATATAAACAGGAAAGCTCTCAAATGCAAAACTATCTATCTTTTCAGAGACGGTGCAACACAACGTGAATTAGAATGTTGGGATCAGAGCCTAATTCCTGGCGTATTTAAGCCCCAAATTTAAAAGGGCAATATTTTTAATGGCAGCACAATGAAACCCCTTAGTAGATAAACCCCATTAAGGCAAAAATATGGTGTGGACTATGTACAAATTATATATATTTGCATGATGGCTGGTCACACCCTTTGCCTTTCAGAACACTTGATCAGGTTGTGTTGACATTAGGAACCAGAAACTTCAGAGAGTCACTCCAGCTGAACCCATAATGGCTTATGTACTGTATGTTACACAATAGACAAAGGGAAAAGCAGAGAACAACACTGAACACCCCAAAAGAGGTATTTTGCAACTATGCAGAAGCTTCCATGCACATCACATGTATAATACATAACAGCCTCTTAAAGAAAACAAAAAATATTTAATAATAATGCTCAATACATTAACAATACTGTAACCTGTACAATAAGCCCCTCAGTAGCTTATTAGAGAATTATGAATTTTGTCAATAGAAAAATTGCTTTCAAAGGATCTCTAGCTCTCTGCAGTATTAAAGAATTGACATATTAGATTTAAGGCATTACGTCTATGTAGGAAGACTTTCAGGAGGGTGTAGTGGTCTTTGGAAATAGCTGCATGATTCTTTTGAGAACGTCTGCACACAGAGCAGATTGCCTTTATTACTGCAGGACATGCAGGAGGCTGAGTAGACTGCTCACCTGTTGGGCTCACAGTGGGCTTTTTCTCTTAGGCGGAAAAAATATAAGTTTGGTGAAAACAGGCTCTGTGGCAGTCTTATCTGATGCTTTCCTATTTCATAGTCTAGTAATGAAATCTACAGTTCATTTACCTTCTCTATTTTGTTCTGTATTGTTGTTTTGTACAGTATAAAAAAAATAAATAGCTGTTAACACTATGTTCAACACTAGATGTCACTATTTGAGCACTTCTTTCTGCTGGCTTCATCTTTAAAGAGCAATAATAGTTATAATGAAGGGTGACACGGTCACCACTTTACGTTTTTAAAAAAAGAGAAAATAAATTGATGTTTAGCACAGTAGTTACGTTCTTCCAATCTTTATTTGTTGGAATGCATTCACATACTGTATAGTCCCTGACCTAAAGTTAAAAACATGTGTATACAATTATTTTCACTTCTCTATTCTCAATTCATCTACAGTATATACGGATGTCACAGAAGTATCAAGTACAAAGTAATATAAAACTCTATGCGTACTCTAAATGTATTCTCTAAAATGATTTCCTCAAACTTGTTTATTTATTGGGAGAAAAATATATAGCTTGCTAGTATATCCCATTTAAACACTACTAAGCCTTAAAAACTGATGTTACATCTTTAAGATGGGTGCACACCAGCGACGGCTCCAGTGGTGGGGCTGCAGCGCAGTCCAAAATTCAAATAGGGGAACCACACCAACTGCCAGTGAGTCTCAGCTGATGATGTTTGGCAGCATTTGGGATGGCAGTTGGTGTGGTTCCCCTATTTGCATTTTGGACTGCGCTGCAGCCCCACCTCTGCAGCCAGCACTGGTACACACCATATAGCGGTTTGACCAGTGACGTGATGTACATCGTGCGCAACATACACACTGCATGATGCAGCGTACGACAGTGTGATGTATCACTATGTGCTGCAACTGCACAGCATCGATTACTGTATTGTCCCTTCTGACGTTCAGAACAGCAGATGGGATGATGTGATCAACGACCGCCAGAAACAACGGTTTGGATGTACACACTAAACGATGTGTACAATGTGTCATTCCTATCCGCGTTGGGACGATATATCGTACAATACATCGTATAGTGTGTACCTAGACTTGGTCATAACATATGATTCATTCTGAAACAAAGGAATGTGCTATGCATGTGTATTCATTTTGACATCATGGTTTGCTGATTTTACAAAGATCTTCTCCACCAATATTATAGACTACATTTTCACTATGTATTTCTCATTTTATTTTTGTTTTTTGAACTTGAATTAATAAATGGTGACTTTATTGAACCAACATAAGTCCAGTCCCTATATATAAGCAAGAATAGTGACTTGCATATACTCCTGTATGTGCAGTAGACAAGTGGAAGAAATGAGCACACTGTGTTTTCAGAGGCGTATTGATCGTTTAAATACAGTATATCTGCCATTTGTATCTAAAGAGTAATTGTCACATTTGCCAACCTTTAAACTACTTTCCAGTGACACAAGCATACCGAATACGGTACTGTCTGTATGTACAGGTACTATAACTCCCACTGTGATATTTGTACTGGAGTTGAGTGAGGCTTTTCTATTGTAAATAGTCCACATCAATGAATCTTAAAACTCTAAAAGCCAGAGAATTAGAATAGAAGTTTGTGGACAATGGGAAAATCAGGAATATGCCAATTATAAATTGGTAATTGATTAGGCACCAACTGTGGTATAATCCCACATCCAAAAAGCTGACACTTATCATTACCATATTTCTGTGCACTGCATACAGCTATGGCACTTTCAGATTCCCAGTTAACAATTAAATAATGTTAAACATGGTAAATAAACAATGTTAAATAATAGTAAGTAAACATAATGGTAAACATTTCATGACTTAAAAAACCAGACAAAACAGTTTTGAATTTTAAAGCATTTACCTGTGAAACAGACCGGACATTTAAATGTCCCTCCCATTCCTTCAAAGCTGTGCTCAATTAAGTGGCACTGTAGTTTTGCTGGGGAGTCAAACGATTGGCTACAAAGTTTACACTCATGGTTCAGACCTTCATCTACAACAAGAACAGAAGTTACATTAGTTAATTAATAATAAATAAGTGATTTTTGATACAATAAGATCATTCAATTTAAAAATGTATGAAGCTTAAATAAAAGTTCAAAGTATAGAGAGACTCTTACAAAAGTATATTGACAAAATGTCAATAGATCTGATTTTGTAGACTGTATATAAAATGTTTATTATTTTCCACAATAAAGGTTTCCTGTGGCACTCCGTCCTTGGTTTACTGACAGGATGTGTGAATAGTCATCACCAAGTTGTATGTCATGCAGCAGCCTTTATACTTTTCTCCTGCATACTGTGATGCATCAATATTGTAGGATTAAGATTTAACCAATCAATTGACTAGGAACTACGGATATCAGAGTGACTCATGTAACAGTGATGTCATTAGTTTCTAGTAAATTGATATACATACTGTATTCTCATGAGTGTTGTTCAGCCTAAAGAACGGGGGCGTAGCAGCAGATATAGTGGTAGGGCAGGTCCAACATTTGCTGGGTCCCCTTACTAGTTTGTATTTTGAGATACAGTTGCCAGATGCCCTTCATGTGTTGCAAAGATGAGGAGGTTCCAATAATAATTTAGGGGAGTCTTGGGTACAAACAGCCTGATTATCACCCCATATGGCCCCAGGCAAGACACTGTATGAGCCTTTCTTGCCTCTCCTTGTCCACATAAATAAAGACAGGTTAGGGTAATCTGTGTCCTTTGTCCTAAACAGGAGACTATAATGCCGATGTACAATACTCACCATAAAGACAAATTCAAATTAAAAGTATTTAACAAAAAAAAGTGAAATGTTGCCTTTTTAAACATTAGAATTGTAAGAATATAATTTAGTTTAATAGCTGCCATACAGTATTTATATAGTGATTTGTTAAAACCCTCAACACACATCTATTAGTTTATGATTAACTCTACTCATGTACAACACAATAACACGTAATTATCATTTCACTATAACCAAAACACACAAAATATTTTGAACAAGAACAAAATATCACGTTGCTTGAGAAAAGGTGTAACAATTAGATTACGCTTTCTAGAGAATTATTTAAGCTAAACAAGATTTCATCCTCATTAAGATAACTCTGCCAAAGGTAACTATTTATCATAATATTAACTGTTCGTGATGGAGACAAGTAGTTAATCTCACTGTATGTACTTGGCAAAACAGTTTAATAGCCCCTCCACCAATATGTTCTTTTAACTACCGTAGCGCACATGACACAAATGTTGTAAACATAATGGTATCTGCCTCATCAAGCTGTCATTTCCACTAAGCTGGATTGCTTTGCCTTCTCTATTTGTAACTAAAGATGAAATAAAGTGTTGGCAGTTGCCGCTCTTGATGTTCACTATATACAGATCAGATCTTTTCAATGAGGTTGTAATGAGGAAATCAGATGACATTCCTTCACATTTTAGCTGCCTGATTAGACACAAACATAATCCAGCAATTAGCACAAAGGTGCGGTAGTCCACGTAAGCTTTCACTTTCAGAGAGCTATAATCAATATAGCACAACACCACCATTTCACCAATGCAGACCAAACTGATTAGTATATAATACAGCTCCTTATGAAGACTAGTACACAACTCGGCACCATGTGATGGCCTTTTAATATTAATATTCTGGGAGACGTTATGCCTTACAGCCAGTGCAGTTACTATTGGTGTGCAAGCAGTGCCATTGCACAGGGCTCTGTGGGTGGCACATTCGCTACCCCACAGCACCTGCCTGGAACAGCACCCTGCTGTCAGTATCACTGCTGCAGTGCAGCCCAGAGTGTCTTTTGGATGCTCCAGGCATGCACCCTGCAGGCTGTACAACCGTCCAGGCAGTGCTGTACTTCCAGGTGCCAGTGGCCCCTCCCACTTTGCACAACATCATGATGTCATGGTTTCAGGGGGTGGGGCCGGCACAGGGCACACTACCACCCTGTTACAGCATTGCTTACAGGGCTCTTCCATGTAGCAGGGTTTCTTCTAGACCAATAAAAACACTTTATTGATAGTGCTACTTCTGGAACTGCTGCACAAATTGTGACCAAAATTGGTGGTTATACAGATGTGTCTCCATACACCTAGTATCTATACGCCATACTGCGCAACTGAGACGCTCAGAGGAGTAGCATGCAGTACTGTATTTGTCTTTAAATGTTGTGTCTTATTAGCACCACAGACACCGCAAAACATCACTCACATTGTATTAGAGGCGCTGGGCTATGACTGCACAAGAATTCATTTTACAAACGTATAATGCTGCAAATGAAGAACAGCGGAACTTGGCGTGAAAAAAAAAAAAGCAGCGGCAGCTGCACTGTATACAGATTCAGACTCATCCGCGCACAGATGTCACACATCCAATTGATCAGTGTAATCTACAGGTAGCAAAGTAGTTTTGTTGCTTTCAGTTGTTTCACTTATGCTATTAAGATTCATACTTGAGCGAGAAAGATGCTTGCGCGGCCGAGCAGCCTAGGACCTGACCAGCCAAGAGGAGCTATTTGGCGCGACTTGAGCAACAGTGTACATCTGTAGTAATACCTTTTAAAAGCCACTTATAGAACCAAAGAATTATAACAGTACGTGGTCCATGTTGTTAAACACCTTAGCAGCCATTAGATATGTCATTGTAGAAATATCTGGACATACACTATGTTATCAACCAGTTTTCATTTATTTAAATACATTGTGGCTGATAAAGAGTTCAACGCGGAATGTAAACATGCTTCATAAATAAACACATGTAACTACAAGTGATGCAGCATCATACCCAAACTGATCTCGTCATGCGATTGAGGGGCTTTAACTGGCTTCTTTAAGAGTATCAGAGAGCGGGTGCCAATGGATCTGCAGGCTATGCAGGGCTGTGTGTACTTGTACATAATTTCAGATGGATCTTTTGCACCTAGTATAGTGCTAGTGCGCACTGGTAAAGATGATACAAAGCATATGGATAGGTACAGTCCGACCGCAGCATGTGTGCAACTCATATTGACAAATATACACATACAGCTGACTTGATTCAAATCTGCATCAGCCCTATTGATTGGGTTTTTGCTATACCCTTAACTAGACAGTCTGCCTGCCATTGTGAAGTTACAATGTTACAAGTTTCATTGTGAAGTTACAATACACAATTTACTTGTATTGACTGTCAGTCACTCTCAAATGTTCAATCACATGCTGCTGCCTGCGTTCCAAACATTTGCATATATGACTGACAGGAAGTTCTGGAGCAAAAACTTTCACTGGTTGAGGGTGAATCATGAATCACCGACTCAAACCAATGAATCTGGTCGTAGGTATCATGTGCAATGGGCAAAATTCTGCACAATTTGCAAGCTTTGTCCGAATTTGGGCAAATAGCCAAACTAGAATATACAGTATTATTATTATCGTTTATTTATATGGCGCCACAAGTGTTCCGCATCGCCTTACAAAGTACATAAATAGATTGATTTACAGTGACTTACAGTACAATACAATACACCACAGGGCATGGATAATATACATTGCTACATTCGTGACCATAACACCCAGATATGCAACAATGCAAAGCAACCAAGTGTTAGGTGCCCTGGTAGAGAGTAAGAAGTAGATGAAGGTATAGTAAGGAGAAGCACAAGAGGGTAGAGGGCCCTGCTCATAGGAGCTTACATTCTAAGGATGCGCCATTTGTATCTAATAACGGTCTAGTATAAAGATCAAATAGTTTATGTGATTTTAACCAGGATGTAAGTGCTTTCTGTAACCTACAATTTATGTGTCGCATAAGGGCACAAGTTTTATTTATTGTAAAGCAGGGACGTGCAGTCAGGGTAGGCAAAACCTCACCTGTCATTCTCCTGAGATTTGGTAAAAAATGATTAGAATAATACAAAGAAGATAATTATAACTTATAAACATTTTCTTTGTTTATTGTATTCATTTTTATAGTTAACACTCAACAGCTTTCTTTGTGGAGCTCCCTGCAGGGAGACTAGAGATGAGGCAGCAACAGCTCAGCTTCGCTTCTGTATAGTCAGCCACTGCTTGCAGAGCTGGGGGCAGGGCCACACCACAGGCAGTAAGATGCACAGAAAGATAGCTAATAGAGGCATGCCTCTGAGTATGGATGACGTGCCTTGAGCACTGATGGACACCTTGGATGTGTCATGTGACCAGGAAATGCACTGCAGTGTTAGAGATCAGAGATCACTTTGGAAGTAACAGAAGACACATCGATGCAGGTAGGAGAATCAATGGACACTGAAGTTAAGTGTAGTGAGGGGAGAGTTACAGTGAGTGATTAGGATGCTATAGGGGTGCGTTAGGAATACTTACTCAAATTCGTCTGCATTTTCACCATAGAGATCCCGCTGCCGTCATTCCAACAGTCAGAATCCCAACAACTTCTAATGGTAAGTGTGAGGGTCAGGCCGCAGGAAGGGAGGGTTAGGCTGTGAGAGGGGTGGGTTAGGAATAATTACCCAAATTCGTCTACATTTTCACCATCGGAATCCTGCTGTCATTCTGAAAGTCGGGATTTTGACTGTCGGGATACCGTGCCTGCCCAACCCGTCTTGGTGAGTAGGTGTGTAAATGTAAAGTCCCATATACACATAGAGATGTATAATTTAAATGCCCAGTTGCCTTTTTCATACCAACAGCAAATTGTCCCTGAAAATGTTATTAGAATATCAGAAAGCCTGAACATATAGCAAAACGGAAGTAACCTTCACATAACCAAATGCCTGACTACAATAAGTTATACAGTATCAGCTGATCGGTCCTTGAACGTTCAGGCTTTTATGTCCCTATCATACCTGACAATGTCATATAAAGCGATCCTGTATATAAAAAAAAGTCTCAGTCACTTAATAGTCTATCCACTGTTTCGAAATTTAGATAAGTTAACAGTTTTTTTTTTTTTTCCTTTTCTTTATTTTTTATTCAGGTCTGCAAGCTTAACAGAACATCAAATCTGCATTATGTCTGCTGGGGCTGCCTGGGGCATTCCAATGATGCCATCACAATTACAAGCAGAATCTAAACCACTTCAGGGGAAAGACACAGAGGTGGGCGGGCATATTTTCTGCAAAATTACACCTACATATTCAGTTGGCCAAATCCAACGTAATTATTATGCACCATAAACAAAGACCATTTTAATAACAAATATTATATATCGGTCTTTTCCCAGGCGTCCAAATCTTTATTTTTAATCACTCTCTGAAAACCCGTCTCTATTACAAATCCCATCATCGCAGACCCGAGCACCACTGCGCAATGCCACTATTTGCAACTTTGACAAATAATGGCATGACATCAAACCCCTGGAGATTGCTCTATTCACTGGGGAAGTGGGCAGAATCTGGGATGCTGGTCTACTACTCTCCTATGAGTTTAGGAGATCTCCCATAAATCCATGAGTTTCCCGGACATTATGCAAGCATGCATTTTAATGGAAAAGTGCAATTAGAAGTGCAAATGCATTTTTAAAAAACATAGTGGATGAATTCTGCTGAAAACATAAATATGTGTGTCATTGTATATGTGCAGTTTAAACAATGGTGCATACTGACATCAATGACCTAAAAATGATTACAATAGGTACTGACATTCCAAAAATCCAACAGTCTGGGTGACAGCCATAGATATGAGATGTAGTTTAAATCCCGACTGTCGGGATGCCGGTACTCAGAATCCTGGCGCCAGCATCCCAACGGTAATTAGTGGGGTGAGGGGGAAGGTCAGAGTTAGGGGTTATGGTTAGGCACTAGGGGGAGGGTTATGGTTAGGCACTGGGGGGGGGAGGGTTAGGTAGCGGCTGAGGGGAGGAAGGATTAGGTTTAGGGGTAGGGTCAGGATACTTACCAACAGGTATGTAGATACATAGGGTCGGATTAAATTAGCGGCGAAAAGCTGAGATCGGCGATAAGCGCAATGTTTTCGCCTCATTCGCCTGTTTTGAGGCAAAGTTTTCACCTACTTATACAACGCGCGCTCCCGCTCTCCGCCCTATTCAATTGCTAAACAGGCAAAAACGCATGTGTGCGAATGCAGTGAATAGCGAAAAGGACAGGTTATTTAGGGGAAATCAGTCTATACCCCCCTAAAAATCCTAACTGACCTAGGGAATCAATATCGAAGCGTATTCATAGCCCTAATAATAGTAATTACGGATCTTATATTAGTGAGTCAAAGAGCTGTTATACACACATTTGCATAAGTGTTGAAAAATTATATAGAGCAATTTCTTTAAAAATAATTGCTGTAGTTAAATTGGAGAGTACTAGTATATTTTTCTGTCTGTAAAGTGCAGATTAAAAAATTTAAAAAAATACAACTGCTGCAGCCCCTTGCAATCCTAAAAACACCTGTCCCATTCATACAGCACAAAATACCCAACCCAATACTTAAAACACATTTTTAAACACTTTTTACATGTTGAACCCAAAAATGACATGCCTTTTTTTAGGGGGTATTAAGGTAATTTTTAGATTATTTTTTTTCCTAATTAGTCATTAGGGGGTGCCCAAAGAGTTTTGAACTAAGTCCCCACATTTTTACTCAAAAATAAGGATTTTGCACATCTTTTCTCCTGCCTTTGGGTGGAGAAACTTTTTCGCCTGTTTTTGCCTATGGAGTTTTCGCCCAAGGCGAAAACATCCTGGAATTGAATAGGGCGATACTTTGGAAAGTGGCGAAAACCATGCATCGGCAAAAACTTTGCGCGGATTGCGGCTGTTCGCCTCTAACTGAATACGGGCCATAGGCTGAAAAAAACAACATTCCCCTCTCAATTCTAGATTTCTCTGCATATTTTACATCTCCCCACACCTGCAGTACAAGGTGCAAGAGACGTATTATTTTTCGCTTTGCTCCCAACTCAGAATCAGTTCATAATGGCAAAGTCTTACGGAAGAAGCAAAAATGTCTTGATTAGCATACAGCAAAGTATCCTTGTAAAATCCAAAATGGGTTCCCGGATAATAATGCAGCATAGTACAGTAAGTAATGTAGACCATAAACTCTGAACATTATGCAACACAAGCAGACAGTCAGTGCCATAGAGAAAAACCGTATAAAACAGCAAGGTTAGATTTGTGCCCGCACTAAAATGCATTGCAACACTGCATAGGTTTCCATTTTGAATGTAGCGTCTTGGTACAGCCAGGAGATACAGCTATAAAGCAATGGGTAAAATTACAGCCTGCAGGATGTGCTGGGGGAACAAAGGGAAAACAAACATTATCTTTTGCGCTTCCTCCAGCACAGTTACACTTATAATGGCTCATACTGTGTTGCTTCAGAAGACTTTACATTTTCATCAGTACCAGAGGTTGATAACACCCTTAAGGAGCCAGATCGTTAAACCAGAGATCACTTCATCAGACCCTGATCTAAACACCCCAAGTTAATGCTCTTTTCCCTGAAACATTGAGCCCTAGTTCACTTCAAATACAATGAAATGTTCATTGGTTATTTCACATGCAGCTGTTATTCCTGAAGTCCACAGAGACGCCTCTGTATTGTCCAATCAACACATCAGCCATTACCAAGCACCAATTTGTAACAGTTTGTAAATAAGGATTCTTTATACCCCCAAACCCCCTCGAGGCTGTCCAGAAGGGTCCTTTAACCTCAAATACTAGATATATCTATAGGCTAACATCCACAGCAATAAAAACTCTCCTGGTACATGATAATAAGGGGGTGAATTTACCAAAAGCTTTGGCGACCACAGCAGTAAACAACATGTCAAGCAAGATTTAAATAGCCTGCAGTCGCCGTCAGTGTTACAGCTTAAAATTTAAGCTATTTAGAACTTTAGTATATTTCTATTTTCCTAAGCACAAAGAAAAGAAAGAGAAAAAAAATAGCAAAAAAAAATATATGGTTTCTTTCACGAACTATAAACTAGTGTGATATTTTGTTATGAGCTGCAAGACAGGAAAATATGGAGTAAGTGGTAATGTGCCCATCTACATGACAGGTAAGAGCTTAGTATTGATATATTTCGGAGTGGTAGCCAGTGGAAGAAGTGTAAACAACACAGATTTTCTCCTTTACGTCTGTAGAGAGCCTATTGGAACTAAATAAGGACAAGTGTGGATGTGATAATCAATTGCCTGGGAAGGACTTGAAAACAAAACAAAAAAAAAACAATGCTGATCTGGTTAAACCAATATTTGTAAATATATTATAATATGTCTGACTTCTTTTGCTCGCATATTAAAAACATCCATTTTTTCTTACTCGTATGATGCATGTATGCAGGTCGTATCCTTTTTCTTCAACATGTTAAATAGCGATATTTCATTTCACAGTATGCACTTGGGAAACAAACAATAGCAAAGGCTACAAGTGTATTCAAAATAATGAAAGTACAGGATAAACATGCTGAATGCACTGCATAGCAATTAGTGATATACTTTTTTTTTGTTCCATACTGATTAACACAATACAATAACATCCTCAGAAAGAACATGCAAACGATAAAACAAAACTAGTATTTACAAATATTAAAATATATGCATAAAAGTTTTTATGAACCATTTTCAAGGATATTTCTGACTGTAATACCCAGAGAAAACATATTTTTCTGAATGTAATCCCAAAGGAACCCACTCAGCCAAAACTGGAAACGTACCTTATACAAACATGTGCGCACACAAATCTCAACAATACTTTTAATTTCATACTTCTTAATGCGTAAATATCTATGGATTATGCGTTTATATATTTTATAGTGGAATGTATAATGGAAACAGAACAGGCAATATAAACCAACTAAGCATAGCACACATACATGAGGTGCTATACATCAGGGCCGTAGCTAGGGTAGTGCGGCAGGTGCCATTGCGCAGGGCACCACAGGTCAGGGGGCGCTGTTTGGGCCTGTCAAATTTATCTTTATTATAATTCTTGCTTGTAGATTTGTCTTATTTCATCCCCAGCATCTCCTGGCCTCCCCTATCTCTTCCCCATGAAGCCATGACCCTTTTTTGGGTGCATTATGTCCCTTTGAAAAATGAGGGGGCGCCAATGCTCTTTCTGGCACAGGGCACCAAAAAGTCTAGCTACGGCTCTGCTATACATCATACTTGCCAACTCTCCCTGAATGTCAGGCAGACTCCCTGAAATAGTAGCAATCTCTCTGATTGCACCTTACCCCCATTAAGTAGCTTTTAGGTACTTGGGAAAAGAACAGAGATATATACATTCAAATGGGATCATCCGTGCCATTTCCCTGCATTGATTATAAGGCACAATGATCCCTATAGCTTCATGCATTTTCAAATAAGGTTTCTTTTCACCATTTATATGGAACCACATGTGAGTAGAACACAATACATAAACAAGCCATGAAAAGTATCAGTGTCTTTTTGTCAAAAAGTAGATCATACTGAGCAACAATGTAACAATGCTCAGGCACAGCAATACACCTCCACTTTTCTGCCACGCTCATACACATGCGTCCACATACATCTATCCACCTTGCGCGTTTAACAGCCCTTCTAGTCGCGCCATGCTGTAGTGCGACTCTGTAGCGGCAAGCGTCTTTTCATGTGACTTTGTCCCTTAACATGCTTCTTATTCACAAAGCGATGCGAATAGGACGCACAAGCAGGTTATGGCGATTAAAATATATGCAGCATGCCTATGTTCTCTGTGTGCGACTGCGGGTGAATCTGCATGCGAAGTGGACACATCTGTAGGGGTTGTTTTCGCAATCTCTCCCAGAAAGTAGGCAAGTACGCTATACATGCATGTTACAGAAGGTTTGCGTTTGGCATCGCGGCGGTCTGGATGCCAACGCTTACCTTACTGGCGCCAGTCTACCGACGCCGGCATCCGGACCGCCAGGATGCCAAAGGTAATTAGCGGGGTGGGGAGGGTTAGGGTAGGGAGAGGGGGAGGGTTAGCATACCAACCGCCAAGTGTCTGTATGTTAATCCTGCGGGGTCCAGGCGTCGGGATACTGAGCGCCTGGATCCCGTCTGTCGGAATTATATACAGATTCCGTTACAGAATAAGTGGCAAACTAGATATGATATACAGGTATTTTACAATAACTCTTAATATTAAAGGCATTTATCTCAACAAGACTCAAAGCACATTACATTTTAGAGGCTGATCATTAAATAAGTCACTGCCTCATTGAAGTATTCAGTCTAAATTACCCACACGTGGGTTCATTTGATCAGAAGATGCATGACCTCCCACAATGTTTTTGGACAGTGTGGGAGGTAAAGGGAGAAACACCATGCAAAGCTGAGGAAAACATACAAACTCTGCACCGTAAGGGGAGAGGTTGTAATGCTAACCACCGTGCAACCATGCTGCTTTTAGCACTAAACTAATAAATACAGAAAAATAGATACATAAAATGAGTATGTGTCTCTTGGGTATTGTCCCACATTTATAAATTAGAATCTTATTGTACAGCTGTGTGAATTACATGAGTGCTTTAAAAATTAAAGAGAGTAACAAACTAACAGCAGCAACAACAAATCCCTTAATTCATTATTACAAGTGGCTCATTTATCTCTTGGGAAATAATATTGTTTGATAAATTCAACTCTACAATTTTAAAACAGAAAACTTTACTTTCATTATGGTATCAAATAAAAAAAGGTTAAACAGAAACAGCTGTATTCCTGGCTTAACTGAAATGTACGCAAAAGTCAATCTAGTGCATCTTTGAGTAGTACTATCATTCCTAGAACAAGGGATGCATTTCAGTTCAACAACTGTTCGCTTTCCTGCTTGGCTGCACTTACTCCTGTTGCCTGAAAGTGAACTATGCGAACCACATGTTTTACCAACAGATAACAACTCAAATGCACTTGAACAAAAACATAACAGCAAACACATACAACAGTAAACACATACACATGCAACAGAAAACACATAAAAAAGGGAGCATTTAAGATAAACATAAAAAAGGGAGCATTTAAGATAAATGTTTTAAAATACACCTTAAAATAAAAGGTACAGGGTAAAGCTGTATATTTTATAATAAATAATCTGCCTTACGTATTGTGCATGCAATGTGGCTTAACGTTCAATATACACGTATTTGCAAAAATATAATTCAACTGCAAATAGAACAAAATAAATGTATTAAAACTTTCACCTGTTAAACCATCATCGAGTCACTTTATAATAAAGTTTATCTCAAAATAATATACTTTAAAGAAGTTATTGAGGCTTCTCTGCTGTAGTGAATAGGGATAGAATGGAACGTGGTGTTGCTTTATTTCCACCAGAAGCGCAGATAGTAAATATTGGTTTCATAAATTTACAATGAACATACATAAACATATTCTAACATCAAATACCCAAAGTAGTAGTTGCAGTATTTATATTTAATTTTCGGTTGCAAAGTTTATAACATGATCATATGAACTCAGGAGGGAGACACCAGAAAGGCCATAGTTACCCAAAGAAATAGGCGGATCCTGTATTGCCAATCTAGTGAGATAGCAGGTAGAATTCTTAAGACTATGGTGGATTTGTTTTCTGGTCGTGAATGGGAGGGTGTCAATGTAAGATTCCCATGATGTAAAAAAAAAGGTTCTACCTGTTTCTCCTTGTGTAGCAGTGCTTGCACCCAATCCATCCTAAACAAAAGGTGCGGTTTATTCAAGAACAAGGGCATTTGGGGTGAAGTGCTATCCAACACAATTCCGTCATTTCGGTCAACAGTGAGAATTATTATATAGATGTGTATAGATACACATAACAATGTTGACAAAATGACTATTTAAACATTATGTTTTAGTAAACTGCAATTAATGTTTCCATAGAAGTGTCATCTCTAATTCTATGCCCCACAGTAATGCCCTTGTTAACGTTATGCCCTACAATAATGGCCTAAGTTTATCCCTCATAGTAGAGCCCTAATTAATTTAATTTGTCACCTTATTTACGATGGCGACGCTTCAAGTGCTCCGCTCTACTGGCATATTTTATTCTTACACGACAGCCCGTCATTTGTAGGGTCTTCAGGGCTGAGAAAATTGCAGTTTGCAGTGAGGGGAGAATGGTGTTGGATCAGTCAGCTCCTACCTTCCTAATGCAGGAAATTCTACTTTTTGTGGAGGTCTTCTGGGACAGTCCTAATCCCAGAGCTGAATTTCCACCCCAAGCTCACTTCACAAAGGCCGTAAACAAGGAGTAGCCTACTTTCTGATAGTGCTGGGCTCACTGATTAGTACAGCTGTGCCTGTGGAGGTGAAACCGGAGCACGGGAGATGGATCATATCAGTGGCAGAGACAGATACCTCCAACAATATGAGAGTTGACGAGTCCGTATTTTCAGGCCTGAATTAATTGCTTAGCAGCTATAGTAATTCCGGGAACATGGTAGACAACTATATGGCCTGGGCCCCATTGCAACGGCACCCTCTACACCCACTGTAACGACACCCATAATGAGAACTGAGGACCTGATTCAGACCCGGACAATAAGAAGCGTTCGCTGTAGCTGGCCGATGTTCGCATTCTGTGCATGCATCGCAGTGCGCGTGCGCGAACCAGTGCAAAAGCTTGGGAAGCGTTCACTCGTTGCGCATAGACAGCCCCGCAGAGAGTGACAGGAGAAGCCATATGTGGGTGGTGACAGGAGCAGGTCACATGAAATGGGGGAGTGGAGGTGCGAACGCAGGCATGCCTGAGCGTCTTAATGCCGTTTCAGAGGCACGCATAATTAACAGGCAGCGTCATTGTACACGTCACCTGGTTGTATTTCACACTTTAGTGATCGCAGTGCTTATGGCAGGGTATAGTCAATCTCAAGCGCTGCGATTGCATCCGATGGCCCTCGATGTACCGATGGTTACATACACTTCCTGGAGATGACGTGCGCAAGTGGACATCTTAAAACAGGCTGGTGAGTGTCTACATACACAAAGTGATCGCACGCCAAGACATAGTGGGCGTGCTTATGCCTTGCCGTGCGATCGCCTGCCTTGCTGGGTGTGTGCCGGATTTGCATATGCTGGGAGCAAGCGAATGCATCTAACGAGCGGGTCTGACTGAGCTCCTGAATCTTTTTAACATCAAAAGCTAGGTACACACTTACCGGTGTGTACCCGGACAGTATATCTGCCCGACGCGCCAACATATTGTAAAACACGAGTACACATTGAGTGATGTAATGAAAGACTGAACGATCCCTGGTTCCGTCCTTTGTTACCTGCAACGGCGCAGCATGAGATATCGTCCGGTTGGCCATGCAGCACAGCCGACTGGACAAAATTGCATGCAACCGGCGGGAGCGAGCAGATAGTCCATACACACTATTCAATCCGCCTAATCTATCATTCTGATCCGCATAAGGAATGCTAGATCATTCAATGGATCGCATAGTGTGTAGCCGGCTAAAGTTAAACTGCACTGAATTGATGCTATTTTATCATAACCCTCCCAAGGGTCACAGTGCATATCACAATATAAACAAAACTGAGTAGTCTACTAATTCCACACAGCAATGGACCTGCTGCACAGCCTATATACTGTACACAACACATTGGGTAATTTTTATAGCAAGGGCCGAGATTTGTTTTCCTTGTTCTCTTTCCTGGCATGATACAATTACTTGTTTGTGAGAGAGACTGTAACAGAAAAGAAGCTTATCCACACTAGAGAAATCTGCTCCTGCCACAAAAAAACAAAAACAAAATAGTATAGTAGGACCTCTAAATATCCCTGTCTAAAAGCCAGACCATTGTGTGCATGTTTGTCCTAAGTGACATGAGAAGCTGGCAGCTTTTAACAAGCATTCTAAAAATCCAGATACAGCAGGTGGTCCAAGAACTGCTTATATAGAAACGTGCTGATCCCTAGATCGGAACCAGCCAAGTTCTTCGAATTCCTGGATGCATAACGGAAACCAACCGACCATTAGACCACAGCCTTTTATCACCTGAGCAGCAGGTGACGCTCAATTGCTGTAATGGTTATTAGCCTAACAGTGTATAGCATTTTCCATACTGAGGCAAAAATAAATTATATATACTGTATATACAGTGTATATATATATATATATATATATACACATACACACACACATTCAAAAACTTAAAGGCTTCCTAAAACTGAATATAAATGGATTTTAGTATTTGACAGAAAGGCAATACATACAGGTGTATGATGACATATTATACAGAGCCTTAAACCAATGAACGTGTGATGTGAACACTGCATTATTAGATACAGGAGTGTTTATATACCATATCATGGATGGATCTCCTGCAGCTAACATGGGCCTGATTCAAGTGCAGATACTAGTGATAATGGCTGTTGCAGTTGGCCTAAAATCAGTTGTCGGTGCGGCTTACTACCTACAGGCACACAGATCCTCACATTAGCTGTATGGAATCTCTCATTAACAAAAGGTAGTATATCCGGCTGTTGCGGCTACACACAGATACAGCCAATTTGTGAACTAATCAGAATCTGCCCAAAACTGTTCATCCATCAACTCTACCAACAGTATAACAATGTGTGTGTGTGTGTATATATATATATATACAGCCAGGTCCATAAATATTGGGACATTGACAGAATTTTCATATTTTGGCCTCTATTCACCACCACAATGGTTTTTAAATTAAACAAACAAGATGTGCTTTAACTGCAGACTTTCAGATTTAATTTGAGGGTAATTACATCCAAATCGGGTGAACGGTGTAGGAATTACAACGGTTTCAATATGTGCCTCCCACTTTTTAAGGGGCCAAAAGTAATGGGACTATCAACTCAAAAGCTATTTCATGGACAGGTGTGGGCTATTCCCATTATTATTTCATTATCAATTAAGCAGGTAAAAGGTCTGGAGTTGATTCTAGGTGTGACATTTGCATTTGGAATCAGTTGCTGTCGACTCTCAATATGACATCCAAAGAGCTGTCACTATCAGTGAAGCAAGCCATCATTAGGCTGAAAAATCAAAACAAACCCATTAGAGAGATAGCAAAAACATTAGGTGTGGCCAAGTCAACTGTTTGGAACATTCTTAAAAAGAAAGAATGCACCGGAGAGCTCAGCAACACCAAAAAACCCGGAAGACCACAGAAAACAACTGTGGTGGATGACAGAAGAATTATTTCCCTGGTGAAGAAAAACCCCTTCACAACAGTTGGCCAAATCAAGAACACTCTCCAGGAGGCAGATGTATATGTGTCAAAGTCAACAATCAAGAGAAGACTTCACAAAAGTGAATATAGAGGGTTCACCACAAGACGCAAACCATTGGTAAGCCACAAAAACAGGAAGACCAGATTAGAGTTTGCCAAATAGCATCTAAAAAAGCCATTACAGTTCTGGAACAACATCTTATGGACAGATGAGACAAAGATCAACTTGTATCAGAGAGATGGGAAGAGAAGAGTATGGAGAAGGAAAGGAACTGCTCATGATCCAAAACATACCACCTCATCATTGAAGCATGGTGGTGGTAGTGTCATGGCGTGGGCATGTATGGCAGCAAATGGAACTTGTTACCTGGTATTTATTGATGATGTGACTGCTGACAAAAGCAGCAGAATGAATTCTGAAGTGTTTCGGGCAATATTATATGCTCATATTCAGTCAAATGCTTCAGAACTCATTGGACGGTGCTTCACAGTGCAGATGGACAATGACCCGAAGCATACTGCAAAAGCAACCAAAGAGTTTTTTAAGGCTAAAAAGTGGAATGTTATGCAATGACCAAGTCAATCCCCTGACCTGAATCCGATTGAGCATGCATTTCACTTGATGAAGACAAAACTGAAGGGAAAATGCCCCAAGAACAAGCAGGAACTGAAGACATTTGCAGTAGAGGCCTGGCAGAGCATCACCAGGGATGAAACCCAGCGTCTGGTGATGTCTATGCGGGCCAGACTTCAGGCTGAAATTGCCTGCAAAGGATTTGCAACAAAGTATTAAAAAGTGAAAGTTTAGATCTAGGATTGTTTAGTTTGTCCCATTACTTTTGGCCCCTTAAAAAGTGGGAGGCACATATAGAAACCATTGTAATTCCTACACCGATCACCTGATTTGGATGTAATTACCCTCAAATTAAACCTGAAAGTCTGCAGTTAAAGCACATCTTGTTTGTTTCATTTCAAAGCCATTGTGGTGGTGAATAGAGGCCAAAATATGAAAATTCTGTCAATGTCCCAATATTTATGGACCTGACTGTGTGTGTGTATATATATATATATATATATATATATATATATATATCAGGTTTTTTTTTTTTTATACTGGCTGCATGTACATAGTATGTGTGTGTGTATGTCAAAATTGCCTACTTTTAATTTTTCCTCCCGGGGACATATCGTGTGCTTCAAGGTCGATGCCCATTACATCTGCAGATATATCGGATACACCTGCTGCACGAGCCATCGGTGATTGATAGCTCAACTGGGCGGGCGCATATAATCCCTGCCCAGTTGTGACATCAGTCACGACGAATTGGGCAGTCTGCATGTAGAACATATGTTCTGCACAGTCTGCAGATATATCTGCAGATCAGTTGATCTGCAGATTTATATCGGTGATGTGTGTACCCAGCTTAAGGGTCGATGTAAATTTGCATCAGAGGTTACAATCTAAAGTAAATTACTGTGAATAACAAAGCGATTATGATCTTTGTATCTAAATCAGTCATTTGTATGTCATATCCTCACCTTGGGCGTCTCCCATACCCCTTTTTCACTGACTTAAAAATCCCGGGTTGATGTACGTGAACGCAAATCAACCTGGGATTTTTGTCGGTGTAAACAGATCAACCAGGGTCCAGTGAACCGGGGATCCGACCCGGCTGGATTGCGGGGTTGAGCACGGGTCATTCCCGTGTCACCCTGCAGTGTAAATTGCACGACCCCGGTCATGATGACCTGGATTGCACCGCATGCCACCCAATTGGCCAGCTTCAGTAGCGCTTGGAGATGACATCATCTCCAAACGTCCATTGCCGGGCCGGCCAGAACGCCGCAGCGCACCTCATCCGCCCTCCGTGCCTCCGGTGCGCTTTGGAGTAAGGTAAAGTGGTCGCGGAGGGAGAGGGAGGGTAAGAAGCGCTGCTCACCTGCGCCAGAGAGCCGCATCAGTTTTGACCAGGTTCCGGTGTGAAGGCGCCACAGTGTAAAAGGGGGTCTGTCCTGGATCTGATCCGTGTTGGAAACGTGTTCTAAATCCCGGGCCAGACCCAGGACTTTGTTGTAAAAGGGGTATTACTATAATCATAAACTGTTGCTCTTTGATAACAGAGTAAAGCCCTTAAACAAATATGTAAGGACAGACTGTACTTTGTACCAGTAAATAAAGAGTCATGAATGATTTGTAATCAGATACTCTGCACAAGAAGTGACAGGTGCAATTGTGCTAAGGAGACCCCTTTCCTGGAGGGCAGACGAGAAACTGTACCTTATGCAATAATACATGTAATAATGTGGGTTACAACAACAAACAAAGTCGTTCTATTTCAGGCTTGAATTAAGAGAAAGAAAATAAAATCAAAACCACAGTATTTCTCACCTGGTACACAGCTCATCATCAAGGTTCTTCCTTTCCTTAATGGTCAATTCAAAAAGGTGCCTGTGAGTGTCACATTTCTGCCAGTGCAAACTATCATTGAGTGGCTGTAACAGGGACGGCAGGTTTTGCAATATAACTGGCTTGTTCTCGTCTCACGATCATTTTGTCTAAGACAGACCAGTAAACACAATTCCTCTCCCTATAATTATTCTTATTCTCTAAGGCTCTGAAGTGAGCCTTCCTGCCGCAGATTTAATATCCAGTGCTGTATCCATATGTGCTGCCCTTGCCTGGTCCCAGAGCAGCTACACTCCCCTATTAGCAGCCCTAACTGCTTAATTATGCAGATTTTGTGTACCTGCCTGCTTGTAACATTACCGTTTCTAAGCTCATCCCCCACCCCATTTACTACTTTCCTTTTTTATTTATTTTTTGCACCATGCTGGATATTCTAATGAAATTGGCATAGGGAAAGGGCCTGATTTAAAGTAATGGAGGTTGGAGCAGGCTGGCAATTTGTCCTTCGTGAGCGTTATAAGAAAAAAGTCAAATGCCTTTATCAGGCTGTCCCCTATCACTCCCAAGGAGATCTTAGTTTAGTTCCTGATGCTCTCTGAGTTTTCCTCAGGCTGTCCAATCAGCACATCCACTAGGGAGCCTGGTCTACCTAGCAAAAGTCTCTGTATCTAGTTACAGGACCACCAGGGACAGTCAACTAACCACCCCCAAGCCTTCAGATGAAAACCTTTTCTAACAAGGCCGCCCAGCGCCAATGAAATAACACACATCTGCATATCCACTGGGTCCCATGTTTCTTGTGCTCATGGATTATGTATCTTGCAGCCTCTAATAAAGAAATGCAGTTCTTTGTTTAATGTTTATCTTGTGCTTGTTAAGCAAATGCTAATGTTGTATCAGAATGCTTTAGTGCTATTTGGGTTTCGGGTGATTTACTACAACACAATCTGCTGTAGAGTAAATTTGGAAGGAAAAAACACTCATACTGGTATAGGAAAGAAAGGAACAGAGTGACTGGAGAAACAAGACACTAAACACTGGCAATCTCCCATTGTATACATGGCTGTCTGGTTCTTTCGGGTAAGCCTCTAGCAGGTTATTTTAGCAGCAGATTAAAAAAAACATGGTTTCATAATTTAATAAAGAAACAAACTAATCAGATATCCTGTCCTGTAGAGTTGTGTTCATTTAAAAACCAAAGAGGAAATAGTACACACTGGTCACCAGCAAAGCTAAGGCGACATGCATACAGTGCATACAGTAGTTACAGTATAATCGGTGTTTACATCATCTTGCCTGGATGGTCCCATGCTTATGTACATGTGGTCACATAACATGCAAAGCCAATCATTAAAAATGTTTTGTTCCTGCCTACCAATATACGACTATGGCCGGATTACATTACTTCGCCAGGCGTTACAAACTGGGGTAGTCTCACTTTATTCCTTCAGTGACACTACTGTAAGTTGACTCCTGGTGTATAGGAATTCCCATTAAATCAGTAACTGCCTGTTACTGACTCCTCCCATTGCGTCGTAGAAGAGTAACTCTGTTCTACAACCAGACTCCTACATTAGCACCTAGAACCGCTTATTCCACCAGACTCCAACACTGGCACCTAGAACAGTTTTCTACACCAGACTTCTACTGTACACCGCCACCAGGAACCGCTTACTCTTAGCATGGGATCCTGGTCAGGATCGATCACTGACTCCAGCTGTTTGAGACAGCAACGGTAACCATTGCAAAATCAAAGATAATGTAATTCACAGCAGTTTATAATGGTATTTGTAAAATGTTTATGGTATATTTATGGTATATGGACCTATTTATTAATTAGAGAATAAGTATCTTTCAAGCCGTTTCCTTATCTGTCAAACCATCCCTGTCAGTGCTAGTTTGTTTGGTCACGAATGGGCAGATATACGAAGTACAGATCTACCAAGACTGGTCCAGAGAAGTCGTAAATTGTTTAGATGATTTTTCTATCAACACAATATACAGTATTGATAAAATATTGCTGGAACAGTCAGGTGATACTCGCCGAGAGTGGCAAGGATTAACATACCGCTTCTGTCTTGTTAGAACTATAATGATCCATGGCGTGAGGCACTCATATCGGACCTGTATTTTGCCTTTTTACCCTAGATTGTGCTAGTTTTTCCTCAATTTTGCATCTTAATCGGCTTATAGTGTACTAGGTACTTCGGATTCGTGATTTGGCGTGGCTAAGTCGCAAAGTCAGTGGCACGCTAGCGGGGCTATGTGAGGATAGGCATATGTTGACACCTGTATTTTGGTAGATGTGGCACCAGTTAATATATAATGATCTTTTGGGAAAAAAAGAATGCAAATACACACTCTAATTACTAAGCACATCGATAGTCAAAATAATCCCGATAAACTCTACAATTAACATGGAGTATTTGCCAAAGATGTTTGCCCACTCACTACATCAAGGTGAACCCCATAACAGGGCCGCAACTAGGGGGGGGCTGGAGGTGCACGTGCACCGGGTGAGCCGCTGTACCTGGTGCCAGTGACCTCCAGCCCGGCGCTGCAGAGAGGCTCCAAGCCGGACGTCCGCTGGTAATATTTATTACCAGCGGGCACCCGGCTCCTTCTCTGCAGCGACGCGGTGTAGCCGGAGCCGGAGGCTGGAGTTCTCTCCCGAACTCCAGCTTCCGGCTCTCCCCACGGGCACTATGGGGGAGACGTCATGACATCTCCCCCATAGTTCCAAGGAGCAGCCGGCGGACCGGACGCGACGCTGGATGCAGGAGCGGGGTTCAAGGTAAGTATTTTTTTTTTTAATAAGCTGCACTACAGGGGCATTATTATGGGGGCAGGGGCATTACCACAGGGGCATTACTATGGGGGCATAGGCAATAAGGGGCATTACTAATGGGGCATGAGCACTACAGGGGCATTACTATTGGGGCATTGGCACTACAGGGGCATTACCACAGGGGCATTACTGTGGGGGCATGAGCACTACAGGGGCATTACTGTAAGGACACTACAGGGATATTACTATGGGGGCATGGACAATACAGGGGCATTACTATGAGAGCATGGGCACTACAGGGGCATTACTATGAAAGCATGGGCACTACAGGGGCATTAATATGGGAGCATGGGCACTACAGGGGCATTACTGTATGGTGGGCACTACAGGGGCATTACTATGGGGGTATTAACATATGGGCATTACTATGGGGGCATTACAATATGGGCACTACTGCAGGGGGAATTACATGGGGGGCGCCAAATTACTGTCTTGCCCCTGGTGACAAAAATCCTAGTTTCGGCCCTGCCCATAAGATGTGTCCCTAACATCCCTAATACTAACACATTATGTCAATTTATCCAGGATTTACCTATAATAGTGCCCATTCTAATATGTAGACAGGCACAAAAACAGACAAATCTCAGGTCCACAACTACAAATTACTAATAATAGATAAATGCAATAAAATGTTGCAATCAATAGAGGTTTTCAGCATAATCATGGCCAAGGTTATGGGCCTACCCACCTTATCCAGGTAACCTTTTTAGGGTAGGTCCCTAACATACTAGGGTTCAAATCCAGAGCGCAGGACACCCCCAAACTAGCCCAGCTAAGGCGCCTCAAGGCACCACCATAGTAAGAACAGTGCAGTGTAAAAGAGATAGGTAAGAGCAGCCACAGCTGCATATAAAGAATGAAAATAAAAAAGTGAAGTACATGTATAATAAACAGTGAAGGGTTAAAATGGCGGTGTCCTGGGGCGGCTTAGCTGGGCTAGTTTGGGGGTGTTCTGCGCTCTGGATTTGAACCCTAGTATGTTAGGGACCTACCCTAAAGAGGTTACCTGGATATGGAGGGTAGGCCCATAACCTTGGCCATGATTATGCTAAAAACCTCTATTGACTGCAAAATGTTATTGCATTTATATATTATCAATAATTTGGAGTTGTGCACCTGAGATTTGTCTGTTTCTGTGCCAGCGATTAGTCTCATCAGGTAGCACCTCCCATTATATATATTCAGGGTGTGCAGTCCAGGAACGTTTCCTATATACTCCATTTAATGTGCTTTATTGCACACCTGAGGGAAAGGAGACGCCCTCAGTCTGGATTAGCACCACTTCCTTATTGGTTTAAAAGTATGGAGTCTGGTAATGTACATGCACATTAGTATTAGGCACAATTCTAGGTACGTATTACAAGATATATACTGTAATGCAACTTTGGTTCATTTTTGGGGTGTGGATCCCCCTGGATTGCTTTGGTTGATCTGTTTCAGGGCACCACATTATAACACATTTTCTTTTATAACACATTTTAACCCTTCACTGTTTGTTTATTATACATGTAATTCACTTTTTTATTTTCATTCTTTATATGCAGCTGCTCTTAACTATCTCTTTTACAATGCACTTTTCTTACTATGGCGGTGCCCTGAGGCAGCTTAGCTGGTCTAGTTTGGGGGTGTCCTGCACTCTGGATTTTAACCCTAGTATGTTAGGGACCTACCCTAAAGAGGTTACCTGGATAAGGTGGGTAGGCCCATAACCTTGGCCATGATTATACTAAAAACCTCTATTTATTGCAAAATTTTATTGCATTATATATTATTAGTCATTTGGAGTTGTGTACCTGAGATTTGTCTGTTTCTGTGCCTGCAATTAGTCTCATCAGGTAGCACCTCCCATCATATATATAGTCAGGGTGTGCAGTCCAGGTACCTTTCCTGTATAATATGTAGACAGTAATGTAGGAACCTGTGCTGATTAAAAACACCTATGGGCACATGAGAGGGGTGCTAATACCAAGGGGTGTTAGGGACCCATCTGATGGGGTTTACCTGGACCCTGGAACGCAGGTACCGTTAGGTCGACAAGTGTAAAATGCTACGTAAAGTATTTTATGCATGCCAGTAGTACTGTACAATTGTAAACATGATGTTTTTAATGATGTACTGTTCAATACAACCACATACCCCTAAATCCACCTGCTCCTCTTCCTTTGCAATTAGTATTCTTTTGGGTCTCGCGTCTACAGTATATAAACAAACTCATTTAGCTTACTGACTGTGTGGATCCTATTTGTACATTACATGTTATAGTGTGTTTATAGCTGTGTATAGCCTACTTTCTTTAATATACACTCTTTGAAACAAATAAAAATGTATAGCAAAAATATGCAGTGTGCGCCTTTTTGGCCATTTCAGATGTTAAGCGGTATGTATGACATAGGGAATTTGTTTTACCACATACATTTTACATGTACATTTGTTTATGGTAAAGCCAAGACAAAAATAATTCTATGATACTAAAATATGCTCCCAGGCGCCTGTATTAGAACAGTCTTTTTATTTCATCCATCAAATGGCTCAGGTACTGGTTCTGCCAACATGCAACATTCCTATAATAATTCAAACAGCTTAATCTTAGCAGGTCCATTCCAAATCCCAGTGATGATCCATTAAACCATCCATGAACTTAATCAAAATACAATTCAGATCTTTCAAATATCACAATATTGTACATTGTGTGCAAGGACTATAACCCAGGAGGCATTTCCCTACACAAAGGGCTTAGTTTACAGACCAAACAGAATTGCAAACTAGTACTGGGAATATTCTGCTGTCAAATTTAAAATGATATATGTCATAAATATGCAAGATTTATTTATATTTGTCAGTCAAAACATTTAAATGCACACTGCCATTAGAAAAAGCAGACATAAGAATGCATGGAAACAGACTACCAGGCAGGCAGCTGACTTTGTTCAAAAGTCTATTTTACAGACAACACAGATATAGGACTTGTGAAAAGCGGAAAAAAAACTCTAGAAGTACAAGACGGCAGCTCTGTCTACTTCCTCATCTAATTTGATCATAGTAGGCACAACAGCCAGGCTATTACAAAGCAGAGCATTAAAGTTACAACAATGTCGGTACACAAACTTCTTGTTTACAGTACTGGGAATTCAGCAATAACTGGATTTTTGGCCTCGCATGGTGTACAGTTTTCTGCCTTTTCTCCTAGTGCTGCAATTGAACAATTCTTATGGTCCTTTGATAACAGAATATATGAATGTTTACATCATTAAAAAGAAAACAATATCCATAAGGTATATTACTATAAATACATCAGTAAATCTGATGGTCATATGTTAATCTGCACATAGAAATATAGCATATTTTTTTGTGTTTGTATTTATTCTTATTACTATTGTTCCTAGTAGACTGTTTTATGCCCTGTTAAAGCATTTTACTTACATGTTTTTCAAATGTATTTAGTTCTTTAGTTAATAGTGGCATTTGTAATCAATTTGATATTTTATGCATACGATGGATATGTATCAAATCTGTAAATTAAATAACTACCACATAAAGTATTGTTTTCAAAGGTTTTAAAAAATAAAAACTATTTTATGCAGAAACCTAAATTTTGCAGCTCTAAAATGGTTACATACCACTGCATAGAAAGATTATTTAAATCAGTTAATTTTTTTTCACCATTACACTAAAAAAATGCAACATCAAATAGATCCCATTTATGTAGAACATTTGGTGATATGTTACCAACTTCAATGCTTTCCGCAGTGACTGGTTTTAATAGCGGTGAATGGAATGATAGGACAGGGCCATGCAACATTAGTTTGTGGGGGGGAGGGGAGGGCATGATGATGCATGGACCAATCACTACACAGGGGATCCTGTGTAGTGATTGTAGAAGACATGTTGCCCATAGCAACCAATCAGATTGTAGCTATTATCTTCTAGAAGGTGCTAGTTAAATGCTAAGTAGAATCTGATTGTTTCTAAAAATCACGTCTAAAAACTCTCACTTTAGTAAATTTACCCCCTAGTGTTTATTCTAGCACACTGCACCTATCACAACCCATGCAGTTCCTCTTTCCTGCCTGGGGTGTCGCTCTCTGCTCTGGTGCTTCTAGCACACACAGCTAATTCAACAAACTCATTATATACAGACCAGAGTGTGCTAGAAGCACCAGAGCAGAGAGCAAGACCCCAGGCAGGAAAGAGGAACTGCATGGGGTGTGACAGGTGCAGGGTGATTGAGTGAACACTAGATACTGATAGTTTCAGTTGGGTAGTCAGTTATGAGTAAAGAAGGTAAATTGCATAGTTCTGGTATATATTATATTTATTTTCTAAAACTGCTGTTTAGTAAAAAAAAAAATATATAGGTTTCTGTTTCTCTAAAGAGGATTTAAGTTAAAATAAATGATATGAGGACTTATTGGTATTTGGAGTATATGAAGTAATATATCAAGGCTGTGCTCAGGCTATTGCAGATAATACAGTAACTTTCTACATTTACAGAATTTTTAAAGAGGTTCAAAATAATGTCAATACTAGAAAGACCCAGCAACCAGCTGTAGGCCCAGATTTAATGAGTGGCCCCAGGCCGCTCCTGCTGTGCCAGCCCCTCACACTAATTTGTTAATATTTCCATGGCCCAAACCTTCAGAAAGTCCCATCTGTATAAGAGAAATAACTGTTTTAATGCTCACAGGCAAATGTGCTACAACATATCTGTTCCTTCACATGCAGCACAAGTACATAGAAAAAAAAAGTACAAAAGTTGGCAAAGTGATTAAACAGTGAGCAGTCTGCCCCCGCTGCAACTCTGCCATGCTATGTTGAGGTCTGTCCTGATCATCAGGTACATGTAAATGAGGTGTGTGTTGTTTAACA
Source organism: Taudactylus pleione (assembly GCA_031769625.1). Classification (NCBI taxonomy): domain Eukaryota; kingdom Metazoa; phylum Chordata; class Amphibia; order Anura; family Myobatrachidae; genus Taudactylus; species Taudactylus pleione. The sequence goes on along the minus strand of JAUIMM010000092.1, from coordinate 21,927,789 downwards.
TAAATCACTGTGGTTGTTTGTTTAGGCCGAGGACAGGGATCTTGCACATAAGGGAATACAAGTTAAATGGGATAAAGTTTTCCAAGTCACTAATGCTTGTTCCCCTAGCTTAGAGGTCCTTGAAACCCAATACAAAGTTTGACAAGATGGTACTGCTGCCCAGTTGTCACTCACAAGTATTTCCCCGCTTTCTCCCCTCTCTGCGGGAGATGCTGCAAGAAACAGGTACGATGATATATATTTGGTTGGATTGCTCCCTCATTATCCCATTAGGACAGAAAATATTTGCCTTGGCTTCAGGTCATTCGGTTCCCCCCGGCCCTGATTTCTGGCTACTTTCTCATTTGACCATTCCTGTCTCACGGTATGAAAAGACGCTTCTCAAGCACATTAACAATAGTGCCAGGGCAGTACTCCCAGTCCATTGGCGCACTCAGACTCCCCTTACAGCGTGGGAATGGTGTCAATGCCTTGATTTTTACAAAGGCTATGGACAACATCTTTTTCTTCGCTACTGAAAAACATTCGGAATTCGTGGTACTATGGCTTTGATTGATTTTAAATCTGCTGTGTCCTATGCAGCTCTAGTGCCGCAGGCCTGAATTTTCATTGGGGGCACCCCCTCGGGGACTTTCTTTTTCCTACCATCTTTTTTTTCTTCTCTTTTAGAAGATGAGCACTGTCCGCCTCAGGTTGACTTAGTAGCTGCATGTCCCTCTCTCCACTTTCACTCCCACCTCTTTCTCCCTTAAGGTGCATACACACTAGACAATATTTTACACGATTCGCCCGATTTCGACACATCAGAACAACAAATTGTGTAAAATATGTCCAAATCGTGAGTGTCCACTCACGATCATGATGCCGATGCACATACCCGTCCGTCTTATCTTCAGATCCTACCTACAGCAGGCAAGATCTGCCAATCTCGTACACGACGCACTGGAAATCGTTAAGGATGCACGATAGAGCGTTGGTCAGATTGGACACTTTTTAGCACCATATCGAGTCTTGGAGTGCCAGGGAGAGTTAATGGGAAATCGCTCACGATATCGCATCGTGAGCACATTGTCTAGTGTGTACACACCTCTACTCTCTTCTGCCTGCCCTCTCCTTTTATCCTGCCCTCTCCTTTTACTTGTTTACTGTCTTTTTCGCAGTCAAATTCTGTTCCTGTGTTATTGCATACACTTCAGCTGTTTCAAGCCAATACTCAACTGTGATCATTTTATTTCTGCTCTGACGTTTTTGATGTTAAGCAGCTGATTATTTCTGCTCTATTGGTGTATGCAACGTGTGTATTTTCTATTTATTTGTCTGATACCGACAACTGTTCTAAAATTTCTCTTGAAAATAAATAATTTATAAAAATAAATAAATCACTGTGGCTGGTTAGAAGGCAAATCTTGTTACTCTACCCTTTTCCTTGGTTTGTTTTTCCAGGCTGCTATTACTAATTGTAGTAAAAAAATAAATCACTGTGGCTGGTTAGAAGGCAAATCTTGTTACTATACCCTTTTCCTTGGTTTGTTTTTCCAGGCTGCTATTACTAATTGTAGTATTGCCATTTCCACGGTGTGATTTCACTACCATGGCAACCATAGTCATATGGCACACATAGTACTGTGGTGAGCAAAGAGGTTTTGGAACCCCACTCTAAGCTGTATTTTCACTGTAACCTTCTCCTCCTTCTCCCATCACATGACATGCTAAGGCAGTAACGTGCCCGACAGTGTGCTTTAAAAGGTATATTATATGGTAATTGTAATAAAAAAGCATGTTCAGCGAACATACATTGTAATACAGACACAGTGATAAAAACCACCCCATCATTACCTTCTGATGAAAGTTACATACTGCCATAACGGAGTAACGCGTCAAGGGCTCTATTATTCACTTCCACTTCTGTCTGGAGCTACGGTTACTGGCTGAGATACTGATGACCGGACTATACACATTGTCATTTCCAGCGTGAGCTGCGTTCTCCCTCCCCTCATCGGCAAAGGACCTGTTTCTCCCACGGTCACCGCACTAAGCTTGCACCATGTGGGCAATCTCTACACTAAGTGGTGAGCCTATTATATTAAGGACTTGTCTCTCTCACTGTCGTCGCACTAAAGGGGCCTATCCATTACCCGAATTTGTGAACGATCCGACCAAAAACAGGAGATTTTGGTCGCATTGTTCACAAAGTCGGGTAATGGATAGCCGGCAAGGACCAGCGATGCGCGTGCACGCTGGGTCCTTGCCGACCCCGACTATTTACTGAACATGCCCGTCAACCTGACGACGCTCTTCAGGTTTGGAATGTTCAGAGATAGGAGGTCGGGCTCCTATGATCTGAACGTCAGTCTTTCAGGTTGCCTAGTGGATAGACCCGGATACGGTGGACGACCTCTGCACAAGTGGTGAGCTGATTATATGGTGGGGAGGTTGAGTACAACGCATGCCGCTTGCTTTGACATTGCTCATATGCATACTGCTCATTAGAGTATATACCACTGTAAAATGATAATGGATTCCTACTGAAGCCATACTTATATCCCAGAGTTCCAAACTAAAGTGGACATTTTGTTCTCAGGACATTTCTTTACATAGATTATAATTTTTGGCCATATTGGGTGGTTTTTATCACTGTCTCTATTTTACAATGTACAGTATGTTCGTTGAACATGTTTTTTATTAAAATGACCATATAATGGATCTTTAATTGCGCTCCTTATGTGTTTTTGTAATTTTCTTACCTGTCTTTAGTATTCCAGAATACTTCTCGGGAGCTGCAGTCTAAGACATACTCTCTGATATTTAATGACTCCTTTCCGGGAGCAGCCGCTTCTCTCAGGTTCGGGGCTAAACTATAACTGTCATTAGGCCCCTCCCCCTTTACAGGAAAACCCTGCAATTTGCGGGTCGTGATGAGGGGGTGGGGCTAAATGACGCGATTTCTCTGGAAATCTCCCAATTCTGCCCAATTTACTAGGAAGTGGCCAGGATGTGAGACATCTACCTACTCTTCCGGAGGTGCGGCGGATTACCCGTAAAATCGAGAGCCTCCCGCACTCCCGGGAGAGTAGGCAAGTATGGTGTAAGAACGATCAGCATCTGCAATTTCCTTATATTCTTTATATTTAATTCATGCGCCTGATTTTTTATATAGTATTATATATCTGGAGATTAGTGCTTTAAAAGGTACTTAACTTGCTATTTAAAAAAAAATTTCTATGTGGGATTACTGCTTTTAACCTGAACAACATAATCAGGAAGCTGTCTCATCCAGAATGAACGTACACTGCCTTTTGATCTTTATTTGTTAAAACAATAGCTCAGTCTATTTCTACAGTGCACTTTATGAACCTGAACCAAGAAATTGGCTATCTAACAACTGTTCCAGAAAGTATATGTGCAATTATCCTACAACCGTTCACTGCACAATCGTGGGTCATGTGTTCGCTCTAATCCCTATATAGTATAGGATTGTTGTGTGCCACACTATACACATTCTTTTCATTAGAGACTTCTTGCACATATGAGAGGAGGATCTAATTTAGGGACACAGGTGAAGATGATCCACCCAACATCATAAAAATATGGGTACTAGCCTCTGAAGGTAACTAGTACACAGGCCGTACACAAACACTGACCAATACCTTTTCAAAAGCCAAAGGAACTGCAAGTAGCGAGGCATGTTACTTTTCTTTCAAGGATGCATTTTTTGGGTGACAAAGTAATGACATTTTGCTCATAAAACACTGTTAAAAATAGAAAAAAAAAATCCCCCACACACGAATTGTCATAAAGAATTTGTGTTTATATACAGTAGTGCAGCGATTCCCAACCAAAATAATTGAGGTACTAATAAAGTCACCTGTGCCATACTTACCTACTTTTCACAAATCCTCTGCGGGAGCAACCCAGAGAAAAGATTCTGCTCTCAGCTTCAGAGGACGGGGCCAGATGGTAGCCTTTATTAGGTTCCGTTCCCTTTACAGGAAAAGTCAGTGGGACGGGGCTAAATGACGCGATTCGTGCCATTAACCCCGCCCCCTCCATAGGGACTGCAAATTCCCAGTAAAATATCCCCATCCTGCCCACTTCACTAGGATGAGGGCAGGATGCAGGAGATCTGCCTGATATTTTGGGGGTGACTATCCTTAAAACCTGGACTGTTAGTGTGCCTTGAGGACCGTGGTTGGGAACCCCTGCAGTAGTACAACACAGGTAACAGTCACATCATTGTACTTGTAAGTATTTCAATCAAATTTTAGAATATTCAAAACATCATACTCATTACACCTGGGACCAAGCTATAGGGGGTAGTCATTACACCAGGTACCAAGCTATAGGGGGTGGTCATTACACCTGGGACCAAGTTATAGGGGGTGATCATTACACCAGGGACCAAGCTATAGGGGGTGTTCATTACACCAGGGACCAAGCTATAGGGGGTGTTCATTACACCAGGGACCAAGCTATAGGGGGTGGTCATTACACCTGGGACCAAGCTAAAGGGGGTGGTCATTACACCTGGGACCAAGCTATAGGGAGTGCTCATTACACCTGGGACCAAGCTATAGGGGGTGGTCATTACACCTGGGACCAAGCTATAGGGGGTGGTCAGTACACCTTGGACCAAGCTATAGGGAGTGCTCATTACACCAGGGACCAAGCTATAGGGGGTGTTCATTACACCAGGGACCAAGCTATAGGGGGTGGTCATTACACCAGGCACCAAGCTATAGGGAGTGCTCATCACACCAGGGACCAAGCTATAGGAAGTGTTCATTACACCAGGTACCAAGCTATAGGGGGTGGTCATTACACCAGGGGCCAAACTATAGGGAATGCTTAGTACACCAGGGACCAAGCTATAGGGGGTGCTCATTACACCAGGGACCAAGCTATAGGGGGTGCTCATTGCACCAGGGACCAAGCTTCAGGGGGTGTTCATTACACCAGGGACCAAGCTTCAGGGGGTGTTCATTACACCAGGGAACAAGCTTCAGGGGGTGCTCATTACACCAGGGACAAAGTTTTAGGGGGAGCCTTTAAAACTGAATAAGTGACAGTCACTGTAACTGATTCTGTGGTTTATTTTCCCTGTGATATCTCATACTGTCACGGTTTCCTACCTGTTAAAGCAGGGGTGAGGAACCTTTTTTTTGCTGAGGGCCATTTTGATATATGTAACATTATTTGTGGGCCTGGTCCAGGCCACGCCTCCTCAATGTGATGTGACACAGTGGTGGGGCCACAATTGCTGGTGATTACAGTAATGCCCAAGGCATCCCGAGGATCCTCCGGGGAGCTGTAAGGGCAGCGGTTTGACCGTCTGAAGCATCCCCAGGATGCTCCAGGCGGCTCTGCTGCATAGCTTCTGGCTGAAGGGTGCCATTCTAGGCACCATGTTATCCAGATGAGGCAAGCAGAAAAACTTCTGAGGGCCAGACCAAATGGTTCCGCAGGCCTTATATGTCCCCCGGGCCTGAGGTTCCCCATCTCTGTGTTAAAGACTAGGACTAATTTGTTACAGCAAATCAAACACACTAACAGTAAATCACAGAAGAGAAGAGGATGATGCCCCCTTCCATGCTTGTTTCACAGAAGGCAAAAAGAACATGTGTGTGTGTGGGGAGAGTGGGGTGAGATGGAGTTTGGGAGCAATGAGCTTTAGCTTGCCTAATTATGCCATTCTACATGTACACATCACATACATACAAGATTAATGGGCACTTAGAGGGGGGTAGGGTGGGAGCTGGCCCAGACTTGTCAAGTCCAACTAAGTCCTCCCAAAGCTAAGATCCACCCAAACAGTGTCCATTATGAATAAGACAATGCCCATTTAGACTCATGGGCAGTGACTGGGGTAATTTTTAAAATTTATTTTATTGTTAAAATTTAATCTACAGCAATTTATTTGGCAGACAAAACTACAGCATTACTAACTACCCAACACCAGTATAGCAGGACCAACTAGGATCTTGCATATTTTAAGAAATTGTCAACGTGCACATACTGTAAGAAAGTACATTCCAACTATTTCTTTTTACTTATTTCAATACAGTAAGTTGCTCCTCCTGCTGCTCCACATTAATTTCTCATTGTAACAATATAATTCACCATGAGAAAGGTAGACAAGTGGTAACAAAGGACGTGGAAGAAATGTGCACAGTTGTTCTGTACCAAAGTATGCAGATTGCGAAGAACAATTATATTCACAAAACTGGAAGGGAATATACACATATTAATTGTGCCCTCCATAGAAGACAATAATGAGAATTGTGTGTTAAAATCGGACCCTACTTCTATTGAGCCCATAAGATATTGTACTTACTCACTGTATTCCAGTTCCATTTTTTAGGTATTACAGTACATAAAATTTGTAGGTCGTCTGAAGAAACAAAACAAGGACAAGGTATAGTGTAGCTGTTGTGCAAAAAGAAGTAGGTAATAAGAACAGGAGGGAGGAGGGCCCTGCTCACGATCGGTAACCTGATGGTTAGCGTACATCTTCTATGGTTCAGAGTCTGCACATGCGCAGGACGTTCTGTGCATGTGCAGAACGGATTCTGCGATCTCGCTCGCAGACACCCCCCCCCAAAAAAAAATTAAAAATCATGCTGCGGCATTTGGGAAACGGAACAGGTGGCGTGGCTGGCCACCATTCCCGGTAATGAAGGTGTGTAGTCCCCATTTTCCAGGAGGGAAGAGGCCATGGTGGCTGGCGACTGTGGCTGCAGATTTCCTGGCCTCGCAGCTGCCAGGACCTGGCTAGGCTGTGGTAAGCTTCAACTACTGCAGCCTGGCCAAAGGAGCAACCATCGCGACCATAGGTTGCATTAGTGAACCCAGGCTGCAACCTCAGTCGCAGTGCTGGGATTGCAGATGCAGCAAGGAGGTGTCTAGACTAGAGATGAGCATGTTAGGCTTAGCCGCACAAGATACAGCAACGCAACCTAGTGCTGGTCGACTCCAGTCGTAATCATTCTGTGCTCTGGGCCCAAGTTCTGGACCTGAAAAAATAAAAAAAGTATTTTTTTTGTCTAATATTTGTCTGTGTGTGTGTGTGTGCGTGTTAGGCTTAGCCGCACAAGATACAGCAAGTCAGCAACGCAACCTAGTGCTGCCCGACTCCAGTCGTCATCAATCTGTGCTCTGGACCCAAGTTCTGGGCACGAAAAAAAAATAAAACAGTGTAGTTTTTGGTCACATTTTTTTCTGTGTGCGCACGACTGCACGTGTGTGAATGTACCCGTACCTTGGCTACACTATTGGTGCTTGTGACACTGCTTCAAGACCACAGAAAATATGGAGGGCTGTCACATGACAGGAGAGCAAGGCCAAGAAGCACATGTAGCTGACGCCAGCAGTGCAAGGCCGTCAACTTCCTCGTCCTCTATGAAGGACCATGCCCCAGGGCTTAAGTCAAGCCATCGATGTGGTAAAGCTACTTTTTCTGAAGTTAAGAAAAAAAAACTTGAAAGGCAAGTTGCCTTTAGATAAACAAAAAATTCACTACACGAAGTGGCAAGGAAAAGATAAGGCTTTGGCCTTTATTTATGATGACTGCTGGTTCTGATTCTGATAGCCCTTCTGCTTGTAGTAGTAGTGGTACCATTAAAAACTTGAAAGTTGTTAAGATGAGTAAGACAGCAACCAACTGTGTGCCCTGAGAAATCGAAATCACAAATCCCTGAGGAGAGTGCAGGTCCACGGTGATCCTCCATATTCCAACATTTGTGTGCCCTCTGTAAATGTGGGGAAGGGCAGACAACATCTTGCAGAAGTAGTCAGTGAGGATGCTTCTGTGGAATTGCACATGGAGGAGGATATTTTGTAGTTGAAGGCGTTAAGGATGATGAGGATGTTGAAAATGAAGATGTTGGTGATGAGGATTTTGATGCCAAGGATGTCCTTTGTGTAAGTAAGGCAAAAGCTGTTGCCCATGAATTGAAAAAGCCAAAGCCCATTGTTGTCATGCCGGGGCAAAAGACAAAAAAATCCACTTCTCACGTGTGGAATTATTTCCACCCCAATCCGGACAACAGTTGTCAAGCCATATGTAACCATTGCAAAGCAAGAGTGAGTGGAGGGAGGGACCTAAACCACCTAGGAATCTCCTCCTTGTTACGTCACTTGGAGCACATTCAAATATCAAAGTGTAAGTTGCCAAGTTCCAAAACTCAAAACGTAACATGTCCAGTGTCACTTACCTGCTCCTTCTCTGTGGGATCCAAGTGCCTTCGATCTCCAACACCAACACCTGCATCATCAACATCCTCATTCGTCATTGGGAGTAGTCCTGCTGCATCCAATGTTGTTATTCAAAGCATGATTGACTCCTCTCCTATCCGAGATTCCTCAGAAAAATCCTTGATGACTACGCCTGTTGCTGCTACTGTTGTTGTGAGTGGATCTTCATCCCAGAAGGGGACCAGGAGGAAAACTACTTGTAGCTTATCCTCCCAAAAAAAATTAACTGTCAAACAATCATTTGCAAGGGCAAACAAGTATGACAGCAATCACCCATTTGCACAGCAGATTACTGACGCCATAACAGCTATGCTGGTATTAGATGTGCGTCCAGTATCCGCCATGACTGCAGTGGGTTTTCAACAGTTAATTGAGGTCCTGTGTCCTCGCTACCAGATCCCTTCTAGATTCCACTTCGCTAGAACAGCAATTCCAAGTCTGTACAAGGACATTAATAAAACCTTAATAATGTCCTCAGAAATGCAGTTGTACCCACTGTACACTTGACAACTGATATGTGGACAAATGGGACAGGGCAAACTAAGGATTACATGACTGTGACAGCCCACTGGGTAGGTGTATTGCCTACAACAGCAACAGCAGCAGCAGCAAAATCTACCAAAAGACAGCTGATACAGAGGCAGGCTACTCTTTGTATAACTGGTTTCACTAAGAGGCATACCGCTGAGAACCTCTTAGAAAAACTCAGGGAAATCATTGCTAAATGGCTTACCCCACTTGGTGCAACATTTTAAAAAAATGACAGGGGCGTGCAGGAGATGCTCTCAGTGGCCTGCAAAATATCCAGACATTTTAGACATTCGGCAAACGCTTGTCGAAGATTGCATGATCAGCAGGTACAGATCGTTCACCAAAAAATGACATCTGGTCAGGCCTGAGAGAACTGCCTACTAGTGACATGTCTTCTACCGTGACTGTGTAATACGGTCTCCATTCACAGAATGGTGGAGGACTATTTCAGAGATAACATTCAGAGATAACATGTCAGACAGTCCCTTTCAGTACTGGCAGGAAAAAGAGGCAATTTGGAGTCCCATACACAAACTGGCTTTGGATTACTTAAGTTGACCACCCTCCAGTGTGTACTCCGAAAGAGTTTTCAGTGCAGCTGGCAACCTTGTCAGTGATCGGCGTAGGAGGTTACTTCCTCAAAATGTGGAAAAGATGATGTTCATTAAAATGAATTACAAATTCCACGAGGAAGACCTCTACCAACAATTACATAAAAAAATTACAGAGGCGCCTATGGTGGATTCCAACGGGGATGAATTAATATTGTGTGAAGAAGACGATGAACACACTGATGGGGATGACGAGGACGAGGACCACCTGTAATGTAAAGCCAGTTTGTGTATGGGATCATTTTCATTTCCAATGCACATTGGCAGCTTGTTTTATGGGGGTCCAAACAAACCAATCATTTCAGCCACAATTGGCAGTCCTTGTCACTGAAATGATTGGTTTGTTAAACTGTGAATGTCCTGTTTAGTATACAACATAAGGGTGGGTTGGAGGGCCTAAGGACTATTCCATCTTGCACCTTTTTCCTTTCCATTATGTGCTGGTTGGGGCTTTGCTATCTGACATTTTAAATTAATGTTATGGTTGGTTTAGGAATCAATGATTTGTTTTTAAATTAATTTATTATCAATTTTCAGCCAGGGGCTGTACTAATTAATTTCTTTTTATTAATTATTCAGCCAGGGGCTTCACTCAATGAATTGTTTTTTAACGGATTTATTATCAATTTTATAGCCAGCGGCTGCACCAACTATCTATTCTTCAATCCTCAAGGGTATTCCAACCATCATCTTTGCACAGTCCTCAACTCTATTAATAATTATATCAATCAGTTTTGAGCCAGCAAGCTGGATGCAACCTTTTGGCCCCTTTAACTAGATGAAAAAAATCAATATTGTGAGCTGTGAGGTGGACAAAATTTACCGGAAATGAGTGGAAATAAATGTTATTGAGGTTATTAATACTGTAGGAACAAAAAAGGGCCATTTTATGTGATTTTAGCTGTTTTTTTTTTTTTTTTAAGAAAAAATATACATCCAAAACAAAAACACAAAACAAAACACGGCTGTGAGGTTTTGGCAAAACCAATCCAGATCCAAAACCAGGGGAGATCCAGATCCAAAACCAAATCACGGGGGTCGGCGCATATCTCTAGTCTAGACACCTCCTGCTGTATTTGGATTTGAGATGAATAGAATTGCACAGTCGCCCACAGCCTACAGAAAGTGGGTGTGAGATGTATGGGTGGAGGTTTGGTTTAATGTTTAACAATTTTCAAATGTTGTGTAGTATTGATTTATTGAAAGAAGCCGCAAGCTGGATCACAATGGATTTGCTGATCATTAAGGATGGAGAGTGTCTGCTTGAGATGTTTTGCAATCAGACCTTAAACAAAATATTTATTTGGCAAGTTGAATATTTAATTTTTACAACTGAAGATTTTCATATTTATATCGGTGACACTTATTATTGCTTTACAGAAGGCTCTGATAACTAATCAGATATAAATGCCGTTCCGTAATCTTAACAATTCTGGAAAGCAGAAAAGCAGAGTAGGAATCCTGCTGGATTTCCCTTAGCAACCTGACAGGAGCCCACAAGGTCGGCTGGCAGGAACTGCAGAAAATTATACAGTGGGGAATTATCAACTAAATTATTTCAAATACTTAGGATTTTAAGTATGCCTCCTATTTCAGCGGTCTCTTGTTAGTCATACCAGTCGTGGAAAATAAGACTGATAACGTCAAAGAGGCTTAAGGAAATGTGTGTCTTTTATGAGGATCTGCAAGACGAACGCTCATAGAGAGACTGTAGATTGCACAGATAATGTACTAGGTTTTTTATTTTTAATGACTGCAGTGTTATTATTAGAATATTTGAAAAACTAATGCAACTAGATTCATTTCACAGCCCTGTGACAGCATGATTTAACAATTAACAGGTAATGGGGATAAATTCTCAGCAATTAAAAATATGATTTTCTGAAATGGAAAACAGCACCAAACATTCACAAACCCCTTGGAGATACGGAGCACATCTTCCACAGGAGATGTAATGCTCTTCGTTGTGATGGATTGCCGAGTCCCAGGAGAAATACGAAGATAATGAAGGTATATACTGCAGAGACCCCCAAAGGTCCTTGTTGATTGAATAGCCTCAAGAAAGGTGCCAGGAATTGGATTTCCTTTACAGAATGCTTAATCACTGAAGCACCTATTAAATAACTACTAAATATAGTTACTTCTACACGTACAATGTTTCGGAAACAAAATTAGATGCCTTTACGCTGCAGTCAAAAGGATCATGTCAGTATTAGGTTGCCTATTCGATGATCACAAAACTGAAAACTGTTAATGGAGGTCATTACTGTAACTTACGTCAACAATTGCTGAGACTCATGGTTGTTTTGTTATGTCAGGTTGCCATCCTAAACTGTAGCAGAAGAGGTGATTATGCCCTGCAAGGTCCAATTGTATGAGATGTGGGACTCCCTATTTCATTTATAATAGGATGGAGCCTCATTATTTTCCTAATCTCTGCCAGAGTAACCACACAAATATGTATTATGAATAACCTTTAAAGTGGATCTGACCCATACATAAAGCTACACTGTTGCCTAGAGGCAGTTATCCCATACATGCCTACTCTCCCGGGAATCGCGGGAGGCTCCCGATTTTTCGGGTAACCCCCCGCGATCCCGGAAGAGTAGGCATATCTCCCGCATCCCGCCCACTTCCTAGTGAAGTGGGCAGGATGGGGAGATTTTACCTGAAATTATCGGGTCTGTCGGGAAGGGGCGGGGCTAAATTAGGCAAATCGTGTCATTTAGCCCCGCCCCCTCCTCACGGACCCACGAATCACGGGGGTTTTCTGTAAAGGGGCGGGGCCTAATGCAGTCTATCATCTGGCCCCGCCCCCCGAAGAGGAGAGCAGCAGGTCCCCTCCTGCTGCTCCCGGAAAGCTGCCCAGCAATGTAGGTAAGTATGAGTTATCCACTACCCAATTAAAATGAGCGATTGAGAGATAACGATATCCTTATCATTCAATCGTTCACAAATCGGCTATGAAAAGATCAAAAACGACCAGCGATGCGTGCTCCCGCTGGTCGTTTTTGACATCAATCATTGCCTGAACATGCTGGTCAATCTGCCGATAACTACAGATTGCCCATTTTTAGGGATGAGGGAGGGTGCCTACACTGAATGACTGATCGTTCAGTGTAGGCACAGACTGTGAAACGACTGTACGATTACAATGTCGTAATCGTGCAGTCTTTTCACTAGTGGATGTGCCCCTTAAGAAATGAATAAACATAGATTTATACATCTATAGCTTTGGCTCTAATGACATGCTGAAAAGAGCTAGGACAAATCACAAGCAATCAACCAAAAAAACAATGTTTAGTGTTATACATCTCAAAGTAGCTGAGAACTAGCTGATGATACAGAAGCTTTGATTAAATTAAGCCTCACAATTCCTTCAAATGAAAAGCCATTTTATAAATTGCAATATAATTACAATAAAAGAAAACAAGACTATACACAATATCCTTAGGGTAGTGAAAACTCCAAAACTCCACTTGACCAACCAATAAACCTTAACTGAATATATAATTACATTTATCTGTATTGCATGGATATGACTCTGGGATATTACATATCCAGTCTATACCAAATAAAGTTTTATTGTATCTCTATGAAGATATCTAATTGAAATTAAAGAATATGAACGTTTAAAATGTTTGTTTTTGTAAATATAGACGCTTTAGGATCTAATTTTGAAACTTAGCAGCGTCATTTCCTTGAAATATTTAAATAAATGCTGGATAATTTATTTGACCCTTACATCTAATTGTGGTGCCTACACCGGAGTCTACGTGTTAAGGCTACATACGTATAAAGACAAGTAATGTCTGATCATGTGAATGCATTAGGTGGTTTGCAATTGTCATCACTGAATCAGTTATTTAGCCTCCCACCCATGGAAAGTTGTTATGGGAGCCACCTGCCTACCTTGTAAATTCAGATCCCATTCCAGATGTAGCTACATCTGTCAGATGAGAGCACTGGTAATGAGTTTAAAACTCTCAACTCTAAAAGCATGTACCGTATAGGACTGGTGAATGGACAGGAGCCGTGCCTTAATAGTTAGGGTGGGATCAGTGTGCCCCCCTGACAGTTCTCTCATTACCAAACACTACAGACACTCAATGCAGGTAGCACTGAAGGCAAGGCTGTGGCCTCCACAACAGCCTGGAGGGCCTTACTAAATAGACGTCACTGTCCAAAAGTGGACAACCCCTCTAATTTCTAAGCCATTTTTCTAAAGTATTTATTTTTGATTTCAGAGTATAAAAAAATACAAACCAAATAATAACTTGCAGTAAGAAAACATAGCATGCAGGGGAAGAACGGTCTACAGCATGAATAATAACAGTAAAAATATACAGCCAAATAGCAAGCATAAAATATATAAATCTAATTGATTTTTGATGATTGTAGTAGTAATATTCTCACCTTAGGGGTGAGAATATTACTGTTGATCGTAGTTGCTTTGTTAGCAGCTGTTTCATGCACAGCCACCATCACACAAGATCATACTTCCCAACTGTCCCGCATTTAGCATAGATCCAGTGCACACGGCATCTATGCTGGGCACACCTCTGAGAGATGTAAATAGGGGCGTGACACCCAGGGCCACCATCAGAGGGGGCTGTCGGGATTCCAGTCCTGGGCCCGGACAGAGAGGGGGCCCAGGTGGCAGTGAGTGATGGAGAATACATAGGCGACAGGTACTGGCACTGTCAGGAAGAAGGAGCACCGGGTGCAGGGCGGCAGCAGCATTAGAAATATGGAGCTGGCCGCAAGCCAATCACAGCTCGCGAAACGGCAGCCAATCAGGAGCGGCTGCCGTTTGGCTTAGCTGTGATTGGCTCACGCCCGTCTCCATATTTCAAATGCCGTTGCCATGCTGCGTCCTGTGCTCCTTCTCCCTGCCGCCTGTGTTCATTTGTAAAAAAATACATGCATGCTGACCCGTTAGTCAGGCAAGCTTATTCCTGCTGTGCCCACCAGCCCAGCCAGCCTGCCTTCTCCTGCCCACACCCCCAATCTAGTCAGCCTTCCCTTCCCTAGTCCAGCTACTCTTCAGTGCACCCTACCACTAAACCAGCCAGCCTCCCTTTCCTTCCCTGGTCGAGTCCAGCCAGCCTGTATTCCCTGTCTGCCCTAGTCCAGCCTGTATTCCCTGCCTGCACTAGTCCAGCCAGCCTTCCTTGCGCCACCCCTAGTCCAGCTAGTTCCCTGCCCTGCCCCTCACCCAGTGCAGCCGGCCTTGCATGCCCTTTGCCCCCCTAGTCCAACCAGCCTTCTCTAACAACTGCCCCACAGCCCAAACTGAGAATTTTGAAACTGATTTACGCAACAATTGATGCCCCACCCACATAATCCACGGCTGCGCCCACCTCTGCAGCATACCTCCAGGGCAGAGGAGGGCTACCAATTTTATCAGTACTGGGCCCCGCAATGTCTGATTGCAGCCCTGGCCTCGCCTCCTTTAAAGCCACATACTCCCTTTCGGGGGCACGTGCCTCTGGCGCGCAGTAGTCCCGCATCAGAAGATACAAATGTTGGGAGGTCTGCAAGATAATGAGAGAGTTTTTTAAAGTCTATAACACTTATCAGTAATCCTAATGTCAGGCTGTCACAAACACAGTATTTACTTCTTCTTAAAATCAAATCATCATACAAATGCCACATAAAGAAAAGAAAAATCAATAAAACAAGAGACACGGGAAGGTCACTTACAGCTAAATGAAAGCTCAAGCCCCCTAAACAGCATCATTATTTTCACTTTAGTATAGGGCAAAACAACTACCACCTTATACTAAACACTGGTTTTGTGCATATTTTTTCCCATTTAAATCTGCTGCATTAGAGGTGGTTCTTACAAGATGCCCACTGGGGGGTAGTGGAGGAAAACAAAAACAGATGCGGTCCTGAAGTCAACCTTCAGCACATCCAGCCATTACTCTGTGGCTTGTAGGATTATACGGTGGTCAAAAGGTTATATGGATGGCATCTCAGAGGATCACTCACAGAAACAGGCACATTAGCATCTCCAAATTCTGCCCATTTCCCATTTCTAAATCAGAAGCTCCACTGGACATATTTACAAGAGGACACTAAAAACACAAAGCCCGCATTCACAATTTGAAAAACAAAGATAACCAAGAGGTATATTATAATTTTATAGGTACAATTTGTACCTCTCTGCCAGTAGATGAGAGAGGTGGCACGCGGATAACGGATCATTAAGCTGGTGTGTGAAGCCAAAGGAAATTAACCAGCTGCTACAAGAGCCACCTTTCTTATTCTCGATGATAAAGACATGACAATTTTACATATAAAAGCTATAAATTAAAAAATAAAAAGTCTGTTACCTCCATATATTCCAGTGGATCAGAGGAATTCAGTTATCCATGACAGGCTCTTGAAGCATGAAAATGGGAGCTAAGTATTTTATTCTGCCAGTTGGCATTAGCTGCAGTGTGTTAAGTTATAATCAGCAATGCATAAAAGTTGTACAATCCATATCATTTCCATCTCTGCTAACCTGATAATAACACATTATTAAGCAATGACAATGTGACTCAGTGTAATGACAATTATGAGGCCTGATAATGATCTGCAACTGACATTATTACTATTCAATTATGACTATAGTGTAATGGAAATAGTTGCAGTAAAGATGATTTCCTGGACAACACCTTTAGATGCATCTGCCTATCCCGTTACATCAGTTACTGGCTGATGTGATCACTCTTGCACAGTTAGAAGTTATTTTTGCTGCAAACACAGCACAACACAGCCTATTTATTAAACAACTTTTGTGTCTTTATCCAGCATTGCTAGGCCTCCGTCATCTCCAGGCCCCCTAGTGGTTGCACTCTGAGTTGTTACACACTTGGATAAATAGCACTTTCTACTACTATATCCACCAGTGGCGTCACGGGGGTCTGTGACACCCAGAGGGACCAATAGACCCCTGCGCGCGGCAAAGGCATGTGTACCTGGAAGGGGCGTGGCCTCAAGCCACACTCCCGTTTCATCACTCTGATGTCCACTACCACTATGATTTAAGTAGGAAAGTCTTGCTTTGGCGGCTGTCTTAAGCTGGGTACACATCTTTACAATTGTCGGGCTGTTCTTTTGAGTTCTGATCTTTTCATGCAATGTTTTAAGAGTGTTTATGGACCTTCCATCATATTTTCTTGGAAGAAAACTGATTGCATCAAAAGATCAGGTTTTATGTGCAGTTTAATTTTCACCTGATTCGATGGTACTGTACAGTATCGGACAAAAGTGACGTGTGTACGCACTGCTGACCGTTCTGCCTGATACTTCTGCCCATACTCACCCAGCAGCAGTGCTGCCTTTGTGTCTTTTCAGCAGATATTTTAGACAGATGAGTTTTGGAGATTGCAAGTTAGATTGTATAAGTGTGTATGGGCGGGGACTTCCGAAGGTCAGTGAAATCAAAAGTAAAACGGAATTGAGGTATGATTGTACAAGTGTGTACCCAGCTTTACTCTCCTGCCCATGGACAGGTCTGTTCTGCAGTAGGAATTGGGAGGTGTGCCCCACTAAGTGCTGCTATGCACGGCAAAGTTGTAGTGACCAGATGCAGGGACGGGATATAGCACTAAATCATGATTGTCTTGCCTAAATCACATCAGATTATATGACGTATACAGATATAATGATAATATGAATGAAAAACTAAGGACTAAAGCTGCATACACACGTAAAGATTTTCTGTCCAACCATCCAGCTAGTTGATTGGGTGGAATGAAAATCTGGTAAGGAATAAAAGCAAATGACAATCAGCAAATTGCTCCCAAAAGCTGGAAAATGGACAAAAACTGATCTAAACAATTTGTTCAAACAACAAACAGTTAACAAACTTGTCTGAACGACCATTTTCATCTGTTTTCTGGCATTTAGGAGCAAATTGCTGATCATCAGTTACTCCCATACGTTACCAGATTTTCATTCCAACCAATCAACTAGTTGGATGATTGGACAGAAAATATTTGTGTGTGTACCCAGCCTTAGTTGTTCCTATACTTTAGTCTAACTACTTACATGCAGTCAGGGGCATATTAAAAGAGGGGGCCCATGTGCAGTCTCCGTCCGGAGCCCCCTCCTCTCTACCCAGCAGATGTGCCAGAGTCTACTGCGCATTTTCCTACTACGTATGTGCAAAACACAGGGAAAAAGGCCACCGCGCTATTTTGCCGGTGATTTGTACAGTGATGCTGTACAAATCCCCCTGTTAACTGCACACGCTGCATCCATTATAAATATACGGCCCTTCATACAGTGGTAACCAGCACTTGTAGATGAAAAGGGGGGAGGGAGAGCAATGGAGGACACAGTGCCAATGAATTCAATACAAGGGAAAAAAAAAATACCTCACTGCCAAACGCAAGTGATTATGAGGGTTTTAAACCAATTGATTCCACTGCCTTACCCATTTTTACTAGTATTACAAAATACTAGGAAGAGCATGTTGTTTGATGCCAGTGGGTAAAGGACCATACACTCACTGGGGCTAATGCGGAGTTGAACAAACGCATAAATTCACACTGCAGACGCTCAGAAAATGATCCACAAAAATCAGGCTATGGAGAGTTGCAATCTGGGCTAATCAACCCGTACAACTGAAGAGGCGGAACTGGACCGTTCTCTCTTAGGCAGAACTTTCAGACCTGCTCGGAAGCAAAGCATCCGTCTGTTGGGAGGCGTATCTTTTTTACCTTACATAGCGCAAGCACAGACGGACGACGATGACTAGTATTTAGCGAGGCTCATACACTACCCATGCAGAGGAGACTGCATTCTGAGATGCCTACAGCTCTGCATATAATAGATGCTATATTTACATGCACGATTCTTCTGTGTAATGTATGCCCATTTTACTTCTGACTTTGCATCAGCCCTATTGTATGTATTTGCAGCACAAGTGCTAACCATGTACTGCAGAAATCATTGAAGGTGTGGAATAGATGAAGCAGAGAAAGAACTAATTATTCTGTCACATGAAAACACAAACTTTCTGATTGCAGGTGACATTTTTTTTCCAGTGTGAAATGATAGCAAAAAATGTGTCAGGGTAAGAGACGGCAGTGCATTCAGCGTTTGTTAGAAGTGTCAGGGGAATTAAACTGAAACTGTTAAAACTGACACTATTGGCTTTTGTTAACACATTAAGGATGGGAAGGCTGCCAGGCTGCATATCCTCTAAAGCATCAGTGCTGTTAAGTCATCTGGAAGACCAGGAAAAAAATACCATTTAATAGTGCTGACATTAAATTCATAATATCAAGCAAGGCCAAGATGCTATTTGACACATTTTACAACCATTTTCACTGAATATGTTTCGGGTAAGGGCAATATAGTGTTGATTGCCAGACATATATACTGTGTGCATGTGACATTTGTGATCCACATATAAACAAGATAAAATATGGATTAAAAAAAAGCAATTTAAATTTTTTTTTGTTTTGCATTTCTAACGCACATACTATAGTAACATTATTTTTATTACTAATAGTTTGCTATGATTTTTATGTTGGAAGTAATGTTCAGATATAAAGTCAGTAGACACAGGGAATACACAGATAGCATGATTTGATCCAATACTGGAGGAGGGGGAGCCAAGGAATCATATTTGCAATTTTTGCTTTTGAATTGAGACTCCCAGCAGCCTTCACACTGAGCATGCTCTGTAAGACTGCAGAAGCATTTCAGATTTTGTATTCTTTATTAGTGGCCAGGATATCGATGTTAGAAAAGGTAGGAAGTACAGGCATAAGCTAAAACCTAACAGCACTAGGCGCCGTCAGTCAACAATATGGTACACAAGGATAAATATTTTAATAAACCTTTATTTTTGGCACAGTGTTTGCTTATGGATTCGGCATCAGGTCTGCCAAGAGAAATCCTTGGCCCCGGTACAGTAACTTCCCAGCCGCCCCCCCCCCCCCCATGGAGGGGGTGTGGTCACATGTTAGGGGCAGGGCTGCACACACACACACACATATATATATATATATATATATATATATATACACACATACATGCACACACACAATATCATACCTCCCAACATTGAATGAACTGCACTCGAGATATCCGCTCGCCTAAGGCGCGCACGCTCCTGAAAGGCATGACCTAAATGTAAAGGGGCATGGCTTAGCAGCACGTCCCTTTTGCATCACTGCTGTCTGCGATCCCTCAGACCCCGCCTGTCACTGCCGCACGGAGCCGCGCTGCCTTCTGGTGATGAGACTTGCAAGATGATGACGTCATCATCTCGCGAGTGCTCCGCAGCGGTGCGGCTGCAGCCTGTAGGTAGTGACATACTGTCTGTGTAACTGACAAACAGACAATGCGCGATCATGCGGAGACAGAGACCTGTCCAACCACTCCACCCTGCCATGCGCCGGGTAATCTGTACCCGCTCCCCCCCTCTCGGTGCTCCTGCGGGTGAGTGCCGCCCGGTCCTTTGTCATGGACACCTGCATGCTCTACTTTACTTAAGTAAGGCATCCCGGCATTAACATCAAGTAACCAAGAGTGCCCCTCTACATTATTATAATATATATATATATATATTAGGGGTGAGCGGGTTCGGTTTTACTCGGATCTTTAAACGGCATTTTATTGGCTATCGCCTATCATGTGTTTTGGATAGCCAATATAATAAATCCGAATTTGCGGTAAAGTGGCGATAAGAAGCGAGTAGATCCGAGTAAAACCGAGCCTGCACATCCCTAATATATATATATATATATATATATATATATATATATATTTATTGTGACACAGTCAGGTTAGGGGGTTCCTCTCCTGGGTAGAGGACTCCTTCCTTACACACACAGCAGCTGGGAAACAGTACGCCAGACTGGATTCGAGTACAAGCTGGTCGGCGCCAGTCTTTATTGTACAATGTCAGAAATAACATAAAAAAAACAAAACACAAATCCTAGCCCTGTCGGGGCACTAACTTCACAGGTGGTTCCCTCACTACCAGAACCTGGCAGGGCCTAATGCCCTCACCAGCAACAAAGGCACAGCACAACACTCACAGTTAGGTTTTCAAGTGTCTCTGAGCAAACTCCCTGTCTGCTCTCCCAGGTGAGACACTCAGCCCTAAACAAACTAGGCTTATATTGGCCACTCTCAGGTGGAAACCCTAACAAGTCTGTTACCAGGCTGTGAGAACCAAAACCTGGAGTGGCCGTGGGTGGAGCCCTCCCTCTCTTCTCACCCACAACCCCCAGGTCCCAAACCGGCTTTTCAAAAAGCCGAGATCAAGCCTGCTACACTGCAGACTTTCTCCTGGGGGTTTAAAACACATAAGACAGGAATCTGGGACAAATGTACCTGCCACAGACCACTTTACCAGTGATCCTATCACAATATATATATATATATATATATATATATATATATATATATACACACACACACACACACAGTCAGGTGCATAAATATTGGGACATTGACAGAATTTTCATATTTTGGCCTCTATTCACCACCACAATGGCTTTGCAATGAGACAAACTAGATGTGCTTTAACTGCAGAATTTCAGAATTCATTTGAGGGTAATTACATCCAAATCCGGTGATCGGTGTAGGAATTACAACGGTTTCTATATGTGCCTCCCACTTTTTAAGGGGCCAAAAGTAATGGGGCTATTAATTCAAAAGCTATTTCATGGAGCATGGCACCATAGTGTCATCATCAACTCATCATAGTCTCATTCACATCCAACTCTCAGATTTAAAACAGCAGCTGAATCAGTGACGCGCTCGGCTTTTCCCTTCCCTCACAGACTTATCTCTCACAGTCTGCTGTTCTCTGCTGCGCCACACACAAACAAGGCACCCAGACTGCCTTTCATCCCGGATCCTCCCTCCCAATCCCCGCCCACCGCCTGGAGCCTGGAGGTGCTTGGTGCACGGGGCGTGCCTGCTGTGAGACTGAGAGCATTTACTCCAAGTGAGTGACACACATCGCGTCACGCACCTGACCTGTGAGTGTGACAGTGCGGCCAACCGAATACCCCACCCCTTCCCCCCCACTGCGAACTGCCGCCCAGTGCCCGCCGAGTATAATAGTAACCCACTCCCCCCCTCTCGGCGCCCCTGTTCGGCATACAGACTATGTAGATGAGCGGGTGCAATATAAGAAACTTGTGGCTTTTCAGCTGAGGCAGAGCTGAACACAAGTTGGCTGCACTTCCTCCCACATTGCATGTAAGGAGAAAAATGCAGATATTCCCAGAGTTGTATGCATCTATGCAAACGCACTGTCCCCTATACATTTAGTTCTCATAGCCGTGGCCATTATCAGAGCACACTTCCACCAGCCCTCTGCTTGATTCAAGAGGTCTGCCTGAAAGCGAGCGTACTGCATCTACACGTATACGCACAACTCAACCTCGGCACAAAAGCCCCGTTACCACCCAACTGCGGTTCTACAGTTGTAAGTGGAGATGTGACAGACTTGCCTACAACGTAGCATTGCTGGACCTAGTATTTGGGAGCCTGCAAGGTAAAGTAAATATGCTCTTCTTGGGTGGTCAAAATAAATGGTGTTCTACCATAAGATTGAGACTGCCGGGAAGAATGAAATGTCACATTGTTACCTGAGAAAATAATTATGCAAGAGATAAGCTGATCTAAAACACAGTCATCACTACTGCTATCCACATGCCACTGAGACACATGCCTGGCAAAACTTTAGAATACGATCTGGTTGCTTGTAAATTGCTGTTCATATACTGTATGTAATCTAGAACCGAACTTTGCATCCCACCAAGAGTTAAGTTAAAGAAATTGAAAACCTTTTGAAAATGGTTGGGCTCTGCGTCTTCTAGAGAAAACCGTTGCCCGTGAGGTACCTAAGGTGGTCATGGGGAAGGGCTTTGCATACGTTTATATTATGGGCTCAATCATGACCCATATATCTTTAGTTCCCCTGTGAGTGCAAAATAAATCCAATAAAGTAAAAAAAAAAACTGTATTTAGCCATGAAACATTCAAAGTTGTCTTTTAATTCAATTGCATTTTATTTATACATGTGTCCTTGAATTTATCACTAGTTTTAAGTATTGATGTTTGCTTGATTTCCCTAAATAATAGTGAGATGCTGGAAAATATATTAACAGTCAGATTCTGTGTCATGCCCTATTGGCAAATTTCATGCATAATAATGGCCATAGATCAATTAGTGATCTTCAAACCTTGAAGAATTCATTTGCAGGAAGTGTGATGTGTGAAAATGCAGCATTTGGATGTAACTGCATTAGCCTACCATGTATAAAATGATATAGTCATTTCATACGAAAGATCAATTTCTAGTTAAAACGTGCATTAAAAGGTGTATGAATTAGCTGCAAAAGTTCTATTGTTTCCCATTCAAGGATTTTGACTAATTTCCATGGATTTAATTTACACGTTCATTCTATGGGTGGGTGTTCTGCAATCAGTGGACAGTGTACTTATGTTCTGCAACATGGCTGGAATTATAGAACGTGTGTTAACGAAAGTAAGCTCAAAAATCACTAGACTTAAGATCATATTAGTTTACGTGAAAAATGTAATCATTTGCTGTGGATATTCAAATATTACGCAATTGTCCTGTAGAGTCTATCCTCCATACCAGTTTGGTATATAAACTTGTACAGATATGTCCTCTTGCATTTTTGCTGCGTACGCGGCAAATCGCGCCATGAACGGCGCGAGGTGTCTGCCCGCGAGCAGAAACACACACTGCATTTGCACCCGTGACTCCATAGGATTGCATGGTGCGATTGCAGTGCACACAATAGTAACTGTAGCGTATGTTGCTGCGGATAATTGCATGGCGCGATGCGTGCACATGTTTGTAGTGCGATCGGTAAGGATGTAAGAGGACACATCTGTACTTATTGGGGTAAATATAATAGAATGCGAGTTGCAGGCACCTGCAAGTTTTTAGCAAATGCTGATTACATAATTATCTGTGGACCGCAAGCAAGGTTTCCTTTAATATGACTGATACTGTAGAGGGTGTGGCCTAATTGCACAGTCGTGGCCACACCCACTACAAAACCTATGAAAAAAATGTTAACAGTGGCACCATGCTCCCCTCAGCCAGAGGCAGATCTGTAAGGGGAGGGTGCAATCAGGGAGATCACACCCCCTCTTCCCACAAATCAGGTGCAAGCAGAGGAGACTGTGGCTGAGCTCAGCAGCAGCCTCCCTGGACACACAGTAGCCCAGCACACAGCAGTGTGTTTTGGGCTGGTGAAAAACATGTAAAAGGGGTCGAGCGTTAGAAATCCGGGGCCCCTGCAACAAGCCCGGGTAATTGGTCTCGGTGTCCCTGTGGTTGACCAAAAGTCATAGGTATTTAATTTGCATTTCTATTTTCCTCACAAAATGATGCAATTTTTCTACTTTTATGTTTAGGGAGACATTGAGTGCAAAGGTTGTACATGCCCACATGGTACTGGCCACACCCACAGCTCCTCTCCTTCTAAAGGTGTGTACACACTGGGCGATTAAAGTGGACGACTGAACGATAACGACGACGCGCATCCATTTTTAACATCAAAACAATGAACGAAAACGACGACGCGCGTTCCCACGGGTCATTCGTCATTATCGTTCATCAAGTAAACATGCAGGCCAACGTGATGATGTCTTCAGGTTGCTGCATGTTGGGGAATGGAGGAGAGAGCCCGGCGCTGAACGATATCGTTAATGATATCGTTCAGCGAGTGTGCTCAATGTCATGAACGACATTGAGCACACCCTGCCGGGGACATACTAGACTATATCGCTCAGGGAGCATATCGTCTAGTGTGTACACACCTTGTGAATAGGCCCTACAAAGCATTTGTAGCCCATGTGTCCATTAATCCGTTCCTGAACTAAGAGAATGAGAGTGCAGGTGCAGCCTTTCTACTCACTATGAGCAAGTGCCTTAGAAATATTTGGGCTGAAATACCTAATTGATGTAATCGGTTTGTAGTGAATTTGTAGGTGTAGTGTCATGAATATACAGTAGGTTCAACCTAAAAAATTACTGTCTCAGCTAAATATATATGAACATAAAATGTTGCACTTTAAAAGCACATTTTGACTATGCCACCACTAATAACAACATAAATAATCTTCTGTTCAGCGCAATACTACTCAAAATAGAGATTCCATAAGTAGGTAATTATTAACACTTTACTTTCCAGATCGCCCTTCCTAGAGGGAACAGTGGCACCAGGTGTTATATCAAAGTAACATGTGAGAATCCCATTAACAAAAATTTTCTAGCTTTTTACTAGTTCAAAACCAGGGTATAACCCATACATTATTATTTATTTGATAAACGAGGAAGATGACGAAACACAAGGAAAAGTACATTGGATTATGGTGGAGCATAGATGAGCAGGAAAAACATTTTTAAATCACTCCCATTACCAAGTTAATACATTGATTTTAGTTACATTGGTTTTTTTATTGTTGTTGTTTACGGAGACTGATTTCTTACTGCTGTAAAAGAAGGAACTTTCAGCAGTGCGAGATCCAATCTCCAGAGTATGAAACAAACAGCAAAAAAAGGCGAAGCTATTCCAATAACCAAGGAGACTGTAGATACTTAAGGTTGTTACAAATTATTATCCACAATAAATCCAGCTGTCATCTTTCATACTACACAACCTGAAATTTTATGAGCAAATTGTCCCATGTTTGCCTTAACAAATGCAGCTCAATAATTTATATCAATAACATGGTAAATATTTCTGCTATACTATGGAACTGCATTTTTGTTAGCTTATAATTACAAGAATGATGCAAATGAATCCCTTGATTTGCTTGAATACCCATTGTTAGCGCCACAGACCTCTTTGCCTCTCTTGTTTTTCTCAAAAGCAATTTAGGAATGCTTGTATTTTAGACAAAAGAAGAACATTTGGTGAAAGAAAATTCATCATTAGGTATCTAGAGGTTTCTTAATAGAAAAGGAAACTCCCACAGTGTATCCTAGTGCTCAAGCCAGACACACATGCTCGGGACCAGCAAGCTGCCTTCACAGTGGGCCAAAAGTCATTATCATAATTTTATATTACATAGACTACATTGAAAATTTAATATATCCCAGCAAAAAAGAGACTAGAGACATTTTGCATAATGCTTCTGTGAGCTCTCTTTCTCTCTCTTGTTACTCTTTTAGCCACCCCATGCAGATAATCACACTAGGAAAAAGAAGTTCATTACCTAAGCCAAATCAAAATTAGGCATCCCTTTTTTGATAGGGAACTTCATTAGTAAGCCCTGTCTTGTACAGCGGGGAGATTTGATGAATCTATCTTGGAGTAATAATGTGGTACAATCAGCACACAGTTCAGCTTAAAGCTTTACAACTCTATTAGGTGAATTGAAACAAAGGGATACAATGAAATAAGATAACCAGTTCTCAGGTTTTATTTACTCGTTATTCACTTTTAAAGTAGCCACTTATAACACAAGGAAAAAAAAAAACACAGCTACAAAGGTATGAAAACAATGAATTATTAATTACAGCAGGTAAAGAGCAAAGTGACACCCCAAGAGCTTCCTTTACAAGGAAGATAGAAAATTGGAAGCAGTTGTTTGTGGTCATTGCAAATAAGGTCTTACTGTGGTACAAGAAGACCAGGAAGAATGTATGGACAGATGCAAGAGACATGGGTGTAGCTACTGGGCCCACTACTGTACTTACCTCTGCCATCTCCACTGGGCACTGCACTCAGTGGAATATAGAAGGTTGTCCGTGGTAACAGGGAGCTTAATGAGATGCTGTGTGACTGCCTCTCTAAGAACATTTTATTGGCGCTTTACTATTAGACCTCAAGAGTTACACAATGTGGGCATCATCAAACACACCTGTCAACTTTTAAAAGAGAGGTGGAGGGGCAACCATTTCTAAGGTGGGGGAGCGATGGGGATCTTGGTGCTGCAATTGCACCAAAGTGGCTTTACCCCTTATATTCAAAGCTGTGATTTACAACATTTTATAACAAATTTTTGATTATGATTAGCCCTCATCAGTAATAGGCATTCAACTAATACAATAACATTTCATACATTTTCTCTTATAATACGATTATTTTATATAACAAATATTTTAGTTGCAGTAGCAATGAATAAAAGACAGTAAAATCATCTGTGTGTGTCTCCAATATTTTTAGCTCAGGTATAGATTCTATTAACAAGTTAAAGAGGATGTAGTCAGCATACCGGCGTGCGAGATGCCGACGGTCTACATATCAGTGCGGGAATCCTAACAATGTCGGGATCCTGGCTCCAGTATCCCAACCGCTGGCATCCCGACGCTAAGTATCGGGGGTTAGGGTAGGGTTAGGCACTAGAGGGAGGGTTAGGCACTAATGGGGGAGAGTTAGGTTTAGGCTGTGGAGAGAGGGAGGTTTGGTTTAGGCACTGGGGGAGGGGGGCGGGGTTAGGATGCCGGGAAGGGAGGATTAGGGTCAAGGTAAGGGATAGTGGTGGTATACTTACCTACCGCTGTCGGGATGCTTCTGTCGGTATTCTGACCAGAGGCACCCCGACCGCAGGGAAATCATACCCAACCCAGTTAAAGCTAGCACTGGAGAGATTTCCTTAAGTGAAAGAAGCAATGCTTCGGCCCCTGTTAAGCCTCCAGGAAATAAAGGCTGCAACTTGGCAAGCCAGAAGACATTGCTCCCTTCCTGTTGTCACGACCAGAGGTGTTGTACCCGACTTGTTCGCAGTCTCTGCTTTGGCGCGGTCCTACCGATGGGGGTGCTGATGTCTGGAGGTTGGCGCAAGGTGCCCGTGGTTGTTCCAAGGATACATGCCATCTGGTGACAGGTGAGACTGGCAGCGCTGCCGTGCTGGGGACTGCTGGGCTCCGCCATCTTGGTTTTGGGCATGTGACCTGAATAGGCCAATCAGGTTGGAGCTTCTGGCATGTGACCCAGCACTTTCCCCTGGTAAATAAGGGTGTTCAGCACACCCTCTAGTTACCATTGCAACGTATACACAGCGCAAGCTGTGTGAGAGTTCTCTGTGCTCCTTAGCTCAGTGTGATTATTGCAGTCCCAGCAGTGCTCCGTTTCCTGCTCTGTCTCCACCTCAGGCTGATCCCGGATACCCGCATCTACCCTGCTATACCCCATTACTCACCCCACGGTTTGTAATCCCTTCAGCTCTCCGGACTCAGAGCCCACTCCAGTACTTCAGATCTCTGTTCCTCAGTCACATCTCCATTGGACTTTGTTTTCATTGCCTAAACACCTGTTTCCAGCTTCATTAATTGGACTTTGTTTCCCTGCCAGCCACTTGTAATTCAGCCACACATCACTTGGATTTGTTTATTTTCTGCCAGTTAATATATTTATCACCGTTTCATGAATCATTATACTCCTATTAAACCTGCTGCATTTCAATACTGCAAACCCGTTCCAGTTTTGTCTCCTGTGTCCACCCCGGGTTAAAAAAAATAATCCAAACCTGACACCTGTACCCAGAGGGACCTGGGAACCAGAAGATGTACCTGGAGACCAGAAGGCAGGCTGCGGCTCCTGCTGGTCTGATCAAGGTAGAGGGGATACAGCGAAGGGCTGCCAGGACCATTATTCTTCTTCTTTCATCCTTACTTCCTGTTCGGTTTGTAGAATTTTGTGCCTGACAAAAAGAGAGGAATGACCGTGAAGCAAGACTACTGCCTTGCTGGCAAAGGAGGGAGAGGAGCGAGAAAGCTAGACCGTAAGCTCCAATGGGGCAGGGACTGATATGAATGTTCAAATATTCTCTGTACGGCACTGCATAATATGATAAAAAAAATAATGAGACTACAATATACTCATCTATATAAGAGTACTTAAAATGTTAGTGTAGGCCAGCACTGAAGAACAGTTTTATCCCTTTCACATTGCAAACCTGGCTCTGACCCGAGATTTTGAACACGGGTTCAATCCGTCTGCAATCCTGGTCAGACCCCTTTCACACTGCACCTTCGACCAGGGTTATTCCCGGGTTGGCCCTGTTCACACTGAACCCAGGTCAGCCCTGTTAATCCCTATGGATGTCATTAAAAATTGACTTTTTCAGGCTCACAAAGCTAAGATCACAAAAGGGAACACAAGGGAGGGGTGGGGACTGCTCACAGCATTGCAGGAAACATGGCTGATGGATTACCACTGTGTAGCCCTGAGTTCAAGAGTGTTTGTGCTTTACTGCTGTTTGATTCAGCCAGTGAGAGCATGATGCACCTTCTGACAGCATAGTGTACAGTTCACTTCTTCATCACTCCAATTAGCCATCACTGTAATGACAGTGGTATTAACCCCTTTCAGACTGCCGGAATGCTGCCTCTGCTGTTGTCTGCAGTGTACTGACTGTGTGTCTGGCTGCAGACATCATCAAATGAGACCCGGGAACATCCAGTCAGTGGTATTTGCTGGGTCCTGGGTTGGATAACCCGTGTAGAGCCTCTTCACACTGCACTTGAACCCGGCTTGTTCCCGTGCTCATCCCTGCTCGATTGCAGGGTTGAAATGCCAGATTGCTCGACCCAGGAATTTTTTTGTGGCACGTTCACACTGCACCTCGACCCAGGCCGACCTGGCAATATCCCGGGTTATTTTTGCGATGTGAAAGGGGTATTTCATAGACTACAATATGCAATCAGATTTCTAGGATAAACAATGGCAAGCTGACATCAGGGAAAATAATTGTTTGCTTATGTAGAAATTGGTTTCTGCAATACAGAATGTAATATTCCTAATAAGACACCCAGTGAAAATCCGTTTTAGTCATCATAATGTTTAATGGAAGTTAAATAGGTGCTAAGTTAGACCTTGTACCTTCATGGATCACTGTAAAAGTTAAGATGGCTTCACCAGCCATGGGAACCTCTTTTCCTCTATGTAAGAACACCTGTAAAAATAAGGCTGCCATGGAAACCAAACTGCAATCCGTCTGAAGCCAGCTGTTGACCACTCTATTTCAAATTCTACACAGAAATGTATAGTATTTCAGAATATGGAACTGCAGGGAGGAAGAGTAATAGATGATCCCTATAGATCACTTTTAAGAGGCGTAATGTTACTTAGAGAGGAAAGTTAAGGACATCAAGGTACAGTGAAAATGGAGAAGTTGATTCTACACTGAAAATAAAATATTTTCATTGTAGATATTAAAACCAGAAACCTTATTCTATTACAAAGGTATAATTTTTTTTCTCCTGGTTTCTGAATAATAGGGACATGCAGTATCCTCTACGTCTGGGGAAGCAGTCACTCTGGTCCTTGCTGCATGTGCAGTTAGGACACATTTTGTCATTAATGGTGACATGATCCAATATAAAAATAAATGTTGTTTCTTACTGAACTAAGTAATACACCCTAAACTGATATGTTTATATTGTAAATGGTCCAGCGGGTGTGGATCATTAGGTCTACAGTAAAATGTAGACAATGTTTAGGTAGACAATAGGACGACAGGGTCATTAGGCCGACACACAAATTGTCGATACAAATGGTCGACAAATGTTCTTTTTTCTAGCCCTAATCTTCACCCTAACCCTCCCCTTGGTGCCATCGGGGTGGGTGCTGGACCCCAACCGTCCCTTCTAGTGCCTAACACTAACCTTCCGATAAGTGCCTAACCCTCCCTCCTGGTGCCTAACCCGAACAGTCGGGGTAAGTGCCTAGCTGTAACCCTCCCTCCTGGTTCCTAACCGTAACCCTCCCTCCAGCTGCTTAACCAGAACCACCTGGTAAGTGCCTAACCCTAACCCTCCAGTAAGTGCCTAACCGTAGCCACTCCCTCCTGGTGCCTATCCCTAACCGTCGGGGTAAGTGCCTAACCCTCCAGTAAGTGCCTTACCCTAAAAACAAAACAAAACAGGTGTCGACCATTTGTGTGTTGACCTAATGACCCTGGCGACATTCTGTCCCTGTCGACCTTCAGACACTGACGACCTTCAAACCCTGTCAATCTATTGCCTGTCTACCTAAACATTGTCTACCTTTTTACTGTAGACCTAATGACCGGATAACGGTCCAGCATGGTACCAGTAGCATCATCATAATAAATGCTGATATTTTCAAGTAGCTACTTAGGAGGCCAGTGCTTCTCTTTCTAGCATTACTATGGACATTACAGAATCCAGAGAGTGCATGATTGGCTGCAGTCAGCTGGGTAACAAACGATTGTAAGGACTGCAACCCTGTGAATGTGTTGAAGCATGACAAATAATATCACAGTGTGCATGAGGACATCCTGGGCCTAATTCAGACCCGCTGGAGATCGCTCGCAAGCGGGTCGATGTTGGCCAAGTGCGAATGCGCACGACGGACCCTGCTCCGTCGTGCGCATGCGCGAGACCCGGATAGCGACAGGCAAGCCGTCGCTATGGGTCTCGCTACAAAGGGGGCGTGCTGTCGATGGTGAGTGACAGCACGCCCCCTTTGGTGGGTGTGCCGGGGGCGTGGCTGGCCAGACAGAGACGTTCCCATGGGAACGCCTACCATCTGGGGCCGGCCCCACTGACATCACAAGTGAGCCAAAAGCACTCCAGGGCTTGCGGCAACGAGACCCCACCACAAGGGTCTCGTTGCAAGCCTCGTCGCAAGACCATCTTCCTGGCCGCTCGCTATAGCTGTGGGTGGTCACCCACAGCTATACGAGCAGCCAGGAGGCCGCTCTACAAATGAAGGACGGCCCTGATTCAGAGCGAGCGCTCTG
The DNA here is from genome assembly GCA_031769625.1 of Taudactylus pleione. Classification (NCBI taxonomy): domain Eukaryota; kingdom Metazoa; phylum Chordata; class Amphibia; order Anura; family Myobatrachidae; genus Taudactylus; species Taudactylus pleione. The sequence goes on along the minus strand of JAUIMM010000092.1, from coordinate 21,896,668 downwards.
TCAGAGCGTCCGGCTCTGAATCAGGGCCTCTGTTCCATAATTTTACCTCCGTACCCACTTTAGATAATAGAGCTCGTTTACTAATATTTAATTTAGGTGCAAAATTTGCACTCAAACCTCAGTAACAGATCAGCAGTTAGCTTTTATTTGCTAATTGCTGGGGAGCAGCACTTCGGGTAGGGAGAAGACCGTTCTGTCTGTTCTTTCCCCAGTTCAGCACATGCACCTGTGTGCTGGGCTACAGAGGGTCCATAGAGGCTGCCGCGGCTGAGCAGCAGCCATCAGTCCTTTCTCTCCCGTGATGTCAATGATCCCCCACTTCCTGGATCTGCCCCTGGCTGACCGGCCTCCAGCACTACCCTGTGCAGAGCAGCACAGTTTTTTTCACATAGTTCTGTAGGAGCATGGCCACGCCTCCCAACTTTGGCCACTCCCCTGTACCCGGACCCGTCAACGCTCTTGACGGCCCTGCCCATACTTATACTTAATGCCACAATATTGACAGCAAAATTACTAAATCTGTAATAAATGTTTCACTTTATAACAAACCACACAAAAAAACATACCTTAACTATTTTGTAGAGGTGACTAGGTAGTGTTATAACCTGATTCTCACATTGCACTGATGGGATAATTAGTAGTGTATAGCACACATCTAGGAGGTACCTGCAGAATAATACATCCACAGCCATTTTCATCCCATGAACTTAATCCCTACTAGTCCATTCTATAGTTAGCCAGTCTATAGAATGGACTGACACCATCACAATGGCTCTGTCGCAGCTCTGAGTCAGCACTGCGGCACCGTGTAATAACATAGAATGTATAGTAAGCAAACTAATGATGTGACATTAAAATCGGACTATGTGGTAACAAAAGAGGAAAACAAATGGTGTCTACAACGGAAATGCCTGGAGGCAGCAGAGACTGAACACTGTTCCATCCTTATTTTTTCCCCCTCTCTCTCTCTGCTCTATATGTCCGCTTAATAGAGCTAAGCAGCTAACCAGGTTCCAAGCAGTAGACAAAATAGCATTGTGGGATCACATTAGCTCGACAGCTGCTTTATGGCTGTAGCTTCCAGACCAATTTATTTAATATTGATCTTTAAACAAACAACACTACAAATAAATTTGATCACTCAGGTCCTGAGACTTCACATCTACACAAGAGGCCATACTGTGTGAAAAAAAAAAACCCACTGCCTGTGTTTTCTCCTTTGATTCAGTTGTCTTTGATCCTACCACATATCAAAATGCCTTTACAGCAAATTAAAACAAATTCACCTTTCAGGTCTTGTCATTTCTGCAAAAGGAATTCTTCTATCACCGTTTTAACAAACATTTTTAACTCTTTCATGTAAAAAGGGACATAGTGAAAGAGCTTTTTTTGCATGAGAGGATTTATTATAATTGGTCAGTGGTTTTAGGCATATTCCACTGGGGTGTATTTGTTTTTTTTCCCATTCACAGAGTCTGTGGGGTATATTTACTAAAGTGTGGGTTTTTAGAAGTGGAGATGTTGCCCATAGGAACCAATCATATTCTACTTAACATTTATCTAGTACCTTATAGAAGATAATAGCTAGAATCTGATTGGTTGCTATAGGCAACATCTCCACTTCTAAAAACCTGCACTTTAGTAAATATACCCCCGTGTGTACATGACAGAGTTTGAGATTTTTATTAGAGATGAGCAGTTTGGTTTTAATTCTGTTCTTTCTTCTTTTTGCGAAAATAGAGCAAGTTTGGATTTATCTCATTGGCTATCCAAAACATGTGAGAGCCTGATAGCCAATACCAATGCAGTTTTTTAGATCCGAACATAAGCGAGTAAAACCGAACTGCTCATCTCTAATTTTTCCTCACAAAATTAGGCAATTTTTCTACTTTTACATATTTAAGGAAACATTGGGGCTGATATTGTAGCTGGTGTATATGCCCACGCTAACAAAGCACTTGTCACAGCTCCTCCACTTCTTACTATAGTCAATACTATACTATGTCAAGTGGATTTGAGGCATAGCTATAACCAAATGGTGCTGTGTTTGGGTAGTTTGTGGTGTGGCTAATTTCATCCCAATTTTTAAAAAATTTATTTATATATTTATTGTGGTAGGTATTGGAGTTCTATAAATTACTGTTGTACATTTATTCTCAAACTACAGTCTTTTGTTCTTGTTACAGTGACGCCTATCATGCTGCAGTATGCCCAGGTCTGTAGAGAGCTGGCCTACGTCCTGGTACTTTTTGGGGTGTGTGGCCTAATTGTGGGAGGAGTGGCCACGCACCCTAAGGGAAATAAAAAAGTATTTGCGGCACAGGCACTGCATGCTGTAGAGGGGGCGCTGTGAGCTCTTCAGCCAGGGCCAAATCCAGGAAGGGGCCCCCACCGCCGCACAGACAGAGAAGACTGCTGCCGCTGTAGTCCCACTGAAGACCAGCACACAGCAGCATGTGCTGGGTTGGAAGAAAGGCTACTGACAAATAAGGGTGAGGGATAGGGGGTGCCGGGCCCCTCCAACAAGCCTTGGCCTGGGTAATTAGTACCTGCCCCACTCTTCTCTCGGTGCCCCTGAGTAAACCAGTAAACCCTATTTTTGGTTATTAGGTGTGGCTTGACCATAGCTTGTTTGGAATGGGGGCGTGGTCTGATTTGTCTTTAGAATTGTGCAACAAGGAATGTCCTAAAGTATGATAATGTAGAGAGTTTTTATCTTGAAGGCTTCAACGTCTGACTTGTCAGATGCAAAAACTCTTCATACAATATTAACAAAGTGTATGGACCTCAATATATGAATTTGTATGTAGCACAACAAATACAAATAGCTACTGTAATACAGAATGTAACATGAAATTGGTTTTCCATATTGCACAAAGCTAATTGGAATTCTTGTTTAACATATAGCCATGTGTGCACGTTTGCAATTTATTGCTAAAAGACTTTTCTTAAGAATAACAAATGTCATTCGAAAACTCAAAGAATAAAGTTACATCTTTGAGAAGAGCTAACAGATAAGTGACTGCACAGTGTAAACAGATAATTAGAGAAAAGAAAAGCTGTCATCTCAGAAGACTGCTTACTGCTCCTGCTACAGATTGCAGCTATTTCTGGTTGTATGGTATTTCACAAGGACTGGATTCTAACTAATAAATACACCACCCTCACAGCTCAAAGCATATATTTAATCCTTAGCTGACTTTCCTATTAAAAGAAAAAAAAAAGAAGACAAACAAAAAATACCATTACAGAAATGGTTGTTAAAACACTTTGCTACACTTATAAAATGGGCCCTAAGAGATAGAAAGTTACCAACACTGCAGACTGCCTATATATATATATATATATATATATATATATTCACACACACACACACTATATATATATATATATATATATATATACACACACGCACACACACACGCACACACACACATACTGTATATTATATATGTACACACACACCAAAAGGGCGCTACTAATAATCAAGACCTCCTACTTTGATCTTAGGTATTTGACTTTAATTGTAATAATAACCACTCCTTTTTTAAAAGATAGAAAAAAGCTCTTAATTAGTGATATACAAGGGTATCCCAAAGGTCTTGGTTTCGTCTTTACAATGGAAGCTCCATGTGACTTCTTTCAGCAGAAGAAGACCCTCCAGATATGAGGATACTACTCTCTATTGGTATTATCGGAGACTTTAACGGTATCGAAGAATACAGGCCAATAGAATACTTCTTTCATCAATATAATTTTCCTTTAGGTTTCAGCTGCAAACAAACCCTCGCACCAAAAGACACCCAAAAAATAAATCAATATACCAATAGTAATATTTGTATATTTATTAGAACATAAAAGATTAAAAAGATTAAAATATTTTCAGGTATATACCATAATGTTTGCTGTGGCTATTATACAAAATATGGCACCATTTGTGGGTATAATACAAATGTTTTCCCACCTTACACTTCTATTGTTCACATCAGTGGGAACCCAACAAATGTGCCAAGTGAGTAACCCAACGCGTTTCGGCCTTATAAGGACCTCTTCAGGGGTATATATATATATATATATACACACACACACACAGATGTGTCCACATACATCTAGCCTACCTGCGCATTACACAGCCCTTCAAGTCGAGCCACGCCGTGGTGCAACTCTGTAGCGCTGAGTGTCTTTTTGTGCAACTTTTTCTCTTAAAATGGTCTTATTTGCAAAGAGATAGGAGGCACAAGCAGCTTCAGCTGATTACAATGATATGCTGCATGCCTCTATTCTGTGTGCAACTGCGGTTGTATCTGTGTGCAAAATGCTACGTTACAGTGTCACAGCTGCTGACACTGAAACATAGCATTTCGCAAGTTAACGTTTTATTTATGATTATAGTAATGTGTCCAATTACATTTTAGTCCCTGAAAATAGGGGACAGTAAATAAAAATGGTTGCAATTCCTAAACCTTTCATACAAATTTTTTTTTTGGGACAGTGGTGTACAGACTCTTCCACAATGGCCGGGAGGCTCCTGAAAATTGTGTGGCGCTCCCGGCCCCTCGCAGTGCGGCACAGGGACCACTGGAGGAAATTCCCTCCCACCCGTCGGCAGCCGTTCGGTTAAAAGTGATGGTGGGAGGTCTGGGGGGGTGGCTGAATCGTGTTATTATAGCCTCGCCATTGTATAGGGAGGGCAGGGCTATGATCGCGCCACTATGTCCCTATACCACCCACCATTGCTGCTGCCACACCACTTGCCACGCCGACCTGGCTGCCCCCTCCCAGAGAGGGCAGCCAGAAAGTAGTCATATATGATATTTACATACATCAACATCGTTGACCTACAAGGTTCGGCTATTAGTAATCAGAGAGGGAGTCTCAATTTTTTTGGGGAATCAGCTCTAATTTTAAGTGTTCCTCTTTTGAAAATTGAAAATTATAATGTGCACAGTGTTTAATTTTGGACAAGGACACATCTATGAATTATTATTATAGTGTCTCTACCACAGAAAACAGACAGCATGACCACTGCAAAAGAATAATGTGGTTAAAGGTAAAACAGGTATCGGAGGCAGCTTGACAATGGGCACGATTCTATTCAGCGCGATGTAAATAGCGCCGGGAGATAGCTCCTGGAGCTATTCAATTCATCGCGATGTTAGGTCGGGGAAGGCTCGTTCTCGTGCCTTAACGAGGGTGTTTAGGCGCGATAACGGGCATTCCCCGACCTAACTTCCCGGCGCAAAGCTGTTTTCCAGGCGCGAAGGACAGAAAACAGCTTTGTGCCGGGACTTTTGTCGGATTTCTTCTCTCATCCCCGGAGGAATGAGAGAAGGAATCATTAGTCGGACTTGGCAGCATGTGTATTGAATAGCTCCGGGAGCTCACTCCCGGCGCTATTTACATCACGCTGAATAGAATCGTGCCCAATGAGGTTTATGAAAAAAAATAGATGATATCACAACCTTTATCCACTGAGTAAAGCATCATGCATTACTCAGTGGATAAAAAAGAAATGTGGACTTTCTTCTCATAATTAAGACTAAACACATTCAAAATTGGGTCAATTGTGCAAATCAAAATTTATTACCAACTTAGCATAAGGGTGTAAACTGCAGATCTGCAGTGTCCAGCTCTGCTTTTATATTGTGTTACTGGTATTCATTTCCTTTATTTAAATGGCGCCGCACAGGGTCCGCAGTACTACACAGGGATTGAACAACACAATTATACAACATTACATGGGATAGGATCAGGGCCAGCGCTTCCATTAGGCAGCTGTCTATGGGTGCCGGGTCCTGAGGGACGGCCCTCAGAGGCTGGGAGAATAATTAAGAGAGCCTTAGATGCTGCTGCTATACCCGTTTTTTTATTCTGTCTGAGGCCGCTGCCTCCCCCCCAACCATGGGGCGTAACATCACCTCCCCCCTCCCGTGTGTTGGATCAAATTTCTGGCCGTCATAATAACAAGCAAACTGCGGCTCAGAGCAGGGCTTCACTATTCCTCCCTGCGTGGCATACACAGCATGTACACATATATATATACTATAGAAATAAACTGCGGCACTCCAGGATTTGAAATATGATGAACAAGCTGTATTAGGCAATACACTGCCGACGTTTCAGAGCAACAGCTCTTTTTTCAAGGCAGCCAAAATACAGCACATAGAATATGATGAACAAGCTGTATTAGGCAATACACTGCCGACGTTTCAGAGCAACAGCTCTTTTTTCAAGGCAGCCAAAATACAGCACATAGATAATACAGTTATCTATGTGCTGTATTTTGGCTGCCTTGAAAAAAGAGCTGTTGCTCTGAAACGTCGGCAGTGTATTGCCTAATACAGCTTGTTCATCATATTTCAAAGCCTGGAGTGCCGCAGTTTATTTATATAGTGTATTTCTATGTTGACTGAAGGCACCCACCATTTTCCACTATACTTTCTGTATATGAGTGCCAGTCCACTTGCGCTGTGTATATATATATATATATATATATATATATATATATATATAATGTGTATCCATTTATTTATTCCATTTGACTTGCAAATACAGTCTTTATGACATCATTTAGTCTTGTAAATAATATTTATTTAAGTGGTAGTGATGGGGGGGGGGAAGGGCGGAAGAAAGCTGAAGTTTTGCCTAAGGTTCTGGGAAACCTTGCACCAGACCTGGATAGGATAACAAAATAATTATACAATCAAATGTAGGTTGGAGCCTGGAGGAATGGAGTATGGAGGGAAGCATAGGGTAGATCGACCCACTAAGTACAGTAAAATCCAGTAGTGATAGGTCATGGGAGGGTTGGGGAGTAGGAAGCAAATCAGCACTCAGAGTAAGAAGCCAACTAGGGTAGACAAACAAGATCAGAGTCGCTGGTGTGAGACAGGGTAAGAAGAGCAAAGGTGCATTGTCAGGTGGCAGAGATAGGAGAGAACGAGGGATGAGTGTCCTGCCCATGAGGGCTTACAGTCTAAGAGGGAGGGGTGTAACCAGGAAGGTGAACTGGGATAAAGAGGGGTGAACAGCGGGGGTGAGTAATGAGTGAATACTTTCGTTGTTATCCATTCTTAGAGATACCCAAGCATCAAGAGGAGTAATACAGTATAGTATATTGAAGGTATTACTATTAATTGATATGATATTCTATTTCTTTTCAGACGGAGTGCCATAAAACTAATTTGGAAAAAGCCAGCCTATTTTTGTCCGCTATTTAATAGGAGTTATTAATTTGAAGCAATCTTTCATTGTATCTGCAGACAGTAGAGGAACTATAAAGCAGATGCCTCCACTGAGACCGGCACATTTTGTTAGCAGAAAGTTACACTAAAGCACTTGATGGATTTTGAAAATGGGCTCCAAACCAGCCAGACAGGCTCAACGCTCCACACTTCAAAGCTGAAGCAGAATAACTTTTCTCTTTCATTGATGTTCTAGTTTGGCAAAGTTAGAGGATCGACAAACACAACCACCTTCTGTACTCCAGGGGAGTTTTGTCAGTGGGACACGATTTTATATACAAGAAAAGCACTTGCCAAATAACTAAATGAAAAAGAAATAATATTTAAAAACCCCACATGTAGACCAGTCTAAGAAAAATGCACGTTCCAATTTTTACACTGTATATTAATAGAACATTTTTCCTATGGCAGCTGGATCAGGTTCATCATAAAATAAGGCTCTAGCTTAAATGTAATGTGTTTGTTGGCTGAGATTCATTTGTGCTAAGTCTGAATAAGAAGTTTAGGAGACAACCTGATACGTTGTCAAACCTCTGCTAAAACACTTTAGTACTCCATTATTACATAGTAATGTTCAGAAATCTGATATTCCCGATTAGCATTTCTTTTTAGCTATCCCATGTATGCACTGACTTGGCAACCACTAATTATATATATATATATATATAATATGGATTGGTTATAGGATCTGGCATGTTGACGGTCAAAATTATGGCAGATTTAGGTATTTAGGCAAGAATCCTAACCCTTCCCCTAACTCACCCCTCCAGCAGCCTAACCCTAGCCCCCCCCTCCCCTGCAGTCTAAGCCTAACCTTCCCCCTAAACCTATATATGGGTTGGGTACGGGATCCCAATGGTCAGAATACCGACAAATCTAGGTAAGTATTCTAACCCTTTCCCTAACCCACTCCTCCCGCAGCCTAGCCCAAACCCACCCCTTCCACAATCTAACCCTCCACCTAGTGCACAGATGTGCGACTGGTGCGGTGGCATAGAGCGCAGGGCATCCTGCCATATTACAGCTGCCCTGAGTGTCTTGAAGACGCTCCGGGCACTGCTGCAGTTCTGGGTGCCGGAGGCCCTGCCCCATTTTGCACAAAGGGGGCGGGGCCGGCATAGGGCGCTCACAACCCTTGTTACGGCTCTGGCCTAGTGCCTTACCCACACATACATAGTTATATATATATATATATATATATATGTATATATATATATATATAAAATCTTTGAAGGCAGCACTCGGAAGGAAAACGGAAGGCAGGGATACCAACGTTTCAATGCTTTATCTGTTGCATTTTCGTCAGGGTGTGCAAGAAATGAGGGCACCGGCTCATGTAACGTTATCGCTATTTGTTATGAAGATTGACGAATGCCGCTTCATTCAGTTTGTTATATATATATTATTTATTACTAGTTATTTATATAGCGCACACATATTCCACATCTGTCCCTGCCCCAGTGGAGCTTACAATCTATATTCCTTACCACATGCTCTCAAACATACACACTATGGTCAATTTTGTGGGGAGTCAATTAACCTACCAGTATATTTTTGGAGTGTGGGAGGAAACCGGAGTACCCAGAGGAAACCCACGCAAGCACAGGGAGAATGTACAAACTCCACACAGTCGTGGTGGGAATTGAACCCATGACCTCAGTGCTGTGAGGTAGTAACGCTAACCATTACACCATCTGTGCTGCCCATATATAGGGAGAAAGTTATATGGCAAAGGTAATAGAAAATTAAACAAGGAATATCACACTTATGAACATATATACAGTATAATTGTAGTAGTATTTCATATACATCTTTTTTAAGCATTAAAGTACACATATAATGTACCATGTGGTGAGACAAAAGCACTCAACCAAAATACTCAAAACCTATAGATTGATAGACAGATAGATGTAATTAACTGAATTGCACATGAAATAATTCAGCGAGAGCAGATCTTTTATATTCAGGTAAGCAATTCAGTCTTGCAAGGTTTTGTGGGAATTAGATTTTTGAAGCCTGTGTTGAGCATGCCCATAACTCTGACAGAGCCCTGCAGGCTGTTGTCTTCACCTTCAAATCATAAGACAGAGAAATCAAGCTCCCTCTGTGCTCTCAATTATACCAAAAAACACAGACCAGAAGTCTTCAGTAATTCAATCCCTGTGGAAGCTTCTTCATACTGTTTGCACTGCTGGAACTGCTGACAGCAGCAATCCCACAATCCCTCCTGGTAGGCTGTCAGAGTTCCTCATACAGTGTCTGAACGGCACTGCTCTGTCCCACTACCGCTTCTCAGGAGACATTTAAGCACGTGTGGCATTTGATGATTGCCTGATACAGTGGCCAAGAGGCTATAGTACATCACAATGAGAAATACTCTTATAAGGTGCTTTCAGCTACGGCTAATAGGATGCCTAGATACATCTGGACCTGTGCTTGGAATACGGCGTAATCTAATCACAAGTACAGCTGCATAAACAATATACCAGAATTTAAAACACCCTGTAAAGAATTCCTAAGTGCCCTTTTCCATAAGGTTCATAAGCTTATGTACCAAACCCAACATTTTATAGTAAGGAGACACGATACAATTAGAAAGAAAAGTGAAAAGGACTCATTACCACCGTTATTTCAGTTACTATGCGACTAATGTCTGATACTGGTAGAAGAGTCACACAGTAACCAAATATTGTGAAAACGAACATGAAAAGGGAGCATAACTCAGACATTGGATTTTATTAATCAGCATAATGCATTCTACAAAAAAGAACACACATCACACTAATGTTACCTTAAGAAATGTTCTACTGTTCATCAGGTTATTACCAAAACAAAAAGTGACAAAAAGATCAATTCCAAAGTTTCCATTTATAAATAGTAAATCCTCATTTCTGAATGTTATTGTTATGGTAGAGATGGGGAGTGTTTGTTAACACAATTCCTGACCTGTTGACATAATTTGCAGCTCCTATGGCGGGTAAGGATCAGTAAATATTCGCACAGCAGATCAGACATGTGCACAGTTTATTTCTGATTGCTTATAAATACAACACAGGTCATTGGCACAGTAATTCCTTTGTTTGGTAACCAAAATCATAAAACCTTTTACTTCGAATGCTTACATTACACTTGCTACCTTGCATAATTGCCTATGCCAGGTTTAGGTACATTTATACACACCAACAGTTGTGTACAGATGAAACCACTTTCTTCAGAATTGTTTTTTTTATTCAGAAATTATGAAAGTGAGAGTGTGAAGCTCCAGCAGCATCGGGAGCAGTGATACAGATGAAATCCCAATCCTCTGGGGGCTCAGGGCTTTGCAGCTATAAAGGTTAAAGGACACCTCTAAACCAAATAATAACGTTCACCACAAGCTCTTGGGTAACAACTGTGCTCATTGTAAGAAGACTTTTGCAGTACTTGCTTTTTACACTTTAAATTCATGCTATGGATTCTGCAACAGGACCATATATCTTTTGGAGCATATTTCTATTCCACGTAAAAAACAAACAAAAAAAACCGCCACAATATTAAATGAGCCATTAAACATGCAAGTTAATACACATTGTTTTCCTAAGAATGAGGACAGTTTGGGATTTCCTATGCTGACACCAAACACCGTTTTATAGTACATGATTATCAGCAATGTTCAACCCATACTTGCGGAACCCAGAAGGGAGGTCCAAGTGAAAGCATGAGTGTATGGTGACTAGTGTACTAAATGATGACCGGTATATTGTGTTGATCATAATCTCTGGTGGCCAGTGAATTGCAGAGTTCCAGGTCTGGAGACAGATTGGTGAATAACAGATATTCAATCTCCAGTACGCAATGCATAGGAATCCTCCAGGTCAGGAGGTATTTCAGTATATGGAAGATCTTTCATCTCTGGTGGCCAATGTATAGAAGACCTCCAGGTCTGGAGATATGTCAGTAGAGATGTGCAGGTTCGGTTTACTGAAATACGAACACCCCCGAATTTAGGGGTTCGGAGTCGAATAGTGTCCCAGTTCGGTATCATTTTGGGTTTCCGAGTAGAACAGAGTCCTGACTCGGGTCTTCTCGCAATTCAGAACTTGTATTTCAAAAATAGATCTTGCGTATTTTGGATTGCATTTCACTTCGTGATTTCAGGTGCCGTGAGATGGCCAAAATTAACTGGAAATGAGGGCCCGACTCAGACCCGCTCGGAGCGCTATGCGCTCGCAAGCGGGTCGATGGTGGCCCAGTGCACATGCGCACGACGGAGCCGGCTCCTTCGTGCGCATGTGCGAGACCCGGATAGCGACGGGCAAGCCGTCGCTCCAGGTCTCGCACCAAAGGTGGCGTGCTGTCGATGTTGAGTGACAGCACGCCCCCTTTGGTGGGCGGGCCGGAGGGGTGGCTGCCCAGACGGAGGCGTTCCCATGTGAATGCCTACCATCTGGGGCCGGCCCCACTGACATCACAAGTGATGTCAGTGGGAGTGCTTTCAGCTCTGTTAGAGCTGAAAGCACTCTAGGGCTTACGGCAACGAGACCCTACCATAAGGGTCTCGTCGCAAGCCTGAAGGTCACGATGGTCTTGTCCATCGCGACCATCTTCCTGGCCGCTCGCTATAGCTTTGGGTGGTCACCCACAGCTATGCAAGCGGCCAGGAGGCCGCTCTAAAAAAACAAGGCCGGCCCTGATTCAGAGTGAGCGCTCTGTCAGAGCGTCCGGCTCTGAATCAGGCCCTGAATGTTATTGATACTAAAGGAACAATAACAAGTCGAAATGAAAAAATTATAAAAACAGCTAAAATTGTTTAAAGAAATCCAAAACCGAATCAAAACACTTGAAGGTGGTTTTGCCAAAACCAAAACATGATGATGATTTACAGTAGAACCAAAACAAGGGGGGGGGACAGCGTACGGGATGTAGTTGGCATCCCGGTGGTCGGGATACTGTCGCTCAAAATGCCGGTGCCGGAATCCCAACACCAGTAAGAATCCAAGCAACAGCAACGCCAACGCTGGCTTCCCGATGGTAAGTATTGGTGTTAGGGGGGAAGGTTAGGATGCAAGGGGGAGGGTTAGGCTACGATGCGGAGGGTTAGGCTGTGGGGGGGCGGAGGGTTAGGTTTAGGCTGTGTGGGGTTAGCTTTAGGCTGCGGGGAGGGAGGGTTGTGTTAAGGGTAGGGTACTTATCGGCCGGGTGTCAGTATTTTAAATCTCAGCGTAGGAATCCCGTACCCAAACTCTGCGCACATCTCTATATGTCAGTGTGCATAACAGACTCCATTTTTTGGTGGCCAGCTTAAATTAGACATTTATGTCTTGAGGTATGTCAATAGTTAGCTTATCTCCAGTCTCTGATGGACAATGTACAGTATATCTCCTATATCTGATAAAAAAAGTGTATACCAGTTTGAGTTAGGTCCTTTCCTTTTTCAGTATGAAAAAACCCCTGGTCATTCAGCAAGCCGATGGACACGTAGATGATCACCTCCTGCTGCATTACCATATTACAGCTACTCACATGTTAGCAGCTGCGATAGATACTCTGTCTGAGGCTGAATCACTCCCGTAGTGTGTATAACATGCCCTTTTTGGAGGTCCAAACATGAGGACATTTGAAAAAGGAAAAACTTGGATCAAATGTAATCAGACAAGATAGGCAGAGGCTAATTCCTTCTGTGGCCAGGTTCTTGTGTTCAGTCAGGGCCATCGTGTAATGTCACCAGACATTCTGGATTAGGAGCAGGAAGGTCTGTAGAGTATAGTTACTTTCAGAACAGTCAGCAGGACCGGTGCAAGTTTCTGGGCAACCTAGGCAACATTTCACCACTGCCCCTTATCCCTCCAATTTATTATATGCCACGTATTAGTGTCCCCAATTATAATATGGCAAACAGCAGTGTCGTAAATTCATTACATACTAAATAGAATTGCCCTAACTACTATGTCACCCAGCCACAAATCATAATGTACCTCATAACACTTCCAATTCATAATATGCCACACATCTGTACCACAAATTCATTTTGCCACACAGCTGTATCCCCACTTCATAATTATGCTACACATCAATACCTCCAATACATAAAATATGCCACACATTTGTGTCCCCAATAAATAATATGCCACAGCTGTGCCCCCAAATTTATTGTATGCCACAGTCAAAAATAATGCCACACCTGTGCCCCAAATTCTTTGTATGCCATACCACTTTGCCCCAAATACATTATGACACTAATCAGGTGACAGTGCTGTCCAGGGCTGAGGGAGTGCCATGGTTATCAGTAGTGCAGGCCAGGACTAACCGAAACATGCTTTTTTTTTTTTTTTTTTTGTGGACTCAGTGGCATCTTCCAGTGGCTAGCGCCTTTGACCGTGCTCCCTGCCTTAGCAAACTGCAAACGCTGTGATGGTGACAGTTCTTCTACTGCACTAGTCCACGCACAAGTCAAAATGTTAAACCAAAATAAATTTACTTGAGCCTTAATAGATGTAATCTTTTCCCCTCTGCTTCCCTACTTCAGAACTTAACCAATCAAGGTCTCAGATGGAATTTTGTTTGTACATTTAAGCATTTGCAATGTATCCATAGTACTCTGCATGTACTAAGCACCATGTATCTCATTTTTTCTATGATTTCACCTTTGTACAATTAAAACAGTTCAAGTAATTTAAATAAATCTGACCCAATTTCATAAAGTCTTAGAGAAAGTACATATCAAGCTTTTAGAAATACAGGCTATTTGTACTAAGAACTAAAGCTAATATCCACATACAGCTATACCTCCTGCAGCTCTATAATCTAGGAATTTTATTTTGGATTACTGCAATAAGGTTCCTTGCAGCTGGGAGGTTAAATTCACATTTAGCATGTTACGTGACATAGAAATGCTGGCATTCAATTCTGTCTCAGCGATGAACAAAAACAGGTCTATATTTAATTAGCTGTATATGATTTTTTTTTCATATTTCATATATGATGGGAATGATTAAATAATAATAATAAAAAATAGAAATTAATTAAGCAGCTGGCTGAAAAATGATGTGACACATACCAGATATGTCGATCCTATTTAGACAACTGTACCTTAGGAAAAAAAAACACATGACATGCATAGGGATGTTGAGTTTAATGAAATAGTGTAATCCATTATACGGTGTATCACTTTAGGAGCAAGATAAGGAGAAGGCTGGAGGAAGGCCCTAAGGCATAAACAAATCATGGGAAGTTTTCAGGCCAGGAAGCTAAATCTAGTTTTCGGTGGCCATTGTGAAAGGGTGGTTTGATAATGGAATTTTATTCCACAGCAACAGGAGGAATATTGATGAATTTAGATAACATTAGTGATAGTTTTAATGTTCGATGAAAAAAATAAATAAAACATGAACACCATCTTGCTTAATCATTTAGAACTGTTCTTTAAGGGGGAAAGCATTTAAAAAAATACTCAAAGAGGGGGTTAAGCCCAAATTTAAAATACACTTTAAAATTTCTATTCAGAGCCAACTTTTTTTTACATTCCTTATACAGCACACATCTTATGCAGGGTACACACCTGAGCCATGGATTGGCTGGCTACCAAATGGGCCGACCAATCCAACGATTTGGTAACTGGTATGCAAAAACGATATTGTGCATACACACTTACCAAACGCCGTCCAACATGTCTGGTCAGAGGAACCAGTAGTGACGTCATTGTCATCGGTCCCTGTGCCAGCATATGGGTTAGTCGGCCATACAGACAGCCAGATGTACCGATATTTCTGAATGACGTTGTTCACAGACATATCTTCTGTACACACAAAAATGATGCACTATGCGATATGTTGTTCAATCAGCCAACGAACGACATATCACATAGTGTGTATGTACATATCAATACTCTTGCCCAGGCCTGACTTTCATGAGTTTTTATTTAATAATAAAAGCAATAACAATAAAATTAAAACACAATCTTGAATTGAAAGATGCTGAAGTTTTCCAGGGCTATTGGGGCCAAAAGGAGACCCTAAGGGTTATCATACAGGACCATACCGCTCAACATTTAAACAGGAGAGATCAGGACAAAATCGCTTAGCACTGATCTGTCCAGACTATGACACAATTAGACCATTTTTTGGGAATATCATCACTTCTTTTGAAGTCTGTGAAATGGGACACTTGGGAGGTATGTTTGGCGACATTTCTTTGTTCCCATCATATATATTAATTTTTTATGAATCCTAATATCTCTTGTTAAATGAAGGTGCTTTTTATCTTAATGGCCAGTACAATGTGCACTTCATTAATTTTAGTTTAATTGTAGGCCAATAGACCAAAATAGGAATAATACAGTACTACAATGAGGGGGAAACACAGGATTGCAAACAAAAATGTAATAAGTCTGCAACAGACACTATTGTAGGCAAATCATTTTTCTTTGGAAATGGCAGTTTATGCATGATTTAAGTATCATACATACAGTCAGGTGCATAAATATTGGGACATTGACAGAATTTTCATATTTTGGCCTCTATTCACCACCACAATGGATTTGAAATGAAACAAACAAGATGTGCTTTAACTGCAGACTTTCAGATTTAATTTGAGGGTAATTACATCCAAATCAGGTGAACGGTGTAGGAATTACAACAGTTTCTATATGTGCCTCCCACTTTTTAAGGGGCCAAAAGTAATGGGTCTATCAACTCAAAAGCTATTTAATGGACAGGTGTGGGCTATTCCCTCATTATTTCATTATCAATTAAGCAGGTAAAAGGTCTGGAGTTGATTCTAGGTGTGACATTTGCATTTGGAATCAGTTGCTGTCGACTCTCAATATGAGATCCAAAGAGCTGTCACTATCAGTGGCCAAATCAACTGTTTGGAACATTCTTAAAAAGAAAGAACGCACCGGAGAGCTCAGCAACACCAAAAGACCTGGAAGACCATGGAAAACAACTGTGGTGGATGACAGAAGAATTATTTCCCTGGTGAAGAAAAACCCCTTTACAACAGTTGGCCAAATCAAGAACACTCTCCAGGAGGTAGGTGTATATGTGTCAAAGTCAACAATCAAGAGAAGACTTCACAAGAGTGAATATAGAGGGTTCAGCACAAGATGTAAACCATTGGTGAGCCACAAAAACAGGAAGACCAGATTAGAGTTTGCCAAACAACGTCTAAAAAAGCCATTACAGTTCTGGAACAACATCCTATGGACAGATGAGACAAAGATCAACTTGTACCAGAGTGATGGGAAGAGAAGAGAAGAGTATGGAGAAGGAAAGGAACTGCTCATGATCCAAAACATAGCACCTCGTCAGTGAAGCATGGTGGTGGTAGTGTCATGGCGTGGGCATGTATGGCTGCCAATGGAACTGGTTCCCTTGTATTTATTGATGATGTGACTGCTGACAAAAGCAGCAGAATGAAATCTAAAGTGTTTCGGGCAATATTATATGCTCATATTCAGTCAAATGCTTCAGAACTCATTGGACGGCGCTTCACAGTGCAGATGCACAATGATCCGAAGCATACTGCAAAAGCAACCAAAGAGTTTTTTAAGGCTAAAAAGTGGAATGTTATGCAATGGCCAAGTCAATCCCCTGACCTGAATCCAATTGAGCATGCTTTTCACTTGATCAAGACAAAACTGAAGGGAAAATGCCCCAAGAACAAGCAGGAACTGAAGACATTTGCAGTAGAGGCCTGGCAGAGCATCACCAGGGATGAAACCCAGCGTTTGGTGATGTCTATGCATTCCAGACTTCAGGCTGTAATTGCCTGCAAAGGATTTGCAACAAAGCATTAAAAAGTGAAAGTTAGATTTAGGATTGTTTAGTTTGTCCCATTACTTTTGGCCCCTTAAAAAGTGGGAGGCACATATAGAAACCGTTGTAATTCCTACACCATTCACCTGATTTGGATGTAATTACCCTCAAATTAAATTTGAAAATCTGCAGTTAAAGCACATCTTGTTTGTTTCATGTCAAAGCCATTGTGGTGGTGAATAGAGGCCAAAATTTGAAAATTCTGTCAATGTTCTAATATTTATGCACCTGACTGTATATAAGGAAAGCATGATGTAGAAGATGCTAGAAATCTCTCATGCATTATGCAAAATCAAAAATAAGATTACAGTTCCCGTTAATCTAATTAGGGACTGTGGTCTAAGACAATTTACCAAATTCCGAAGATTACCTTTTTGGGGCTTGGCACTGACAGTTCAGAAAGTAGCCATCTTTCCCTCCCAAAGCTAATTGTTAAAGTGACAGGACATTCTGCAATAGCAGTGAGACTCTAAGGGGTTATTCAAGTAGCCACAGGGTTTACCCAGCGACTAAGTGCCGGCAAAAATCCATGCAGTGCGAGGAAAGGCCATTCAATTAAACAGCCTTTTTCCTGTGCTGAAAAATCAGGATTCAAGTGCGGAAACACACTGATTCAGCGTAAACTGCAGACTCAATGGGTTTTTTCGCGTGTGTGAAACAGATTTTGTATTTTTTACGTTCGACTGCGGTGACTCGCATGTGGAGTAATTCCCGCTAATTGAATCTCTCTGGCCCAGCAGTTTACCATGAGACTAATTCCTAAGCTGTATTCTTGACTTGAGCATATGAAACAAACAAAATGATTAGTAGATATTGTTATTATGTGACAGAATTATTTTTTTCGTTATAAGAGGGTGAGATACAGTGTTTCTAAAGTTTTCATCATATTAGTTTGTTGGCTATTTGCTTTGATCTTTTTTAAGACTTAAGGTGCATACACATGTAACGATTTTTTGAACGATTTAACTATGACGTCGTTATCGTTCAATATTTGAAAAAAATCGTTCATTTTCTAAGTTATAATGATAAACGATTATCATTCATGCGCGTTCCCGTTTGTAGTTCATTCTGACTGACCAACTGAACGATTTTCATTAAGGGAAATTAAAACAAATCAGATAATCGTTCATAAAATCGTTGGTAACAAAATCGTTGTTTGTGTGTATGCAGCTTAAGGGGCAAATTTACTAAGATCCATGTTTGCCCCGATTTGCATTTTCGGATGATATCACTATTTTGCAAATCAAGAATTTATTATCATAAAAGTCGGGTGATCTCTTCATTTTTCTCGGTTGAAATCTTGTGGTTTAACGCCGGAAATTCGGCAGTTTTGAACAATAGAAATTATATCACCACTGGCAAAAATCGAAAGTACTTTTCACTTTTTTAATACAAATCGGGAATTTACCATTATTCGTTTTGCTAAAGTCGGACATTTTACGCTCAAATCGGGGACTCAATAGAAGTTTTAAATGCACCACCTCCTGAGCTGCGAGTTGCCATCGAACATACAGAAATCAGTGTGATTTGTGTATGCTTCTGAATGGCAAGTGTGTTCTAAGGGTTAATAAAAAAGATAAATAAAAATGACATAGGCCCTTACCAACCCCCCCCACCCCACCCCCCCCCCCTCCTCAAAAGGCTAACTAGCCCCGGACTTGCCAGCCTGTCCTGGTACCCAAAGTTATGGGGAAACAAACGTGTAGGGTTCCACCGTAAAGTAGGTACCAGCACCAGGCTGCAGGCCCAGTCCTGGTTTTAATTATAGGGGGGAAAAAGGCTGACTAGCGGTCAGGACTGATGCTGTGGCTGGGGGGCACGGTGAAAGGGCTCTCCTGGCTGTGGCATCAGCCCCCCACTAGAAAGAGTCCGGTGCTGGTTTTAATTATAGGGGGACCCCTACGCAATTTTTTCCCCCCTATAATTAAAACCAGGACTGGTCCTGCTGCCTGGTGCTGGTACCTACTTTACGGTGGAACCGTACATGTTTTGTTCCCCGTTATTTTAGGTACCAGGACAAGCTGGCAAGTCCGGGGCCGGTTAGCCTTTTGGGGGGGGGGGACCTCACGTTTTTGTTTTTTTTTCTAAATTTAATCCTAAAAAAAAAAAAAAAAAAAAAAGAACAAACAGTCATATTTCACTGATATGTGCATGAGACAAATTCGGCCGTTTAAAATCGGGACTTCAAATCGGACAGGATCGACCAAATACACCATCAATAAAAACGATCCTGTCAAAACCGGGAGCTTGGTAAATTCCCAATTTTTTAGTGAAGAAAACTGCCGTTTTTGATCGATCCTTTCAGAGTTGAAAAACAGAACAAATCGGGACTAAATCGAATCTTAGTAAATTTACCCCTAATGGTGCATACACACGATCAGATTTGTCAGATGAATTTACCAACGATTTGAACGATTTCAGACAGTATTAAAATGAATGAAATCGGCAGAATCTGACTGCAAACACAGACGATGTCAGATATCGTTATCTGACATGCGGGAACGCGCATCGTTCAACGTTGCAGGCCCACATGTCAGATTTTCTTTCAGATATGAACGATTGAAAGATTTTAAAAATCGTTATCGTTCATATCTGACAACAAATCTGACCGTGTGTATGCACCATAATGGTGCATACACACAGTCAGATTTCGCTGGTCGATTTGAATGATAACGATATCAATATATCGTTATCATTCAGCGAACAGTTTCTGGCCCCTTCAAAACGACCAAACGGTGGTCGATGCGTGGGCACGGTTGGTCGATATCGCCCGTGCAAGCAGGTCAACCTGGTCGATATCGACCAGGTTAGCCTGTTTACTATAGAGACCCGCGATCGTTGATATCGGGTCATTACTTCATTAGGGGGTTGGTGCATGTTGCTGGATGTTCGATATCAAACATCCAGCACATGCAGGACGATCAGACGATATCTGATCGTTGTCTGATCGTCCCGTGTGTACGGACCATAACATTATATGATTCTTAGGAGTCTCTTTATCATGCATGCGCAGTTATCCTCCACAGATTCTACAGAGCTTTGCACACCCTTTTTTGGCTCTTGCATGCACAGAGACGAAAAGTCAATTTCAACTTTGATTTAAATAAAGTTTATACATTATACAACAGGTAGTATAAACACCTGATAAAGCTATTAAGTCACACAACATTAAAATCAACACAGGCACAAGGATCCAATAATAAATAAAGTCTCCCACATAACGTAGCACCCAAACCACGAAAATCCGCACATACCCCCATCTCTCATAACCTGCACTCGCCTTTCTATAAGTTTTTATGCTGTAAATCTTTACCCCTACATTTAAAAACAAATTTGATATATTCATATTTTGCTACAACTGTTTGCACATAGTTTCACTAACCTTTGGATCATGTACATTTATGTCTGAATGTTTGTTCCGATAATTGTTATATAAAATATATATTACTACAAATATCTAAAACAAAACAGAGCAGTTTTCCTTTTAATTTAACCAATATGACACAAGCTGAAAACATCTATACATGAAGTGTCTGTGTAGTATAGTGTACAGACACAAGTGAGAAAATGCCAACACGCTTCATTAAACACCATATCTCCGAATTAGCCACCAAAGGAAAAAAAACAAAAACTCCAATTTCCTTTCTACGGATTCCAGCAACTGGCTGGGATGTGCTGTGTTCTGTGGTGAAATGAGAAAGCAGGAATCTCTCTGCCAGAAATCATCAATTGTATTACAGTTCAATGCCATCTGTACTTCAGCATGCATTTCTTCCACAATAAAAATGTACAGTTAGCATTTTTAAATACTGGCCAGCATTTGTGTATCTGTATAAAATGTGTGCGGTGACAGACGGTCACAGTTCTAGGACAGGACGGAAAAGAGGTGAGAGAATATAGATGAACACTATAGACGGTATCTTATTTTTGTTGTTTTTGAAAAGGACGCCAGTATTCAGAGTCCAAAGTAGTCTCTTGCACATCAATTTCCCCTCTCCAGACTTCTCATGTTAACCCAATGATTTAGTGCTCTGCATTACGAGCAATTCACCTGCCTCGGGTGTCCCTGTGGCCCATTTCTCTAGGGAAGAAAATGCGGAATAATAAGTTCTACATATGGTGAAGTCAAGCTGCTTGGAGCCTGCAGAGTGTCTGCTATGGGGATAGCTGTTCCTGAAAGCCCCAGCTGGTACTTGGAAGAGATTCTGCATTACTACACCTCAGTGCCTGCCTGGTTCCCTTCGGAAACCGTTGGCTTCTCATACAACAGCCATTTTCGATCTCTTCAACCCTTTTCTCCCGGTTCTGCATCCAACTGAACAGTTGGTCCTCTACTGCTGGATAATCAAATTCTTCCATCTGGCCCGATCCCTGTGGAACTGAAAAGGTGTATGTGTGCACCCGGTCACCATCACATACCAGGAGAGGCACTGACACACTGACAAAAAGCATTCAGCAAAGCAAAAGAGAAAAGCTGGGATCCAAAATTATATTAGAGCCGTAGGACTTGTATAAACCTAGTTAAAAACATTAAGCGGCCACAAACTTTTTTTTTTTCTTCTTCTTTTTAATTCAGTACTGGAAATGAACAGTATCTGTGATGATACAGAAGCCTCTCGCCAAGATCCAGGCAGTGATTTCAGATACAATATCGCAATGAAGACATAACAAAACTACCAGCAACAGCAACTCATTTATTTCCCCCAATCTTAAATAACTGTGCTGAGAAAAGTAAACACTAACGAGAGAGATTTATGCATATTGCACTTGGCAAAAAAATGCAGAAGATGTACAGATGGTAAATGAACCATAAAAATGTATCATGTAATGCTGCAGATTTAAATAGATATTAAGAAAAACACAAACTACAATTACTCATTCAAGAGCCACAATATCGAACTGAAAAGCAAAAACAGTGTCATTTTTGTTTTTAGAACAATGAGAAAGGGGTGATACATGATATAAGTTGAGCTACTAAGTTAATTTCTCAACAGCTCCGTCACCTAGTCGGCGACCTTGAGATAAGTAGACGGGCAAGTTGTATCTCCTCAGAGCATATTAATTACGGAGCTGCAATTCCCAGTATTTGCAGGGGCTTACAGATGCAAAATTATAAATTCTGATGGTAGAAGCCTGAAAGGTCATGTTTTTCTTTAAACCCAACTAGGAATGAAAGCTGCTCCTGAAAATCCACTCAAGGCAGCCTTGAGAAATAAAAACATTTATAGGGTCGTTTATCAAACCAGCAGTGAAGAAAGCGCAACATATTTTGAAAACAACAGGGTCAAAAATATCCTTGCAATAAATTTGCTTAACAGGGTTAGCACATTATAAATGCTTATATTCTGACAAATTGGAGCAGAATTGATTGTTTAGGCATTTTCAAAAGAGCATTGTGATCAAAGTTGACTTTCAACCTGTGCATAGCAATGGCCAGCATAGGAATGACACAATTTTAACTTTATAAATACCGCTCAGATTGTATAACAATTTGTGATACAGTACATAACTTGGTGCCACTTTTGGTTTAAAGAATAGTTTTTTTTATATAAAGACATTTCCTATAGTCCCTCTTTTGGATGCAGGATGCTTCTTCAGGACCCAAGTATGCAAATGAAGTGAGTACACATTGTTTATTAGTGAGGAAAAAATGCTTTCCCTATTTGCAATGTACAGCTTGTGAATACGGTCGTTGCTCCTTTATTTTACTTTTTAACTTATGCTGAGTATACATGAACGACATATTGCATAGTACAGACGATATGTCCTGCCCTGCAGTACAGCTGATGCCGATATATCTATCTGGGCAGGCAAATTTAAATTCCCGCCCAGTTGTGATGTCAGCACAGACACATCGAACGGCAGATTGGTAAGTGTGTATTGGCCTACCAATCGGCCGCTCGGTCTGTGGATTCCTTGGTCCCTTGGGTGGACAACTCTCCCAGGTGTGTACCCAGCATTAAAGTTTCCTAGTTCTCCGTTTATAATTTAACTCTTTGAATTTGCAAGTTATGTTATACCTGCAATAATCATCCAGGTGCTGTTTTGTGTGATCATTACGTACTCACACTAAGTGTTATTAATCTTTGTAGTGTTGGAGGGAGCTTGGGATGTTTAGCCACACATATGTAAGGGGAGGGGTGTTAAAAATACATCAAATACAGTATAGAGGAGAAAGCCCAGCCCTCTATCTATAATTTAAGAGGCCAGGAGACAGCTGTTTTAAGAATTGCCACCCATCTCCTGTCCACTGAGCCAGCACCACTTTTCCAAAGACATCTCTAGAAAAATAATACCCCTTGCAGCAAGAATAGGTGGTGGGTGCAGGCAGGCCCGTCAAGAGCCGCGCTGGGACCCGATAAAAAAGGGGGCGTGGCCTAGAGGATGATGTGGCCACGCCCCATTGGTAAAACCCCCCCCCCAAGTTTTGCAGCGCAGTGAAGCAGTGAGCCCCCTTAGCTCACGGCATAACCAGTGGGGGGCACGATCAGCTTGATCGCTCCCCCCACAGGCATAGGAGATTGCTATGGCTGCTTATTAGCAGCCACGAGCAGTCTCCCAGTGCAGCACAGCACACAGCAGCGTGTGCTGGGCTGCTGTCATGTAAGAGGGGGGGGAGCAGTACTGGACCCGGACCCCTACCGGGCCCCCTCCAGCAAGCCAGGGCCTGGGTGATTTGTACCCGCTCCCCCCTGCCCCTTTCTCGGCGCCCCTGGATGCAGGGTGTGAGGCTTCGCACAACCATTATAGAATGATATACCACTGCCAGGAGGGTAACTTATATAGTCAGGGATGAGTGTGAACAGGAAGGAGGTTGTGGGTGTGTGCGCCAGTGAGAGATATTGGCAACAGGAATCTGGACAGAGTGAGCTGGATGATCACTAAGCTTGAGGTTGGCTGAAAGAATCATTGATCAAAGCTTATAAATTAAACAGCATCTGCAGATGGAAGTGGGTGGTAAAGAAGCTTAATTGAGAGTGTGTTACATTAATGCAGATCAAAAGATCAATTTCAGTGGGGAAGGGGAGGCTGTCACCCATTACCCACAGTTTTAGATTTAGTGCTTTGTGGTATTTGTGATATTATACAATAAGGAACTACATTATATATACAGATGTGCCCACATATGTCTATCCTCCGAGCACTACAAGTCGCGTTACATATAATGCGTGAGTGGCATGCGACTCGGAAGCGCAGGATGTCTCTTTGTGCAATGTTTTCCCTTAAAATGCATTTTATTCACAAAGTGATGTGAATAAGACTCACAAGCAGATTATGCTGATAAAAATGATATGCAGCATGCCTATATTCTGTGTGCGACTGTGGTTATATCTACATGCAAAACACTACGTTAGTGTGTCAGTGGCTGTGACCATAGTAACCAGTGGTTAGAATGGAACTGCAGTCTTTGGCTTGCCTGAAGCCACTGTGGGGTCTATTTACTAAGCCTTGGATGGAGATAAAGTGAACGGAGATAAGGTACCACTCAATCAGCTCCTAACTGTCCATCCAAAGCTTAGTAAATAGACCACTAAGAGTGGTAAGGCTGATTTAAGCCTACAGGTTATATCAGAGTGCAGAATATGGCATTATCCTGCTTTCCTCCATTGGGAACCCTGGCCAGAAATGTACTAATTCCAATGTACATTATTGTGCTTCGGTCATGCATACTAAAACTTCTTATATGAGCCTGTGTCCTGACGTCTACCCCTTAATAAACTGTCCCTAAAACTATTCCGAATAGCTGCATTAAGCGGCAATAAAGGAACAATTTTCGTGAAGGATCTAAAATGTTAATAAAAACACCTCTTATGGAGTTCTATTGCTATATAAATAAAATTATCTTTATTAGTAGTAGTAATAATGTGCTTCACATTCATTCACAGTACAATGGAGTACAATGGAGCACAACTGGCAAAGCAGATTTGTAGCCTGATACACAAATATAATGTGCAGCTGTCGATTGTGCCTGATACAAACAATCATGTCATTTGTCAAATCTGTCGCTGTTACGGAGACAGGTGGTACGCGCATGGTACAGGACATTTCTCTAGAATGTGATATTTTGTCTCCTATGTGTGAGACTTTCACACTGGTGGACTGATCCTGTTGTCACTCTGGGTCTGTTGATATTAATATATTGCAGGTAAGACACAAGCCACAGCAGGTTATTTTTTTCCATTTGGGGGTGTGAAGTGTTGCCCATAATTATAGTGTTGTGTTGGATGTCACACAAACCCTATTATCAGCTAATCATTGTGCCAGCTTATGTAACTTCCCCCATATAAATTCTTTTGTTCTAAACTTATTTAAATATCTTTCTTGAAATAGCAGAAAACAGATGAAATATACATAGGTATAAGAGTAAATAAAGACACCAGCGAAGCATTGGCATCCATTACACAAAATACAGATGTGTCCTCACTCACTGATTGTGTGCTATATGGCGCAAGACGGCCGGCGCTACAGAGACGCTCCAAGAGGAGGTGTTTTCTTTATATTATGTGTCTTGTGTGCATGGCAGACACATCGAAGAAAGCCGCTCACAGTGTACCAGAGATGAAGGCTGCGATTTAATGGCATTGGAATTGTTTTTATAAACCATACCTTCCAACATTTAATTCCGGTTAGGAGGGACATTTGCACGCGCTGGCATTGTGCGTCTGAAAATAGGGGGTGTGGACTACCGGCAAGGGGTGTGGCCTCACAGGAAATGCTGTACCCGTGAGCCACGCCCCCGTTTTCATCATGCTGGAGGCTTGCCTAGCAATCAAGGAGCTACTAGACAGGCCCCCAGCCTCTTCAAGAGCTGGCATTGTGTATATGGATGATGCACGCATTTGCGCGACATCCATTCACCGCTGCTAAGCTACGCAGAGCAGCGGTGTGACAGTGTTCTCCCCAACTTTCCCCTGCCCGCGGGATAGTGTGGCCCGCGGGTGGTACAGCGACACAGTGCCTCTAAAATGGGGCAGTTGGGAGGTATCAGGTGTGCCGGGCCTGGGTGAAGGGGGTGTTGCCTAATCACGGGAGGCGTGGTCACGCCCCCTTAGGAAAAACAAAACAAAACATTTTTGATCCACCAGTCCAAACAATGTGATCGATCCCCCCACAGGCATAGGAGACTGCTCTGAGCAGTCTCCCAGTGCAGCCCAGCACAGAGTGGCGTGTGCTTGGCTGTTGCCATGTAAGAGAAAGGGGAGGGTGGCAGTAGACCCTGGCCCCTCCAGCAAGTCCGGGTAATTAGCACCTGCCCCCCCCCCCCTCCCCTCTAGGCGCCTCTGGTAGGTATGCATAACACATGAAGCACAATGAAATATGGCATGAGGAAAATCTGCAGCAACGCTCACATCGGAGCCCTTTTAACGCAGATTCAGACTCAGTTGCACACAGATCTACAAATGTTGCACACCAAATTGATAACTGTACACTAGCCATGTAGTTTTGTGGCTTCTATGTGTTTTGATTATGAGAATAAGATGCACATTTTAAGCAGAAATGACGCTCGGCATGGCCGAGTAGCACAGGACCTGGAGTGCCGAGCGGGGCAATTTGACGAGATTGAAGCAACAGTAAGAAAACACACATCTCTGCCTGGTGTAGGAGAACAGGTAAATCAAACATTTAGCAACAATAGTAATAACAAAAGAAAAAGACAGCCATAATGAAAATGTAAAAAATATAAAAGCACCTGACACAAAATGGTACCCATATGCAACATTAAACATCGTAAGGTAAAACAACTTAGCAATTAGAACACTATGGTAGAAAAAGTTACAAAATAAAAGCAGTAAGATAGAAAATTGTCCAATAATTAGTGTGCTAATGCTGTCCCCGCAATACCATCTGTAAACGTTCGGCGAACATCGGTGTCACAAAGAAGAGTTTAACAAACAGTGGGGTTCAAGCAGTGAAAAGAGTAGAGAAGTTGCCCACTAGAATATTTACATTTAGGGCAATGACTTGTTTCTGCTACGACTAGTGCTTTGTGAAATAACAGCTCTCTTATCAGTTCTAAAGTGCATCTCTTGGTGTGCAGCTGAGTGCAATTGTTCCATGGTAGATGCAAAACAAAGTATTAAACAATCAGGAGGTAATAGCTGGTACATCTGTACTCCACTGGTCATAATACATCTGCATAAATATTCCTCTAGAAACATTAATTTTCAAAAGATAATAAATATACTAATGTATCAGATTCATAAGGAGATAATATAACCAAGCCACCTGGAGGGTGACTTATGTGGGGATACTTTCAGAATGCCGTAACTGTCAGAATCCCAGTGCCGACATCCTGAAGGTAAGTAGCGGGGTTGGGGGGAGGTTTAGGGTTAGGCACTAGGGGGGAGGTTAGGTTCAGGCACCGGAAAGGGAGGGTTAGAATACCTAATGACAGGTGTCTGTATCCTAACCCTGTCAGGATGCCGGCATCAGGTTTTTGACCGCTGGGACCCCGAGCGCCAGAATCCCCTATGCATCCTTTTAAGTGACGTGTTTGCAGATTCATTAAAAAAGGTTTATGGGAGTGGTCAAACCATACTTACTGACTTTGTATAAATCATCTCCAGGAGAGCTGCTGCTGCTGGCCGGTTCGGGGGGGGGGGGGCGGGCTGTAGACGTAATTAGACCCCGCCCCTTTACCGGAAAAGTCAGCAAATCGCGGGTCTTCAATGAGGGGGTGGAACTAAACTAGGTGATTTGAGTCATTTAGCAACGCTCCTCTCTGCGGACCTGCAAATTCCCCATTAAATCTCCCCATCCTGCCTGCTTCACTAAGAAGTGGACAAGATGTGGGAGATCCACTTCCCAAGGTGCTACCCGAAAATCGTGAGCCTCCCGCGACTTCCGTGATTTTAGTTAAGTGTGGGTCAAACTTGTCTTTCAGTATAGGGCCCCACCTGGATCAAAAACATTTTTAATAGCATCAGCCTCCTTTTCATCCACACAAGATATGTGGCATTGGACAACCCTGGGCTACAAACAAAAGTTTCACAGAAAACCCAACTACCAGTTTAACAAATGCCATGTTCTGGTCATTTAAACATTTGAGTCTAACTAAAGTCTAACTAAACTACAGTATGTGCATCATAGTAAACAGTACATATCCATTCCAAAACATTTCTTTGACCATGGACGGTTGTAATTCTGCTAAGGAGCTTTTTCAGATTACATGTAGTCTTCAATCCATCTCGTATAGCATGAAAAAGACATACACACAGAAAACAGACATAGAGCCCGATTCAGAAATGTACGTTCACCTGACAATGAACATACATTTCCGATTGTTAGGGGTCTGCGCCTCGCAGGACTCATTCTGTGCATGTGCAGAACGGGTCCTGCGATCTTGCTCATAGACCCCCAAGCCCCAGCATGATTGAAATGCTGTGGCATTTGGGGGAGCGGAGCGGGGGCATTCCGGGGTCTGCGTCTGGCCTCTTACATGACCAGCAGCCGGTGAGGCACTCCAGCTACCGCCGCCTGATGCAACGTCAGTAGCAGTGATGGGAATGCAAATGCAGCAAGGTGTTGTCAGATTCCTCCTTCTGCATTTGCACATCAACTTGTGTGCGGCTCTGCAAATCTGTCCATCTCTGAAAATGGATTAGACTATGGGCCTGATTCAATCGCACACCCTTGTGTGATTTAGCAGAAAATGTGAAGAGACACTTCAGCCTATTGATAGAAGGAGCCGTCCCGCTTTTGAAAGTTCCTTACTAGCTTTTTTCTTGCATACAGTATATATACATACACATACCACACACATCAAATAGTCTATGGTCTTTCTACCTTCCAGACATGCATTCATAAAATAGGTGATCAGAAAGATACACAACCAAGCATATTGGAAGTGCTATTCCATTTGGTAGAGGGTGGTAATCTCCAATTTTAATATGTGCAATAGTAATTCCTTCCTAGCCTAAAGTGTATGTAGTAGTATGTAGTATGTGCGAGGCCGGACTATGTCTGTGTATAATAAGATATATTGAAAGCTCACTTTGCATATAAGCAACAGATATGCCTTGCTTTGTTTATTTTTTGGGTGATTGGGGTGGGGGGTATCAAATTCAAATGTGATTAATCTGTACGGTTTCTAAAAAAAAAAAAATTAAATTGTTAGTACTATAAATAGGTATAAAAATACAGCTTGACTAATGAATTTTCAGAAGAAGTCTACTGATAAATCAACAAAACATATATACAGAATGTTCACATACAGCTAGCATCCTTGTGCACTAAACAGCCCTTCTAGTTGCGCCATACCATGGCTAGACTTGGTAGCGATGAGCGTCTTTTCGTGCAAACTTTTTCCTTAAAATGCGTCTTATTCACAAAGCGATGCGACTGCGGCTGTATCGTCTTGCGAAATGCTACGTTACAGTGTCACAAGTTTCGCATGCAGATACACCTGCAGTAGCACACAGAATATAGGCATGCTGCATATCATTTTAATCAGCAGATGCTACTTGTGCCTCCTAAATCACCTTGCTTGGCGAGTTGGACACATTTTAAAGATAAAAGTCGCACAAAGAGACGCTGAGTGCTAGAGTGTCATATAGCGCTCACGCATTGTGTGTAACGTGACTTGTAGCACACGGAGGATAGATGTATGCGGACAAATCTGTATTGTCATTTTATTGCCAGTATTATTGAAAATTAAAAAAAAAGTTAATCCTGACAATTACTGTTCATTGATACTTCTGCATCTTTTCTGTTCCAGAGGTATCACAATGAGACTCACTTCTTAGCATGTGCCGCTAAAAAGACAATGCTGCTATTTACTGTATTTGATTTAACTGAGTCGGGGCTGGACCTCACCATAATAGATGCAATGACTAATTTTAAGATTAGCGTATACATCAATGTCAGCATACCACCAGGTATAAACACCAGGTATAAACGCTGGGCGTTTGCATCTTATGCTTTACCTGCGTTATACTTGCCTACTCTACCGGGATGGTCGGAAGCCTCCCGAAAATCGGGTGGCTCTCCCACCCCCCCAGAAGAGTGGGCAAGTCTCCCCACTCACACCCCTCCATGGTTTCCTGCTTCCCCTTGTAAGTGGGCGGTAAGGGAGAGCCATTTAAGCGATTTGTGCTGAATTGCGTCATCGTGGCCTCGGCTGCACAGTTCCGGTAATCTCGGCATTGTGTATGTAGTGGGCGCGTGACCACGATGACGCAATCGCAAAGTCACGGTAACTCTGACCTGCGTCCACCTCTGAATGACCCTCCCAGTCTGAGTGATGATGACCAGAACAACAAGTGCAAGTAACCATAGATAAGTATGTGTATACAGGATATAACAAATGCACCAAGACAAAGCAATTACCACACAGTGTTAAATGTGTGTTAGCCAGTACAAGCAAATATACGACAAAATAAATTACCAGCACATTAGTAATATAACATGCACTGCAAGGCACCAACTCAAGTTCAAGGTAACATCATAGTTGCCAAGTCTCCCTGATTGTCAGGGAGTCTTGGCAACCTTACCCCTATTATGAAGCGGTTATATAAAAAGAAAACCAGAGATACATACATTCAAATTAGATCATTTGTATAATTTCCCTGCATTTGGTATAGGGCACAATGATATCCCTTTGGCTACATGCTTTTTCTGAAAATGAGTTTATCAACATGTAGAGCTTACTAACTGCTGTGGGGCTCATTTGCATTTGGATGAAAGTAAATTTCCTGGCACGCCTCTCAGATGTAGCAGTACACGTCCACTTTACCACCACGCTCACAGGTGCTGCTTTCACAAGCTCCCTGAAATGCTTTTTCAAAAGGAGGCCAATATGAG
Organism: Taudactylus pleione; assembly: GCA_031769625.1. Lineage (NCBI taxonomy): Eukaryota > Metazoa > Chordata > Amphibia > Anura > Myobatrachidae > Taudactylus > Taudactylus pleione. The sequence goes on along the minus strand of JAUIMM010000092.1, from coordinate 21,865,827 downwards.
TAACATTTGTCAATTTCAGCAGCTAGACACTCAGGGGTATATTTACTAAAGTGCGGGTTTTTAGAAGTGGAGATGTTGCCCATAGCAACCAATCATATAGAAGATGCTAGATAAATGTTAAGTAGAATCTGACTGGTTGCTATGGGCATCTCCACTTCTAAAAAACAGCACTTTAGTAAATATACCCCTTATACAGATGTGCTGCAGCTATGCTGTCCTGAAATGCACGTGCAGCGTGAGACAGTCTAATTTCATCTTTGAGTCCTACATGTTTGTAAAAGGTAACAGAGAGATGCAACAGGATAGAGCAATGCTCACACAGCGATTAATTGCTATGACAACCACCAGGCAAAGACAAACAACAAAATGATTAGTGTACTAGTAATATTAATTCTGTTCACAGACACCTTTATTGCATACTTACCTACCCTCCCGAAAAGGCAGGCAAGCCTCCTGGCGAAAGCCGACCCCTCCCCCCCACCACGAACGAGGGATGACCTAAGAAACCCTCGCAGCGGTTGTCCGTTAACACGATTCACACTGAATTGCGTTATTTTGGCCCCACCTCCTGCTTCACAATACCTGTAATATCAGCATTGTTTAGCGGGGGTGGGGCCAAAATGATGTGATTGCGTGGCTCACAAATGGTCGTAAACTGACCGGCCCCGCCACCTTGCGCCGGCCATGCCCCCTGCCATGCCGATTTGGCTGCTCCGTTCCGGAAAGGGCAGCCAGAATGTCAGCAACCATGTTTTATTGTATGAATAACAACAGCACCACAGACCAGAATTAATGGACTGACATTATCCCAACGCTATTAATATGGACTGAAATTTCTTCAAAATTTGAATTTACAAATCTATGGTGTGTTATGCAAAAGCTAAACTCAAACACTCATTCAGCTATTCATCCATTCCAGTTCTCATCACTATTCAGCCATTCCAGTTCTCAACAGATTTTTGATTACACCCACCCATGCCACAGATAGGGGTTGAGCGCAGTAGACGCTATACTATTCTCCTATTAGGCCAAGGCGACCTCACTACCTGCAGCACTCCCCACCACACTACCAGCATCCAGTGCACTGGGTAACCTTCTGTTCTTAAACTCAAACACTATGGGCCTATTCATCAACACTAAAATAATGTTTTTAAGGACATTTTCCTTAATTACCGTTATTTTAGTATTCATGAAGACACTTAACACAGGAGATATCACTGCTATCTCGTGGCTAAGTCCGCCTGCGTTAATTTCCACACTCCCCATACATTAGTATGAGGATATAGAAATTATGCTATTCATCAAATTCCGAAAATTATGTATTTTCAGAATTTGATGGAGTTACTATACGCCACTGTGAGGTGGCCTATAGCAGGTGACACTTACCTCTGTCAGCGTGGACATGTCCTCCGGCGCTCCCTGGTCTCTCCTCTGGCTCCAGTGGCTGTTCTGACACTGTGTTCTCCAGGCAGAACACAGTAAAGATTAGAATTAAAAAAAATATATATTTTTTTTTTCTTTCTAAACTTTACTGTGTTCTACCTGGAGAACACAGTGTCAGAACAGCAGACTGAGCCGGAGGCGGTTGCAGCAGGTAGGTAAGTCGGGGACAGGGGGAAGGGGAGAGGAGGGGGGCACACAGAATTACCGAAGCTGTAGGCAGTGCTGCGCATGCGCTGCTTTTACGGATGTAACAGTGTATGCGCAGCACTGATTCCAGCTGCGGTAAGGTAGAGTAGATAGTTTTCCCTATCTATTTCCTGAAAAGCTGTCATCGCAAAAATGACAGCTTTTCAGAATAGCTAGTTAAGGAGAGGAGGAATAATGAATTCCTCCGGTAATTAGGTAGAACTCCATGTGAGTTCTAGACCTAATTACCTCCAGAGAAAGTTTAGTTATGATGAATAGGCCCCTATATCAACAAAAGCTCACAACTTTCTGAATAGGATTGTTCTACCAGAAAACTTGATTTTCATGAAATTAATTTCCTCAGCAATATCACTCATCACTCACTCATGAACAGAGTTATGAGTGGCAGGAGCACACTAGATTAATAAACAGTTGATTAAGATCTGAAAATGAGTGAAATAGAATTTAAATCATCTTATATGACATTGTAGTTTAGGATCAGGAATGGAATTTATGGCCCCCATATACCAGCAATGGATTGCCGCGATATTGCGATCCCCAGATGCCCGGTCGGAGGATCGATGAAATCCAAATATGTTGGATTTCACAGATTTGCCGATCACATAAAAGAGGATTCAGCTGTTTGAGGAGCATAGGTGCCGGTCTCCTACATCATAGCCTCATGCAGTGGCAGCAGGACTACAAACCATTTCTCCCCTCGTCTGGTTATTAAACCTCCCTCGAATGATCAGGGCATTGCTGCACTTAACCAATCGAAAACTTGTTTTGATTGCGGTAACAGTATAGGGTGCTTTTGATTGCTTACTATAGCTGCACTTAAGGGCTGACCATAGAAGGAGCTTTAGTAACCCAACGAAGGAATGACCTGTGTTTTGTCCAATGCCTACCTCTTATATGGTAAAGATTTTATATTCCACCATACATCTGCACAACAACTATAATATGGTTTTCTTTCCTTCTCATTATATAACCACATTGCTGGGAGAAAGCTAAATTATGTTATACTAACCAATAAAAATGAGAAAGCGCCAGGCCAAAACTCTCCATCTATAAACTACATCCGTCAGGCCCTGGAACTAAAGTTGAACCCTGGGCTCATGGATTTCAGACCCTTCAGGCGCAGGTCACTTACAACGCTAAAGAGTACTTACCTACTCTCCTGTAACAGCCAGGAGGCTCTTGAAAATAGGGTGGTGCTCTCGGCCACCAGGAATAGTGACCGAGTCTCCCTGCACCACTCCCGCACATAACCGCAGAACCTCCTGAGCAGCGATGGGGCGTTGTCACGTTTTGTACAGAATTGCATCATTGTGGCCTCACCCCTTCTTCACAATGCCGGTCCGCCCCCAATGCCTTGTCAAGTCCTCACCACGCTCCCATGCCGTGCGGACCTGACTACCACCTTTTTAAAAAAAAAATGCTTTATTTTAAATATTGAAATAATATAAATATTTTTTATATTTCATTGAATCTAGAACTGGAAGCTCAAGTCAGGATTCCATTTCCAGTGGGCATGCGGGTACCGGTAAGCTGGCTCCCATATATGCAGATAGACTGATAACTGTCTGGCAAGCGTAAGACAACTGAATCCACTGCCAGCATTGCTCAGCTGTTCAGTGACTCTGTTTGCTAAACAAGTGCAAAAAATATGAGCAATGGCAGTGTCTTAATAAATAGACCCCAGAACTTAGTCCTAGGTTGAAACGTACAAACCAATCTCTTCAATGTCATTATCTTCAGCGTTAACTAAAACTATATATTTATGCATTTGTAAATACATAATCTTGAAGAGGAAATCACTAATAATCCGTTTAATTTCACAGCCAGCTGGGCATCTTCACCTCCCTGTGTTTGGAAGAAACATTGATCATAGACTTTACAAATGGCTAAAGGTTATTCACTGCTCTAACAACATTACAAGGCCTCACAAGAATAAACAGGCATTTTCATTAATTTGACTCCTATGCAATTTTAAATCTCCCATTCTGTGTAAGCACTGTTAGTGAACAGCCCCATTACAGCTTAATAGACGTTGTTAATTCCTAAAGTCTTAATTTCAGATTTTTAATCACCCCTTAACTATTCAATTAAATTTCAATAAAATGTTAAGTACTTACACTAGCCTACCCATTTTTCGCCATAAAATAGTTTTCACATTAATACTGATAAGGAATAGTTGGAAGCTGAGGAGGTTAATAAAATGAGATAATGCACTACTGTATATTGCAGTCCTGATGGACACAAATTAATTATTTTCAGTGATTGCTCTGTTTACTTGTTGATTTATCATTTATAGGTACATACATTAGCAAATATTGTTATGCCAGTGGTCTTGAATGAAAAATTATCACCTCCTACATTATATTCCTACATTCAGAATGGTCTCAACATGCACAGACACTTTGCCGATTTTAATGAAAATTAGGTTGTGACTAGACAGGCATTATTTTTGGGAGTGTTTGTTAAAGGCACTTTGAAAATCCTAAAATGCTTCTCCATGTGTGAAATGCATAACCCAGACCCATTTGATAATGCTATTGATACAGTGGTAGTGGGAATATTCCCAGAGTTTGAAGAGTTCCAAATGCTAGGGAACTAGTACATATTTTGAGCAGAATGAGAATACCTAAGGAAATTGTAACAGACCAGAGTTCCCTATTTATGTCAAGAATCATGAACGATTTGTGCCTCCTGTTTGAGGTTACTCAGCTAAGGACCTCTGTGTATCACCCTGAGGGACCTATTCATCAACACTAAAATAACGTTTTTAAGGACATTTTCCTTAATTAACGTTATTTTCGTATTCATGAAGAGACTTATCACAGGAGATATCACTGATATCTCCTGGTTATGTCCGTCTGCGTTAATTTCCACACTCCCCATACATTAGTATGGGGATGTGGATATTATGGCATTCATCAAATTCTGAAAATTATGCATTTTTCGGAATTTGATGGAGTTACTATTCGCCGAATAGCAGGTAACACTTACCTGCTTCCAGCGTGTGCAGGTCTCTCGGCGTCTCCCTCCGGTGCTCTGGTCCATCCTCTGGCTCCAGTGGCTGTTCTGAGACGTGTTCTAACAGCAGAACACAAAGTTTAGAAAAAAAAAAATATATTTTTTTTTTCTAAACTGTCCTGTGCGCTGCTGGGAGACCACGTGTCAGAACAGCAGAACGGAGCCGGAGGCACTGCAGCGGGCAGGTAAGTGCGGGGACGGAGGTGAGGTATGTGGAGGGGGGAGGTAAGGGGGACACAAAATTACCGCATCTGTAGGTAGTGCTGCGCATGCGCTGGTTTTACAGATGTAACAGCGCATGCGCAGCACTGATTCCAGCTGTGGTAAGGTAGAGTAGAGAGGGAAAACTATCTATTTCCCGAAAAGCTGTCATCGCAAAAATAACAGCTTTTCGAAATAGATAGTTATGGGGAGGAGGAATGATGAATTCCTCCAGTAATTAGGTAGAACTCCATGCGAGTTCTAAACCTAATTACCTCCAGAGAAAGCTTAGGTATGATGAATAGACCCCTGAGACTGAGGGTTTAGGTGAAAGGTTTAACAAAATTTTAAAGAAAGTGGTGGATAAACATGTGAAAGATTGGAATTATACATAACCCTATTTATTGCTGTCCATTAGACAGGTTCTATGGGGTTCTTACCTTTGGTTTGTTGTATGGGAGAGACACAAGGGGCTTGCTGGATATTGCAAAAGTGACATTTGAGGGACAACCCAGTCCGTTTAAGATAGTTATTGAGCATGTTTTTTTTAGATGCTGGCAAGAATAGCTGAAGTGTCGCCGACAGTGAGAGAGCACTTGGAACAGGCCCAACAGGCACATCAAAGAGTGCACATACAATCGCAATGCCCAATTACGCACCTTGGATCCTGGGGACAGAGTGCTTATTTTGGTTCCCACGGTAGAAAGTAAATTCTTGGCCAAGGGGCAAGGATGATTCGAAATCATAGAAAAAATGGGTGAGGTTAATTATAAGGTGTATCAGCCTGGGAAAAGAAAGCCAGAACAGATCTACCTTGGTAATCTTATAAAACCATGGAGTACTTCTGTCAGCCACCCCGGTCCCTCCGGAAACCGCAGTACCTTTGGTTCCCGAAGTAACAATAGCCAAAACCCTTTCAACTATTCAACAGCATGATGTTAAAGAATTTCTTGTAAGAAATAGATATTTTTTTTCTGAAATACCTGGTAAAACAAGTCATTAAATAGGACATCATCACTGAACAAGGGGTTATGATTAACCTAAAGCCCTATAGAATATCAATGGGAATCAATGAAAATATGTTAGAATTAGATATAATTAAAGAGTCACATATTGAGTGTTCATGTCCCATTGTACTTATACCGAAACCCAAAGAGAAATTACAGTTCTGCAAAGATTTCTGTAAATTGAATAGTGTGTCTAAGTTTGATACCTACCCAATGTCTCATGTGGATGAATTTATGGAAAGGATAGGAACATCACAGTACTGAACCAATCTAGCCTTAACCAAAGGGCACTGGCAAGTGCCGTTGACAGACAAGGCAAAAGAAAAGAGACAGCTCTATTTCGATAGAAGATGTTGTCGTTTGGGTTACACCCACCTTTCAGAAGATGACGGACAAAATTCTAAGGCCCCATAGACAGTATGCTGCTACTTAACTCAATGATGTAGTCATCTATAGTCCTGATTGGAAGTCTCAGTTACACAGGGTACAAGCAGTGTTGGACTCCATTAGTGAGGCAGGATTGACAGCCAACCCCAAAATATTGTTGCTTAGAATTGGAAGAGGTGAAGTATCTTGTATGCACCATAGTCAGAGGTTTGATAAAGCCCAAACTTAATAAAATTGAGGCAATACAAAATTTGCCACGACCCCTAAATAAAAAGCAGGAGAGAGCCTTCTTAGGAACTGCAGTGTAATTTGTTGTGCAGACAGATGCATCAGATGTAGAGATAGGTGCTGTGTTTTCTCAAGGCAAAGAGCATCCTTTTAGTTATTCAAGTAGGAAATTGAATATACATGAGAGAACTTCTGCCACTGTTGAAAAAGAAGCACTGGCAATTAAGTATGCATTAGAAGCACTAAGGTACTACCTTTTGTGGGCCAAAATTTAGATTGATTATGGATCATGCTCCACTGAAAGTGGATGACTAAGAATAAAGAGACCGATAACTCCCCAATTGGCACCTAACACTTGGTTGCTGCCGCCCTGCTGCTTGTGTTATGCAGCTTTGTCTATAAACCATGTCCTTGTCCTGCATTGTTTTGTACTGCTAATAACTTTTTTTGTGTGCTCATTTATGTACTGTGTAACCTTTGTGGCACTATAGCACCATATAAATAAAGGATAATAATAATAATAATAATAATAATAATAATATTAATAAGTACATGGTTCTTGGCATTGCAAAATGTAAAGTTTCCAGTAGAGCATAGAGTCAACTAAACAACAAAGATGCTTTATCCTGTGTTTTTTACTTGGGGCTACAGGTGTTCCGCTACACGGGATGTAGTCAAAGGAACAGCAATCAGAATATCAACATTTGGGTTAGGCTGTGGGCTGGAGAGTCAGGGTTAGGCCACAGTGGGAGGTTAAGGTTAGTTTGCGGGCTGGAGTATAAGGCATTACAGTTAGGCACTAGAAGGAGGATTAGGGTTAGGGATTAAGGCTAGAGGAAAATTACTTACCGGAATGCCGAAGGAACAAAGCTCTGACCCTGAAGTCACAGTCACAATCGCTGTGACCAGGAAGCCACTTCAGCAGTTAGGAAAAGGTAAGTTATCACTGGGCCACCAGGGATGATATGTTGAAATTGTAACATGTTGACATTTCACAACGGTCTGCATGATGAATGTCAACATGGTCAATTAATGTCGACATATCATACCCCCGCCCCATAAGATCAAAACAGGAGGGGGTATATATGACAAAAACACTGCAAAGGTTGTCAAGGGGAGATATATATGACCAAGGTTTTAATTTTCTGTCTGGTAGACAGAAGCTGATTATTTATTAACAGATTCTTATATAGCGCAGCATAGTCCGTTGCGATTGATTAGCAGCCTTGACTGTCAGAGCACCTGTTAGAGGCTGATAATGGGTGTGTCAGTCTCTGTAGTCAGTCTCTCACTGCCTAGGGAAAAGGTCAGAATCATTTTGATAGAGAAAATGATAACTGAATGGAAGTGCTGTGCTGAAGACTTCTGTTTTGTGAGAGAGGCATTCGGTCTTTTCACTCAGAGTGTGACTCATTCAGGAAAGGCCAGAATTTACTTTTATGTTTTGTTTATTGTTGTGCTGCTAATAGAACTAGCTGCAGATACTTATACTAAGGCCCTGAACTGGTGTGTACTACTACTTGGCTGCTGAATGACAAGGGCAACCATTTAACCCAGGAGACGGCATCCTGATCTTGCCATACACCTTAATCTATATATACAAAAAAAGGGACCACTTAAATTGTGGGTTTCTCTGTAAAAGATCTGACCTGGCTGCTCCCTGCCAAATAAAAATGAAGACTCTTCTAAACTATTAAAAATACTACTTACATATTATTAATATAGATTTTTGGCACATTAACCTGTGGCAGGTTTCAAAATTCTATCTACTAAGCTACACCCATTACAATCACAAAAATACTTTATGTATTTCTGTACAGATTATTTTTAAACCAGTGCTGTCATTTATAAACCTGTTGCACTGGCAATACTGCCATGTGGCAAGGAGAGTATTTCACCTTATACAGCAAGTTCTAGGAAACACTAAAGAAAGCATTTTTTTTCTCATTGAAAAATAACATAGCTATTTTATTTTTGGGCCAGAGAGCAGCGCGGCCCTTAACTGCTCCATGATTGACTCCCTCACCACTCTCGGATGTGCATTTCATGCCGTGTATCTAGCTGATCACCATAAACACTAGCTCCTGCATTTGTATGTGACAGGTGGAAACAGAACTGCTGATGTCTGTTTTTTCCGGCCACTGGCTCATTTATCACACATTTGTGTAGGAAGAGGGGCGGAGTGATTCAGTCATTCACTGCACTGTACACTGCCTCCAAAGTAGAGGTGGTAGCACTGCATTTGTGTAGCAAATTGTGCGACAGTAACATGTGCTTTCAATTAGCCAATGGTTGTCTAATGTGCCCTTATCTATGTGGTGTGTGTATAATCTGGGTGGCCCGAAGCTTGCTTGTGTCTATAATGTCCATGTGCTGCCAGGTACGTAAATGAGTTATTTCATTTTTAAGGTGGATATCTCTTTGCTGAATGAATCCTTTCTATGTGTTATTATGGTGTTGCTATATTAGGTTACAATAAGAAAGGTGTGTGATAAACTAACACCAGGGTGTTGTAAGCTTCATTATTGTATGAATGTCTCTGTATCAGAGGTGGGTTACTAGGAGTGATAGCAAAAGGGCAATGTGGGGGCTCATTGATGACGTATAAAGTGGCAAGTAGAGGAGGTATCTGGCTACATATACAGACATATCCTCATACACTTATCCCATTTGCTCCATAAGGTGTAAGTAGACGCCTGTCATTTGTCCCATTCAGCATAATTTTTTTTTTTTTCAATTTTGCTACTTTTCCCTGCTATTTTTTTCCCTCAATTTTGCGTATTAGTTTGTAAACAGTGTACTAAGTATTTAGGATATATATTTTTTTTTTATTGCAATGGAATTGGTAGGGTCACAGATTAATCATAATGATGCATGGAGAGGGTGACTTGAATAAACCTGTATTGTATACTTTTTCCTTAATGTTGCATCTTAGTTCAATTATATTATACTAGTGAGTTAGGATTAGTGTTTTGCTGCAGCTACTGTAAGTACCAAAGTCCGTAAACAGGGTTATTTGGCGCACATGGCTCAGGTATTGCCCCGAACTGCACAGACCATTAACTACGGTCTGGCTGAACAGATGGTTCAGATGTACTGAAGTTTTGAATCTAACGATATATCTTGAACTAGTGAAGATTCTCCTCATACAGTGAGTTAGGATTAGTGTTCTGCTGCAGCTACTGTAATTACCAAAGTCCGTAAACAGGGTTATTTGGCGCGATTTGAGGATTGGTGTATGTGGACACATCTGTAAAGGGGCATATGGAGCAGTCAGGTGACATACAGTATAAGGGGAAAACATGTATTTGGCTTATGGATAAGTGGGCTGTATATCCATGATTATTAATGCATAAATCCATGTTTCTGGCTTTATCAGAGCCATAAGATAAATAGTCTGAAATTTTACAAATAGGTGAGGGGCTGAGGGGACCTGGAAGAAGAGAAGAATAGTAGAAGAGACAACAATTAATAAGTTAACAGATATTTGTGCTTTATTTATTAGGGGGGAGGGGAGCGCCAAAGGGTCTAGAACCAGCCCTGTTCAGTGTCTTATGGAAACCGGGTCTGTTACAGGCAACGAATTGAGTGGGGTAAATAAAATATTTTTATAATAAAACTCAATTCTGCATGAGTGACATATTGAGAGGCAGTAGTGACCGTGTCCTCCTACTGGCAGCACATGGCTCAGGTATTGCCCCGAACTGCACAGACCATTAACTACGGTCTGGCTGAACAGATGGTTCAGATGTATTGAAGTTTTGAGCCAAGCCTCCCTGAATCTAACCATATATCTTGAACTAGTGAAGATTCTCCTCGTACAACCACAAGGAAAATTTTACACATACTGCCAATTCTATATTAAATAACACTGTCAGCTTGATGGTAGCAAAGATCAGCAACAAGACAACTAGTTGTACAAGTCTAATATTGATTGTAAGAGACAAAATGCAACTTACGCTATTGCACTGTTGTGTACAATGAAACCCCAGTGATGACATTCAGTCAAACACAAGTCCACAGCTATGACAGCTATAATCTAGCCAAAGACTGCCTGCAAGCTATAATCGGCTGTATCTATAGACATAACACAAAATGGTATAAGGCAAAAGGACCTTTATCTGGTCGCATTTCAATTTTTAATCTCTATGGTGACTGAGATTTGTGCAGCCCTCTCTTACGGCTTCAACAGAATATAACGCTAAGAGTGATTCCACTGGTCTAGACCAGGGGTGGCCAACCAGTCAGAGCTAAAGAGCCAAAAAATACAAGTATCCAAGCTAAAAAGCCAACATGAAGCGCGCGTCGAAGGCGCGTGAGCAAAAATGGGGCGTGACCTTGCCGTCACAAGGCCATGCCCCATTTTTATGTGCACGCCTTTGGTATGACATTTGCAGGAGCATGACCTTGTGCCACACCACCGTTTTTAAGTCAGGCTGGGGCGAGCCCAGGTCATTGAAAATACAGAAATTACATAATCTTCCCAATATAATTTGTTTCACCTTTTTACTTTGCTGTCGTTTTTATTAGTGGGACTTTTGGCAATCCGTGATTTCAATAATTATTGTTGCCCCCTGTAGTTTTGCCCCTTATGCAGTGCCCTCTGCATTTGTGCCCCTTATGCAGTGCCCCCTGTATTTGTGCCCTTTATGCAGTGCCCCCTGTAGTTTTGCCCCTTATGCAGTGCCCCCTGCATTTGTGCCCCTTATGCAGCGCCCCCTGTATTTGTGCCCCTTATGCAGTACCCCCTGTATTTGTGCCCTTTATGCAGTGCCCCCTGTAGTTTTGCCCCTTATGCAGTGCCCCCTGTAGTTTTGCCCCTTATGCAGTGCCCCCTGTATTTGTGCCCCTTATGCAGAGCCCCTGTAGTTTTGCCCCTTACCCCTATATTTGTGCCCCTTATACTGTGCCCCCTGTATTTGTGCCCCTTATACAGTGCCCCATGTATTATGCCCCTTATGCAGTGCCCCTTGTATTTGTGCCCCCTTAAGTAGTGCCCCCTGTATTTGTGCCCCCTAAAGTAGTGCCCCCTGTATTTGTGCCCCCAACCCAGTACTTACCTGACCAACTGGCTCTGGCTCCTGCAAGCGCGCAGGGCAGGCTCATCACATCATGGGTGATGTAATCAATGCATCACTGGGAACGCTGGCCTCTGCAGTGATCGGAGACTTCTTTAGTATCTGATCGCTTCAGAGACCAGCGTTCACAGTTACAGTGGGGGGAGCCGCATCTTAAAACCAAAAGAGCCGCGTGCAGCTTGAGAGCCGCAGGATGACCACCCCTGGTCTAGACACTATAGGGCTGATTCTTAGTTGCATACAAGTTGCAATGTTCACAGATGTTGCAGATTTCAGCATGCGCCAAGAAAGAAATCAGCTTCTGCGGTGGTTCAGGTATCCACACACTGATAGTATGTAGTAGGTACTGATCTGTCCATTGACAGAACCACACTATTCGAGAAACGGACGTTGTTAGGTGGCAACTATGCGATCACACAGAACTGTCTCATGGGAGTGTCGAGATACTAATGATTATGGCTACAGCAGTCAAATGGATTTTTACTATACAAAGGCAGACTCTGGCATTGCCATAATGTAGTAAGCAAATATTCGCGGTCAGACGTAAAAGTACCTGTGGTGGATGGTCCTACTCAGAATCAGGCCCTATACTGTAATGCATAGAGGCAGTAAAATATATCCAGCATTAGGCTATTGTCTTTTCTAATGGAATGTTTGTAGTGAAACAAATATAATAATTTATTTAGATGGTGCCTAAAATTCTGCAGGGCCACTCAGTGGGGAAGCGGAGCAAAGTGCAACAGCTGAGGACTGACGACACACATACACAACAAGCAAAGGCAAAAATACAGGACATTTCAGGAAGAATAAATGCAAGAATAGCAATAATATTGTAAATAAGATGCAACAGATCAGGTACATAACAAAAAAGTTATGTCTTGTTCTTGCAGAACATGCAAGAGGCCTGGTACAACGATGCACAGGTGGACAAGACAACATAGGGACAGAGAATGTATATTCAACAAATATAGTGGATTTCAGAATAGTTCTTCAGACATAAGCCATGAGCCGGATCAGTATTTAACAAAAAAATAAAAAAAACACACACTACCTTCCCCATGTTTCCCTTCTCAATTACAGAAAATTTTTAAAAAATAGATACAACTATTAAAAAATATAAAAAAACAGTTAAAGATGCATGTATAAAAAAAAGTGTTCAGGAGTCAAACACAACACAATATAAAACTGGTGAAAAACAAAACAAAACAGGATACATCTGTGAGATACAGAGGAGTAAACAGGTTATATTTACTCTGTTTTTCCTTTCCTGGTCAAATATGGGTCAATAACCCAAGTGAACTAATTAAGGCCAGATTTGAAAGACTATTTATTAATGAAAACAAATTTTAAATATTTGTGCTCTTTTTATTCTTTTGCCCCTGCAGTCAATTTTTGTTGTTAGAATGTTAAAATTGCACCGCCCCATTATTATAAAGAGGGGACTCATGATCTTAAGGTAGAGCCAACAAAAGCTGCCCACACACACAGTGATTTTTACCCGATCTGGCCGATTCCGACACATCGGAATGACAGATCGGGTAAAAAAATGCTCAAAAAGTGAGTCCCCACTCAGGATCACGATGGGATGCGCGCCCCCGCAGGTCGAACATCGCATCGTCAGATCTGCCGCGCTGTACGGCAGATCTGACAATCTAGGACACAATGCACTATAAAAAAGTCTGGCTGCAGGAGATCGGATGAAGATTGGACAGCATATTGTGTGCAGATCGTGTGCTGAGCTGCCGGGGAGAGTTTCAA